>OX451741.1:183369547-184074547 GCA_948472305.1 Vicia faba | reverse complement strand
GATCAAATGCTAGAAAGGTTATCGATTCAAGAGTTCTATTGTTTTTTGGATGAATATTCCGTGTATAACCAAATTTTGGTAAATCCGAAAGACCATGAGAAAACGGCTTTCATATGTACTTTTGGAGTTTTTGCATATAGGAGGATGCCCTTTGGTTGGTGCAACGCACCGGAAACTTTTCAAAGGTGTATGCAAGCTATATTTTCCGATCTTATTGATAAGACTATGGAGGTTTTCATGGACGACTTCTCTATTTTTGGGGCATCTTTTAATCTTTGTTTGAAAATTTTGGATACCGTTTTGAATAGGTGTGTGGACTCCAACTTAGTGCTTAATTGAGAGAAATGTAACTTCATGGTTACTGAGAGTATTGTTCTTGGTCACAAAGTTTCGTTCAAGGGGCTTGAAGTTGACAAGGCAAAAGTGGAGGTTATTGAGAAATTTCCACCACCATTGAACGTGAAAGGAATCCGAAGTTTTTTGGGTCATGCGGGCTTCTACCGAAGATTTATCAAAGAATTTTCCAAAATTGCAAGGCCATTGAGCAACTTGCTCAACAAAGATAAGTCTTTTATTTTCGATGATGCTTGTTTGATAACTTTTAATAATTTGAAACAAAATTTGACAACCGCGCCCATAATCGTAGCACTAAATTGGAAAACAGATTTTAAACTAATGTGTGATGCTAGCTTATGCCGTTGGTGCGGTTCTTTGTCAAGGAAAAGGAGGAAAAAAATTCATGCTATACATTATGCTAGCAAAGTTCTTAATGAAGCACAAATTAACTATGCAACAACCGAAAAAGAATTGTTAGCTATAGTGTATGCATTAGAAAATTTTAAATCCTACCTCATTGGTTCAAAGGTTGTAGTCTACACTGACCATGCGGGGATACCGTATTTTCTTACCAAACCGAATTCTAAGCAAAGACTTATTTGATGCATACTTTTGTTGCAATAGTTGGATCTTGAAATTCGCGATAAGAAAGGTTCCGAGGATTTGGTACCAGATCACTTATCCCTTTTAGTCAATGTAGAGGTTACTAACCAAGAAAGTGAGGTTAGAGAAGAATTTCCAGATGAAAAGTTTTTATGGTACAATTTAGACTGTGGTTTTCCGATTTTGCGAATCACAAGGTATCCGGTTTGATACCGAAAGATCTAACTTGGGACCAAAAGCGGAAATTCTTGGCGGATGCTAAATTTTATGTGTAGGATGAGCCTTATCTTTTTAGGCTTAGAAGTGATAATTTGTTAAGGAGATGTGTGTCATTGGAGGAATCAAAAAGTATACTTTGGCATTGTCACAATTCTCCATATGGAGGTCATTTTAATAGTTTGCGTACGGCAATGAAAGTCCTTCAATCGGGCTTTTATTGGTCGTCTTTGTTCAAACATGGACACTTGCATGCTAAGAATTATGATAAATGCCAAAGGAGTGGAGAAATTAGAAAAAGATATGAATTTCCTTTGAATAGTATGTTGGAAATAGAGGTTTTTGATTGTTGGGGCATAGATTTTGTAGGACCTTTTCCCCCATCATTTTTTAATGAATTTATCCTTGTTGCGGTAGATTATGTTTCTAAGTGGGTAGAAGCGATGGCTTGTCTTAGGGCGGACGGAAAAACCGTTATTAAGTTTTTAAAGAAAAATATCTTTTCCTGTGTTTGGAACTTCGTGCGTTTTAATTAGTGATGGTGGATCACACTTTTGAAATACACCTCTTAAAAAAGTTTTGGAAAACTATGGTGTAAAGCATAAAGTGGCGACTCCGTACAATCCACAAGATAATGGACAAGCCAAAGTTTCAAATAGAGATGTTAAGAGGATTTTGGAAAAGACCGTGTCAAGTTCACGGAAGGATTGGTCGCTTAAGCTTGATGATTCTTTGTGGACGTATTACACCGCTTACAAAACTCCTATTGGTTTGACACTGTTTCAAATGGTGTATGGAAAAACTTGTCACCTTCCGATAGAAATTGAACACAAGGCTTTGTGGGCATTAAAATTCTTAAACTTTGATTCTAACTTGGCCGGAGAAAAAAGAAAAATTCAATTTTAGGGTCTTGATGAATTGCGCAATGATACGTATCACTCTAACAAGTTGTATAAAGAAAAAGTCAAATTTTATCATGACGAGAAAACCCGTCACAAAGACTTCTAAGTTGGCCAAATGGTGCTTCTTTTCAATTCGCGGTTAAAACTTTTTATGGGAAAGTTGAAGTCCAAATGGTCGGGTCTGTTCGCAATCAAAGATGTGAAAGATTATGGAGCTATTCTGTTGGAGGATCCCATCTCAAAGGAAGTTTGGATTGTGAATGGCCAGTGGTTGAAAGTATATCTTGGAGGCGAGGTAATTCGAGAAACAAGTATGGTCCATCTTGGTGATTTGTGAAATCACCATAGACCGTTGGGATCTAACGACGTTAAAGAAAGCACTCTTTGGGAGGCACCCCAACTTTGTAAGTAATTTTATCTTTTTCCATGTTAGTATTATTAGGATGTTGTGGTTCTGAAAAAACAGAACAAAACCTATTGTTTGTTCTGTTTTTAGCAGATTTGCTGAGCCCGCTAAGCGGCCTGAGGCGCGCTTAACGCGATAGTTTTTGTGCAGAAAAAAATAGCATGGACCAGTGGGGCCTGACCCGGTCCCAAGTCCCGGTAGCACCCTCATAGCACAGCTAGGGAAGATTTCATCACTTTCTTCATATTTTCAACCCATTGTCATAGTGTTATCTCTCTCTCTTTCTCTCTCAATTTTTCCCACCATTCTTCAAGATTTCAAGTTGCAATCTCTTCTCGTATCTCTTTCCAATCCATCAAGGTAAGTTCTAATCTTAATCTCTTACTGTTTTGTCAAGAATTAAGGATTGCATGTGAATATTTCTTGTTGTTTAACTTTAGGTTAGAAACCATGAAATTGTACATATGTAGATTAGAATTTTGAGATGTTAGGGTTAGGAATTGTTGTTCTTGAATGTATGAAGTTAATCTTTGATTGATTTGTGACCCAAGGTGATTGGGAGATGTTTTGGGTATGGTTTTTTTGTACTCGGTTGGGTTCTGTCATGACAGAAACAGAAGCATGTTCGTAGGTTTTTGCAGGCGCGCTAAGCGGCCTGCTAGAAGTTGAAATTTTTTTTCTTTTAATTTATGTTTTGTCTTTGTTTGTATTATATTTTATCATACTTTTTGGGAATTTTTGAGAAATTCACAGAGCAATTTTAATGAGTTTGGCACTATTTTTCTTTGTGTTTTGTACATATGAGTTCTAGGGGTAATCAAGGAAAACGTTCTCGCTATGTTGTTGGATCCTCATCTCATTCTAGTCAGAGTGCTGAAGCTGAACATATTAAATTCGATAACACCCGCTTTATAGGACCTCTTCAGCAAGCTAGGTTCTATAGCTTGGCTGAGCGTCAAATCTGGCATGAGAAGATTTTCACCTTGAATCCACAAGGGGATTATCAATATTTTATGGATGATATGGAAAAGAGAAAATAGGGTGTTTTGTTAAATCCTCCGATCGAACTCAATTTTGACATTATTCGAGAATTTTAGGCTAACGCAATGCCAATCGAAGATGTTCCGTACACTTTTTGTTCATTTGTTCGGGGGAGAGATGTGTCTTTTAATTGGAATTTAGTTAGTCAGTACTTGAATCATCCTCTCACTCTTCAAAGGGGTGAACTTTGCTCTTATCAAAAAAGGGTGGCCAGTAAGAAGTGGAGATTGGATTTGGTTAGTGAGACTCTAGCTCTAACTCCTAACCATGGTTTTTTTCTCAATGCTTCTAACTAGCCTGTTCACTTCAAGAAATGTGACATGAATACAAAAGCACAGTTGTATGCGACTCTTTTGCTTTACAATATTAAGCCGAGGAGTCACACTTCAACTATTCTTATTGATTCAACTTTCCTCTTGCATTACATGATTCAAGGGTGGAATATTGATGTAGCTCAGGTGATTTCTAATGAGATTCTATAGATTGCCATCAATGGCCACTCTCATGGTAACACGGCCCCTATGACTCCTGGTTTTCTGGCTCTTATCACGGAGCTATGTAGGAAGGCGGGTGTTGACATTCCCAATATGGATACAAAAAGGATTAGTAGTATTGTGAATGATGATTATATGATTAGGCATTGTGTGCTAAAGTTGGTAGGTGAGGCAGCCCCTCAGCCTCAGGCGCATGCTCCTCCGGCGTGTCCGTCTCAGTATAATGAACAACAAGCTTGTGTTTATAACTGGAAGATGATGGAGGCTCAGATGAGAGCTTCTTTCTTTCTTCATGATTCTATGTAGCTTTTGTATCGTCATCAAGTCGCTCTAGAGGAGGTTCCTACTTTTCCTACTCGAGAGGAGTTTGCTGCTTATGCAAATTACCCTATGGACAAGTCATTCTTCCAAGAGGGGGAAGCAGCTAATGTTAATGCTAATGAAGATGTTAAGGAAAGTGATGAAGAGCAAGAAGATGAAGAAGTTGAGGAGAGTGATGATGAGTGGAGTGGTTGATCTGGCAGGGATTGGTTTGCCGTATTATCATAATTTTTATGTTTTTTGTTTTATTTAGTCTTTTATTTTAATTTTCAAACAATTATCATGATGTGGTCCATCCTTTTAAGGATGATGTTTTGTGGTCGTATTTTGGGTTTAATACTTTTGGATGCATTTTTTTCCATGGATGACTTTGGTACACCATTTTGAGGTGTTTGTTTTTATTTTTGGGATTTTTAATTCTATGGCATTATATTAGTAAGTTTTGTTAGCTTATTTTAAAAAAAATTTAAAAAATAAAAAGAAAGAAGCAAAAGCTTATGTTTGTTCTTTAGTTTCACAATTTTGAAGGAACAAAGTGAACTTGTACAAATGCGGTTCAACTTGCAATTGAATGGTGACGATATGAATTGAATTGTAGTAACAACTTCAAGGTACATGTTTATTTCTTTCTAAACTTAGAATAAATATGAAACTTGTGGTTTGTGCATAATGTCATACCTTTAATTCTTTAACAATACTTGTCAATTGTGAATCACCTTAGAACTTAACCTTGTGTGAGGAATTTTTTTCATGTGTACTTAAATGCGGGAAACCAACATTTCTTGCTAACTCAATTTGATCATGTTTAATCATGCATGGATTTTGATGTGTGAAAGTTTGAAAATGATCAAGGCATTCATTGTTTTATTTTGAGAAAAACCACTTGAGCCAAATATATAATCAATCTACCTTGTGAGTGAGTGATCACTTGTTCACCCCAATTGAGCCTTTCTATCAAGATCCTTGTGATGATTGAATTGTGTAAATATTGAAAATGAATAAAAAATTCATCATTAGTTTTTTAGAAAGGATCTTGATTTTTGTTTGAGAAATGTTTGAACCCTTAACCTCAATGTGGTTGCTTTTATTCTTTCTTTGCCTTAGTGTATGTGAATATTCTTGATACTATGTTGGGTTGTGTCCAAAGTTGGGGAGATTTATGTAGATTATTTGTTGTGAAAGAAAAAGTGGTTGAAAGAATAGAAAAGAAATGAGAAATATGATTGTAAAAAAAAATAGAGAGAAAAAAGAATCAATGAATTTGAGCTCTTAGAAAGAAAAAGAATTGAAAAGCCAAAGATATAAATTGTGTAGGCATAAGAGCTCATGGTTGTATGTATATCTAAGAAAAAAATATAAGAGAGATAAAAATTTTGAATTGTGTTTGAGTGAGATGAATTGAATGTTCTCATGCATTAGGTAATTTACTTTCAATTTCCTTGAGAAATATCCCTTCCTTGTAACTAAGCCAAATTACAACCCTGTCAATGCCTTGTGATTCTTGCTTTGCGCGTTTGATGATTTTTGTGTGATGAATGCATGATTTGATTCGGATGTTGGCATGAATGTTGGATGAGTGAAAATGCCTTTTTTGTTATTTCTCATCCACTGATGAGTGGGTGTTTAGGTGTGATTCA
Organism: Vicia faba; assembly: GCA_948472305.1. Lineage (NCBI taxonomy): Eukaryota > Viridiplantae > Streptophyta > Magnoliopsida > Fabales > Fabaceae > Vicia > Vicia faba. The sequence goes on along the minus strand of OX451741.1, from coordinate 184,068,591 downwards.
TTTTAGAGTTTTATTGTTTTGGAAATTTTGTTATGTATGTTGCACTTAACCAATGTTTCATACTTATGATTGGATTTAGTTAGTGGTAAGCATTATCTTGTTTGTTCTTGTTCATTTGAACCATAAAATTGTATTGTGAAAAGCTTGTTGTTTCCCATTTTGTGGTTTGTCTTGGTTTTCTTTTAGTTGGAGAATTTTTTTAGGGACAAATAAAATGCTAAGTTGGGGAAAATTTTAGGGACAAAATTATTGATATATTTGTAGATAGTTTAGTGTCCTTGGAACTCTATTTTTGATAATTAGTAGTGTTTAAGTTTGTAAATAGATGTAAATAAGCAATTATATAGTTTTTAAGATACATCACTTTGTTTACTTAGTTTTTTACTCATTTTGTAGGTTTTGATGTTGGAACATTGGAGCATTGGAACTTTGGGAAAGATAGATCCAAGAGTGTGGTGCAACAAGTCAAAATTGGAAGTTTTGTTCAGTCTAGCGCGCCAAGTGCAAGTTACAGTGCGCTTTTAGTGTTTTGCGCATTTGGAAAATGGAGGTTTTTTGGTCCCGCTAAGCAGCCTCGTCCCGCTTAGTGCGGTCCACTGAAACATGATTAATAATTTTTGCGTTGATCCCGCTTAGCGCGCCCTGGTCGCTTAGCAGGACTCACTTTTTGAGCACTTGTATAAATAGCTACTTTTGTGATATTTTGGCAATCAACTATTGCACAACATACACAAATCAGATTTTTAGGGCTAAGAAACAAGTTTTATCATTTTGTAACTCAAAGTCAAAGATTTCTACCTCAAATCTTTGATATTTTTGTGTTGATATTCATCAAGCTTCATACTTTCCTTGTTGAGCAAACTACCATGGTGATAGGTAACTAAATAATTCTTGGTGTCAAGATTAGAGGTAGATAATCTTCCTTTTTGTATGTATTTAGCTTAATCATTTGTATGTGAACATCTTGATGATAAATATATGGTGAAAATTCTTGTTTTATGGTTTATATTTGAGTTGATCATTATTGAGAGGTGTGTTCATCTCTAACCTAGGTTTTCACTTATCAATGAATAGTTTCTAGACATATTTTTGTGAGTTGATATTCACTAATATTGAGCTTTTAAAGTTATCAAATTGATAGTTAGGTAGAGAGATCATCTAAAGATCAATTTGATAAAAACTCACATTTTGTTTTAGAGATGAAACATCTTGAGAGGATATGTGATTATATTTATGATTAATGAGTTCACATACTTGATTGAGAGAATACGTCCGAAAGAGATTATCGAGCCCTAATCTTGACACGCTTTTACCAAACATTCGAAACCAAAACTTTGTTTTACCTAAACTTGATATTTTGTGGGAAACTGACATTTTCCGTTACTAAAACCAACATCAAACCCTTTTATGAAACTTAAGTTTAAAACGATTATAACTGTAGAACGACAACAATATCACACCAACCCCTGAGGAAAACGATAATATAAATACTTGTGTTGAAAATACGTGCAACCCCAGGTAACAAAACTGCTACATCTTCTCCTTTTTAATAAATTTATTATCAACTTTCATGGGTTTCTTATCCACCTTAATGTTTTTTTAGAGGCATTAGAGACCTTCTTAAATTTAGTTAAGGACTCCTCGCCATCACATAAGATGATTACGATGGTTGAGTCAGTTGAAGGACCACTATTGTTTGTCTTATTGGTAGGTGTTGCTGGACCAGGCATGTGTTTGAAAGTTATTTCAAGATCCAGCTGAACACGAATGGCAAAACAAAATGAGCAACAAAGTTTTTGTACAGAAATTGAATATATTTCTAAAAATAGGAGACACTTTAGTTTACCGTTTGTGCATCACATAAGTCAACAACAGTTACCTCAACAACACTCTCCTTAATCTACAAAAAGTGTATAGAAATATTACTTAAAACATTGACCAATTAAATGCAACATCTTTCGTTATACCGCACTTTGCAGAAGTACGACTAATATACTTGTAATGGTGGTGTAATATTTGATTGGGAAACAATAACATTTTCAAACTCCCATGTTGTTTTAAGTTGATCTATAACAGGCTTGTCTCGAATCATAGTGATAACCGAAAAATTCTTCCAGTCAGGCTGCCACTTAAATTTGAAAGCAAACTCTATACCCAACATGTTATCAAGTGCAAGAGGGAATTCAAGAGGATCATGTATGTCACTCTATAGAATCATGAAATACGTTAAACATAGAAATAATAACATACAAAGGTAAATACCGCGGATATCTTGAATATACTATAGTACCTCAATCATGGTGTCTCGTGTGTGGGTAGTAGAGACCTTCAAGACCTGTTCGCTCTCCTTGTCCCAAAAAACTAACTTACATTCTGTTCCAGCATGAAGAACCTCAACCTCAATTTTATAACTATGCAAATGCAAATTAATATGTCAATATTCAGATCCCGTATAACTCCAGTCTTATGTACAGAGTATGGTATAGGATACAAATTAATGGATTCTCACCGAAAAATTGTTGTCTCAGTGGTATGGACAGATGCACAAAGAAACATGGGACAATTTGCCTTCATAACCTTAGGGCATTCATGACATGCCTAGTAATACCGGCCATATTTTGATGCAATAAATTTATCAGTTTTTGCAACAGTTGCACAAAATGTAGTCTGCGGAGACACATGATAGAGCAAAACAAATATGGTTTGATTATGTTCCAATATATGAATTAAATAAGAATTATAATGTGTTTTCAAAATAAAGCATACCGTAGGTAGTTTAACAATCAGATCGAGAAGAATAACTAATGATTTTGAGACCAATTTTTGGTAAGGAGTTTGCTGGCTACTGGAATAGTTTTGGGACCAGAGTTGTGAATATGAGCTATGCTGGCCTAAGAGGGCAGCCATACTATCCTTTGGGATACTAAAAAATAAATAAACTACGTCAATAAATACTTAAGCATGCAAGTGTAGTTGAAACGCCATCAAGATAGAGATAGGAAAGTGTAGGGGTACCCTTTAAGGAAATCATTGATTGTTCCCAAATCTTCATTGATGGAAATCTTGGTAACATTGTATGTGTTGGTAACAGATAGAGGATATTTACCTAAAACATGAAAAATGATAATCACTTCAAAGAAAACGGATTGTTGACGAAACATAATGCATAAAACAATGTAAAAGGGTCGGAGAACCACCATCGGCTTCTTTAACTTTAGCATACTGAATAAGCATCACAACTGGTAAGGATGAGTCATTGTGTTGTTGGATAAAGTTGAGAAATTGCATTGCGTACGCCTCCTAGAGGGTGCAATTGATGGCGTTGTTTCTAAAATACGTCAATGGAAAGTTAATAAAAAGCAAAAACAACAGGGAAAAGTTAAAATTTATGTCATTGTAAACTTCAAAAGAGTAAAACATACCCCAAATCTCGCAAGATAATGTTCACTTGCTACTTTTTACCACCCCAGATGCCCTTGTGTGTACCCTATTTGTTCTACAATTCCTATGACATCTGTGCAAATGGAGTAAATATTCAGTGGATAAAGACAACACATAAATATGACTCTTGACACAAGAAAGGAACAATGATACCTATCAGAAAACCCTTATTCCACCGACATGTTTTTATACCAAGTAAAGGAATTAACATGATCTCCTTGTTTGGTATTTGATGCTTGTTTTTATCACAAACAGTTGTACCTCCAGTGAATTTTATGAGAAACTTGTGGGATAAGAGTTTGAAAACCAAATCATTTAGTTGAACCTGAAAGTTATGAATAGTCCAAGTGTCATTGACAGTTAAAAGAGTTTCAAAAGTCTGCCTATACATTGGGGGTACAATAGCTTGGATATCATTCCATGTAATGAAAAATCATTAAGTCAAAGCAAAATCTCAAGGTATATTGCAGAAACATCTATACTAAAGAAATATATTGATACTGAGATATATTATTATTAATAAAAAACTGTTGTTCACAAAAATAAATCCATTGAAACAAGAAATGGTTATAACTTTAAGGCATGTATACCACTTTGAAACAACAACACAATCATATCCAAAAGGGTTTATGTAATAAAAGAATCATCTTCATAATAATATATTAGAAAAGACATTATCAGACAAACACATACTAGTTAAAAGCAAAAAATACTACTTGGTTTTACAGTCTTTGAGGATTGTATCAAGAGAAAACCATCAACAACATGGTTTGCGTTTGAAGAAGATGATGGAAACTAAAATAAAAAGGGTTTCACGATGAAACTCACCTCCTTGTCAAATAAAACCAACTCAAAATGTTCCTTAGTAATGGTTATGACACTCCATCTGTGGTGAACTTTGAATGCATCTTTCCAAAGCTCCTTCTTGTCGTTGATGTCGGTAACTTTTTCAAAAGGTCTAGTCATGAAGATCAAAATATACGTAACCTGAGAGAGAAGGCATGAGTTCAATATAGAAGGGTTCCCTAGGTTGTATTGAAACGGAAATGTGATACAAGGTTGGGTCTGGAGGATTCAAGGGAGAAGGTGTGGGTTTGAGGAAAAAACAAAGCAGGGAGACGGTGGGGATTGATGGCAGTAGTGATATTTTGTGTTTCTCAAATACAGCATTGGAAACGACAATATACTAAAAAAGGAGAAATACGAAACAAAAAAAGTAATGTTTTGGTTGCATTTGGATGATATGACATGTTATTTATCCATTTATTGAGCTACAAAGCAAAACTAATCGTACAAAAAAATATAACAATTGGTTCAAATAGCCATTTAGTTAGCAAACATATATTTTAGACAAGATTTAGCCCTTAATTCATGCAATGTTAAGATTTAAGAAAGGGGCAAAATAAGATTCACTAGAGGTTAGCGTGTTCTTATATTATAGATATGATATCAGAGTCTATCTATGAGACCATAGGTCAGCCACTATATATAAATATGCACCAAGTCCAAAAAATTGTTGGACATAAGGATGTATTATAAAAATTACAAGTCTCAGATTGATTAGAACTAAAACATATAAAAAATTTATATAGAGAGACATCTCTCACTTTACAAATCAATTTTATAAAAATTTATTAACTAAAAATAAAATAAATAAATAAATCTTAAAATAATACACGGGATTAAAACAAAATTTTCCTCTTCTATACACTTAAATATAAAAATACTTATAATATATTAATATCAATTTAATTTTTTCGTACTTTAACTTTTTTTAATTATTCATAAAAGAAGTTATTATATATATATATATATATATATATATATATATATATATATATATATATATATATATATATATATATATATATATATATATATATATATATATATATATATATATATATATATATATATATATATATATATATATATATATATATATATCTTTTAAACAAAATAGAAATAACTATAAATAATTATAAAAATTACGAAGAATGCAATTGATTAGAAGTGTTATATTTGTTCTGGCGAATTTCTGAATACAGGTGTTTCCGTTAGCGTTAAAAGTGGTGCATGAAATTGAAGCTGTTTACTTGAGCTTTTTCTGGAGTGGTTAAGACTCAATAACGAGGAAGGCGTCAATTGCTTGGGAGAGAATATGTGATCCCAAAAATGTTGGGGGCCTTAATATGTGAGATTGGAAAACTATGTTAATTGGTGGAAAATTATGTATAATAATTATGTGAGATTGCGGGCAGTTTTCACGTTGTGGATGAGTTTGAATGGTAGACTGCCTACAAAAGACAGGTTGATGAGATTCGGTCTTATAAATGAGGCGAACTGCGGTTTTGTGATGAACAAGAAACATCAGACCACATGTTATTTGTGTGTAAAGGTGTTAGTTTTGTATGGCATGATGTCCTCAATTGGTTTCATATTGATAGAAGGCCTGGAAATTTGCAAAGAGAATTGGAATGGATGAGAAAGATTGCAAATAGAAAAGGGTGGCAGAATCAAGAGATCAAGATTGCTTTTGCTGAAACTGTATATGAGATATCACTACGCCAAAAACGAGTTTTGGCACCGCTACATAGACAGCGCTTATGCAAAAGCGCTGCTGTAGGTATCCAAAAAAAAAAACTTTAGACAGCGCTTATTAAAAGCGCTGCTATAGGCCTTATCAAAGGAAGCGCTTTTTCTCCCTAAGCGCTGCTATAGGGTTTTAAAAAAAATAATAATTAAAAAATTAATAAAAGCGCTGCTAAAGGGTATGCTTTAGACAGCGCTTTCAAAAAGCGCTGCTAAAGGTGTAAGTCTAAAAGCGCTGCTAAAGGGGGGGTAAACCTAAAGCGTTGCTAAAGGGGGGTACCTTTAGCAGCGCTTCTTGAAAGCGCTGCCTTTGTGTAAATCTAAAAGCGCTGCTAAAGGGAGGGTAAGCCTAAAGCGCTGCTAAAGGGGGGTACCTTTAGCAGCGCTTCTTGAAAGCGCTGCCTTTGGTTTGTTAATTTATTTCTAAAACCCCTAACCCCTAAATCAGATTTCCAGAAACACAAAATTAAACCCATATCGTTGTTCATCTTCTTCTCCATTCGTCTCCTCCCAAACTCCCCCTGTCTCACTCCATTACTCCATTTGTTCCGTCATCTCTCAAACCCTCCTCTCAACCGCTTCATCTTCATCGTTACCAACCACCACCATTAATTGTCAACCGTCTCCATCCTTCATCCCTTCGTCGTCCTCTAACCATTACCCTCTGCCTCGCATCAACGGCATAATCACCAACACCAGCAGCCTCCTCCGTTGCATCACCTTCGAATCTTCGGCCCACGGCTAATTCATTTTTTCAATCCAAGTAAGTGTTTCTATCATTAAAGCCTGTGCTTCTGGATTCATTTTTTGGTGTGCATCGTGACTAGAGTGTTTAGTTGAATGTAGGTGATTTATGTGTTGAGATTTTCTGGATTCTGTGAGCTTTGGGGTTTGATTTAAAAATTTAGGGTTCAATAGTTAAGTGAATAGTATTCTCTTCCTTCTTTCCATATTAAACCTAAAGAAATAAATGTCATTGTGATATAAGTGATTCTAAATCTTGTCAACTCGAGTTTCCATAGTACCTGAGTAATGAATTATTTCCATTGATTCTTGTAATTTGATACCCAATCACATTTCCTTTCTTTATCTTTTAATGTTTCCATTATTTGATAACCGTTTTTCAGAAAAGATTTTGCTTAATGAATGTTTTAGTTTTTAAACCTGGGATGTATGGTGTTTTTCTTTAGCAACAGCAGAAAGTTGGAGCATCAGGTGATGTTCAAGAATTTGGTCCTGATGTAAAAACAATAACTAAAAGGAGTGTCAATATGGACGCCGCTTTGGAGGACAAGATTTGTGATCTCTATGATATTTTTGTTGATGTACGTTGAGTTACAGATACTTATTGTGAAATTTCTGTTTTGTGATAAAACTTAATAGAACCATGCTTGCAATGGCTGTAGGGCTTGGATGAAAATGCAGGTCCACAGATCAGAAAGTTATATGCCGAGGTAGGTCTAGTTTTTAAAACGTATTTGAAATTTGGTCTAGCAGTTCTACTGGGTTGCCTTGTTGGCTGAGGACAAAAACTTAAACAGCATGGTTGTTTGAATTCTTCACCTGCTTTCGCTAAGTTCGATTTGTTTTCTTAACGCCTACTCAAAAATGGCTCCTAATTAATTTTAAGAATTTATTTATTGGCGTAAGAAGTACTTACTTCCGGAATTTCTCACCAAGTGTCAAACAGACATCTCTCTTATTCAAGGAGCATTCATGCTACTTACTACTTGATAGTATGCTTGTGTACTGAAAGTGTAGTTTATGATATCTCTAAGTTAATCTGTTTGCATTCCATAAACAGATATATTTATTCTTTTTAACCTTTTTGAATTCTGTCTTTATCAGCTTGCAGAATTATGGCCAACTGGTTACATGGACAACCATGGGATCAAACGTGGAATTTGCAGGGCAAAAGAGAGGTGCAGAGCATCATACACAAAAAATAAGGTATGTCTTTTGTAGTGAATAGGGATTTTTAATATTAATAAACAATTGTTCGAAGCTTATCTTCTTTCTTCTCCCCCTTAGAGCTGCATATATCAAGAAAATACCACGTTGCGATATTTCAAGTAATGGTGTTGAATCTGAATGAATGAATGAACAAAACTATACCTGTGGCAGCTGCATATCATGAAGAAATCTAAGCAGTGTGAGAGTTTAAGGCTCAAATATAAACGTTTACGTTATCGTCATTTCAAATATGTATGCATGTTTGTTGCAACTTCATTGTTTTTGAAATTCCACAGGCAGCCACTGATCAGACCAATGTCGATATCTTCATCTCTTTATTGTTTTGGGTTGAAAGATTGACAACAACCAGAACAGTTAAGAAATAAAATAATCGGTATGTATGTACGAGACAATATATGAGAGGTTATTTAAATTAAATTTATCTATGCTTCTGTTATGATGACTTGGGCTTATTCTCAGCAGTTTAGAGATTCTGAGTTGTAGGGTCTTGGATTTTCTCTTATTTTGTATGCTTGGAAAAATTAGTAGTTGAATACATGAGTTGATTCTGAGTTGTAGAGTGATGAATTGGAGTGATGTTTTGATTGTTAACAATTATGTGATTAGATTATTATATAAATATTTTAATATACTTCACTTTTTTATATCTTATATTATTCTACCATTCAAATGTTTGTTTTCTATTTTTATTTTCAATAATCACTTCAAAATTAGTAGGATGATTTAAAAAATGCCTCATTTGTTAATCCTTTCAAATGCTTTAGGCCATTCCTTAAAAAATCTTTCCAACGAGGAAATTAATATGAAAAAGTGGTGGTTAAGGTGATATATATGAATGCCAATTTGATCATCTGATTGTTGTACTGAGGTAGATACAAGCCTGATATGGGTACTCTTCATTTGTGGAAATGTTATTGTGTTCGTCTGCAATGCTTGGATCCGGAGTGTCGTATCAGTAGGCTTCGCAGAGTTAGCTTGGTGATCGGTGGTCTGTTGCAGGATCTACACTGTAATCCAGTTCTTGAGCTTCGGCTGCTTGCAATTCTGTTTCGGGGGTATCGATCGGGGTAAATTTGGCGTTGGGCATCTCTTCGGCAGCATTGTGAAAGTATTCAGAGTGCTGTTATGTGTTTTTGTTTTTGATGATATGCTTTTCTGTCTAGCTGCGGGTACGTGGTTAAGGTGACATTTGCAGTGTTTGGTTGCTAACTGCTGGTATAGGTGGTTTTTGTATCTGTATTAATTATTGTCATCAGTTTGAATAGACTATTGTTTCATTTTTTCCATTTTCTATCAGGTGGAACAATATTGTTCTGGTTTGTATTCTTTTTAAGCATTCATGATGCCTTAGTTAATTATAGATTCTTTTTTGCCCTTTCAAAAATAAAATATTAATTCTGAGCCTTGAAGTTGGCTTTCTATTTGGTCAAATTACTGGTGATATTGAAGCTGTAAAGAATTCTTTGCGGCAGCTCAGTAAACCAAAAGGAGAAGCCCCCCAATCCAGCACTAAAAGTGAGGTCAACACTCACAAAAATACTACTGCACAGAATTGTTTTGATAATACTTGGCCATTGTTGTAGATGTACTGCTCTTGATAATAAGCAATGTATTATTAGTTCTTTAAGGAATCTTCTAATTCCATGATGATTCAATGTATTATTTAATTTAAGATTTATTTGTCACTTCCTTTTGTTAATTTAATTTTTTATATTATTTTAATCACATACAAAAGCGCTGTCTAAAGGGGGGGTAATAGACAGCGCTTTTCATGAAAGCGCTGTCTAAAGTGATTGGAAAAAAAATTAAAAAAAATGAGGAAAAGCGCTGCTAAAGGGGGGTAATAGACAGCGCTTTTCATGAAAGCGCTGTCTAAAGTGATTGAAAATTTTTTTTATTTTAAAAATGAGGAAAAGCGCTGCTAAAGGGGGGGTAATAGACAACACTTTTCATGAAAAGTGCTGTCTAAAGTGATTGAAAAAAAAAATTTTAAATGAGGAAAAGCGCTGCTAAAGGGGGGTAATAGACAACGCTTTTACCAAGCGCTGTCTATCGTGATTGAAAAAAAAGCATTGTCTATACCTTTAGCAGCGGAGGTTTTAGCAGCGCTTTTAAGCGCTGTTAAAGGCCTAAAAAAGTGCTGTCTAATCCCTTGTTTGGCATAGTGTATGGCGCAGTGGCAATGCCAATATTTTTACTATTAGATATATAGATCATGAGATAGTTGATAGGATTTAATATAATATTATGGGTGGATGGATCAAAATTGTATAGAATTTAAATGTTTTGTTTTAATGAGAATTAATGCTTTTATTCCAATAAAATGGATCTTCGGTGGCCTGCAGCACTTGGATTTTTACGGTTGTTGAAGTGAATGAGGGTACCTGTAAGACATTTCGATGTTAAAGTAAGGTTTAGAGTAAAATGCAAGTATAGAGAGTGAGTAGAATATTGTACACGGCCCTCTAGCAAAAGGGAATATTTATAGCCTCTAGTGTTGGTCAAGGTTCCCATTTTGGGCCTGATGTCTAGACCCAAAATGGAGACTTCCAGGATCCTACGTGGGTAAAGGAGATCCGTTTATAGTCTCTATCCTAGTTCAACTGCCCCGTAATTCTTGGAGGGTGAAAACCCGTTATTTTTGGGAGCAGGATGATTCCGTGATATTCGGAAGAACGTTGGCCATGTACCCTTGGCGGGCACATGGAGGAAATGTATTTGTCGGGCACGTGGAGGAGATATGCCCGATAGGTGATAAGTGCAAATTGTAGTTATTTTTGTATATACTTTTTGTTGCACTTCTCGACTTTTTGTTTGTTAATATTGTTGAATAATCCCGACTTTTGTGTAAATTCATTTAGTTTATGTTTAATTGTGTTTTTGTGTACATAGTGTACCGTTTGATGTTTTTCTATTTATTTTATAGGTATTGATGCGTATTTGGAGCATGACCAATAAAGTATCGAAAACACGGCTTCAAACGTGGAATTTTGAGAAACTCGTCAATGAATAAGGCTCAAAATCAAAGAATAATAAATCATCAATTTGATTGATATTTTGTCATTGTTAGAATGAGCATTGAATAATTTTTCTAACGCTTCGAACTGGGCGCAAATCGGAGTTACGGTTCAAAAGTTATGGCTGAAATAGTGCAGAATGCTCTGATGGTTTTTCATCTTGCTGGCATCTTTCGTCGGGCGATGCTTTTTGGTCGTCGGGCGACACTGGACAGTCAGAAATACGTATTTAGGGCCAAAAACACATTTTTTTTAGGTTATGTTTTGGGTATTTTTGGTCCCAATTCATCAAACCTCCATTTTTGGCCTTGAGAAGTTATACAATAACATTGGAGCTTGCAATTTGATGATCCGGAGTCGGATTTCTCATCAACCAGCGCTGACAATCCAAGAGATGTTTGGTTTTTCTCCATTTCTTCTCTATGTATTTCTCTATTTATTGGGTATGTTTGTATATTTATTTTGAACATATGTATATTTGTTGATCATGGTGTTGCATAAAGCTTGCTTCACGAATCAATCTTGATGTCTTCTTTGATCTTTTTGCTTTATATTTGGATTTGGGTTGTTAGAGACATATACCTCACAAATCTTGATTAAGAATGGATATCTATTAGTTTCTAGATTCTAGAGATAGATTTGGAGCTAATAGTCACTTTGGATGATAAAGCCTAATGCCCCCGTGTTGTTGTAGCGCACAAGACATTATCGATAGAGTAATACGGTTGGTCTCACGACTTGGCGTTAGACATAACCTTCGTTATGGGTACATCTCGTGGTGTCTGTGATGATTTTAACGAGTACAGTAGATTGAGTGCAACTGATCAATAGGTTTAATTTTTTGACGAGTAGTGTAAATTCCTGTCTGTTAGGTTTCTCCTTTCTATTTAATGTATTTATTTTCTTGTCAATAGTTTTTACCCTTTCCTTACAAACAAACCTATTTATCCTCAAACTCATTAACGAGAGATTTTTCAAACGGTAATTCAATAATCAATCTCTGTGGACACGATAAATTTTCGGATAAATATTTCCAAAACTTTTGTTGCTTGCCGCTACACCGCCTCCAACAAAATGGCGTCGTTGTCGGGGATTGGTTCTATTGTCTTCGAATTGTGATAATTCTTTTGTTTTTGAGTTTTGTAATTAATGCATTAACTTATATATGATATTTGTGCATATATATTTTTTCACGTATTGTTGTGCATTGTGTAACGCCCGTAATTTAATTAATTATTTAATTCAATTATTTTTGGAATATTTGGAAGTTGTGTTACGTTTAATTAGACTTAATTATTTTATTAAGTGGAGAAATAATATTAGAAGTATAATATTATTTGATGTGGGCTTGTTTTAAGGAATGGAAGTAGTAATAAGGGGGTGTATTAGTTTTGAGCCTAATAAGGAATAAAGAATAATAGGTTATTCTATTGTTGTTAGAAAGAATAGAAAGAAGAGGCAGTAGAAGAATATGGATTGAGAAGAAGAACGTGAAGTTGTTGGAAAAAGAGGAAAAACGGCAGAACGAGGTTTCAACCGGAAGATTATAGAGTGACCTTCAATCCAAGGTAAGGGTGGGGTTCTGACTCTATAATTGGGTTCATGATGATTGGTATGTGGGGTTAGAGGTAATTGTTGTCTTGTTCATGAATAGAATGTTTATGATGTTATGTGACGTGAAATTGATGAATTATAGATGAATAATGATGTCCCGATGTCGTTTAACTAATGTAGAATTATAGGATAATTATAAGTGATGATTGTCCATGGTTAGATTAAGTTTTTAGGGCTTAAAATATGAAACCCGTAGTGAAAACACAGAGAAATCGCAGAAATTATGCAGGATATAACAGGATATGTCGACCTCAAATGCTATGTGTCGATACAAGGAGGTTAAGAGACTCAAGATGAGTCGACACGAAGAGGTTGCGTCGATCCATGAGAACTTTTAGACCCAGGATGAGTCGATCCAAAGGAGCATGTGTCGATACATGTTGTGTAAAAGACTCAGTATGAGTCGATACATGAGGGAATGCGTCGACTCATGTTTCGAATTCAGTGCAGTATGCGTCGATCCAAGGAGTTATGCATCGACCAATGCTGTCTAATTTTTAGCAGATTCAGTGCAGTAAGCGTCGATCCAAGGAGTTATGCGTCGTCCCATGTTGTCTGATTTTTGGCAGATTCAGTTTGTAAATGCTGTAACTTGAGTTTTAGGATGTTGTTTGAGATTTCGTTTGAAGCGCTGAATAGCTAATGCGATGAGTTTTATTCTAGAGGATTAAAATGAAGTATAGGAAGTGTAATCCTAGTAGCCAATTTAGGATTTAGAGTTAGTTCCCGTGTTGATCGTTATGTTGGTTCTTATGCAGAATGATGAGGATGAAATGTTTATAGGTTGCTGTTTGATTTGTAACAGTAGGAGTAATGATAGTAATGATGTAAGATTACAGAATTGCGGTGTGAATTACCGTCGTATTAACGTACAACTGATTTGTTGATGAGATGTTATTAATAATGTTATGTTGATAATTTATGATGAATAAATAATGTTTGATGAATAAATGATGTTTGATGAATAAATGATGTTTGATGAATAAATGATGTTTGAAGAATTATTATGAATGATATGAGATGTTTGATGAAGAGATGTTGGGATGCTTTTGAGATGTAGGCCTTTGTCCAACGATGATGTTGTATTGAGATGTTGTTAATTGTGGTGTTGTTATTACATTCATGATTGTGTCGCATACATTGCATTTTGAGATGGAGCTTATGCTCGTTGAGATGGCATGTATTGACGAATATTGAGATGAAGGCTTATGCCTTGTTGATGCCTCTATTAATTGAAAAAAAATTAGATGGGATTTCTGCTCCAAATGGTACCACGTGCATTTGCATAGTATTGAGTCGCATTATATGACTGCATAAAGAAGTGTGTATTGATGTAGTGAATGTGTATTATTATTGTTGACTTTGAGATGAGAAGTGGTGATGTTATGTGATCTAATTTAATATATTAATTATCATGCGCTTTATTATATTGTTAGATATCTCACCCCTTATGTTTGAATGTTTCCATTATGTTGGTAACGTGCAGGTAATCGAGAGTGAAGGTTGTATACCTTCAGTAGTTCGAGTCGGTGTCATTGCTCTGATATGTAACACTCAGGGGGATGAACGCTTGTTGCTTTTGATTATTGATTATTCAGTCATTGAACTTTAAGTTGATTATTGTTAAGTATTTGTTGGTTTGAAGTTGCTGTAATGATAATAAAGATGTTATTAAGAATTCCGCTGCGTAGATGTTGAATTAATTAACTAAAGATGTTATTAAGAATTTCGCTGCGTAGATGTTGAATTAATTAACTAAAGATGTTATGATGATGGTTCATCCGATGTTTTAAAGTGTTATATATCCACGATGAATGCAATGAATTTTGATAAAAGAATTTGTGGCATCCTGATTCCTTTGCATGAATGATTTTTATAACTCTGATTTTATTATAATTGTCGGGGTAGAATTGGGGTGTTACAAAGTTGGTATCAGAGCAAAAGGTTGGTCCGACCTTGTCGTTGAGTCGTAGTTGTCTAACAATCGAGTATTGTTAATTTGAGTTCTAACCGGTGTTTATATTGTAGTGAGAAGTTGAGATGACTGGAAGGAATGATGCTGCACTTGCTTCTACTTTAGAAGCAATGGCTCATGCGATGGAGAATCAGCCAAATGCTGACGGGAATGCTGGATCTCATAGTTTGGCGACTTTCCAGAGAGAGAATCCACCTACGTTCAAGGGAAAGTATGATCCTGACGGAGCATTGGAGTGGTTGAAAGAGATTGAGAGAATCTTCTGTGTGATGGACTGCACTTCAGCGCAGAAGGTTCAGTATGGTACTCATATGCTAGCAGTCGAGGCTGATGACTGGTGGCTAGAGACTTGTCAGAAGTTGGAAGCTGCAGGTGAGAATGTCACTTGGGTTGTGTTCCGTAGGGAATTTTTGAGGATGTACTTTTCTGAAGATGTTTATGGTAAGAAGGAGGTTGAGTTTCTTAAGTTGAAGCAACGGAATATGTCGGTTGTTGAGTATGCTGCCATATTTTCTGAGTTGACTAAGTTTTATCCGCATTACGCTGAGGCAGATGCTGAGTTTTCAAAGTGTATCAAGTTTGAGAACGGGTTGCGCCCGGAGATCAAGAAGGAAGTTGGATACTAGAAGATCTGTGTCCTTGCTGATTTGGTTGATAGCTGCAGGATTTAAGAGGAGGATAATAATGCTCATTACAAGATTATCAGTGAGAAGAGGGGTAAGCACCAACAGAATCGTGGTAAGCCTTATGATGCCCCAGCTGGTAAAGGTAAACAGAAAGTTGCTCAGAGTCAGAGAACTAGTGGGAGAGATGCTCCTACTGGTGTGGTTTACTTTAAGTGTGGAAAATCTGGGCACAAGAGTAATGTGTGTACTACTGAAGTGAAGAGGTGTTTCCGTTATGGCAAGAACGGACATATTGTATCTGAGTGTGAACATAAGGATGTGATTTGTTTCAATTGTAGAGAAGAAGGGCACATTGGTAGTTAGTGTCAGAAACCAAAGAGGGTGCAGACAAGTGGTAAAGTGTTTGCTTTGGTGGAGGATCAGACAGCTGTTGAGGAAAGACTTATCAGAGGTACATGTTTCACTAATAATACTCCTTTAATTACTATTATTGATACCGGTGCTACACATTGTTTTATTGATGCTGATTGTGTTGAAAGATTGGGTCTTATGTTGTCTTCTATGAATGGGGAAATGGTCGTCGATACTCCAGCCAAGGGGTCGGTGACTACTTCTTTTATGTGTTTGAAGTGTCCCTTGTCGATCTTCGACAGAGACTTTGCTGTCGATTTGGTTTGTTTACCGTTAAGAGGTTTATATGTGATTTTGGGTATGAACTAGTTAGAGTATAAATGTGTTCATATTAACTGTTATGACAAGTCGGTGAAGTTTTCTACTCCTGAAGAAGAAGAAGGTGGTTTGTTGTCTTCTAGACAGTTGAGGAAGTTGATGCAAGAAGAAGTGCAGATCTTCTCGTTGATGGCGTCGCTATCTGTAGAGACTCAAGCTATAATTGAGGAATTGTCGGTGGTGTGTGAATTTCCTGAAGTTTTCCTGATGAGATTCCTGGTGTACCGTCGGAGAGGGAAGTTGAATTTGCGATTGATCTTGTACCTGGTACTAGACCTGTGTCTATGACACCATACAAGATGTTTGTGAAGGGGTAAGAAAACACTTAGAAGGGGGGGTTGAATAAGTGACTCTTTTCTTTTTCAAAACAAAGCTCAAACGATAATGGAAAAACACAGTTATTTTTATCCTGGTTCGTTTGAACTCAAACTACTCCAGTCCACCCGCCAAGGTGATTTCGCCTTTCTCAACAAGGACTTAATCCACTATAATCAACTGATTACAATCACACAACAACTGTTGTGACTAATAATGCACAAGTAATCTTACAAGTGACTAACAACACTAAGACTTAAATCTAGTCCTAGTCTTCTTGAGAAATCTGACCAAACTTGGTCTCTCAAGGATCAAATACAAAAGTATAATCTTTACAGATAATTGAAATAGAGTTTGCTTCTAATCAAGCTATATCACAACTGTGATTTTTCACTTAGAATATAATACACAATAATGTAAGAACTATGAGTTTGTAAGCTTTTGAATCTTTCACGTAGTTTCTTGTTTTAACAATCTTCTTGGCTTGCAATAAATGTCCTTCTACTTATAGTAGGAATAATAAGACCGTTGCTTCCTTCAGAGGAAATGGAGAGCATTAAATGCTTTGCGTGTATCCTTGCAAAATTCCATTCTCCAAGAAACTAGTTGTATGCACTTGAGTTCTTTCATCCGTCTTTGCATTAATTAGAAAACGTCGGAATGTAAGAACGTGTTTCCTTTGTTTTGACAAGACACGTTGATTAAGACGTTGTTTCAGTATTTTCTTTAACTCAGAACATGCTTCATTCAACTTCTGGTCAGAGCGTTGCTTGCTAAGAACTTTGAACAGCGCTTGCTTTCAAGTTATCTTCAGAAGTAAGAAGCCTGCTAGAAGTTAGAAGGTATATTTAAAAAATAAAGGTTCTTACCAGAGTCAGCAGATGCGTTTGAATAAAAGGTTCTTTTATCAAAGAACTTCTTCATAATCTTTGCTTAGTACTATGGAATGTTTCTTGTCAGAACATTAACTAAGACATTCAAAACACATTCATTAGAGCATAAATCATCTTAAATATAATTTAGTTATCATCAAAACACTTGGGATAGGTCAGAACTAATCTTGTTCTTTCAATCTCCCCCTTTTTGATGATGACAAAATAATTATTTTAGATAAAGAAAAGAAACAGATTAAGAGATAAGAATCTCCCCCTGAAATTAATATTTCTATGCATAAGACATCCTGAGATTATTTAGTCAGAGTGATACACAACCTTCTTGAATTTCTTCATAACTTCTTCAAGAAGATAAATCTTAGCTGGAATATTCTTTCAGAGTTAAATGATACCTGCAAAAAAAAAATCTTTTGCACAGAAGGAATTTTTGCAAATTTGTTAGAATGTCTAAGACATAGTCCCATAACTGTTAAACAGTGATTAGTTCAAAAATGCACATTTTCTCCCCCTTTTTGGCATAATCAAAAAGTGTAATAAATGAGAAATTTTGAAAGATTTCATAAGAAGTCAAAAATAGATATCCAGAAGTACAAATAAAACATCCAAATAAGAGACAAAAAGAAACTAGGATTTCTTAGAGACAAGAGCCATTAGAAGGTTCTTGATCTCAGAGGCAGATTCACTTTGCATTGCCATCTAGTTCTTAAACTCTAGATTTGTTTGATCTTGCTTATCCATGCGTCTATTCAAGACTTCGTTCTCCCTCTTTAGCTCTTTCAGAGTGTCCATAATGAGTGAGGTAGGGGCAGAAGATGATGAAGCTTCAGTAAAAACAGGGTCAAAAGCAGCAACTGATGAATCAGACTTCACAAAGGTGGAGAGAATAGTGCCCAAATCCATTTCAAGAGTTGGCACAGGTTCAGGTTCATCCTTAACTGAAGGTTGATTCAATAGAACAATAGCCAGAGGATTTGAATCTTCAGATTCATCTTCTGATATGTCCATCTTAACAGCTGGTGTATCAGCAATCAGTAGCGAAGACTTCTTATTCCAAGTATCATAAGCTTCTGTCTTGAAAACATGCAGAAGTTTGGAAAAGTTGTCCAGCACCTGAGAGTGGCACAAATCCTGTAACTTCCGTAATTCAGCAACCAAGGTTCTTCTGAAAGTTTCCCATAGAAGACCTGCTGATGCTGTGTTCACACTTCTGAGACAATCTTCTTTCAGCGGTTGTAACCATGCTTGAACATTTGTTATAAAATTCTGAAACAAAATATTTACATCTGGCTGAATAGGTTTAGGGACAGCCGTTCTGTAAGATTTGTTTTTCAAGAATTGTAGAGATTGGGAGTCCACTACAGTTCTTAAAAAGCTATTGGTTTCAGGAGTATTTGTAGGTTCAGGTTCAGGTTGGTTAACACAAATAGGAGGTTCTGATATATCATGAGGTACGAATGGTTCAGCAATTTCAGTTTGTTCAAAAATTTGTTGTTCTGGAATTTGAGGAGTTGAGATAGGTGTTGTATGTTGTGGTGAGGTGGGTGGAGTGATATCAGGCGAAATAATTATTGTATAAGCAGGAGTGGGAATGGGATTTTGAAGTTGTGGTTGGTTCATAGCAAAAATATTTTCAGTTGGTAGATTGAAAGGAGGTTTTATGGTTGCTAGAGGTTCATTAATCCCTGGTATTCTCCAAGATCCAGCATCATACCATCCAGTGGGTCTGGGTGATAAAGGTCTGGGAGGGGGTCTTGAGAAACGTTCAGCAGGAATAGGTTGAAAAACAGATGGTTCAGGGGGTTCTGAATGAGAGGGTTCTGATTGGCTGACAGAAAGTTCATCAGAGTCAGAATCACTAAAATCTGTTGAGCACTGATTTTTACTAAGGTTGTCAGTAAGGGGTTCAGATGGTGAGGTTTGAGAGGATTCAGCAGATGCAGATATATTTTCAGAATTATAAACATATATAGTTTCAGCATGATTACCTATCTTCTTTTTCTTCTTCTAGGGAGTGTCAGAAGGTCTTTCTACAGCTTTTCTCTTCACAGATCCTTGGAGAACAACATCAGCAGCAGCTTGATTTCTTCCTTGAAGCCAAGCTGGATCAATAGGTGATCCTGTTTCTCTGCAGGTCTCAAGATAGTGCAAAACCATACGAGAATGCTCCCCTGAGTTGAACATAGGAAAGTCAGCAATAGGAATTCTTCTCTTCTTCACAATAGTTGACAGACATGGAGAGGGTTCCACCAGCAGTTTGTCAATAATTTTCCTCTTCAGCAAGTTCTTTCCAGTCATAGTCTTACCACAGATAGGTTCAAACTCCCCCAGAAGATTTACTTCTCTTAGGTGAGCAATCAGACCATTCTCAGTCAGAATGTCTGATAATAACCTCCCCATGGGAATCCAATTCCTCTTTGATTTGGGATTCTTCATCCTTTCAGCTTCTCTAGTTTCTTTGACATGGTTCCAGAGGTGTTCAAAAAGTAAGTAGGGCAAATCAATTTTGACATTTCTTCCAAGGCAAAATAGCAGATATTGTTGATCAGCATTGATGTAATCAGGAGAACTGGTGTCTTTCCTGTGGTGAATACATCCATGAATAATCCTTTCCCAGATCTTATACTTGTCTTTCAAATCCCTGACTTTGGAGGAACCTTGACCGTTGGTAAAAATCTTTGTATATACCCTAGACATCTCCATTCTTCCAGTGGGCATTCCTGTAACTCCAAGTCCTTTAAATCCCAGCAACCTTCTGATTTGATTTTCTATAATGGATATTTCCTTTCCCATTATAAAGGAGAGAATAACCTTGGGAGTTGCAATGGCGTGAATCCAAAATTCTTTTACCAAATGAGGAAAGACTGGACCACTAAGACGATCAAAGTAGCTTTCCCAACCTTGAAACTTCACAGAAGGGAACAAGTCAAATCCATTCTCTCTGAGATTCTCAAAGTCTACCATTAGCTCACTCAGAACTTCCAAACTTTCTACCGGAATGAGAGTTGTCCTTTCAAGTATACTGTATTGCTCAGAGTGGGTAGAGGAAGAAGAAGCCATTAAGGTTCTTTGGAAAAAAAAGAAATTTTTGAAAAGGGTTTTAAGAGAAACGTACAATAAAAACTTGAGTTGAAAGAGACAGTAAAGAATGAAAAGGGTTTTTCAAAGAGTATTTATAGGCAATAATTTCAGAGAATAGGTTAAGAATTAAAATTAAAAGTTTTTATTTTTATTTTAAGACAAATTAAAATAAAGATTAAAACGGATTTAAAAAAAGCGAATCTCATCATTACTTGTATTTAATGATTTGCTAAAAATGAGGGAAAACGTGAGATTATGGCTAATCATCAACAGTTACCTAGAACGTCATCAGTAGCTTTTGCATGCTTGACCTTTCAGAAACACACCACGTGTTCATCTCCTGAAGGATGCATGTAACAGCTGTTTGTTCTAATGAATTTCTGAACTACACTTGGATATGAAGTGTTAGAATGATTCATAACTTTTTCATATAGCTTCTGTTACAACTTCTCTTCTAACTTCTGAAGAGTTGTTGATCAGAGCATTCATTTTAGAAAGTTCTAAAGCCAGTCACAGAAAATAAATATTATTTTATTCAGGACAGAATTCCATACAAATATTTTTCAGAATGAATTTAAATCTATCTTCTGAAAGGGGTTTGGTAAAAATGTCAGCCCATTGATGGTCTACTTTTACAAAAATTAAGTTTAGAATTCCTTCTGAATATAGTCCCTTATGAAATGATATTTAATTTCTATATGTTTGGCTTTAGAATGTAAGATTGGATTTTTAGAAAGACAAATAGCAGAAGTATTGTCAAAGAAGATAGGAATCTTACTTTCATAAAGGTTGAAATCTTCTAGTTGACTTTTCATCTAAATCATCTGAGAGCTACATCCAGCAGCAGATATATATTCAGCTTCTGTGGTTGATAGAGCAATTGTTGCTTGATTTTTGTTGTACCATGAGATAAGATTGTCACCCAAAAACTGGCAGCTTCTAGAGGTGCTTTTTATTTCAATTCTATCTCTAGCAAAGTCAGCATCATAATAACCTGCTAGTTTGTAATCTTGTGATCTTCTGTAACACAGGACAAGATTAGCAGTACCTTTCAGATACCTAAGAATTCTCTTAACAGCTGTTAAATGAGATTCTCTAGGATCTGATTGGAATCTAGCATACAAGCACACGCTAAATAATATATCAGGTCTAGATGCAGTCAGATAGAGAAGGGATCCAATCATACCTCTATAGAGCTTCTGATCTACTTTCATACTTACCTCATCTTTACCTAGAATGCAGGTTGGATGCATAGGTGTCTTGGCATCTTTGCTTTCTGACATTTGAAATTTATTCAGAAGTTCTTTAACATACTTCGTCTGATGTATGAAGGTACCTTCTGGAGTCTGGTCGATTTGAATTCCAAGAAAGAATTTCAATTCACCCATCATGCTCATTTCAAATTCTTCCTGCATTGTCTTAGCAAATTCTTTTCCAAGGGAGATATTAGAGGTTCCAAAATTATATCATCAACGTAAATTTGACAGATTAAAATATCATTTTTAAATGTTTTTCTGAAGAGAGTTGTGTCCACTTTTCCTCTGGTAAAATCTTTTTCTAATAGAAAATTACTCAAATGATCATACCAAGCTTTGGGAGCTTGTTTTAAACCGTATAAAGACTTTTTCAATTTAAAAACATGTTCTGGATGCTTTAAATTATTAAATCCAGGAGGTTGATGGACATATACTTCTTCTTCAATATAACCATTTAGAAATTCACTTTTAACATCCATTTGATACAATGAAATGTTATTTTGTACAGCAAAATAAATTAGTAATCTTATAGATTCTAACTTAGCGACTGGGGCAAAGGTTTCATTATAATCAATTTCTTCTTGTTGACTATAACCCTGTGCAACCAGTCGTGCTTTGTTTCTGATTACTTCACCTTGTTCATTCAATTTGTTTCTGAAGACCCATTTGGTTCCTATAACATTGAATCCTTTGGGTCTTGGAACAAGATTCCATACATCATTCTTTGAGAATTGATTTAGTTCTTCTTGCATTGCAAAGATCCAATCACTATCTTCCAGAGCTTCATCAATGGTAGTTGGGTCAATCAGAGAGACTAAACCAAACAAAGATTCTTCATTGATTCTGAGAGATGATCTTGTTCTGATGGGATCTTCTTTTCTTCTAATGATTACGTCTTCTTTGTGAGCTGAAGATAATCTTGGAAACCTTTTCTATGTGGGTTGGTCAGATATTCTGAGATTGTTCAGAGCATTGTCAAGAGTATGAGCTGCTACGTCTTCTTTTGCTTCTGATCTTTCAGAGTTTGAGTGATGATCTTCTGTACCTACAGAAAAATCAATTTTCTTTGGCTGTTGTTGGCCAAGCTTATCAGCAAACCTGACTTTGATTGATTCTTCAACAATCAGAGTTTCTGTGTTGTATACTCTATAGCCTTTTGAGCGTTCAGAGTATCCAAGCAGGAAACACTTTTGTGCTTTGGAATCAAATTTATTCAGAGTTTCTTTGGTGTTTTAGAATAAAACAAGTACATCCAAAAGGATGGAAATAAGAAATGTTGGGCTTTCTGTTTTTCCACAATTCATAGGGAGTCTTTTCAAGAATAGGTCTTATAGAGATTCTATTCTGAATATAACACGCTGTATTCACAGCTTCTGCCCAAAAGTGCTTAGCCATATTTGTTTCATTGATCATGGTTCTGGCCATCTCTTGTAATGTTCTATTCTTTCTTTCTACAACTCCATTTTGCTGGGGAGTTCTAGGACAAGAAAAATTATGAACAATACCATTTTCTTTAAAATATTTTTCAAAATAATGATTTTCAAATTCACCACCATGATCACTTCTAACTTTTTTGATTTTAAAATCTTTTTCATTTTGCACTTAAGTACAGAAGTCAATGAATACATAATGTGACTCATCCTTGTGTTTTAAAAACTTTACCCGTGTCCATCTGCTGAAATCATCAACAATGACCAATCCATACTTCTTGCCTCTGATGGATGCAGTTCTAACTGGCCCAAACAGATCAATATGAAGTAACTCTAATGGCTTAGAGGAAGAGACAACATTTTTAGATTTAAAGGAAGGTTTTGAAAATTTTCCTTTTTGACATGCTTCGCACATAGCATCTGAGTTGTACTTCAGATTGGGAAGTCCTCTGACTAAATTTAATTTATTTAGTTGAGAGATTTTTCTAAGACTGACATGTCCCAATCTTCTGTGCCATACCCATTGTTCATTGCTAACAGTCAAAAGGCATTTTACGTTTTGAGATTTAAGATCTGATAAATCAATTTTGTAAATGTTGTTCTTTCTCTTGCCAGAAAAGAGGATTGATCCATCCTTTTGATTTACAGCTTTACAGGAGTTTTGATTGAAGATAATGTCATAGCCATTGTCACTTAATTGACTTATGGACAATAGATTATGAGCTAATCCTTCTACTAATAAAACATTAGAGATAGAAGGAAGGTTACCGTTTCCTATGGTTCCAGAACCAATAATCTTCCCTTTCTGATTACCTCCAAACTTCACATCTCCTCCAGCTTTAAGTTCCAGGTTTTGGAACATAGACCTTTTTCCCGTCATGTGTCGTGAGCACCCAGAGTCCAGGTACCATGACTGGTGTTTCAATTGAGTTGTTAAGGACATTTGCAACAAATATTATTTTATCCTTAGGTGCCCATATCTTTTTGGGTCCTTTTGGGTTAGCATAAGAGTTTCCAGAATGTGATGTATATTTTATATCATGTGAGTGTCCAAACTTGAATTTCTTACTCAGAGGTTTGTAAGTGAAGGTCATCTTGGCAACAGGTTTTGGAATGTATGTCTCCTTCCCTTTGGGAGGTTCATATCCAATTCCTCTTCTGTTTTTCCCACTAACTCCATAGATCATTGAAGCCATTTTGCTTCTGTCTATGCTTTTAGCAAGAAAATATTGAAAGCTATAGTCATATTCTTTCAGAATATCTTTTGAACCAGACACAGACTCTGAACTAAAATTCTTTTGAACAATTTCCTTTTCAAGTTTAAGATTGTTTTCTAAAAGTTCATATTTTTCTGTTTTAAGTTTCTTAAAATCAGATGCAAGACTCTTCTTGAGTTTCTTGTATTTGATTTTGAGCTTACTATAGTTTTCCAGAAGTTCTGATAAACTATCAGCAAGTTCTTCTCTAGAAAATTCAGAAAACACCTCTCTTGGTTCTGACTCGTAGTCTGAGTTATTTTCTGTGATAGCCATTAAGGCTAGGTAGGCATTTTCATCTTCAGAACCAGATTCATTTTCAGAAGAATCTGAGTCATCCCAGGTGGCCATCATTCCTTTCTTCTTTCCAAATATCTTCTTTGGTCTTTCTTTTTGAAGCTTTGGACAATCACTTTTGAAGTGACTAGGTTCTTTGCATTCATAACATATGATCTCTCTTTTGTTTGACTTTTTGTGTCTAGAAGATTCTGGTTTATCTTCTGACTTTTTTAAGTTCCTGAACTTCTTTTGCCTGTGCTTCCACAGATGATTGATCCTTTTGGAGAGCAAAGATAGTTCGTCTTCTTCTGAAGCTGATTCTTCAGAGTTTTCTTCTTCAGCCTGAAAAGCGTTAGTATCAAATTTCTTAATTGATTTAAGGGCTAGAGACTTACCTTTCTTTTGAGGCTCATGTTCATCCAGTTCAATCTCATGACTTCTGAGAGTGCTGATGAGTTCCTCCAGAGACACATTGTTCAGATCTTTTGACCCTTTGAAGGAGGTGACCATTGGTGCCCATCTTCTGGGTAAGCTTCTGATGATCTTTTTCACATGATCTGCTTTGGTATACCCTTTGTTCAAAACTCTCAGACCAGCGATCAGAGTTTGGAATCTAGAGAACATTGCTTCTATAGACTCACTCTCTTCAACTTTGAAGGCTTCATACTTCTGAACTAAAGCCAGAGCTTTAGACTCCTGAACTTGAGTGTTTCCTTCATGAGTCATTTTGAGAGATTCAAACATATCATGCGTTGTATCTCTATTAGTGATTTTTTCATATTCAACTTTAGAGATAGCATTTAAAAAAATATTTCTAGCTCTGTGATGATTTTTAAAATCAGTTTTTGTTGTCTATCCATATTTTTTCTATCCACTTTATTTCCTTCAGAATCTGTAGGATGTTTGTAACCATCCAAGACAATATCCCAAATATAACTATCATGACCTAGAAAGAAACTTTCTAGTCTATCTTTCCAGTACTCAAAATCCTCTCCATCAAACACTAGAGGTTTGTTATAACTATTATTGTTTTGTTCAGCGGCCATTGTGTTTTCTTCTGGATCTTTTCCTGACACGGTTAAGTGTTGAGCTCAGAGTCAAGCTCTGATACCAATTGAAGGGGTAAGAAAACACTTAGAAGGGGGGTTGAATAAGTGACTCTTTTCTTTTTCAAAACAAAGCTCAAACAATAATGGAAAAACACAGTTATTTTTATCTTGGTTCGTTTGAACTCAAACTACTCCAGTCCACCCGCCAAGGTGATTTCGCCTTTCTCAACAAGGACTTAATCTACTATAATCAACTGATTACAATCACACAACAATTGTTGTGACTAACAATGCACAAGTAATCTTACAAGTGACTAACAACACTAAGACTTAAATCTAGTCCTGGTCTTCTTGAGAAATCTGACCAAACTTGGTCTCTCACGGATCAAATACAGAAGTATAATCTTTACAGATAATTGAAATAGAGTTTGCTTCTAATCAAGCTATATCACAACTGTGATTTTTCACTTAGAATATAATACACAATAATGTAAGAACTATGAGTTTGTAAGCTTTTGAATCTTTCACGTAGTTTCTTGTTTTAACAATCTTCTTGGCTTGCAATAAATGTCCTTCTACTTATAGTAGGAATAATAAGACCGTTGCTTCCTTCAGAGGAAATGGAGAGCATTAAATGCTTTGCGTGTATCCTTGCAAAATTCCATTCTCCAAGAAACTAGTTGTATGCACTTGAGTTCTTTCATCCGTATTTGCATTAATTAGAAAACGTCGGAATGTAAGAACGTGTTTCCTTTGTTTTGACAAGACACGTTGATTAAGACGTTGTTTCAGTATTTTCTTTAACTCAGAACATGCTTCATTCAACTTCTGGTCAGAGCGTTGCTTGCTAAGAACTTTGAACAACGCTTGCTTTCAAGTTATCTTCAGAAGTAAGAAGCCTGCTAGAAGTTAGAAGATTATTTAAAAAATAAAGGTTCTTACCAGAGTCAGCAGATGCGTTTGAATAAAAGGTTTTTTTATCAAAGAACTTCTTCATAATCTTTGCTTAGTACTACAGAATGTTTCTTGTCAGAACATTAACTAAGACATTCAAAACACATTCATTAGAGCATAAATTATCTTAAATATAATTTAGTTATCATCAAAACACTTGGGATAGGTCAGAACTAATCTTTTTCTTTCAGTCTGCATCTGAATTGTCAGAGTTAAAGAAGAAATTGGAAGAGTTACTTGAGAAGAAGTTTGTAAGACCAAGTGTATCTTCGTGGGGAGCTCTAGTGTTGTTAGTAAAGAAGAAAGACAGAAGTATGAGGCTTTGTATTGATTATAGACAGTTGAATAAAGTGACGATTAAGAACAAGTATCCGCTTCCAAGAATAGATGACTTGATGGATCAATTGGTGGATGCTCGTGTGTTTAGTAAGATTGATTTTAGGTCAGGTTACCATCAGATTAGAGTGAAGGATGAAGATATCCAGAAGACGACTTTCAGGATACGTTATGGACATTATGAGTATTCGGTGATGCCTTTCGGTGTTACTAACGCGCCGGGAGTATTCATTGAATACATGAATCATATCTATCATGCTTATTTGGATCGGTTCGTTGTGTTGTTCATTGATGATATTTTGATCTACTCTAAGTCAGAAGAAGAGCACGTTGAACATTTAAGAGTAGTATTGCAAGTTTTGAAAGAGAAGAATTTGTATGCAAAGCTGTCCAAGTGTGAGTTTTGGTTAGAGGAGGTTAGTTTTCTTGGTCATGTGATTTCAGGTAGTGGCATTATTGTAGATCCATCCAAGGTCGATGCTGTGTTGCAATGGGAGACTCCAAAGTCAGTTACTGAGATTAGAAGCTTCTTGGGATTAGCTGGTTACTATAGGAGGTTTATCGAAGGATTTTCTAAGTTGGCACTTCCATTGACTAAGTTGACTTGTAAAGATAGAGCTTTTGTATGGGATGTTCAGTGCGAAGAAAGTTTTACAGAATTGAAGAAGAGGTTGATGTCGGCTCCGCTTTTGATGTTGCCTAATCCATGAGAGCCTTTTGTGGTGTATTGCGATGCTTCTAAGATGGGTTTAGGAGGTGTGCTTAAGAAGAATGGTAAGGTAGTTTCTTATGCGTCAAGGAAGTTGAGGACTCATGAGAAAAACTATCCTACGCATGATTTAGAGCTTGCTGCAGTTGTTTTTGTGTTGAAGATGTGGAGGCATTATCTTTATGGTTCTAGATTTGAAGTGTTTAGTGACCATAAGAGTTTGAAGTATCTTTTCGATCAGAAGGAGTTGAATATGAGGCAGTGAAGATGGTTGGAATTGTTAAAGGATTATGATTTTGGTTTGAATTATCATCCAGGAAAAGCGAATGTGGTGGTTGATGCGTTAAGTCGAAAGACTTTACATATGTCAGCAATGATGGTTAAAGAGTTGGAATTAATTGAGAAGTTCAGAGATATGAGCTTAGTCTGCGAGGTTACGCTGCAGAGTATTATGTTGGGTATGTTGAAGGTTAATAATGAATTTCTAGAGAGTATCAGAGAAGCTCAGAAGTTGGATGTGAAACTGGTAGATTTGATTGTTGGGATTGATCAATATGAGAATAGTGATTTTAAGCTAGATGCGCAGGGTGTGTTGAGATTTTGTAACCGGATTTGTATTCCTGATGATGCTGAGATGAAGAAAGTGATACTTGAAGAGAGTCATAGAAGTAAGTTGAGTATTCATCCAGGAGATACTAAGATGTATCAAGATTTGAAAGGTTTGTTTTGGTGTCTTGGGATGAAGAGTGATGTGGCTCAGTTTGTGTATGCATGTTTGACTTCTCAGAAGTCGAAAGTTGAACATCAGAAGCCTGCAGGATTGATGCAACCGATAGAATTTCGATGGACTTTTTGACGGGGTTGCCTAATACTATAAGAGGACATGATTCGATTTGGGTGATTGTTGATAGGCTTACAAAGTTGGATCATTTTATTCCTATTAACATCATCTTTCTAGTGTCGAAGTTGGATGAGATTTACACGAGTGTAGTTGTGAAGCTGTATAGTGTTCCTTTATGCATTGTGGCAGATAGAGATCCAAGGTTTACTTCTGATTTTTGGAAGAGTTTGCAAGAAGTGTTGGGTTCTAAGTTGAGATTGAGTTCAGCGTATCATCCTCAGACAGATGGTCAGACTGAACGGATGATTCAATCGTTGGAAGATTTGTTGAGGGCGTGTGTTCTTGAGCAGGGAGGTTCGTGGGATACTTATCTTCCGTTGATAAAGTTCACTTATAATAACAGTTACCATTCTAGTATTGGGATGACCGCTTTTGAAGCGTTGTATGGTCGAAGATGTAGAACTCTTTTATGTTGGCATGAATCTGGTGAAAGTGTAATACTTGGACCTGAACTTGTTCGTGAGACTACTGAGAAGGTGAAGTTGATTCGAGAAAATATGAAAGCTTCCCAAAGTAGACATAAGAGTTATCATGACAAGCGAAGGAAGGATTTAGAATTTCAAGCGGGTGAACATGTGTTTTTGAGAGTTACACCTGTGACTGCTGTTGGGCGGGCATTAAAGTCTAAGAAGCTCACTTCTCGTTTTATTGGACCGTATCAGATTTCGGAGAGAGTGGGGAATGTTGCTTATAGAGTGGCTTTACCACCTAATCTTTTGAATTTTCATGATGTGTTTCATGTGTCGCAACTCCGGAAGTATATTTCAGATCCATCTCATGTGATCCATATAGACGATGTGCAAGTACGGGATAATCTTACGGTGGAGACGATGCCTGTACAGATCGTGGATCATGAAACTAAGAATCTGAGGGGAAAGGAGATTTCTTTGGTTAAAGTGGTTCGGATAGGAGCTGCCGGAGAAAGCATGACTTGGGAGTTGGAGGGCAAGATGCGAGACTCCTATCCTGAGTTGTTTGATTGAGGTAAATTTTCGAGGACGAAAATATTCTAAGTGGGGGAGAGTTGTAACGGCCGTAATTTAATTAATTATTTAATTAAATTATTTTTGGAATATTTGCGAAGTTGTGTTACGTTTAATTGGACTTAATTATTTTATTAAGTGGAGAAATAATATTATAAGTATAATATTATTTGATGTGGGCTTGTTTTAAGGAATGAAAGTAGTAATAAGGGGTGTATTAGTTTTGAGCCCAATAAGGAATAAAGAATAATAGGTTATTCTATTGTTGTTAGAAAGAATATAAATAAGAGGCAGTAGAAGAATAAGGATTGAGAAGAAGAACGTGAAGCTGCTGGAAAAAGAGGAAAACGGCAGAACGAGGTTTCAACCGGAATATTATTGAGCGACCTTCAATCCAAGGTAAGGGTGGGATTCTGACTCTATAATTGGGTTGATGATGATTGGTATGTGGGGTTAGAGGTGATTGTTGTCTTGTTCATGAATTGAATGTTTATGATGTTGTGTGACGTGAAATTGATGAATTATAGATGAATAATGATGTCTCGATGTCGTTTAACTGATGTAGAACTATATGATAATTGTAAGTGATGATTGTCCATGGTTAGATTAAGTTTTTAGGACTTAAAATATGAAACTTGTAGTGAAAACGCAGAGAAATCGCAGAAATTATGCAGGATATAACAGGATATGTCGACCTCAAATGCTATGTGTCGATACAAGGAGGTTGAGAGACTCAGGATGAGTCGACGCGAAGAGGGTTGCGTCGATCCATGAAAACTTTTAGACTCGGGATGAGTCGATCCATAGGAGCATGTGTCGATACATGTTGTGTAAAAGACTCAGGATGAATCGATACATAAGGGAATGCGTCGACTCATGTTGCGAAGTACGCGTCGATCCAAGGAGTTATGCGTCGACCCATGTTGTCTTATTTTTGGCAGATTCAGTTTGTAAATGTTGTAACTTGAGTTTTAGGATGCCGTTTGAGATGTCGTTCAAAGCGCTGAATAGCTAACGCGACGAGTTTTATTCTAGAGGATTAAAATGAAGTATAGGAAGTGTAATCCTATTAGCCAATTTAGGATTTAAATTTAGTTCCCGCGTTGATCGTTATGTTAGTTCTTATGCAGAATGATGAGGATGAAATGTTTATAGGTTGTTGTTAGATTTGTAACAGTAGGAGTAATGATAGTAATGATGTAAGATTATAGAATGGCGGTGTGAATTACCGTCGTATTAACATACATCTGAGTTGTTGATGAGATGTTATTAATAATGTTGTGTTGATAATTTATGATGAATAAATGATGTTTGATGAATAAATGATGTTTGATGAATAAATGATGTTTGATGAATAAATGATGTTTGATGAATAAATGATGTTTGAAGAATTATTATAAATGATATGAGATGTTTGATGAAGAGGTGTTGAGATGCTTTTGAGATGTAGGCCTTTGGCCAATGATGATGTTGTATTGAGATGTTGTTAATTGTGGTGTTGTTATTACATTCATGATTGTGTCGCATACCTTGCATTTTGAGATGGAGCTTATGCTCGTTGAGATGGCCTGTATTGGCGAATATTGAGATGAAGGCTTATGCCTTGTTGATGCCTCTATTAATTGGCAAATTTTTGAGATGGGAGTTCTTCTCCAAATGGTACCATATGCATTTGCATAGTATTGAGTTGCATTATATAACTGCATAAAGAAGTGTGTATTGATGTGGTGAATGTGTATTATTATTGTTTTTGAGATGAGAAGTGGTGATGTTATGTGATCTAATTTAATATATTAATTATCATGCGCTTTATTATATTGTTAGATATCTCACCCCTTCTGTTTGAATGTTGCCCTTATGTTGGTAACGTGCAGGTAATCGAGAGTGAAGGCTGTATACCTTCAGTAGTTCGAGTCGGTGTCATTTCTCTGATATGTAACACTCGGGGGGATGAACGCTTGTTGCTTTTGATTGTTTATTATTCAGTCGTTGAACTTTAAGTTTATTATTATTAAGTATTTGTTGGTTTGAAGTTGCTGTAATGATGATAAAGATGTTATTAAGAATTCTGCTGCGTAGATGTTGAATTAATTAACTAAAGATGTTATGACGATGGTTCATTCGATGTTTTAAAGTGTTATATATCCACGATGAATGCAATGAATTTTGATAGAATAATTTGTGGCATCCCGATTCGTTCGCATGAATGATTTTTATAACTCTGATTTATTTATAATTGCCGGGGTAGAATTGGGGTGTTACACATTGTCTCGTTTTCGTAACATTTGTTGTGTGATTTTTAGGACACTTTCTTTAGGTTTGCATGGTGTGACAATACCATGGCATGACGAGAGGAGGTTATTAGCTCGCACAATAAAGGCGTCGAGCTTACAACGTAAACCAAGCATGTTTGTTTGTATTTGTTTATGTGTGGTGATTTGTGTTTTAACAAGTTGAAACAAGGAAATATTCTGAATTTCAAATCTTCACTTTTCAACTTGTTAATTCATTTTCACCCGGTTTTCATATTGTTATTTGTATTTGTTTTGTTATGTTAATTTGTGTTTTTCGAAAGCTTGTCGTGTTTAGCTTGAGGAGTTTTCTTCATTGTATATATTGTACATTGAAATTTTGCAGGAGTATTATTTTTCTAATTCTTTTGTTGTTGTTTGGAATCAAATTTTGGTCCGGTAACTTGTAGAATATTGAGGTGATTTTTCAAGTTTGATCATTTCGACTTGCGAATGCGTGGTAATGATTTTATTAAAATTTTGTACACGTTCGTGGTATGTGTTTATCGCTTTCTATACTTTAGCATATTCATGATACTTAGACTTTTTACAATTTTTATGCCATTCATTCTTTTGTATACTTGTTCATTTATGAATCACTTTAGTTCCTACCCTTTTTGTGAGGTAGCTTTCCATTTTTTACATATGTTGGAGACCACAATTCTTGTTTTAACTAGATTTTATTATGCTTAATATTTTGTTTGTGTTGATTGTATGAAAGCTTGAACATGATCAGGGCATTTTTTGTTTCATTTTGAGCACAACTACCTTATCCAAATAAGTCAATTCACCTTGTGAGTGTGTGATCATTAGTAACCCCTTTGAGCTTTTTGTCGATATCCATGTTGTATTTGCTAAATGCTTGTCTATGAGTGTTTAGTTTCCCTTTTTGCATGGATGTTGATTTGTTGCTTTCTTGAACCCTCAACCATTTTTTTGTTTGAATTTTTACCTTGCCTTAGAAAGTAGGGAGTATTCACTTTAATGTATGGTTGAATTCAAGTTGGGGAGAAAAATGATTGTGTATTTATTAGTTGATTGCTATGAGGTTGAAAAGAAAAAGGAAAAAAGTGAGAAAAGAAATGAAAAAAAAGTGATAGAAAAAGAAAGGAAAAAAATAGAAAAACTTTGAAAAAGAAAAACAAAAAAGAGTATGAAATAATGTTGTGTTAATAAGTGATGTGTGTTTGTGTGAAACTTGTGATGAAGAAGAATTTTGATTGAAATTCTATTGTTTGAAACTTTGTGGAAGTAATTACTCCCTTAGGTTTAGGCAAGTTTTTGTTTCGATTAGCTTTAGGACTTATCACTTGTTTGTTAACCAAGCCACATTACAACCTTTAAAAGCCCTTGATATTCTTCCTTTTATATTTTCAATGTAAATTTTTGGATGAATGCATAATTTAGTCTATTGTTTGCAAGATTGTTGGATGAGTGAAAATACCCAATTTTTGCGTGTTTTTCATCTACCGATGATCATGTTTACTAGGTGTGATTCATTTATGACCAAGTATTGTTTTAGAATGTTTGGCATATTCTTTGTATTTAGCATTTGTTTCATGTTTATGTTATCATCGTAGTTTAGTGGTAAGTATGTTTCTTCGTGTGTATTGTTTTTCATTTGAACCATTGCATTTGTATTCCGTTTTCAAAACTTGTTGATTCATGAAATTTTGGTTGATTAATTTTGGTTCTTTGAGTTTCTTGACTTTGTTTGAGGACAAAAAAGTTTAAGTTGGGGAGAGTTTGATAAGTGCAAATTGTAGCTATTTTTGTATATACTTTTTGTTGCACTTATCGACTTTTTGTTTGTTAATATTGTTGAATAATCCTGAATTTTGTGTAAATTCATTTAGTTTATGTTTAATTGTGTTTTTGTGTACATAGTGTATCGTTTAATGTTTTTCTATTCATTTTATAGGTATTAATGCGTATTTGGAGCATGAGCAATAAAGTGTCGAAGACACGGCTTCAAACGCGGGATTTTGAGCAACTCGTCAATGAATAAGGCTCAAAATCAAAGAATAATAAATCATCAATTTTATTGATATTTTTTTCATTTTTATAATGAGAATTGAATAAGCTTTCCAATGCTTCGAACCGGGCACGAATCAGAGTTACAGTTCAAAAGTTATGACCGAAACAGTGCAAAATGTTGTGCTGATTTTTCAACCTTCTGTCATCCGTCGCCAGACGACGCTTTTGGTCGCCGGGCGATGCTAGGCGAGCTGTAGCATGGAAAAAACATTGTTTTGGTTGCTGGGCAATGCTTTTTGGTCATCGAGCGATGCTGGACAGTCAGAAATGCGTATTTAGGTGTAAAAACACATTTTTTGGGGTATGGTTTTGGGTATTTTTTACCCTAACTCCATCAACCTTCATTTTTGGATAGGATTAGCGTAGAAAACAACACTGAAGCTTGCATATGGATGATTCGGGGTGGATTTCTCATGAATCAGCGCTAACAAACTGGGAGATTTGTGGTTCATTTCACTTCCTCTTTGTGTATTCTTTATGTGTTGAGTTTATACATGTATTTACTCTGAACTTATGTATATTTGTCGCCCATGATGTTATATTAAACTTGCTTTACAAATCTCTGTGGATTATTATCTTAGATTTTTGCTCTGTGCTATGGATTTGAGTTGTTATAGATATATACTGCTTAGATTCTTATTTAGGATGATTATCTGTTAGTTTTTGAACTCTAGAGATAGATTTAGAGCTGACATCTACTTGGGTATTAAAGCTTAATGCTTCTGTGTGGCTGTGATGTGCTGAGAGATCGTCAGTGCGATTACATAGTTGTCTTCTGTGTTGTTGAAGAGTTAGAGAGATCATTTCCTTGGTGATACAGTCAATCTCTTGATTTGGGTTAGAAATGACTCAGGTTGTGTGTGATACATAGTGTGTAACACCCAAATTCTACCCAACAATTATAATAAGATCAGAGTTACAAAAACTTATACAACTGAATCAGGATGCCACAAATTCAACTTAAAAACCATTGCATTCAGCATGGGTACATAACACTTTAAAACTTCGGATGAACCAACAGCAAAATAAGTTAATCTTTTAAACCAACGACTTGAACAACTTCAAATAACAATCATTTAAAGAACAACATCTTAAAGTTCAATCAACTGAAATAATAACATTAATAAACAACAAGTTTTCATCCCCCGAGTGTTACGTATCAGAGCAATGACACCGGCTCGACATACTGAAGGTAAACCGCCTTCACTCTGGATTACCTGCATGTTACCAACATCAGGGTAACATTCAAACAGAAGGGGTGAGATTCTCAAATCATATAAGTGAGCGCATGCTAAATAATATATTAGAATTTAGGAATATAAAACCATCACATTGCAAATATCAACATTGTCATGCCCTTCACAATACATCTTTTCACAAACCTCACTTGTTTTAATCATAACTTAAATCATCACAATTCACATCATTATTACTTATGCAAGACCCAATGAGACATAACTGTGCAAATGTATATGGTACCAACAGGGCGTCAGTCCCCATCTCCAATTGCCAATTATTAAATGACAAAATACCACTTTTGACCAGTCTATGTACTATAGCCTTCGAAGCGAGACAATGATCAAGATCATGTTCAGGAGCACCTTGACGAAAAGCACCAAAGGCATATTCCTTATACCACCACGGAAGATCCTCGGGAACATCCGGTGGTGACCTAGTATGAATGAAATTCTTTTGTAATAAGAAAGGAAACAACTCTGAATGCAACATTGCAATCGGGTCAGAACGAGGTTTTCTCTGATTATGAAGTTGCTGTTTGGGAGCTATGGGAGATGTATTCACCAAAAAAACATGTTTTTATTGGTGATAATAATCTTACCTTCTCCGGGGTCTCCTTGGTTCTCGTTGTGGTTGCGACTGATTTGTAGAAGTTGGGTTAACCAATGGCATAACAGAAGCAACTTGTAGATGCTGATAACTCCTTTTTCTACATATGGGTTACCTTTTTCTTTCTTGAGAAGTATCAATGGAGTCTTTCTCTGTTTTCTTGGCTAATCTATTATCATACTTCTTTGCATTATTGGCCAAGTTACCATTCTCAGACAAACGTTCCTCTTGGACATTTTTTTATAAACGCTTCCACATTTACCTCTTCAGAGAAATTATTAGGTGTATTGACGACCAACTTCTTATGAAAGAAGGACTTAAGTGTGTTTATGAAGACTTTCCCATCTCTTATTCCTTTATAGGAGGATTGACTTAGGCGGCGACTAAAGTTTTAACCAAACCAATTAGATGCTCCATACCAGATTTCAAAGTAATCACCTCCTTACAGAGTTCAGAAATCTCTTGCTTGATATTTTCCATCATTCTCTTAGCACGAGTGTTGTACTACGGTACCAAAGGGAAAATAAGACTCGGGAATGACTTTCGAAAGTGAAACAAAAATTTCGAATGATGCATGATATATGAAAATGGCAAGTTCAATTCATTTATAAGGATCTCAATTTTTGATTCAAGCGTCAAGCGAGAAATAATTAACAACAAAATGTGACAAATGAGTTTAGTACAAAGTTAAGAGCCTAAAGGCTACAAAATACAAAGCCAAGAGATCCCAATCAACAGACCTGACGGTGATCATTAAAAATAAAAATCATAAACCCTAAGATGTTTCCCCAAACTCTACATCAGCAAGGGTACCACAAACTAGATTCTCATTACTCCACTCTTGGGCCTTTTTTTTAAAGAGCTCATTCGTTGCTTCGCTCTTTGGTATCTAAATTAGCTCCTTGATGAGTACATACCTTCTATTGATAGTGCTTTCCATATGATCAATCTCTTCTTGAAGCTGAAGACCATAAAAATCTTCTTCTTCATCTTCAGACTTAGTGACCTCAACTTGAACTGGTATCCAAACATTGTAACTGATGGTATTTCTCTTTCTAGTGTCCATTAATGAGTAATGAGCTTGATACGAGAATCAAAGATAAGGTCCCCTAGAAATGAAATGACCACTTATGTCACAAGCATGTCATGGTGTTTATGAATGCATGAATGTACGACTATGCAACAAACACATACAAGGTTTAAAGGTTTAACATCACAAGCATGAAGTCAAAGGGTGAGAAACAACCTATAAGGTATGTACAAATGGTTTATCACCTCCCGAACAAGGTTCTAAGGAAATCCCAGAGTCTAGCTCTTCCTATAGATATTATCAACGTCCTAATTACTCGGTAATTAGTAATATTCACAGGAAAAACTCGTCTGAGTGCAGCATCGCGTGACGACTACTTCCAGATTACTCCGTCATAGTCTCTGCACTATATCTAAAAAAGACCAAGATGGGTTAAGGGTTTTCGGCTTCTCAGCTTCGCAGGCTCCCAGGTCAAAAGCAACAATGTCTTCTCAATTACTCGGTAAACAAATACTACAATCAAAGGAGCCTCTACTGAGTAGCGGATTTTATGCCTCATTCTTCGGGATTACTCCCTCAAAGTTAACATGACTATACCGCCTGTTCTAATCTTAAGTGTAACTTAGTACGAATACAGGACTTGTCCTTTGTAATTATCATCAACACCCAAAGAACCACAAAATAACATATATAAGCACACAAGCAATAATAACGACAACAAATATAACAAATTAGGTTTAACCCACTTAGAGTATTTTGTTCCCCAGCAGAGTCGCCAATTTTGTAGCGGTGAAAATCGGAGATCAAGCTATTTAATTAACTTGACTCGCAAAAGCAAGAGTCGCCACAACATGAATATGCAAAGTAAGTGCAATACTAAAAGTAAAGAAGAATATAATGCATTTAAAAAGATCAAAGGTTCGAGGGTTGGTTATACAAAGGGAAGGTACTAGCACCATATGTATCTATAGTATCTTATAGGAACCTTTTGAAATATATTTTTTTTGGTTAAAATTGGCTTGCTTGCTAAATGAGTGTGGGGTGACGTCAAGGAGAGTTATACGCGAAAAGAACCACTCAAAAATATGGAATAATGAAGAAGTTATGATCGTTTGAACTTGAACTTGCAAAAATTAACTTTTGGTCAAATTGCTTTGAATCGTCTCACATAGCTTGATCTTTTCTTGTGTTCCAAGACATATTAACGCGTATATGGACCAGTGACGATGAAATCTTGACTGTGGTTTGAGATTAAAGGCTAAACTTTGATGAAGTAGCCTTTGAAAATCAGTGATTCATCATACTTGAACACTTGAGAGATCCAAAACCCTAATTGAGGCGCAACACCTGACACTCTTGATTAAGACTTGTCTCTGCATATGAAACCAAAGAAACATAAAAATACATCTTTGTACGGGATTATAAGTTAGTGGTGCATAAAATAAAATGTTTACAACACATTGATAATTTTTGCATAAGCAATACTAAAAAATAAGCGGATTTAAAACCAACTATATCTCGTGACTTTAATACTTTATAAAAATGCAAATGGAGATGAGATTTTAAATCAAAAATTTGAGTATCACAGTTATGAACTAATTAAATATCGTTGAACAAATGAATATCTACCATATTAAAAATTAATTTACATTGATTGGACCTGTTAATTAATTGAAAGAAAATTTTTACATGTCATTAAACAGAATATAAATTTTTATTTTTTAATATGTAAATTGTAAAAAAATATGTTTGAAAAATAAAAGAGATATGTCAATATTGATTGTTTTTAGTATACAGTATATTGATATGCTAACTATATTTGAAAAAAAATCTTGGTAACTAATTTGTTTATTTGACTGTTTGTTATTAAATAATCATAGTCTTTTAAAATTCAACAAATAATCATCTCATATATATAATATTAATTTTATCTAGCATATGGTACGGCCAGTACGAGTTTTTGATGAATTTTAATCATTCATATCCAACAATTTTATTAAAAAAAGCATATAATTTAATTTATTAATAATTATAACACCAACTCCTTTTTAAATAATATATCTTAATTATATTTAAATTCAAATTAATATTCTATTTTTATACATAAATCAAATTTAAAAATTCAGCTAATCGGTATGTTATTTAATAACAGCTATCAAATAAATAAATTTAAAAAGAGTTTAAAGTTAGTGTATTATTCTCTGTAAAATATTTTACACCATCGTTATATTGTTTTTCGGTATATTTTTATTAAATATATTTAAGAAAAAGAATGAGTTTTTTTTTGAAGTGTTGCAGGTTAATCAGTCGGTGATGAGACAATTCACGTCCATATATTTTCTTAAAGTGTCATAGTATTGCCAGCTATGACCTATTTTTACATTTGTCATTTTGTACTGTTTATTTCTTACACGTCTATAATTGTGGTTCTTTAAATAAATGTCTCTAAAGTAGATTTAACACGTGTATATTACTCTTTTATTTCTTTTCTTTTTTTATAATATCTGTACAAGATTTTAACTTACGCATGAATAAGTTTATTAATATTTTAATATCATTTGATCAAATTTGATAGTTACTTTAATATATAATTAATATTATAAAAAAGATATTGTAGTAATAATGATTTGTAAAAATAATAAATTTTAATAATAAAATTTATAAGATAGGATAAAATTTAGAAATATCATTCTTATAGTAAATTAATAATTTGAATAATAAAATTCACATGAATTTCATTACAAATTATAAAATAAAAAATTATGATGTAATACGAGAAGTTTCATCACAAGAGTTTTTTAATATTATAGAACAAATAATTCTTAAAAAGTCTTAATGCTTTTCTTAACAAAAAAAAAAAACATGAGATGTCAAATCTTAAAATTTCAACTGTTATAGATGTTTTTGATTGCATTCCATATAATTTTTTTATTTCAACTATTTTCAAAAAAATGAATTTCAACTTTTTATTTTAATAAATATTGATTATAATTATAAAGGTTGAACTTTCTATCACAAAGATTCAAGATCATTTTCAAGTATTTATAGGCAATAGAATGTAGATGAACTCATTAAAATAGTATTTATTCTTAACATATTATATATTTTAAGTTGCGGAAGAATTAGGTGAGATATTATGCAATGCAATATGCGTGAAATATAGTATAGAACAATCTCTTATAGTTGTTAGAAACATAGAGACCATTTTCCCTTTACTTTAATGCATTTTGTTAATTTGTAATTTTATGCTACTGTCAAAAAATATATTAATCAAATTTATATATGGACCAAAAATTAAAATGAACAATTGTTATATTTGAATAGCTAACTAAATGATACAGATTATATTATATGGTTTTTTATCTTATATTTACAGTCAATCAAATTCATTACAAAAATGTTGGCTCTTCAACATTTTCTTTGGTAAAAAATCTCATTCTATTTTTTCTTATTGCTTTAATTAATTTCACACTTGTCGATCGTTCAATCGATGTAAGGTCTGATAAACATATTTTCAAAACTAAATTCACACTCTACTATTCCACGATTGAATTAGATCTTTGGTGATTTCTTCTCTTTCTAGTTCAAAGACTAAATCATGTGAGATTTCTTGATACAATTTGATACTATTGTCACTTGATGAAGCTTTTTCATATAGTTTTTGTGAAGCAATAGGATTAGTCACAAAATCACAAGTGATATATTGTAGTAATTAGTTTTTAAATCAAGAGTCGCCACTATTAATTTTTATCATAGGGAAGGAAATCTAACAAAAAACCCTAATTCGCAGACAGAGATTATAGGTTTCGGACTCAATTAGACGAAAGGAAGGTGTTAGGCACATTTCATCTACATTGTTCACAAGGATACTAGGTTCTAGGCTTAGGTTTGGGGTAGACAGGATTTTAAGTTTTAATTAGACAGACTCGCCACGATTTTTGATCGTATGCCTATGTATCCTCTTATGAGGAATCAGAGTCCCAATTTGTAGTTCGTATGGGGTTGGTGTTTTTTCAGGGGTTTGCAAACATATTTTGAATCACCTCGCACTTGGCCGAGAATAGTGATTGCAGAGATTTTGACGAAATGTACAGTAAGTCAAAACCAGTTTGAAAACCTTTTGCAAAAACAGTTGATTAATTTAGTTTATTGCGAAAAATAGTTTGATAATTTGTTTGTGTTTTTTAATCGTATTAATTGCACAGATCTTGATTAATGCATGATTAGAAAAAGATTTAATACAAATAATACATAAAATAATATATGCAATTTTAATATAAAAATAATTTATTTGTTAGTATATAAATAATAATGTAATTATTTATAAGCAATAAGCAATATTTACATAAAAAATAAAATATAAGAATAGTAAATAATAATAATAAATATAATAATCATGATATAATAATAATAATAATAATAATAAATCAATATTTGATAATAATAATAATAATTATTGTAAATAAATAATATATATGTATATTTATACAAAAATTAGAAATAATAATTGAATTATAAAAGAAAATAAATAAAAAAAATAAAATGGGGTGCAATTTCTAACTACCAAGTAAAACAGGGGGTGTTGTAAATAATTTGAGTTAGGCTCAGACACGAGTTCAGGCAGGGGGGTGCGAATGCTTTGTTGTTTTAGTAAACTAGGGATTGGGGGTGTGAACATTAACGGGCTTAGGCCCAAACACGTTTGGAGGAGAGGCTGAGGGATTGCATGGATGGAGGTGTGCGTTAGCTATCGTGCAGACTTGGCCTCTGGCCGTCGGATGAAGATCTAACGGGTAGATTTGAGGGGTGCACGCTAATTATCATAAACGCACACACACTGGATTGATTGGAGTATAACATTGTTTTTACTCATTTTGTTATTCATTTTATTGTTTTTCATTTTACAGTAACTACATTATCTCTCTTTCTCTCTCGTATTCGCCCTTTTGCCCTTTCTCAACCCTAATTCCTCCCTTCCTACGGAGGCTACGAATCCCTAATTAAGCCCTTTCAATAAACCCACCATGATACAAGAACAACAACAATCATGAACAAATGCTAAGATGTTTTACCCTCTCAAGATTTTCCGACGCCGAGTTTTTCCGATTCGTTTCTGACCTTCCCTTTTCCTCTTTTGCAGGTTCTATGGAGGTGGTGCATTTATGTGGTGAAGACGACTCAACGATGAAGCTTGAGTTTGAGGAAGGTGGCGCGGTGAGAAGCTCAAGGTGGTGGCGTTCACACGGTTAGGGTTTCAGAAATTGAAACCCCAGTCGTCCTCTTCAGCAATGGTTCCTCCTCTTTCTTGTCGTCTGTTTTTGATTCGCTCTTCTTCTATTATCCTGTCCTCTGTACTTTTTGTAACCCCAAACCCTTTTCTGTATCTCGTCCCCTTTTATGTCTTTCTTTTCTGTATTTATAGTTTTAGGGTTATAAGTTTGTTACAATTCGTTAGCCTTAGATTTAGGGATTAGGGTTTTGTAAATCTTAAAGTTTTGTCCTTGATTTAGGGTTCTTCAGCTTGTATTATAGCAGGGATTTTGGGCTTTTAATGGATTATGTAAAAATATTTTGTAATGTAATATTTTATTGAAATTATGCTGTAGAAAGATTTGATTTTGTTTGAATGTATTGATTCTGTCATAAAGATTGGATTTGCAGATATTTGTATTTTTGAATGTTCTGGGCAATTTGTGCTCATAATTTGGCACGATTAGTACAGTAACAGTTACTGCAAACGTGTTTGAATGATTGGAACAATGCATGTTTCTTCTTTTTTTGTTTGGCCAATACTTGTTATCTCCTTATGGGCCTGCGCTGCTTAACCATATTGGGCCTGCGTTAGCTTCTTTATTTCAGCCCAACAACATCATTTTTATTACAGCAATATCACTCTTTATAGCAACAAAGTTTTTTTGATTGGGCCTAAATGGACTTATGAAGCAAATCTATTTCTCATGCAAACAAAATTGTTTATTAAAAACTCAATAAAATAGTTTAAAAATAATTATAATAAATCTCTTACTAAGTTAATTATAAAAATGTTTAATAAAATAAAAGTTTTTTAATAATCAATTCTCTTAAACATAATATAATGTTTCATAAAAAATCTTAATGGGCCAATAAATTTGTAATCACACCCCCTTTGCTACTCAATCAAAACAAAAATGGGCCCTGAATTCATATGGACTTGAAGTTTTCACCCCCTTTCTTTTACTAATAACACTAGAATGGATTTCATTAATTAAAGCTTAATTATTAATTACTAAAAAATTAAACGTAAGTGGACTTAATAATTTAATAACCTAGTAATTATTATCTCCTTTTTCTTTAAAATAATTTCCTATTTTCGAATTGCATGGGCCATTGGCCAACATGCTTTGTGAATGGGTTTATGGATACACGAGTCTTTTTTATTTAGAAAGCCCCATTTTCCTGAATTTAGGGTACACCCCCCTAGTCGGATAAAGACGGACTATTAGATATTGATATACCATCTTTAATTGAATATTTCTTCAACTTTATTCTCGAAAAATAAAATCATCGAGGTATGCACCAAATTTTCTGAAATTTTTTAAAAGTCTCGTAGACAGTAAAGATATTTTTGAAAAACATTTTTATTTAACATTTTTAATAAAGTATAACAGATAATATATATATATATATATATATATATATATATATATATATATATATATATATATATATATATATATATATATATATATATATATATATATATATATATATATATATATATATATATATATATATATATATATATATATATATATATATATATATATATATATATATATATATATATAATGCAAAAGTTTTAGAATATCATTACAAAATAAATCATGTCGATTTCCTAGATACTTCTTCTCAGTGCCTAATACATCTCAC
The DNA here is from genome assembly GCA_948472305.1 of Vicia faba. Lineage (NCBI taxonomy): Eukaryota > Viridiplantae > Streptophyta > Magnoliopsida > Fabales > Fabaceae > Vicia > Vicia faba. The sequence goes on along the minus strand of OX451741.1, from coordinate 184,025,072 downwards.
ATATGTTGATTCACATTCTCTTTCAATTTAAATAAAGTTCTATCTCCATTAGTCGCTAACGGGAGTCAAAGGACAATTGAGTTTCTGCTTCAACTGAAACCAAAGACCATTGCTAACAAAACCTTTGCAATCATGTTGTGTTTACTTGACGTTATGCATGGAGCTATCACTAATGGGAATAATGTGATGTTAAAGTTCCTAGACAATGAGACTAATATAAAACTGTATCTAAAGGCAATAAGGTAACACATATCAAGAATCACCATCCACTTATCACGACCGTTCACACCAAAGTCATCAACCCACAATGCACTCCTGATACAGTGTCATAGGACAAATTGGAATACAATTGATATTGTCGATAATATTCACAATATAATTATGTCTAAACTAACTACCAAGGCTCTTCTCCCCCATCCAAGTAAAGCTGCAATAGCCCAAAAACCACAATTTTCATCGTCATCTACATCAACAATGTCATCAATGTACTGATGTAAGAAAATAAGAAATTGAGACAAATATTTTCGTTTTAAAGACACGTTACACGATTAAATTTCAATTGCTTTTGTACATGATCTATTTGTACTCTAACTTTCTTGTGAGTCCTTAACATACTCCCACTATGAAGGATCACGATGCACCTCACTCTCGTCAACCTTTTTACTCTTCTTAGTTCTCTTCTATGATTTGTACTTCACTAGTGGTGGACACATGGACGTTGTGGATGGAAGTGTTAGTTCCCGAACTTTTTTATTCATCTCCCTATGGCCTACAATATCTAGTGTACCGAAATACTTCTTCACCACTTCATACTCTTCTTCTAAATCCAATTGTGTCTCAGTGAACTCATGCTCTTCAATGAATAATTTCTTCCAAAACACATGTATCAATTATAATGGAATATGCTCTCCTTATATTTGATAACCTTCAAGTGCACACACACAAGGTAACCCATGTGTTGTTCTAATGAAGGAAACACATATTGTTTTATCACAACTAATTTTTTTATCCTTTCTAGCTCATTTCCAATGTATTATTGTATACACTGTCTTGAAACGAAGTCATGCAATCTGGAGTAAAATATAGTGTTATATCGATGCTCAATGTTGCATACACTTTTCTGAAATGACACCCTAATTGAACCTAATTGCAGCTTCAACATGGCGTTAACAACAACCCAACTTCTACATAAATCTCCCCTGCTACTTATCAGCATATTTTTTAGTCTCCAGTGAGCACACTCAGCCCAAAAAACATAAACATAACAAAATTTCATTATTTGATAATTAGAACTATAACTATATTTATATTCACATCAATGTACTTGTTGGTTATTGTGTTCCTTATTTAAACGACTCTATTAGTCCAAGCATTAACAAATATTTCTTTACAGGGTGTCAACCAAGTTTCTTGCACATCCTAAACAAATTTGGGATTATCAGCATATACAACTTCAAAATGTTTTAGGTGTACCAAAAAACCATCCTCCATATTCGAATACATGATGTTGTTCCACATGTACATAACATGCTCATGCTTATGTGATTCGATATACTCCTTAAACTTCATACTAACATTTTTTGGAAATATGAAACAAACACAACAAATGAGTTGAGTTTCGAAATACAACTTCCATGGCATTCATAAATGCCAGTTCACGGCCAGTAACCAAAACATTTGGTAGAAAATTATCAAAAGAGAACAACTCTTTTAGCTTTTCTAGTGACAACATGAAGTTTTCCTCCCTTTCATGTTCCAAATAAGCAAAACCAACATAAAATGTCTACTTCGTGGATGTAACACCAACAATCTCAAGTAGTGGTAGTTGGTACCTATTTATTTTGTACATACATTAAATCATCAACAACCCTAACTACTTTTGAAACAAATAAATTCAAATAGAAGCATTTGGTATAAGAAGTACTTTTTTGTTTTGTATGTGCAATACTACTTCCTAGCATACAAAGGCTCAAGCCCGACCATGTTTTTTCTTTAAATAGAAAATGCCTAAGATTTTTTTATAAGCCTATTTAGTTAAAAAAATTTAGGCCTTAGGCCATAAAAAGAGCCTTTTAATCAATACCAGGCCAACCTATTTAAATAAATATGAATAATTTTTTTATTATCATTATGTTATGTTTTGTACTTTGAATTAAAATACATAAATAAAACAACATATCTTGGAGAACTTGTCAAAATAAGATCAAAGAACCTTATGAGTAATGTTATAAGTTGTTTTCATAAGTTCTCTTAAATAAATAATCTCACAAAACTTATGCTCATAGGTAAGTTAAAATTAGTCAATGCAAATAAATTTTTAGTCTCATTAGTCTTTTAGTTTGTTAGTTTATTTAAATATTATTTGAATTACTTATTTACGTATGTCTAAAATAAATAGGCTTTTATGTAGGCTAACAAGTTAACCAGGCATCTGAAAAGGCCAGACTCAGGCTTACAAAATAAGCCTATGACAGGCTATAAGCCAAGCTTAGGCTTTGGTTTTTTTTGATAGGCCAGGCTTAGGCTCGACAAATCCTAACTCATCCAAGCCTATTTCCACCCCTAATGTGCAATCAAAAATCAACATAAGATGAAACATGTTCAAGAACATGATTGACTTAGGGTGCATCCAAAAGATACCAGCAATAACATTGGAAGAGTCCTTGTTTCTTGTCCAATACATGTATTTATCTTCGTGAATAAGACTCAGCAAACATTGCATTTCAGTCAAAGGACCTCTCTTGTCACGTTGTATGTAGAACTAGCCTTGTAGACCTGGGTAATGCTCGTTAAGTTTTCTAGATATATATCTCTCAAAGCACTAACTATGTATCTAGGAGACATATTGTTTTTGGTCATCTCATTCACAAACTTTATTTTATGATCTTTTAAATGACCTAATACATCATTCTTATTTAACTCCTTTGATAACATATGATTGTGAAACCCACACCTGACCGTAACCTTCCAGCCACTTTCATTTGGCACATATCTCAACATAAATGGACACTTCACTTTCATAGTATTATTCTCTGCATCCACAAACTTCTTCTTGTAAATTGTACTCCTCTCTCATAACCAATAATCAATTTATCTTTCCATCCTCTCGTCCCATTTTTGGTAAAGGAACAAATAGTAACAACAACAATACCATGTTGTTTACCAATGGTTTGCGCCCATGCCAAAATGCAAGCCTGAGAGGGGAATATCTGACATTTACAACATATAAAAAAATAAATTAGGACCACGCAATTATGTAAAAAGTAAACATTTATGTAAAACATACCACGTCAATGGTGAAAAACTGAGTAAAATCTACATGGGAACCGCCAGAATCAGAACCGCACAATTAAAGCATACTAAACTACCAGATTTTTAAGTCTAAGCAAAAAATATGGTATACAAAATTTTTCAAAAAATTCAGTATACAACAACATTTCCCAAATTTTCAAAAAATCCAGTAATAGCAACTTTAAATCATTTGCAGATTACAAACTTTTCTAAAAAAATTGGTAAAACTTTGAAAGATTAGGATGTTTCAGAAAAATTCGATAAAAGTTCAAGGAAATTCCGATTTTTTTTAAATATCCAGTAAAAAAAATCAAGGGATTTCAAGATTTTTCAAAAAATCAGGTAAAACTGCATAATATTTCCGACTTTTTGCCAAAAATTGGGTAAAACTTTAACGGATTTTTGGAATATTTGGAAAAAAATCTGATAAAACCTCAGACCGGATTTTTTAAATTCCGCTAAAAATGCATAAGAAACCAACTTCACAATTTTTTTTGTAATGTATTTTTGGCATCTCTTGGGTTTTGATAGAGAGAATTATTTTACAGAATGTGAAAATTTGAATGGTAAATAATGTGAAGGAAAAAATTGTCATAATGAAAAATTATGGAGGTTTTAGGTTCAGTTCGGGGGGTGGCAGGAAGATTTTTCTACAAACTAAGATGTTTTCAATCCAAAAATGGATTTGGAGCACCTTAGCATTCTTAGGAAGGTAATGTATTGTTTCATTTGTTTCTCTCTTTGAAAACCTAACCCTAGATTTTCTCAATTTCTTTATTTTTATTCGTATGTTGTTTCCAAAAATTTCACAAATTATGTTGTTTGAGGCACATTCATTTATAATCTGAGGCACATTCGTGTTGTCTATTTTAAAAATGAATTTCTTTAAGCAGCAGACAATAGTGACTTCTACAGTTCAAGGCCATCATTTTTTCAACCATGAGGTTTTCGCTTCTTTTAGTGAATCAATTATTTAGGGGATTTATTTAGACATTTTAAATCCAAACTAAATTTGACCCATTTTGTTTTGCTTTAGACACCCATAAGATTTAGAGAGGAAGAAAAGAATGCCATTATTCTTTTTCCTCTTCTGCTAAAACGTGAAATACACTTTTCCTTTTCCTCAAAAACCTAGTGTCACCGCCTTCTTTCCCTCTCCCCATCTCTGACCATTGTGATATTAAAATACAAAAAGAATGTCATTTTCTTTATCCCCTACTCATGGCTTTTCTTATGAATCAATTGAATTTTTGTTTCGAGCAAATTCACCATCAGCCACCACCCCTCTGTCTCTGACCTCCCTGACGGGTATTGAAGAAAAGAAGTCTTTTTTCGTGCTTTCTTTAATTCGAGCTCTCCACCAAACCCAACAGGATTATTTTTGGGCTTCTTTTCCATTTTCTTTCTCCTCCACCGTAAGCCACCGCGTTGATTACCTCATAGCAACATGTTCCATTGTTCTTCTTCTTCCTCTTATTTTACATCCTTCTTTTTCTTTCTTTTATCCCAAATTGGACCTTTTGGAGTTGAACCACCATGCTAGAAAATGCACAACCGCACCATAAATCATTACCACCATGTTTATTCTTCCTCGAGCCGCCGTGGGTCCTGAATTCAACAATGTTATCGACAACATTTTCGCCTTCCGATGTGGTTTGAAACTTGGATGGTAATTATTGTCATCTCCACACTGAGAGTAAGACTTTACCTCATTGGAATATTCTATCCAAGGTGACTTTGCCTCACTCAATCGAGGACTTAATCCACTATAACCAAACTGATTACAATTTTCACAAGCTACCCGCAAGTGACTAACAACCTCTAGACTCGCAAGCCTTAGACTTCTTAAGGATTCAGACCTACCCGGTCCCTTAAGGAATATTAACTAATAATCAACCTAATTATTATAATACACAAGCTACCCGCAAGTGACTAACAACTTGTAAAACTTGCAAGCTCTAGACTTCTTAAGGATTCAAACCTACCCGGTCCCTTACAGAATATCAAACAACAATTTGAATACAAGTTTTGTTTATAAGAGTATTGCTTCTAAAAAGCTGAGTATGTAAACAATTTTACGAACAATGACTTAGAATGTAAAAGCAATAAGCAGTGTTTGCGCGTGAATATTCAGTATTTAGCCTTGCTTTATTTCTTAGTCTTCAATACCTTATATAGCCATTAACATAATGTATCCATTGAGGGATACTCTTGGAATTTCCAGAAACATTGGCAGCTTAAACAATAACGTGAGGGACAAGATCGTGCAACGCATCCGTCCTTTCATGGTATTGGAATGAAACATTAATTGTACCATGTACTATTTGTACCACATTAATGTTAACATCTTTCCTTTTTCACTTTATAGGCTTCTGCGAGTATGAATTTAGAAGCGAGAACATAACATCAGGTCATCAGAACTTTAATTCTTCTGAGTCTTCAGAATTGCATCTTTAGAGTCTTCAACACTTGGTTATGAGAGCCTTCTTTGAACCTTGGGTCTTTAAAACTTCAAGTCTTTAGAATATTTAGACCTTATGTATTTTAGAGTCTTCAGCACTTGGTCTTCAGAACCCTTATCTTTAGAACTTCATAAATAGAAACACAAGCTTTTAACATCTGGACTTCAGTATAAACTTTGTCTTAAGATCTTCTAACTTTGTTTCTTTGGAACGTGTTGTCTTTAGAAATGTGAGTCTTCAACATCTAAACGTAAGTAACAACTTATGTCTTCAGATCTTCTGACTGGTTTCCTTAGAATACGTTGTCTTTAGAAGCTTGAGTCTTCAGCATCTGGACAACTTTTGTCTTCAGATCTTTTGACTGGTTTCTTCAAACAAATATCAGAGTTTATACTTCAGAGCCTTCTAGAGTGTCTTGCTATTGTTCAACAGAACTTGTATGGCCTAGAAGCAGAATCATTTCTCTTCTAATGTCTTGGCCACACCATCCATCAAAAGCAGAACCTGTTTGTTAAGTACTCAACAATAACAAACATCAGTTTAACAAAATTGTTCATACAATCATACTCATTTGTTATCATCAAAAGTTAGAGATAATATTGCAGAACCAAATCTTGTTCTTACAATCTCTGTAACATACCGATTTAATTAGAAATATTTTTAATTAAATAATAAGGTGATGTGGTGTATTGACATGAATTGGTGGATATTATAAGGGGTGTGATGCCTTTGATGAGGACAAGATGCATTAGAATAATGGGAGTTGAGGTTATTGGGGTGTGTAGTATAATATGAATTATTACTATTATTATAATTATATTATTAGGATTATTATTTTATAATAATAATAAAATAATTATTTAATTTGGATAGTTATTTTATTATTGGGATATATTAGAGAAAGAATAAGAGAAAGGAAGTCAGTACGTAAAAATAGAGAAAGAGACGCGTAGAAGTGAGGAGAGAAGAAGGCACTAGGAAGCTAGGGAAGGAAAGTTCATCCGTAGAAATCAAGAATCATCACCAGTCTAAGGTAAAGGGTGATTCTAACTTTATAATGGGTTTCCTAATTATGGGGTATGGTAGGATCTAGGTCGCATGATTGTATGTATTGATTTCTCCCTATTTGGTTGTTTTGTGGTTCTTTCCCATTGAGGGATTTTTGGTGCTTTTGGTGTGCTTTTGATGAAATTGGATGATATGAATTGGTTAGGATTGATATACAAATGTTGGAGAGTAATTAGAATGCTTAAAAGGTAAATTTTGATAAGAAAATTATGAATTTTGGGTGTTGAAACATGGGGGGATCATAACTGGAAACTTGCAGAATTCTTCCCTGTTATCGCAAGGTAACCAGTTACCCAGTTATGGTAAATGATTACCATATAAAAAGTTGGAAAATAGAGACTACTGAATTTTTAGTATCCGGTTACCGTAAGTAGGTAACCAGTTGCCGCAAGGAATTTTAGAAAAATAGAGTTACTGACTTGCAGTAACCAATTACCATAGTTGGGTAACCGGTTACCTCTGTAGCTGGCAGAATTTTTGGAAAACTTTGAAAATCAATAATTTTTGTCCCGGGTATCTGTTTGACGCGCCGTTTGGACCGTTAGAAAGATAAAATGATTTCCTATCTTATAAAAATGAATCATAATGCATTAGTTAATTATTTTACCAACATTGATACCTATCTGTGTGTGGATTTTTGATCTATATGCCACGAAGTATGTGTGGTTAAGTTCGATGATTTATGTTGTGATTAATTAAGATGATGTTGTATGAATGGTTTGATTGTTTGTACAATATATTGCATGATGATGATGATGATGATGATGATGACAATGGCCTGTATTGGCGTGGCATTGATAGGTAAGAATAATCAATGCGTAATTATGTTGTTGCATTTTGATTGTGTGACATGATATGCATGATAATAATGATGATGGCCTGTATTGGCGCGACATCGATAAGTAAGATAAATTAATGTAAAATTGTGTTGTTTCATATCAGTGTCGCATGCATTGATTAAAGATAGCCTGTATTGGTGAAAGATGACATGTATTGGTGTTGTTGCCCCAAGTTGGCATTATTAAGATGAATATTTTTCCCTATTGGTACCACATGCATTGAGTCAATGTCAGTTTCACTGTATTGCATGATTGTTAGTAATTGATTATTTGAGCGTTGAATGAATTTCTACTTTTGTTATGATGGATGTTTTATGTTGTTTATGCACTTTATTATATTGATGTGTCTCGTAGTATGATGAATAAGAAAAGGTGTGAGGTAAAGATGTATAATGATGTGTACTTGAATTTCTACCTGCTCATTATTATGCTTCCTCTTATATTATTATGATATCTCACACTGTCTATTTGAATGTTGCCTCTACGTAGATAACATGCAGATGATTCAAAGTAGCTCGAGGCCGAGGTTAGCCAAAGAGTTACCTCATTTGTGTAGATTAAGTTGGTGTCTGCACCGATACGTAACACTTTGGGGTTTTGCATTTGTCTTATTATGTTGGGAGTAAACTTTGTATAACTCTGTTGTTTTTAATTTACCTTATGATTATGCTGATTTTTGCATGGTGAATACCACTCATTTTGAGGGTTGAGAATAATTATTTATTGATGTTTTCCAATGCGAATAAATGCAATGAAGTTAAGACTTTGAAGTTTATAATTTTGTGTTATGTATCCTATTTATTGAGCATGTATGATGTATGACAACGTGACATCCTATTTGTTGATGTTTATTTTAGAAATTAATTTACTCTGATTTTTTATTTAAAATTACCGACGAGGAAATAGGGTGTTACAATTGGTACCAGAGTAGGTCGGTCCATCCGTCTAAGTTGTCTAATGTTGTTTGTTCCTTAGCACGCGATAAGTGTGTGAAACAATGTCGGTGCTTGCTTGCTTTTCTAATCACTTGTTTGCAGGAGTGGGATTGAAACAAGTGGGGGAGAAGCTTGTGCTTCTCCGAGATGGTTCATGTTTGAACAATTGGTTTAGTATGTCATGAAGTGCATGGGTGCAGATGTTAGTATTGCTGTGTTTGTTTTCCAATTTTGAAGGAAGCACAAATTCATGATTTACTCCTAACAGTCGGGTCAGAGTATCCTTGAGCAAGAATGATCAGGTACTTGCATTTTTCGCATCTCTAGGAATAGAGGGAGATGTTATGACTAATGATGTACCCGTTGTACGTTGGTCCTAATGATTTTCTGAGGATGATTGCGACTTGTCGTTAAAGCGAGATCTTGGATTGACTTAATGTTATCCTTGGAGTAGACTGTCTGAAGTGAAATCAAGTGATTACGAATTACTTTGATGAGGCGATGCATATTATTATGTCAAAGGATATTTGTTAAGCAAAGTAGGATGAATTTTAGAAGGTGAATCTCAGACGATTGCAATGTTTCAGCACCGCTGGTTGATTATGAAGTTGTCAATATTGAGTTAGCATTGTATGTGATGTCGATGTTTTGAACGGTGATAGAGTGATGACTTGATGTAAATTTTATGTTGGAATCACATATGTGAATTATTTTTGATGTTGTTGGAAGGTTGTGGATCTCGACTCAGAGACGAAACTCGAAGATATTCGTAGCCTTGTGAAAAGAGTTGGAATTTTAATATTTTGGAAACTGAATTTTGAAGAAAGTTATATGTCTCTCAAGTTATTAGAAGAATGGAGTTCCAGATATATGTTGGAATTAATTTTATACACAGAAAATGATAGAAAACTGCTTATGTTCTGCCGGTACCCGATTACCATATATGGGTACCCAAGTAGCCTACGATGAAAATTAACAGAACTTCAAAATTTTATAACTTGAGTTTCAGACGTCTGATTTGAGTTGGTTCCAGCACCTGGAAGTAATTTATATGTCACGTGATGATGTTGGATGAGAGAAGAAATTTGATTTTGATCTCGTGCTTGGTACCAGACTTGTTCCCATGGCACTATACAAGACATCAGTTCAAAAGTTGGGAGAATTAGAGAAGTTATTAGAAGATGTACGGAGAAATAGATTTGTAAAACCAAATGTATCATTTTGGGAGCTTTAATGTCATTATTTAAGGAAAAAGAAAGTAGTATGAAAATGTATGTGGATTACTTATTACTGATTAAAATAGTGGTTGAGGTTACATATCCACTTCAGATGATTGACGACTGGATGGAGCAACTGGTAGGCGAGTATGTCTCATTATAATTGAATTGGGGTCAGATTATCTTTAGATACGGTTGAAGAGTGAGGATAGTTAAAGGACAACATTTAGAAACAAGTGAAGTTACTTTGAATAATTGAATCAGTTTGTTGTGGTGTTTCTTGAGGGAATTTTGGTTTTGTCTGAGTCACAAAAAAAGGAAATGATGAATGTTGTGACTCATATTACAGTGTCGAAAGGGAAGGAAACGTATGTTAGGATATCATGATGTAGATCATGATTTGAAGTGGTGAATTTTCCTGAACATGCTATTTCGAACAAATATATTTGTGGAATCTATTCAAAGTAAATAAAGGTTTATATCAAGAGACTCTGAAATTGGTCGTGAGACTAGAACTTTTCAGGAATTAACTGGTTATTATCACAACTTTCTTGAGATGAGGTCAAATGAGATAAGTTTTTAGTGAATGAATTAAGGGAATGAAATGTTTGACATTAGTAAATATGTGAATGAATTAGATAAGTGCATGGAGATGTAACTTATACCGATTAAGCATGATTAGAGTGATTGTAGCATTTAGATTGTGATTAGAATAAGATTCAAATGTGAGATTAAAGGAAAGAGTAATGATTCATTGATGTGGTTAAAATATTCTAACTGTATAAAGACTTATTTTGGAATGAGACGATTTGGATTATACTTGGTGTAGTAGTTTTCCTGTATTAGAATAAACTTAGCAATTCTGTTGTGCTGCGTGCGCATAAGGGAGACTATGAAATGGAGTTTTGGCGTTTATGTATCATTGACAAGGTAGAAATGAAAGAAATTAAGAAAAAAATTTGTAAGCCTTAGAGAGATTGTTAGACATTACGCTCAGGTAACCTTGAGCACAAGGGTGAAAGACGCTATTATAGTTGGGTAACAATGATTTATGCCACTGTTATGGTTGCCGGCTACCTATTGACAAATTGAGGAACTAATCGCCCTTAATCTCTTGTTGATAGTAAATATGATATTAATGGATGGTATAGATATGTCTTACTAGCTTGATGGTATGTAAAGTGATTGACGTTTTATCAAGAGGATAATTGCTCACCATTTTGTGTGAACCTAATGCAAAAAGTGGATATGAAAAAGTTGAGATTTATTAAGCAGTTTAGAGACTTGAGTTGGTATGTGAGCTAACACCGCGGAGTAGACAATTGAGGATGTTGAAAAGTGAACCATTATTTTTTGGTGGATGCTAAAGAGAGTCTAAAGATAGATGTGGAGCTTGTAGATCTGATGGTTGACGGGAATCAAAATGAGGACAATAACTTTAAAGTAGATGAGTTAGAGCGGTGCAACTGAAGCATGATATGGCACAATTATTATGTGTATATGACTTATTAGGAGTTGAGGGTTAAACATCGAAGGCCTGAGGGAATGACACAAATCAGTGGACATTCTAGAATGGAATTAACAGGTGAAGGGTTGTATATTATTCGTGTTGCTGACATGTCATGGGAATATATTGATTTTCATGTTCGATTAGTGAGACATAGCATTGTGGTATCATTGTGTGTGCCACCATTATTGATATTATAGTTAAGTTTATGGGCTTATGACGGTATTGCCGTATAATGAAGTGATATATTATGTATCCTAGGATGATGAGATGAGGAGTGAGATGAACCAGTGCATTCATAACGCGATAGTAAAGAACTTTGTGGGATCATGGTGGTTGACTAGGTGATATATTGGTTAGTAATACTTGCAATGATGTAAAACATGACGTTGGATCTGTAGGGTGGGATGCGAGAGTCGTATCCAGAGTTGTTCGCAATAGGTAATTTTCGAGGACGAAAAAATTATAAGTGGGGGAGAGTTGTAACACCATGATTTAATTAGAATTATTTTTAATTAAATAATAAGGTGATGTGGTATATTTACATGAATTAGTGGATTTTATGATGTGGTGTGATGCCTTTGTTAAGGACTTGTTGCATTAGAATAATGGGAGTTGAGGTTATGGGGGTGTGTAGTATAGTATGAATTATTACTATTATTATAATTATATTATTAGGATTATTATTTTATAATAATAACTACATAATTATTTAATTGGGATAGTTATTTTATTATTCGAATATATTAGAGAAATAATAAGAGAAAGGAAGTCAGTACGTAAAAACAGAGAAAGATACGCGTAGAAGTGAGAAGAGAAGAAGGCACTAGGAAGCTAAGGCAGGAAATTTCATCCGTAGGAATCAAGAATCATCACCAATCTAAGGTAAAGGGGTATTATAACTTTATAATGGGTTTCCTAATGATGGGGTATAGTAGGATCCAGGTTTCATGATTGTATATTTTGATTTCTCCCTATTTGGTTGTTTTGGGTTTTTTTTCCATTGATAGATTTTTGGTGCTTTTTGTGTTTTTTTAATGAAATTTGATGATATGAATTGGTTAGGATTGATAGACAAATGTTGGTGAGTAATTAGCATGCTTAAAAGATAAATTTTGATGAGAAAATTATGAATTTTGGGTGTTGAAACATAGGGGGATCGTAACTGGAAACTTGTAGAATTTTTCCCTATTATCGCAGGGTAACCGGTTACCCAGTTATGGTAACTGGTTACCATATAAAAAGTTGGAAAACAGAGGCTACTGACTTTGCAGTAACCCGTTACCTTAAGTGGGTAATAGGTTACCGCAAGGAATTTTAGAAAAACAAATTTACTGACTTGCAGTAACCAGTTACCATAGTTGGGTAACTGGTTACCACTATAGTTGGAAGAATTTTTGGAAAACTTTGAAAATCAATTACTTTTACCTAGGGGTGTCCGTTTGACGCGTCGTTTGGACCGTTAGAAAGATAAAATGATTTCCTATCTTATAAAAATGAAACATAATTCATTAGTTATTTATTTCACAAACATTTATACCTGTCTGTGTGTGGGTTTTTGATTTATATGCCATGATGTATGTGTTGTTAAGTGCGGGGTTGAAACAATAGGCCGAACTATCATCAAATTTAAAATCAATGAAGTCGTTATCGAACTTTTTTATTCCGCCAAAAGGGAAAGTTAAACATCGAGAAAATCTGAAGAGGGAGAAATCATAGTTTTTCGACTAAGAGATCGTGTAAGGGAGTCTATTACGTGAGGGGAAGGTATTAGCACCCCACACACCCTTAATACTCTACGGTATCCACCCTTGTTGTTCTAATATAACGGGCGTGCTCAAAAACTATTTCTAAGGTGTTGCACCCCAATTTTTGCCCCTAAGATCCCTCTATCATCTCATATCAACTCAATCATATCAAGATCACAATTGGGTTTGGTTCTTCCCCCTATCTCTAGGTTTGCTCATGAGGAATCACCAAGCACATTGATTCATATATGTTTCGTATTGATTAAATTTTAAGTAATAAATACAATGAATATTTTTCTCTAATTGATGATATTATAGGTGAGGGCATAACACATTTCATCAAGTTGATTCATAGGTTCATGAGTTTATTTCCATGCCTTCTTCAATAAAACTTTATTTAGATTCAAGATTCATTATTGAAGATGCTTTAAATTAATATCATGACAAGGTCTACTATCATTCATAATGCCTCAATTTGTTAAAGAAAGTCAAAAGATTCAAGAGTTGATTGAAGAAGTTTGACCTAATTGGACAAGTTCTTGATTTCTTGATCACAAGTGCATAAATCTCTCAATTCTTAACATTTGGAGTTAGTTTTTAGTACTATGGTTTCTTATTATCATCCTCAAAAACTTATATTCACATGGAAAAAGTAATTATGCAAGAAAGTTTGTCAAAATTGAAAAGGGTTTCCAAGTCATTTTGGTGCTTTAGGAGCTAGGGTTTTGGACTTCTAAGGGCTTTATCTTGCTCATATTTTGAGATTTTTGAGTGATTATAAATACATGCTTCTCTTTAAAGAGTTATAAACTAATCACTTCAAGAGTTTCAAGAAAATTTGGTGTGAAAGATTCCTAATGTTGAAGAAATATTACAAGTCCTCTAGATAGGCCAACAAATTCCCTTATGTAACTTCAAAAGATCATAACTTGGTCAATTTTTATCTCTTTGAGCCTATTCTTTTTCCATAATAATCTTAAGGATTTTAACTTCAACTCTTATTTTATGTACAATACTTGAAAATGGGTGGTAGATGCCCTAAGAACCCAAAAGATTATAGGTCACCTCATGAATTTTCACCAATTTTACAAGGCCATAAATTTTTTAATACTCGGTATTTTTGAGTGATTCAATTTTCAAAATTCTATTTGGGAAGTATACTTCAAGCTAGAATCAATGATCAAAGCTCAATTTTGGAGGAAGTACTTGATTGAAATCAAAACATTATAGGTCACTTTTGAAGAAAAACTTAGAATTTTTTGAAGTACAAAAAGTCAGCATCTTTTTCTCAACTTTGACTCATCACAACTCCTAGCTCAAGTATCCAATTGATACCATTCTTTTCACATTGTGAAGTGTGTGACCATATCTTTCAATTGCTTCAAGAATCATTCCCTAAGACTCCTTGAGTTGTGAATACCATTGATTCAAAGTTGGTACCTTGAAACTAAAGTTTTTCTCCAAAGTCAGAATTTAAAATTCATGTGGCTTCTAATCACCAAATTACCACGCGATTTTCACTTAAACATGATTAGCACATATGTTTGAATCATTTAGAGCATAAAAAAACATCATTTGGATGAGTTTTAATGCACATATGAACACACTTTACTCGTGTACACAGGTGTGCACAAATTCATTTCAATTTGCATCATTCACCCCTCCTCTTGATTCCATTCGCTTCTCCTATAAATACAAGATCTATTCCACTCATTTTCACAAGCATGAATAGCCAAAATCACCATGCCAAACTCCCTACATAACTCACTTTTCTGAGTTTTTGAATTCCCATTTTCTCCACTTGATCCTTCATCCTTGAACTTCCCTGAAGCTAACAGAAGAAGGATCAAGCCTTGAGGTGTCCTAAATCGTGCTAACCAAGTCCAGTTTCAGAAAAAATTTCTGCTACTTCGTTCAGTTAGAATTCTCAATCAAATTGAACCAAATAAAGCCCTATTCTACTCTATTCGTCCTTCCGATTCCCACACTTCTTACGATTTGCATTTTCTTTGAGAATTGAGAGAGATACTTGGGATTTTCATGCTCACTATTTTTTTATTCTGCTTTTCTTCAAATTCAGCCTTGTGCAGTTTATATAAATTGGCACGAGGGTACCATTAGAATCATCATGAAGAGACGAATCTAATGGTACCGGTCTAGTTCTCTAATTTTACAGTTTGTGGAACCTCAATTTAGGGCGTTTGGAGGTTGAAGACGACCTACGTGTCGTGCTTCAGCCAATGATAGCGTGACATGTGATTTTTTGAATTCTATCCAATCCACCTATTTTACCATGCGCGCGTCATAGGAACCCTTGAATCTGATTACTTTCATTAGTCAGACTTCATCCAACGCGCCAGATTTTAAGTCACTTTTAATTATTAAAAAATGATTTGGTGTGATTTCCAAAAAAGACCATGATATACAAAGCGCGCCAGATCCATTGGATTTGTTTACTAACGCATTTTGACTCTCATCCAATGGTCCATATTTTTCTGATTTTATTTTTATTTTCTGATTTTTTATATTTAATTGTTTTAAACTTCACAAAACCATAGAAAATTCATTTCTAACCCAAAAATGATGAAAAAATTCACAAAAATATTTTTAAATATTCTCTTTCTGATTTTTATTTTTTTCATGATTTTATTTTCAGATTTGATATTTTTTATGATTTTTTCTTTGTTTTGACTTGTTTTTAATTGTTTAAAAATACTTGGTATTTTTAAATTCTAAAAAATTTCATCAAAATCATTTTCTTTATTTCTAACTTTCTGAATTTTTTTCTAGAATTTTAATTTGACTTCTACTATTTTTAATCTATTTTTACTCATTTGAGTGATTTTAATTAGTTTAAAAATACTTTTCTGTTTTAAAAAATTTTCAAAAATATTTATAAAAATATTTGAGGTCATTTATGATTTTTCTATGGTCTTTTTAAAATTTTCTTTGATACTTTGAATATGATTTGCTATTGTACCTTTTATTTTCATTTTAAAAACAATTTAGAAGTCATTTTTCTTTTTCTTTTATTCATTAAATGCTATTTATTTATTTTTTATATATATTCTGGTTATATGATGGTTGATCATAAACTTCATTAACATTATTGAATCTTGGGTGTTGAGTTTAACTCCACTAAAATGGATGGATGATTTTAATGATAGTTTGACTAAATTTTTGATTCAAATGTATCCCCTCCCTCTTCATCTTATCCCCTTCTCTTTTGTATTACATGTTGTTAGATAATAATCTACATATCATCTCTCCAAACTTATGGCACATAGATTGCTATTAACCAGCCTCAAAATAGGCGCGACTTCTATATAAGTCCACTTTACGATTGCTTAACATAACACTAAATTTTTTCCCGATTTGAGAAATGATCATTCGTGGCCTAAACCTATGTTTACAAGCCCAATTATGTTTAATTTGAAACCTTTGATCCAATAACCTTGAGGTTCATTGTTAGGAGGCTTTGCTCTTATCAATCCTCTAGTGAACCTTCATAAACTTTGGTCTAAGTGAATCATTTAAATATCATTAATCATTTATTATTGCCTTGAGATTTTGAAATGGATGATATACTTAATAAAAAGCAAATGAAACTTGTTGTTGAGAGGCTTTGATTTTGTCAATCTTCTAATATGTTTTCAAATGCAAGATTCAAGATGGTCATTCAACTAACCTTTAATTTCTAACTCATTAACAATTGACTTTTATTTTTACGCTTTTACTTTAAGCACCATTTATCTTAGCATTTACATCTCATGCCATTTTCATCTTTGCTCACTTGAGCATTTATCTTTATGTCATTTTTATTTTGCTCACTTGAGCTTTCATTTTCTTTTTGAAGATACTTAATAACCAACTTGAACAATAAAAACTTTAAGATTACTTGGAATATATGGTTACTATCCTGGGCATGATGGAGTTATGGACTTCTTGGACTTAGGATTAGAGACCTTGACCTACCTTGAGAGCTTGTGACTGCTATTGCTATTTTGTCTGTAGTTCTTGTGGTTTACCCCAAGACATTGGTGTAAGTGTTTGTTTGTTGGCATTATTTTTTGGTAAAACCAGAATTGCGAATGTCATGACTGATGTCATAACATTCTGGGATAAAGGTACATTCTGCAGAAGGAATGTTCTACAGGAACTACTCAGTATGAGTGAATATCAAGATCATTAAGCTATGATCATATGTGCTGAATTCTACCAAAATCAGTGAGCAAGATACATGATGTCATAACCAATGTTAAGACATCCTGTACTGATCAAGTTGTTGTGCAGATTTATTATTCCTGAGAATTTTCAGGAATCTGGTGTGCTACTGAGTTGAAGAATATTGTCCAGATCAGATGCTCACGTGGACATTAGGTTAACCTTGCTTAACCCTAATCTGTTATGATGAAAGCCCAAGACCAAGTCTTTAGGTTAACTTTAGTTAACCCTAGCTATTTTTATGGAAGCCCTAAATGAAGAATAGTCTGCTTATATATTTCTCATGAAGCCTAATGGTGAGGAGCGCTTTTTGACAGAAGATCAATAAGGCATTGTATAGTTGTAACTACTGTGAGCCAAGCAATTATCGTTTTGATAAGTGACTTGGAGTAGGATTTGGTTGTAAGGGTTGTTTATCACTCAAAGCTTTGAAGCACGAGTGTTGTGTCTCTTGATTAAAGCTTTGAAGCAAAATCAAGTGTGTGTATTGAAGAATGTCTTCATAATCTCATTAATCAATAGATTAGTATCACTGCTGTGATTAAGGGGGAGTGAGTAGGAACTCAGGTTTAAGTAGGACTTAGATTGAAGTTGCATTGGGTAGGTCTTAAGTGAAGGAGATAAACTGGTTGGTTTATTCCTAAATTAATTCCTCTTATAGTGAATTTCCTCGTTGGCTTGGTAGCCCCCATAGTAGGTGTTGTTTTACACTGAACCGGGTTAACAATTGATTGTGTTCTTTACTGTCTTTTAAATTACTGTTTGGTGTGTGTACACTTTGTCAGATACGGTATCATAACATTCACTGTAACATTAAGTATCTGTTGCCAGAATTTCAATTGGGTTGTTTGTTTTCTTTGTGTGCAGGTTATTCTGATTATATGCTTTGTTTGCAATTGGGGATTTATCTGTATACAGCCGTTACTCTGCCCAATTTTTGAGAAGGCATAATGCATTTGAAGTTTCGTATTCTTAAGAGGTTTAATATATTTGCTTGTTTGGTTTCAATCCAAAGGATGAGAATTCTACATTGACTCATTATGTCAAGTGTTGGCTTCTTGTTGGTTAGATGGTTCTTTTCCCTAGCTTTTACATTATGCTTTAGGATAGTCCCTTCATCTCCTCCAATCTTCTTTAATTTCAAAAATCTTCTCCATCCTTTTCAAAACTATTCTTGTTTTCTAAACTTGAACCGCTTTTATAATAAACTTGGACTTATGTCCATGCATTTCAAAAATATTTTCTTAATCAAAATTTAACCAACTTAATCATACTTTGACATTTTTGTGAGAAGACTAAAAGTCAATCAATCTCATTCGAACCATTTTTCCACTTTGGATTTTTACCTTAAAACTTTTCTCAAAAGATTAGACTCTTGTCAATCCTTGTAGTAACGCGAGCTACTATACTTTTACGATATGTAGAGAAGTGAAATATTGTCCACCTGGGTGTTGAGCGAGGCTTTGTTGATTTTAAATCCAAGCCAAATCCTCCACTTTGAGATGACGCAAATTCTCCTTTCTCATAATCATGGGTAGTAAGTATATTTTTCCACTCGGATAAGACGATGATGTCTCGTCTCTTAAAATTAACCAACACACTTGTGTTTTAAAATTTTTAAAAGGTGAACTACGAGAACCCTGATCCCCTATTGCACGGAAGGTGGTACATAGGTAATAAAGGTTCGCAACCGTGGCAGGTGCAAAATTTGTAAAAAAATATTTCTCTTCTTATCTCACCCATCTATTTTTGTATACAACACTTATAACCAAAATACACAAATTTTCAAAGAGGTTCCTGCGGAGTACCATAAATGTTTAGAGTGATAATACCTTCCCTTTGCATGACCAACCCCTGAACTTAGATTCTCTCCCCCTTTTTTTTGGGTTATTTGCTATTTTCCCATTCCTTTGGAAATAATAAAGTATGGTGGCGATTTTTATTTTGATTTGTGCGAGTCAAGTTAATCCAATGGCTTAGTCTCAATATTTCTACTGTTACATAAAAAATGGCGACTTCACTGGGGACAGATCAACTAATTGCTGGTCTATCCCTTGGTGGGTTTAGCCTATCTTTATTTATTTGTTTATGTGCTATTGTTGTTTATATGTTATATGCGTATATATGTTTGTCTGGATTTTCCTGGTTTTTAGGGTGGTTGGTGATTTCTCATAAGTCATATACCCGTACTTGGGTAAAGTTAAGATAAGACGGGCAGTATAGTCATATTAAATTTGAGGGAGTAATCCCAAAAAGGAGGCATGAGATCCCCCACTCAGGGGAGGCCCCTTTGACTGAAGTGTCGTTTATCGAGTAATTGGGAAGACATGTTGCTTTCGACCTGGGAGCCTGTGAAATTAAGGACCGTAGAACCCCTAACCCGTCTTGGCCTTTTAGGTGTAGTGTGGAAGCTATGACGGAGATTTCGGAAATGGTTGTCACGCGATACTTCACTCAGATGAGTTTTTCCTAAGAATATTACTAATTACCGAGTCAACTGGGACGTTGGTAATATCCGAAGGAAGGATGTAGACTCTTGGAACCTCTTAGAACCCTGTTCGGAAGGTGATAAACTATTAGACCATATGCAATAATTTTGGAGTACAACACCATACCTTGTGGGTAGTACCTTTGACCTTATGCTCGTGACTTCGAACCTATGAACCCCATGTTTGTGATCTTGTGTGTGATTGTTGCATCATGCATTCATGCACCCACGAGCATCCTTTAAAACATTTTTGGTTCAAGGGACTTAAAATTGACTTTTTGCGAACATCTCAGGTACTTTTGACCATGGATTCTGGAAAAAGAAAGACTCAGAAGTACAGTTTCAAGAATCCCAAGATAGAAGATTTGATGAGTCTAATTCCCGAGATCGAGAGTTCTATAGATTTTCGAAAGAAGTATGGATCCATCGTGTCACTTATGAAGCTCAGTATGAAGGAGGGTATTATCTCGACTTTGGTCCAGTTCTATGATCCAGTTTATCGATGTTTCACTTTCCCTGGTTATCAGTTGATTCCTACATTAGAGGAGTATTCTCACCTACTGGGTTTACCTGTTACCGATCGTGTTCCTTTCACCGGTTTAGAGGGAGAACCCAAGTCTCATGAGATTGCTGCTATGGTTCATTTGGGGAAGTCTGAGATCGAGACCCACATGACTACTAAATGAAGAATTAGAGGATTACCTGCTCAATTTTAATTAGAGAAAGCTCACTACTTTTCTAGGATGAAGAGCACAATTGCTTTTGAGGCTATCTTTGCTCTACTTGCTTATGGATTGTTCTTATTTCCTAACGTCGACAAATTTGTGGATATATACGCCATCAGGATCTTTTTGATTGGGAATCCAGTTCCTACATTATTAGGAGATGCTTATTACTCCATTCATCTTCAGGATTCTTATCTGGAGGATGATCATTTGTTGCACGCCTTTGTTGTATCAGTGGTTTATTTCTCACTTACCTCGGTCCGATTCTCATTGGGATGTCAAGAAGGAACCTCGTTGGGCTCCAAATATTATGGATCTCACTCATTCCAACATTTTTTGGTATCATCAGGCTTACTATGATGTGGAGATTGTCGATAGTTATGGTAGTTTCCCAAACGTAACTCTTCTTGGTATAAAGGAAGGAATTAACTACAATCTTGTTCTTGCACGACGACATCTTGGATATCCGATGAAAGATAAGCCAAATAATATTCTTCTGAGTGGTTTCTTTCTTAAAGAGGTAGAGGATCATAAAAAAGCCAAATAGGAATTGCAAAGGATTGGCGCCATATTCATAGGAAGAGTATAAATGACTTGGGACCTAGAGGAGCTGTTTCTTTAAAGCCTTATCTCCGATGGGTACAGGCAAGGGCAATTAAGTTGAAGATGCCATTTTCCCGTGAAGAACCTATGCTTGATTTGGTTGTAAATAACACTCCTCCCCTTTTAGATGATGTGGAAGAGCTTCAGCTTTCCCTAGTCAGGATGAGATAGGAGAAAGAGGCTTGGAAAAACAAGTGTCAGCCTTTAGAGACGTCCTACTAGGAAGACTTGAAAGAGAATGATGACCTAATTGAGATTATTGAGAGTCGTGCTATAGAGATGATAGAGAGGTAAGAGGACTTATTTTCATCTAGAGCTTGATTAGGATCTAGTTGTCCACTTCCTGACTCTGGTGATTTGAAAGAGGTTGCCGACAAGTATGCAAAAGAGAACAAGCAGTTGAAGGCTCAGATTGCAAGACTCACGGGAAAGCATCAGTGTGTGGTGTGATCTTCATCAGCTTTGCTTTCTTAGGATTTTAGATTCTATATTCTTATGTACTTGAGATTGTTGAAACTTGTGCTAAAAATTTGTAATCCGTTTTGAAGTTATTATAATGAGATTTTTAGTATTTAAAAAATGTGTTAGTACTTTAGTATTTGCAAATTGTCTATAATTGTTTAAGTCCCTTAAAATATTAATAAAATAAATCATGTGCATTGCATATCATGCATCATCTTATACATATTTATGGCATTTTTGTTCATACCCAGGTGTCTTACTGTGTTTCTCTACTTCGTTCAGAAGCAAGCTGTCTCACCAGTATAATACTCGGGCTAATTCTAGGAAGAAAATGGATAATCTTGAACAGGAGAATCGCGAGCTGCGCAATGAAGTTACTGATTTAAAGGCCGGTATAGCCAATCTGATTGCTTTGATGGAATCGTTGGTGGCTGCTCAAAATCAGCCACCACTTGCTCAGCCTCAACAGACAATTGTTGCTTCTGAAGGTCCATCAGTTCTCGTCTTTGTTACTCCAATTACTGATGCTCCAAATCGTATGCCTCAGTGTTATCCGTGGGGAATGCTAGAGAATTTCATGCCAGAGGGTTACAATCTTGATGCTCCAGTTTCTCCAGTTGTTCATGCTGTTTCTACTCCTGCACCTTCTATGGTGCATGTCACTTCTGCTACTAGAAAAGAGATCCATTATATTGCGCCTTCTTCGGTGAATGCTATTATGTTTTCTAATGAAGAAGTTTATCGTCATGTTCCTCCACCGAGTGAAAGTATGGGTTTCTATGACCGATTGGATGACTTTTAAGACCAGTTAAATGAGATGCAGAAGGAAATGAAGGCTCTTCGAGGAAAATAATTGTTTGTACATAACGTTAGTGAACTCTGCCTAGTTTCTAATGTAAAGGTTCCAGCGAAGTTTAAAGTGCTGGAATTTGAGAGGTACAAGGGAAACTCTTGTCCTCGTGACCACCTTGTGATGTATATCAGGAAAATTTCTACCCATACTAATGATCAACGTTTACTCATTCATTTCTTCCAAGATAGTTTAACTGGTGTTGCTCTGAAGTGGTATATGAGTCTGAACAATAGTAGTATTCGTACCTTCAATGATCTGGGAGAAGCCTTCATCAAACAGTACAAGTACAGTATGTTCATGGAACCTGACCGTGACTAGTTGAGGGAAATGGCTCAGAGAGACAAGGAGTCCTTTAAAGAATATGCGCAGAGATGGCGTAAGATAGCTTCCCAGGTGGTTCCACCTATGGGAGAACAAGAAATGACCAAGGTCTTCTTGAAAACCCTTGGATCATTTTATTATGAAAGGATGGTCGCCAGTGCGCCGAGTGATTTTACCGAAATGGTGAGCATGGGTGTTCGTTTGGAAGAGGCTGTCAGAGAAGGGCGCTTGACAAAAGATGAAGAGACAAAGAAGTCATCGTACGGGTTCTCTCGAAATAAATAAAGCAAAACGAATGTTGTTATTTAGGAGAGGAAGATTGGGTCACCTAGAAGACATTAATGGTACCAGTAACGGGTCAATTATGTGACTTCAGTTGTCTATGTAGCTCCAACCACTATTGTGTATTAGAGACTGTAGCGGTAGAAATGTTCAAGACTAAGCCATTGGATTGACTAGACTTTGTACAAATCAAAAATAAAAATCGCCACCGCGCTTTATTGTTTCCAAAGGAATGGAAAAAGAGAGAATAACCCAAAAAAGGGGGAAAGATTCAAGGTAAGGGGGTTGGTTATACAATGGGAAAGTATTAGCACCCTAAACATCTAGGGTACTCCGCAGGAACCTCTTTGAAAAATCTGTATATTTTGGCTATAAAAATGTGTTGTATATAAAATGGATGGTGGAGGTGAGAAAAAAAATATTTTTTTTAATGATTTTTTCACCCGCCGCGGTTGCGAACCTTTAGTGCCTACGTACCACCTTTCGTGTAATAGGGGACCAGGGTACACGTAGTTCCTCTTTTAAAAGTTTGAAACACAAGTGTGTTGATTAATTTTATGAGATAAGACATCATCGTCATTATCCGTGTGGAAAACATACTTACTACCCACAATTATGAGAAAGGAGAATTTGCATCATCTCAAAGTGGAGGATAATGGCTTGGATTTTAAAATCAACAATGCCTCATTAAACACCCAAGTGGAAAATATCTCACTTCACTACATATTGTAGAAGTATAGTTGTTTGCATCACTACAAGGATTGACAAGAGTCTAATCTTTTGAGAAAAATTTAAAGATAAAAACCAAAGTGGCAAAATGGTTTGAAATGAGATTGGTTGACTTTTAGTCTTCTCATAAAAAAAATGTCAAAGTATTATTAAATTGATTGAATTTTATTTATGAAAATGTTTTTGAAAATGCATGGATATAAGTCCAAGTTTATTGTAAAAGTGTTTAAGTTTCAAAACAAGAAGGGTTTTCAAAAAGAGGGAGAAGATTTTTGAAATTAAAGAAGATGGGAGGAGAAGAAGAGGCTATCCTAAAGAATAAGGTAAAAGCTAAGGATAAGGACCATCTAACCAACAAGAAGATGAAACTTGACATTATGAGACAAGATAGAATTCTCATTCTTTGGAGTGAAACCAAGCAAGCAAAGATACTAGACCTCTTAAAATGTATTAAGTCTTCACAAAAATTGGGCAGAGTAACAGCTGTATACGGGTGAATTCCAGATTATAAGCAAAGAGTGTAATCACAAAAACCTGCACAAAAAAAACAAGCATCCCAATGTATTGAGGTAAACCTCAAGAGCTCTAGACAAAATAATCAGATAAGATCACAAGGTATCCAAGATAGGCCAAGGTTTCTAATCCTAAGTCCAAGAAAAAGTCCACTGCTCCATAATGCCAAGGATAGTAACCAAATAGTCCAAGTATCATTAAGAGTTTTTTAAGGTTTATGTTGATTATTAAGTGTATTAGGAAAAGAAAAAGAAAAGCTCAAGTGAGCAAAGTAAAAATGACAAGAATATAAATGCTCAAATGAGCAAAGATGAAAATGGCATGAAATGAAAAATGCTAAAAAATAAATAGTGCATAAAGCATAAAAGAATAAAAGCATAAAATAAAACAAGTCAATAATTAGTGGTTAGTTGGATGACCATCTTGAAACTTGCATTTGGAACTCATTAGAGGATTGGTAGAACCAAAGCCTCCACACAACAAGTTGCATTTTCTTTTTGTTAAGTATATCATCCATTTGGAATTCTCACAAGTACCATTTAATGATCAACGATGTTTAAGTGATTCACGTTGACCAAAGGTGTTGTAGATCCATTAGAGGATTGGTAGAACCAAAGCCTCCACACAATGAATCTCAAGGTTATTGGATCAAAGAGATAAAATTAACATACTTGGGCTTGCAATTATAAGTTTTGGCCACGAATGATCATTTATTCGAATCGGGACAAAATTTAGCGCTATGTTAAGCAATCGTAAGTGGACTTATATAGAAGTCGCACCTATTTTGAGGCCGGTCAATAGCAATCTATGCACCATTTGTTTTGAGACATGATATTGTTGGCTCCTAAATTCGACACCTTTGTTTTGATTGATGGCAGCCATGAAAAGCTGAAAGATGCTTTCGACTGGCTAAGCCTGTCGAAGTGCCTGTCAAAAGATGACAAAATACTTAGAAGATTTCTTCCAAGGAAGAAGGCTGATTGCCTTCGACGTCGAAGAAGTTTTCGTCGAAGACGCCTCTTGACGAACGTGTTCGATGGTCCAGAGTGGAGCAGTTTGAAATTCAAAGCTTTGGAGGGAAAACGGTTTCCAGCAGTTACTACGTGCTAACGTGCAAGGATCTGGAGCGTCGAACAGGGAGAACGTGACAAGTGGCTTGATCTCGAAGCAGTGTAACTGCCCGACGGTTACTTGGAATGTTTTTGTATAAATAGGAGTAGACGTGTAGTTTCTCGCGTGTGTTCACAATAGATACATAGTCACTCATTTAGATTCAAGTACCCAGTGTGAGCGAACGAATTGTTGAGAAATGTATGTGTGAAACACCAATTTTATCAATTCAAGTCATTTACTTTTCCAGTATTTTACATGCTTTTCCCCTTTAAGATTCCTGTCGAACCTTTACATTCAAGCCTTGTTTATTTTACCAAGCCTTTCCTTTACGCAATTTACTTTAAACAATTTACTTAAAGCCTTATCCACATTAATTAAACTTCAAAATCAACCTATGTCCATAGGATCAATCTGATCGATCCTGCGAGTAACCAAATAAGTAACCATTTGGAGGATCAGCGGTTGTTTACCAAATCCCCAGGTAAACAAATTGGCACACCCGGTGGGACCGTGTGTTGATTGTTGAAAAATCTCATCTTTTCGAGTTGTATGTTATTGAGGAGTGGTAGAATATACACCAACGATAATAATACTGCCAGAAGAAGGGAAGAGATGGCGAATCCGCCAAACAATAATGAAATTCCACCACCAAGTGTGGGAGCAACGGTTAATATGACCGTTAGTGAAGCGACGAATGTTGGTTCGACACCAGCAGTGTCAGTCACAACCACGGGGCCAATAACTTCGTTTACAGGCCCCAGAATGCCTTTGGGAACCCCCCCTCCAAGGGGAAATACTGGCCCAAGGCCAGTGGTTCCCCCAGGATTTATTCCATTCTATGGCATGCCAACTTCTAAAGTGGCAAGCCTGACGAATGCTGCGTCCACTTATTCAGACCCTTTCGTGAGTGCTACTTCGCCACTCCAAGGCTCTGGAGTAGGCATGGCGAATAGAAATAGGACCCAACTCTAAGGAGGAACGTCCCAAGTAGCCCATGGCCTTACAAATGCCTCGACAGCGGTCTTGAGGCAACAGATGGACGAAAGCAACCATGATATGGTGCAAATGTTGGCACAAACTTTGAGTACAGTGCTAAATCCTCTAATACAAAATACTACTCAGTCGAATCAGCAAGTTACAGCGCAAATGACGCGTTTGGCTGACTTCTTTGGAGTACCCCCACCTATTCGACAGCCCCAAAGGGCCCAGATAAGAGGAAATCAGGGGATATTTGTAGAGGAAGAAACCACCATTAACCAGGTTCAACAGCCTGTCGAACAGCCTGTCGAAGAACCTAGGGTAATAGCCCCAGAGGTAAGGGTAGTTAACAGAAACCAAAATGCTGACGAAGTGGTTCAGCATCTCCAACACCAAAACATGGGTTTGGAAAATAATCTGGCAACCATGATCGAAAGGATCATGAATCAGAATGGGATGAACATGGGCTTTCGAAGGCCCAACTTTACATCTCCATTGTCAGAATATGTGTTACAAACTGACTTACCCCCTAGGAGCAAAGTCCCCAAATTTACTAAGTTCTCTGGGGACACGACAGAATCTACTGTCGAACATGTGGCTAGGTATTTGATCGAAGCAGGAGACATTTCAAATAATGAAAACCTAAGGATCAAATACTTCCCAAGTTCCTTAACCAAGAACGCTTTTACTTGGTTCACAACTCTACCCCCCAATTCGATCCACCATTGGACCCAGTTGGAAAGATTGTTCCATGAACAATTCTATATGGGGCAAACCAAGATAAGCCTGAAAGAACTGGCAAGCGTTAAGAGACGTTTCACTGAACCTATAGACGAATATCTGAATAGGTTTAGGTTGCTTAAGGCGAGATGTTTCACACAAGTGCCAGAACATGAGCTGGTCGAAATGGCCGCAGGCGGTTTAGATTATTCCATTAGGAAGAAGCTAGATACCCAGTACCTAAGAGACATGGCCCAACTGGCCGATAGAGTTCGACAGGTCGAACGCCTCAAAGCTGAAAAAGCTAAGGCAACGAAAACTCACAAGAGAGAGAGAATAGCTTACGTTGAGATGGATGACGAAGATCTAGAATCCTTCGACGACACTTTAGCTATCGAAGAAGGAGAAGTCGATTTAGCAGAACTAAAACAAGGGCCTCCATACTCTTGTAAACAGTTAGTCCCCTCAAATGGGAAAAATCCCATTGGGCCAGACAAGACCAACGATAGGTTCCCAAAAAAGACTTACAGTTTTGACATCACAAAATGTGATGAAATATTCGACTTGCTAGTTAAAGATGGCCAAATGATAGTACCCCCTGGGGTAAAAGTGCCTCCTCTTGATCAAAGAAAGAAGAGAGGTTTTTGCAAATATCATAATTTTCTGGGCCATAAAACTTCTCAATGTTTTCTTTTCAGGAATCTTGTCCAAGACGCTATTGAGGAAGGGAGATTAAAGTTTGCTGACAAATCCCCCATGGCTGTCGACTCCAATCCACTGAAGGCTGAAGCCCACTATGCAGAACCCTCTGAGGTGAACATGATAGAGGCTACCAGGATCCAGTCGAAGAAGCCAGGCATTACCATGGTCGAAGTCTCAAAGGATCACATCAACATGCCAATCTTTGGCAGTTTTTCTGGAAATTTATCCAGGAAGACAATTGAGGCTGTCCAGAAAGCGGTCGAAGACCCAAAGTCGAAGACTGCTGAAGCACAAAAAACTGGACCAAAGCCCAGTTCCCAATTGGCCACTGTACGAGGCCAGACGGAGAATCTGGAGACACAAATGAAACAACTAACTCTTGCTACTAAGGATACAATGAATATCAACATGGTTGAACTTTCTGACCCTAAAACTTCAGAAGAAGCCATAAGGCAAGAGCAGGCAAATAAAACGGCTTTCCCTAGGGAAAACGAAAACTTGGCAGATTTTTTACAAAGATGCCAAAAGAAGAAATCAGAGGTTATGCTGTGTCCAAGATGCAGTTCTATTTTTGATAAAAAAGCTGCTGAGCACATACAAGGAGTAAGAGCAGCGAACAAGAGAAGGGAAAATTCTGACCTTCGACATGATCCCAGAAGGGGTTCTAATCAAGACAAGAGGCCTTTGACTTTTAGGCCTCCAACAAATGTACCAGTAGACACTTGGTACAAAACATCTGGCCGGAAAAGGCCAAGTGAAGAGAAATGGCATTCTTTCGAAGTGCCAAGAGGTTCCTCTTTAATTCAGAAGAAAGATCCTCAAGTTGCTGCACCCAAGGTTGCTCAAGTGTCCAGCAACTACAAGGGAAAAAATCCTATGTCGAGATCCCAATGGAGGAGATATCAAAGAAGGCGAAAAGCTGAAAGAGAGGCTGCCAACGAACCTAAGGCAGAAACTAGTTCGAATGTGCCTCAAAGGAAACAAAGAAAGCCTCTTGAGAGAGAACCAGTTACCAACAAGCTAGTGTGGCCTAACCAGAGCGAAGTCGAAGACGAGGATGATGCTGAGTCCGACGATACCCTGGATATAATGGTGAACATTGTTTCAGTATTGCCCAGGGAATTCAATCGACAAGTAGAAGTCGAAGCCAGTGACTGGGAGGTGGAACAAGAAATGGCCAAACATAGGCCAGTGTGCTACTTTGTCATGGACAATGGCACTACAGAGGAACAAAATGGCTTCTTCGAGCCACCCACAGAGGCGATGAAGAATCACCTCAAACCTTTGTTCATAAGGGCCAAGCTCGAAGAGACCACTGTGAACAAAATATTGGTCGACTGTGGGGCCACTATCAATATTATCCCTCATTCTGTGCTAATAAAGATTGGCAAAAGGGATGAAGAAATTAAACCTCACAATATGGTCCTATCCAACTATGAGGGAGGCATTGGGACCACCATGGGAGTGATCCAGCTCGACATAAAAGTTGGGTCGATCCTTCGACCAACAATGTTCATGGTCATATCGGCCAAACCTAACTACAACCTTTTGTTAGGCCGTGAGTGGATTCATGGTGTAGGTGCTGTGCCTTCATCGATGCATCAAAGACTGCTTCTATGGCGCCCAGATGGGCTGGTCGAAAACATAGAGGCTGATCAGAGTTACTACCTTGGCGAAGTAAACCACTTGGGTGTAACAGATTTCGACAAAAACTTGGCTCACATAGGGCCATGTCCAACTCCTGACTTCGACATGGCGCCAGCGCCAAACACCTTTTGCTCCCTATACCTGCATCCTGAGCATGGTTTCCAATGGGACAGAGAAGACTTGTCCCACATAGAGTTCAGTGGGCTAACTGGTATCCAACCAACTGGTTGGGGAAGTGAATTCAGTGATAATGACTGAGTCACAATCTCTGAAGCGAATTTCGGCCTATGTGGCTGAAACCAAGATGATAACGGCTCTCGAAGCCGAAGTAAAGTACATGGCCACACAGGCCAATGATCAACAATTATCTGCTGTAGGCCCAGGAAAGGATTTCGATCCAAGACCCCCTGACATCATGCCAGACGAAATGCAGGAACAGAGGCTCGACGCGATCTATGACGATGAGCCTTTGGGCTTCGAAAAGGATCCCTTGGCGAACAACATTAAGATGTTAGCACAAGACCCTTTAGAAGAAATCAACTTGGGCGAAGGATCAGAGAATAGGCCAACTTACATCAGCGCCAAAATTGATCCAGAACTTAGGTTGGAGGTAATCCAATTGCTGAAAGAGTTTAAAGACTGTTTTGCATGGGATTATGACGAAATGCCTGGTCTCGACAGAGGATTGGTAGAACTTCAGTTGCCAATCAAACCTGGAAAGAAGCCAATCAAGCAAAATCCAAGACGCTTCGCTCCAGAAATTTTGTCGAAGATCAAAATGGAGGTCGAAAGACTTCTGAAATGCAAATTCATCCGTGTTACAAGGTATGTCGAATGGATTGCAAATATTGTGCCAGTAATTAAGAAAAATGGCACATTAAGGGTGTGCATAGATTTCAGAGATTTGAATGCTGCCACCCCCAAAGATGAATATCCTATGCCTGTGGCGGAAATGCTAGTCGATTTTGCCGCTGGCTACGAATACCTGAGTATGCTCGACGGTTATTCAGGATATAATCAAATTTTCATTGCTGAAGAGGATGTGTCGAAAACAGCCTTTCGATGTCCTGGGGCCTTAGGCACTTACGAATGGGTAGTGATGCCTTTTGGCCTAAAGAACGCTGGGGCAACGTACCAGCGCGCAATGAATACTATCTTCCATGATTTTATTAACACGTTTATGCAAGTTTATATTGATGATATTGTTATAAAATCTGTTTCCAGGAAGAGTCACATTGACCACCTTCGACAATCATTCGAAAGAATGAGAGAACATGGTCTGAAGATGAACCCTTTGAAGTGTGCGTTCTGTGTAAAAGCTGGAGATTTCCTGGGCTTCGTTGTCCACAAGAAAGGAATCGAAATAAATCAGAACAAGACGAAGGCAATTTTGGAAGCGAAAGCGCCATCGAATAAGAAGGAATTGCAATCTCTCTTAGGCAAGATAAATTTCTTGAGGAGGTTTATATCTAACCTAAGTGGGAAAGCTCAGGCCTTTTCACCCTTACTTCGACTGAGTAAGGAGGGGTTCAAATGGGGGCAGGAGCAACAAGAAGCTTTCGACAGAATCAAAGGGTACCTCACTAAGCCACCTATTTTGGTGCCTCCTTGTAGCAATAGGAGTATGAGATTGTACATAGCTGCATCTGACAAAACTCTGGGAAGTATGTTAGCCCAAGAGGATGAGAATGGAGTCGAAAGACCCATTTATTATCTCAGTCGGGTCTTGAATGATGCAGAAACTAGATATAGCGAAGTTGAAAAATTGTGTCTATGTCTGTATTTCTCTTGTACAAAGCTCAAACAATATATAAAACCAGTTGATGTTTATGTTTCGTCTCATTTTGATGTTTTCAAATATATGTTGTCGAAACCTATCTTGCATAGTCGAGTTGGCAAGTGGGCATTAGCATTGACTGAATACTCCTTGACCTTTATGCCTCTTAAGGCAGTAAAAGGACAAGTGGTTGCAGACTTCATAGTCGACCACTCTATTCAAGTCGAGGATATTAACTATGTGGAGATAGAACCTTGGAAATTCTACTTCGATGGTTCCAGCCATAAAAATGGAACAGGAGTAGGAGTCTTGCTTATTTCTCCAAATAAAATTCCAACAACATTCAAGTACCAAATCGAAGGTTCTTGTTCGAACAACGAGGCTGAGTATGAAGCTCTAATTACTGGCCTTGAAATATTGTTGGAATTGGGGGCAACTCGAGTCGAAATAATGGGAGACTCAGAGTTAGTCATCAAGCAAGTCACAAAGGAGTATAAATGCATAAGAGAGAATCTCATTATGTACTTTGTGATAGCAAATCGTTTATTGAAACAATTTGAAAGTGTCAATATTCGACACATACCCAGAGTCGAAAATCAAATAGCCAATGACTTGGCACAGATTGCATCTGGGTATAAAATTTCAAAAACGAGATTACAAAGAGCAATCGAAGTTCGAGAGAAGATAAGAGCAACTTGTCTATCACCAACAGACTTGGAATCAACAAGGTTAGGATATGCTGATCACTCAAACTTCGAGATTTCGTTCATTGATAATTTGTCAGACCAGGATTGGAGGAAACCCATTGTGGACTATCTTCAAAATCCAGGAGCTCCGACAGAACGAAAAACAAAATACAGGGCGTTGAGTTTTGTACTCATGGGTAATGAGTTATTCAAGAAGACGCCTGAAGGGGTGTTGCTGAAATGTTTAAGTGAAACTGAAGCATACATAGCCCTTTCGACTACACATGCTGGGGCATGTGGGGCTCACCAAGCAGGCCATAAGATGAAATGGTTGTTGTTTCGACAAGGACTATATTGGCCCACTATGCTGAAAGATTGTGTTGAGTTCGCCAAAGGTTGCCAAGAGTGTCAAGTTCATACAGGCATCCAGCATGTACCAGCAAGCGAACTTCACTCGATAGTGAAGCCTTGGCCCTTTCGAGGATGGGCGTTGGATCTCATTGGAGAGATTCGACCAGCATCGTCAAAGAGTCAGAAATACATATTGGTAGGCATTGATTATTTTACTAAGTGGATCGAAGCTGTCCCTTTAGTCAATGTAGACCAAGAAAATGTCATTGAATTTATTCAAAAGAACATTATATTTAGGTATAGAATCCCTGAGACAATAACAACTGATCAAGGTTCAGTTTTCACTGGTCGAAAGATGCAGGAATTTGCTCAGGAAACAGGTTTCAAACTCCTAACATCCACGCCTTACTATGCACAGGCGAATGGTCAAGTCGAAGCAGCTAACAAAGTGGTAATTGGCTTGATAAAGAAACATGTTGGGAAGAAACCAAAGAATTGGCATAAGACGTTAGACCAGATTTTATGGGCTTGTCGAACGTCCCCAAAAGAAGCCACTGGTACAACACCATATAGGCTAACTTTTGGCCATGATGCAGTATTGCCAGCAGAAATTTGTCTTCAATCTGCAAGAGTTCAGAGGCATTATGATATTCCTTCTGAGGTTTATTGGAATATGATGTTAGATGAACTGGTGGATTTAGACGAAGAGAGATTACACGCTCTCGACTTACTCAGGCTTCAGAAGAAAAGAGTCGAAGACTCTTATAATAGAAAGGTAAAACCTAAGGTGTTTTTGCCTGAAGATTTAGTTTGGAAGGTAATTCTTCCCATGGATCGACGGGATCGAAGCATGGGGAAATGGTCACCCAAATGGGAAGGACCCTTCAGAGTTATCCAAACTTTTTCTGGTGGAGCCTATGAAGTCGA
This sequence comes from Vicia faba, assembly GCA_948472305.1. NCBI lineage: Eukaryota > Viridiplantae > Streptophyta > Magnoliopsida > Fabales > Fabaceae > Vicia > Vicia faba. Next base: position 183,991,904 of record OX451741.1, on the reverse strand, counting down.
AGAGATAAGTGGTGATAAAAGGCTCTTGAGAGTAAATGGTAAATATTTGAAAAAATATAGGCCTATACTTCAAGAGATAAAAATAAAATAATAAACTAAATTAACCATAAAAATGCCAAAATGGAAATTTTTATTAATTTTCAGCCAAAATGGCAATTGTTGTCGAAAACGATTACAGAAGATGGTTACAAAAGAGAATCAAAAGGAAAGAGAATTCTTGAGTCGAAGATACTTAGCATGCTGCAAATCCAACCTCTTCTTGCACCAAGATTTTTCTTGCTCCAGTTTGGCAATTTGGGCGTCGAGGCTTTGAGCCCTCTCAGCGAATTCCAGGCCTTGCTTGATCTCAGTCTCGCTCTCAGTGTCTGGGATGGTCGAAAGAATTTCCTCCTGGAGCACAGTGTTGGCGTTTATCTTCGCCTCTATCTCTGCAATTTGTGCTCGGAAGGAGACATTCTCTCGCTCAATAGCATCGAACCTTTCCTGTGCAGACGCTTTCTGTTTCGACAACTCAGCAATTCGAGAAGTCGAACTTGAGACGGCAGTCCACGCAGATAAGCTCTTGCCATGCAGCGTTTCGAGCTGACTGTTAAAAGTTCGTTGGCGCCGGTAATCCGCTGAGACTTGGTCAATCATAGAATGTAATTCCATGATTAAGTCTGAGATTTCTGGAGCTACAGCATCGAAGTCAACAGCATTCAAAACCTCTTTTAAGCAAGATGGAGCAGTGGGGTCCCCCTCTAAAGCCTTCATTAAATCTCTCTTGAAGAACTGGGCCTTGACCTTCGCCAACGCATCATCAAGAGGAGAAGTCTCAGTAGATTTCCCCGACAGAGTAGGAATTTCCTGACTGGTGTCGGAAGAACTCTTACTCTCGACGATTGCATTAAGGTAGCTGACAGGGTCAGTTTGTTTCAAGATTTCCAAGTCCTTTTTCGACCTGTGCTTTGAGGAGGTGACCCTTGCCACAGTATTATCTTGGACTGGAGGCTGTTGAATGCTGAGTGCCTCGTTTGGTTGCTCTTCGACTTGAACTGAGGCGGTACTAGCGTCGACTCGTGGTTCTTCGTTAACATCACCTTGGGGTCCTTCGCCAGCGTCATTCTGTGGTTCTTCGTTGGCGTCATCCTGGTGTTCTTCGCCAGTACCACCTTCATGCTCTTCGTCAACAGCATCTTGATTCTCTTCGCCATTGCCTTGGTCTCTTCCTTCAGGATTCTCTTCTGACGACAAGACCACCACAGGAACCGTTTCTGGCTGTGTTTCCTCCGCCATAGGTTCTTCAGTTGTCTTCTCCACTGTTTCAGCATTGGCCTCATGCTCAGTGTGGGCTTCGTCATTGCCCAAATCTTGCACCTGAGGCCTGCTGAGTTCGGCAGATTCTAGAGTTTCTGAAGTCCTTGGTGGAGAACTTCCAGTGGTGTCCTGAAAAGGAGAAAGAAGACAAATCTTCAGATGTCGAAAGAGACATAATCAAATACTGGTATCTATGCCTAAGTTATAAGAAGGGTCCAATAGATTACCTGTGGATTGACTTCAGCCCCAGGGCTGGAATTATCACTTTCGACAGGCTGGGTAACTAGAGCGTTCAGTTCCTCCTCAGTTGGTTCTTCGATGACCACCGCAGGTGGCCTAGGCTTTCTCACACCAACCTTTATTCTGACGGTTCGACCTTCAGGAGCTGGAGTAGGAACAGAAGCGTCCTTCGTTAACTTTCGCCTCTTTAGGGGAGAAGGAGGGGAATCGCTTTCGTCATCACTCCCCGATTCGATCACCAAGGCTGCCCTTTTCTTGGGCGAAGGGGCCTATAAAACCAATAGGAATTCGATTGAATGATTACGTCGAAAATAAAAAATCGAAAGCCAGAAGAAAAATGAAGAAAATCTGGTTACCGATGCAGGAGGCCTTCTCGAAGAGCCTTCCCCCTGTTGGTTGCCTGTTGTCTTCGCCGGCGCTATAGTCTTCGCCGGCGGTGGAGGTTTTGTCGAAGGGACCCCTCCTTGTGGGCCTCCTGTGGCCTTCTTGACCAAGGGTTTTCGAATAACTGGAAGCGAAAAGGAAAGTTAACAAGCTAACAGTCGAAGAGAAAGATAAAAAGTAATGTGAGAGTATGAACTTACATTTCTTTACTTTGTCCAACACAAGGACAAAAGACTTCTGCAACTCTGATATGAAGTCCTTCTCGTCGAAGAAGTACTCAGCGTAATAGCTTCTCCACCACTCTTCAAAAGATGGTGAGCAAAGGAAGTTAAGCTGGTAGTTGAACAGCGAGAGGATTGTTCGACCAGCATACCTTCCGATATGCTTGGTAGCAGCTTCTTCTGTATAATCGTTGCAGAAGTACAACATTGACTTCTCTCTTGGGAAAATGGGAGAAGGCAGGGTTTGGATGATACCAAACTGGCGAGATACCAGATTTGGTTGATAAGCAAGCAGACTCAGATGAGTCTTAGAACTCTTAAATCGAAGAGGCATGATCCTGGGTGTCAGGAACGCCTCCCAAAGTATGGTGTGCTCATCGACATTGGGACCACTCGACTCCTTTGGATGTGGCCTCGTAAACCATGCTGGCCCCACCTTTCGTTGAGCAAATGGAGCCATAGTTGAAACGAACTCCTTCCTTCGAGCGAACATCAGCACGAAGTTAGTGAAGGTTTGTTGGAACTCTAGCCCATCTTCTACAGGTGTCAGTAGAGCCAGCCTAATTCCTTCGATACGTCTATTAGCTATCGCTGGGGCTTGTTCATTTATCTGAGTCTTCTTGGGTAAGAAAGACTCGAAAGTGGCGTTAAGCCACAGTTGAAGTAGCCAGAAAGGCCCAGCGAGTAGCAAACTGTTCCTATCTTCGACATGTTTCAAGAGAGTAACCCCATTGCTGATGGAGTCATAAAGACTGGCCAGAATTAGTTCTGCCAAACAGATGTTCTGGCGGTGATGCAGTTGGGTGGCCAGAGTGACCATCTTTTTGGTCACTTGCAGAGACTTCGAACAAAACACAAAGCGAGTTATCCATAAGGCTAGAAACGCTATGTGTTCGACATCCGACACTGTATCCGTCGACCTGTCGTGAAAATGGTTGATAAAGGTGGTGAATGTTGGCTTGGTTTCGGAGAAGCCAATTTGGTCTTCCGACATCTCTTCCGGGTCGAAATAATCTCCGGTTGGTCGAAGGCCAGTGATGGCTGCTACGTCGAAGAGTGTGGGGGTTAACATCCCACATGGAAGGTGAAAGGTGAAGTGAGAGTTATCCCAGAACAACAGCGAAGCTATAAGCATCTCTGGGGAGTAGTTTAAACCTGTCTTCGACAGCATTATTAGGTCAAAGATTCCCATTTCCTTCCAGACTGGAGTTTGATGTTTTTCCAGCTTTGTTAGCCAAGCAACATAGTCCTGGGTGAGATTAGGGCAGGACCTGAAGACTCTAACACTTCTGTTGAAGAAACGAAGGTCGATCTTCTCGTGTGTGGGGTCTTCGTTGTCTTCTGGATCCTTTTTAGCACAGGCTACTGGCTTAAGTTTCTCGACGATGGGGAAATAGCTCTTGATCTTTAGAGCTTCAGAGATGCTTGGGTTCATGGGTCCAGCCATTGCGAAGATTTGGTTGGAGTATCCAACCGGAATCATCAAGTGACGCGAGTAAGCATCACGAACGGAGATGTCAGATGGTTCAGGGACCCTTCGTTTCCCTGTAGCGTTCACTACCGGAGCAGTTACAAAGACCTTGGGTTTAGCAAGTTGTTCAGTTGGTGCGTTAGTCTTGGGGGCAGTTGAAGCAGAAGCCATTGTTGAAGATGAAGATGAAGTTGGAAAAGGAAGAGTTTTTCTGCAAAGAGAAACAAGTTTGTAAGAAAGCAAGGGAGTTTGAAGGCTAGTTTGCGTGAAAAGTCCCACGATGGGATATTCACTACTATTTATAGTAGTGGGAGAAATTCCCAATAACGAGGGCATTAAATGTCATTTAATGCTGCAGGAGGTAGTGGGACGCGTGGCAGCATCCTGTTGTTTTGGCCGTTTCTGCAGAAACAGAGAGACGCAGCGTGCGTCCTCGTTTTTTGAATTTGTCATAATGACAAATTATGAAGTGATGTTTTGGTTCTGCACGCCGTACTGACAGTGACGTCCTAGGATCAAATCAATGATGGTTTCTTGGGATTGCCAATAGTTGGTAAAAAGCAACAAAAAGTGCACAAGTTAACTTGTGACTAAGCGTGGAAAAACAGGTGTCGAATGGCGTTTTCAAAGAATGCCTTTTTCTTTCAGAGTCGAAATAAGGCATTCTTGGGGGGCAATTTGTTGGCTCCTAAATTCGACACCTTTGTTTTGATTGATGGCAGCCATGAAAAGCTGAAAGATGCTTTCGACTGGCTAAGCCTGTCGAAGTGCCTGTCAAAAGATGACAAAATACTTAGAAGATTTCTTCCAAGGAAGAAGGCTGATTGCCTTCGACGTCGAAGAAGTTTTCGTCGAAGACGCCTCTTGACGAACGTGTTCGATGGTCCAGAGTGGAGCAGTTTGAAATTCAAAGCTTTGGAGGGAAAACGGTTTCCAGCAGTTACTACGTGCTAACGTGCAAGGATCTGGAGCGTCGAACAGGGAGAACGTGACAAGTGGCTTGATCTCGAAGCAGTGTAACTGCCCGACGGTTACTTGGAATGTTTTTGTATAAATAGGAGTAGACGTGTAGTTTCTCGCGTGTGTTCACAATAGATACATAGTCACTCATTTAGATTCAAGTACCCAGTGTGAGCGAACGAATTGTTGAGAAATGTATGTGTGAAACACCAATTTTATCAATTCAAGTCATTTACTTTTCCAGTATTTTACATGCTTTTCCCCTTTAAGATTCCTGTCGAACCTTTACATTCAAGCCTTGTTTATTTTACCAAGCCTTTCCTTTACGCAATTTACTTTAAACAATTTACTTAAAGCCTTATCCACATTAATTAAACTTCAAAATCAACCTATGTCCATAGGATCAATCTGATCGATCCTGCGAGTAACCAAATAAGTAACCATTTGGAGGATCAGCGGTTGTTTACCAAATCCCCAGGTAAACAGATATAGAGATCATTCTCTAACAACATTTAGTGCAATTAGAAGAGGATGAGATGAAGAGGAATTAGGGTAAAAAAGAAACCACATTTGAATTAAAAATTTAATCAAACTATTATTAAAATCATTCATCTATTTTGGTGGATTTGACCTCAACACTTAAGATCCAATGATGTTAATGAATCCATGATCAAAAAAATCAACCCAAGACAGCCAGAAAATAATCACAAAATTATATATATTTAATATGTACATTGAAAGGTTTAAAAATGTTTTTTAAAAAAGAAAATAATGAGGAAAATATCAATTATATTCAAATTGATCAAGAAATGAAAAATAAGACCATAGAAAAATAAGAAAAGAGGCCAAGTAATTTTACAAAATTTTTGGGAATTTTTAAAAGTCAGAAACTATTTTTAAAAATTAAAATAAATGGGTAAAATAAATAAAAATATTAAAAAATAGTAAAGTCAAGAACAAAATTAAAATAAGGTCACCAATATTTGTCACAATATCATTGGATCATTCCATAATTTTTTCAGAATTTAAAAATGTGTAAAAGTATTTTTAAACATTTTAAACAAATAAAATAAGTGTAAAATTCATAAAAAATACCAAAACACAAAATTAAATTGTGAAAAAATAAAAATCAAAAAAAGAATAATCAAAAATATTTTTCATAATTTTTTCAGATTTTTTGGACCAAAAATGAATTTTGTATGATTTTTTGAAATTTAAAATAATTAAAATATAAAAATCAGAAAAAGAAAATAAAAGAAAAAGATGTGGACCATTGGATGAGAGTCAAAACGCGTTAGTAATCAAATCCAAAGGATCTGGCGTGCTGTGCATATCATGGTCTTTAGTGAATAATGTACAAAATCATTAATAAAATCAGAATTTGAAAATAACAAATGTCACGCTTTCATTGGTTAGAAGATGACACGTTGGTCATCTTCAACCTCCAGCCTTGACAAATTGCAGGTCTCTCAAACTGTAAAATCAGAAGCTCAGACCTATGCCATTCGCTTTGTCTCTTCAAGACGAAGACAACCACACCCTCACGCCAAATTTATATAAATTGTAACTCAAGCAATTTGGAAAGAAAGTTTTGAAAAGGGATTTGAAAATTCATGGTCAAAACGTGCTTCCAGATAAAAGTAAGTGTTGTGACTAGAACCAGGGAAATGAGAGCAACACAATGATACCAAAGTTTTGAAGAATTGATGAAGGAATCTACCTATTAAAGTTGAGTTGCAGAGCTCTGAAACTGGACTTCTATGGAGCAATATAAGGCACGATTCTTGAATGTGATTATATGGTTAGCTTCAGGGAAGATCAAGGAAGGTGAATTGATAAAAAAAATGGATTGAACAAGGCTTGAGAATAGGATTCGAAGTAGCTGAATTCTGAGTTGTAAAGAAAATTTGGCAGGGTGATTCTGGCTATCTAAGCTTGAGAAATTGAATAAGGGATGACCCTCTATTTATAGGGAATCAAATGGAATGTTCAAGCATGTGGAATGATGCAAATTGGAGGGAAATCGTGTGAACCTGATGCACGAGCAAGGTGTGATCTGATTTGCATCAAAACTCATCTAATCCTTTCATTTCAAGGCTCTAATCCACTTTGGCAACTTGGTTAAACATGTTTAGATCACAAACGCGTGCTAATTTGATGTTTAAAGGCCAAAACATGGATTTCAAATTCTGACTTATGGAGAAACTTCAGTTCCAAGTTACCAAGTTCAATCCAATGGCATTTCCACCTCAAGGGGTCTTAGGGAAAAATTCTTGATGCTTTGGAAAGATGAGGTAACAAGCTTTGCAATGGAAAAAGAATGGAATCAAATGGATGCTTGAGCTGGAAGTTACATGGAGTCAAAGTTGAAGAAAAAGAGTTGACTTTCCATACTTAGAAATATTTCAAATTCTTCTTTAAAAATGGCGTATAATATTTTTCATCCAAACATGGCCTTCCACTTAGAATTTGCTCTTGACCAAAAAAGATGGAATGAAGTAGATCTCTTGAATGAAATTTCGCAATTTGAACCACTCAAAATCTCCAAAAATTAAGCAAGTTATGACTTGTTGAAATTGGCCAAAAATAATGAAATGGCCTATAATCTTTTGCATTCTTAAGGCAACTTCCATCCATTTTTTCACTTTTCACATAAAATAAGGCACGAATTACACATCCTTAGGACCATCATGAAAAATAAATGGGCTCAATGTGATAAAAATTGACCAAGTTATGACCATTTGAAGTCACATATGGAAAATTGGGGATTCACCTGGATGACTTGTAATCTTCCCTCTTCACCAAGTTCCTTCCACATGAAAACTCCTTGGAACTTTTGAAGTTATTTGTTGGTAACTCTTTTAAGAGAAGGATGTTTTTGGAATCACTCAAAAATACCAAAAGATGAGCAAGATATGCTCCTTTGAAGTCCAAAACCCTAGCCTCTAGATCAAGAGAATGCTTTGAGGAACTTTTCAAAGTTTGAACAAACTTTTTGTGCCAATATTCTTCCTTCATGAATAGATATTGTTGAGGATGATGAGGACTCATGGCCACCTAAACCACTTCCATACCAACTTTTAAACAACTTCAATGGTGAGGTTTGAATTTCTCAAGCTTTTGACTAGGGCATGAAAATAAACTCATGAACCCATGAAGCAATTTGTTAAACCTCATTTCCTTTACCTACATTATTAACAATTAAGACAAACCAATATTTCATTTTGTTAATTAGAAAAAAAATCAAAGCAAAATATCCATGATCACAAAAGAAAACAAGTTAAGGTTCTTGGTAATTCCTCAGAAGAGAAAAGCTAAAGATAGGGAGAAGAACCAAAATCCCTAATGTGATTTTGTTGTGATTGAAACAATATGGTATGATGAAGGGATCTTAGGGGAAAAAATTGGGGTACAACAACTGCCCTTATTTAAGTTTCTTCTATCCGGAGATACGAAAGTTAAAAATCTTCGTGTCAACGTGATCGAAGACACTTAAATATAAAACAAACCCTGTTTTTTGCCCTAAGATGCCATGCAAATGCTTATGCATATGAATGGAACAACAGAGACGCAAAGTAGCATTGGGGATGCAACAAAAAATGTAGAAACAAAGGAGCAACCCTAATAGGAAAATAATTCACTAGTAAACCACGAGAACAGAATCAGAGAGGAGGATACCAAGCATCGACGTTCACTGCCGATGTACTACCAACGTTCACTGAAGGTAGAAAGAGGAAATATCATATCACCTCCATTCAATGACAATGAACTATCAATGTTCACTGAAGATAGCAAAAATATAAGAAACACCAACGTTTACTGTCGATGTACTACCAACGTTCACTGAAGATAGAAAGAGGAAATATATCATATCACCACCGTTCACTGACGATGAACTATCAACGTTCATTGAAGATAGCAAAGAGATAAGAAACACCGACGTTCACTGCCGATGTACTACCAACATTCACTGAAGGTAGAAAAAGGAAATATGATATCACCGCCGTTCACTGACGATGAACTATCAATGTTCACTAAAGATAGCAAAAAGATAAGAAACACCGATGTTTACTGTCGATGTACTACCAACATTCACTGAGGTAGAAAGAGGAAATATATCATATCACCACCGTTCACTGACGATGAACTATCAACGTTCACTGAAGATAGAAAAAAGATAAGAAACACCGACGTTCACTTCCGATGTACTACCAACGTTCACTGAAGGTAGAAAGAGGAAATATATCATATCACCGCCGTTCAATGACGATGAACTATCAACGTTCACTGAAGATAGCAAAAATATAAGAAACACCGACGTTCACTGCCGATGTACTACCAACATTCACTAAAGGTAGAAAGAGGAAATATATCATATCACCGCCGTTCACTGACGATGAACTATCAACGTTCACTGAAGATAGCAAAAACATAGGGAACACCGACGTTCACTGCCGATGTACTACTAACATTCACTGAAGGTAGAAGGAGAATATATATCATATCACCCCAAGATTCGGGTGTTTTTCCAAGAACGGGTCTAAACTTCTTCTTTAACCAAGGAAATCTTCCTGGAAATGGTAATACATAATCTGTCTCAAATAAAGAGACTTACACTTATTGTCAAGGGGAATTGCAAAGAGAAATGACTTTCTAGGGATAGAAATATGACTTCCCGGGGAAATGTCACGATATTCCTGCTGAGGAGATAAAGTCTTCCTGTGCAAAATAAATGCACAAACCAAAACTCAAAGTTTTCAGAAATCCATACGGCCAATGCAGATTCATCCTTTGAGAAATAAACTCAAGATGGAAAACCAAATTCAACTAAGAAAAGAGCGCTGCCGGAAAGGTCAGAACATATTGTCAATGAATGATGATTTTTAGCAATGCATTATGTATGTATGAATGTATGAGTGTTATTATGCATATGCTGGTTAAAAGGATGCATAATCAGCGCAGACAAACAAAACCGCCTCAGGTACTAACAACATTGGGCTAAGCTTCAACCAAAAAGATCAATCCAAGAAAGGTAAAAGCAACTGCAGAAACCAAACCTATTGTTTTAACTTCACTGAGGAGAACCATAATCCGGATGTAGCTAAATCAAACAAAAATCGGGATAGAACACCCTTCTTCCGGTTTCATCAGAGAAAAAGGGTTTCCAAAAGCAACATGCCTACTGGAGATTGCAAGATTGATCTCAAATGAAGCAGACTGACACTGAAACAACCAAGCCTCACTGGGGGATTCAAGCCTACATCTCTAGAGAAAAACTGCGGACTAAAACTTTCATCACAAGTACTAATTCCAACAAGAGATGCCCTGGGATAATCTTCCCAGGAAATCAAGAAGTCAACATTAATGCCAAAAATGCAAAAAGAGCGACATCCCAGCACACCAAGGGAATGAAACCTTTCATAATATGAGGAAAGACTTTGCTGGGGAATCTGGGACAGAGGCTTCTGATCATGCAAAACCCGAAAAAAACGAACCAAGACTTGACTGGGGATATTGGGGTTACAAACCTAATATTGTACCTTGTACCCACTGATATCGTCTTTAACTATCTGAGAAATACACAAAGATTGCGCACACCAGCAAAGTGACCTGAGAAAACCTTTATGAAAGAAGTAAATCCTCTTAAAACAAACATATTTTGTTTATTCTTGGGATCACCATTTTTGTTGTCATTGTTTCATCACAAATCCCAAAGTAAATTGAATTGTAAAGATCTCTTCTCTTTTTTGAAAAGTTAATTTTTCTTCTTTTAATCTTTTTGCTTTAACAATTATTATCAGTAATAAATGAAGTCTTTGCAAGCTAAATAAAAATAAGAACACAAAGAATTGGGCAAAAGCTCGAATTTCATTAATAGAATGGTAGTCTGCGAATGGCGAGACTCCATGGATGATTACAAAGTTTGGAAAATGGTAAAACATAATGGAAAAGATAAATTGAGATACAATGACCACTATCCCCCCTAACAACTTTTGAAATCCTGAGCAGCAGCTTTCGTTGAAGTATGGTGAGGATCCGAGAAGATTGTTGCTTCAACGATCAAGTCTCGTCTGACGTAGTTACTTGCCAAGAAAATCCATAACTTTTTCCTAAGTTGCCCTCGCGGGTTTTTAACTTAGCGAGAAATTTATTCTGTTTATGTCTCTAATTTTTGCCTAGACCGCCCTTTCGGGTTTTCAGCCTACCGAGACGCTCCTTTTTGCCTAAGCCGCCCTTTCGGGTTTTCGGCCTACCGAGACGCTCCTTTTTGCCTAAGCCGCCCTTTCGGGTTTTCAACTTAGTTGTTCTTTTATTTCTTTAGGTGAAGTATTTCTTGACTGCGTCAGCATTCATGGGACGTGGGAACTCCTCGCCATCCATAGTTTCAAGAATTAATGCACCACCAGAGAAGGCTTTCTTGACAACATACGGGCCTTCAAAATTAGGAGTCCACTTGCCCCTAGAATTAGTGTTGAAAGACATGATCTTCCTGAGCACGAGGTCGCCTTCTCTGAATTCACGAGATTTGACCTTTTTATCAAATGCTTTCTTCATTCTTTTCTAATATAACTGTCCATGACATAAAGCTATCATCCTCTTCTCTTCAATCAAATTCAATTGGTCAAACCTGTTCTGAACCCATTCAGCCTCTGTCAACTTGGTTTCCATTATCGCATGCAACGAGGGAATCTCTACCTCGACAGGGAGTACAACTTCCACTCCACCCACTAGGGAAAACGAGGTTGCTTCTATTGAAGTGCGAACAGATGTTCGATATCCATGCAGAGCAAAAGGGAGCATTTCATGCCAATCCTTATAAGTGACAACCATCTTTTGGATAATTCTCTTGATATTCTTATTAGCAGCTTCAACAGCCTCATTCATCTTTGGCCTGTATGGAGATGAATTGTGATGGACATTCTTGAATTCTTCGCACAATTCAGTCATCATCTTGTTGTTCAAATTCAATCCATTATCAGTGATGATTCTTCTCGGCACACCATACCGGCATATAAGATTGTTTTTGATGAAACACACAACCACCTGTTTGGTAACTTTAGCATATGAAGCAGCCTCTACCCATTTGGTAAAGTAGTTAATTGCTACCAAGATGAAATGGTGTCAATTCGAAGCTTTGGGTTCTATCATCCCGATCAAATCAATACCCCACATAGAGAAAGGCCACGGGGAGGAAATCACATTGAAAAGTGTCGGAGGTACATGGATCTTATCTGCATAAATCTGACATTTATGGAACTTCTTTGCAAATTTGTAACAATCAGATTCCATTGTCAACCAATAATAACCGGCCCTTAGCATCTTTTTAGCCATCGAATGTCTATTAGCATGAGTGCCGAATGAACCTTCATGGATCTCATGCATCAACATGTATGCTTCGTGTCTATCCACGCATCTGAGCAAGACCATGTCAAAATTTCTCTTGTATAACACATTTTCACTGAGGAAGAAACTGCCTGCCAACCTTCTCAGCGTCTTTCTATCTTTCTTTGACGCACCAAACAGGTATTCCCGAGTCTGAAGAAAATGCTTGATATCATAATACCAAGGTTTTTCATCTGCTACCTCCTATGTTGCAAACACATGATCGGGCCTATCTAGACGTCGAACTGTAATTAAGGGTATATCATTCCAAGCATTTACTTGGTACATGGAAGCCAGAGTCTCCAGAGCATCTGCCATTTGATTTTCATCCCTAGGAATGTGATGGAATTCAACTTTATTGAAGAAGGGTAGTAATCTTCTAGCATAATCTTTGTAAGGGATCAAGCCAGGGCGACGAGTGTCCCATTCTCCTTTAATCTGATTTATTACCAAAGCTGAATCACCATATACATCTAGAATCTTGATTCTGAGATTAATAGCTTCCTCAAGACCCATGATGCAAGCCTCATATTCTGCCATATTATTAGTGCAATCAAATGTTAACCTCGCAGTAAAAGGAATGTGCGATCCATGAGGAGTAACAGTCACAACACCAATTCCTTTGCCATAAGCATTCACAGCTCCATCAAATACCATACTCCAATGAGATTCAGGGTCGGGTCCCTCCTCAGGAAATGGTTCATCATAATCTTTCACTTTCAAGAACATCACATCTTCATCGGGGAATTCATATTCTGCAGACTGATGATCTTCCACCGGCTGGTGAGCAAGGTAATATGCCAACACACTACTTTTGATAGCCTTTTGAGTGCAGTACTCGATATCATATCAGATAACAACATCTTCCAGCGGGAAATTCTCCCAGTAAGAGTAGGCTTTTCAAAAATATACTTAATTGGATCCATTTTGGAGATCACCCAAGTAGTATGATTCAACATATACTGCCGCAAAGGCTTTGCCGCCCAGGCCAAAGCACAACATGTTTTTTCTAGCATAGAATACCGCAACTCACAATCAATTAACTTTTTGCTGAGATAATAAATGGTGAACTCTTTCTTTCCCGTTTCATCCTGTTGTCCCAGAATACAACCTATGGATTTATCTAACACTGTTAGATACATAATCAATGGTTTTCCTTCTACAGGAGGGAGCAAGATAAGAGGTTCAAGCAGATACTCTTTAATACTTTTAAATTCCATTTGGCATTCATCCGTCCACACACAACCTTTATCTTTCTTTAACAACTTAAAGATCGGTTCACACGTTGCAGTCATGTGGGAGATAAATCTGGAGATATAATTCAAACGCCCAAGGAAACCCCTGACTTGATTTTTAGTTCTTGGTGCTGGAATTTCTTGAATTTCTTTGACTTTGTCAGGCTCAACTTCAATTCCTTTCTAGCTAACAATAAAACCTAACATTTTTCCTGATCTAACTCCGAAGGTGCATTTATTTGGATTCAGGCGGAGACGATACTTCCTCAAACGCTGAAACAACTTCAACAAATATGCTATATGCCCTTCTTCAGTTTGGGATTTGGAAATCATATCATCAACATATACTTCTATTTCTTTGTGCATCAGATCATGGAATAGGGTTATCATAGCCCTCTGGTACGTTGCACTAGCGTTCTTCAACCCGAAGGGCATCACTCTGTAACAGAATGTTCCTCAGGGTGTGATAAATGTTGTTTTTTCCATGTCCTCTGGAGCCATTCTTATTTGATTATGCCCGGAAAATCCATCCATGAACGAGAATACCTTGAATTTTGCTGTGCTATCCACTAACATGTCAATGTGAGGCAATGGAAAATCATCTTTTGGACTAGCTTTATTTAGATCTCTGTAATCTACGCACATGCGGACTTTTCCGTCTTTTTTTGGTACTGGGACAATATTGGTAATCCATTGAGGATACACTGATGTCACAAGAAAACCAACATTAATCTGCTTTAGGACCTCCTCTTTGATATTTTCTGCCATATTCGGGTGGGTTCTTCTCAACTTTTGTTTAACTGGCGGACACTCTGGCTTCAACGGCAAACGATGCTCGACAATGTCTGTATCTAGACCAGGCATATCTTGATAAGACCAAGCGAAAATATCCACATACTCTTTCAACAATTTAATCAACCCGCTCTTTACATCAGGATACAACGATGCTCCAATCTTAACTTCCTTCGGATCTTCTTCTAAACCCAAATTAACCACTTCCAAAGGCTCTTTATATGGCTGAATGGTATTTTCCTCGTGCTCAAGCAACCGTGAGACCTCTTCTGGAATCTCATCATAATCTTCTTCTTCAGCCCCAAACACAGGACAATCAAAGTTTGGAGAGGGTGCAGGGTCATTGTATTCGAAGGGTTTTTTAATTAATCTGCACATGTGAATTATGATTGTTTTTAGAAACTGACACATATAACAAGTGACCATGTAGATTAATTTTCAGTTATTATTTATTTTGAAAGGTTTTTTTTTTACCATTTCCCAGGAAAAAGCAGAAAATTAAAGACATAATTTGGAAGTAAAGACGACTTTTAGTTATAGCAAACAGATAAGCCCTACAACATTAATACTTCCACCTTGGGCGAATTGAAAGCTTTTCAAAAGAAAGAAACAGATTAACAAAGCAAATTACTTTGAAACATGTATGCAAGAAGGAACATCAATGGTGAACCAGTTCTGAACTCGGACTCCATGTGTCACATAATTCGGTACTTCCTGCTCTGCTTCATCCTCTTCAATAGCATTAATTCTAGAACCAATCGGATGAAGGTAGCCTCCGCTGCGGAAAACATCATGATAATTGTTCACATAAGACTTTGGCTTCAAACTTTCACCTTTGCCATTCCTCGAAGAGAAACCCAAACCAGTTCTGTTCTTGTTCACAGGTAGATCCACAAGTCGTCCCCAAACTGCATTATGACCATTACGCACAACCTGCTGCGCGTCCTTCAGGGAGACCACAAAATTCCCATTCTTCCTTATGTTATCAATGGATAAGGCTTGAAATTAGGTTCCGACAACAGCCTCATCTGCTTCTACAATACTGAAAAAGGATAGACGGGATATCAATAACGCCTGCTCCCCATTTATGATCACTACCTTCCCTTCACGCACAAACTTTAGCTTCTGATGCAGAGTTGAAGTGACAGCCCCCTCTTCATGTATCCATGGCCGTCCTAGCAAACAACTATACGCAGGAATAATTTCCATGACCTGGAAGGTTATCAAGAACAAATGTGGTCCTATGTGGATGGGTAAGTCCACCTAACTGATGACAGATTTCCTCGACCCATTAAAAGCCTTCACAATGATGCCACTCGGGCGCATAGGTGTTCCTTGATACTTTAAATTCATGAGGGTACTTCTCGATATAACATTCAACGCGGATCCGTTATCAATCAGCAAATTGGATAGCGAGTCATTTTTGTAGTTCATAGATATGTGGAGGGCCAAGTTGTAATTCCTCCCTTCATTTGGTAACTCATCATCGCAGAAACTCAAGTTGTTACATGACGTAATGTTTCCAATTACGCTGCTGAATTAATCTAACAACATGTCATTCTCTACAAAAGCTTGGTCTAGTACTCTCATCAGTGATTCTCTATGAGTAGAGGAATTCATCAATAAAGCTAGGATGGATATCTTTGAAGGAGTCTGCAATAGCTGGTCTACAATTTTGTAGTCGCTCATTTTAATTATCTTCAAGATATCATTCACTTCTTTCTCCAATGTAGCTCCACTAGTCTCTCCTGCAGCCTTCTTAGACTCATCGTTCTCAGAAATTTTCTTTCCAACAACAACATCTCTTTGAATAATTGGCGCAAACACACGACCCCTACGGGTCACCCTGCTATTATCAGCTATATTTCCAACATCTGGCATTGGCTGGATGGGAATTTCCACCCCATCTTCTAAGATTGTAGCGTTGTATTTTTAAGGCACAACCTTATCTAATTTATAGGGAACAGGTCCTGGCAGACTAATTACCAATGGGCTAACAACTGGTTTGCTATGGTACTCCACCTCAAGATGAGCGGGTGCACCAAAAAAAGGTACAATGACGTTTACACCTTCCTCAACACGATCAGCCCTCAAAAGGCCATTTCCGACAAACAAATTTTCGTCTGAAGAGAAATACTCATCCGCGGAGGCATACTCTTCCTCTGACTCTTCTCCCATCAAGCAAACTTCAACCATATCAATCTCGTGATAATCATATCTCTGACCTGTGATCTTGATAGTTCCATTGTCTAACAGCAGCTGAACACCCTCTCTCACAATAAAACATCCTCGGGGGTCTTGACAGCAAACTATGCAAGACCCATATTGGTGTTCCACCTGACCCGCAGTACGGCAGAAAGTAGCATGCAACTGTACGAGATCTTCATTCAAATTCTCTACTTCAAAAATTCTGAATTCACCCGGACATCCAGAAACCATATTCACTTCCTCTTCATATTCTGCCATAGGTCTGATTATATGAATTAGACCTTCATCCATCATCTCCTGTAAATCAGCCTTTATCTTATCGCAACCCTGTATGTTTGTACTGCAAATAGCACAACCGGCATGGTCATGTGTATAATAACTGAATTCACAGAGGTCTGCGTGCATCTTCACCAAATCCACTCTAACCAGATTGATGTCAAAAATCCGGAAGTCACCTGGACAACCGGCCACCATATTCACAACATTCACTCCCCCGTGCTTGGGTAGAGGATTGTCTTTCACATTAGGTCCCATGTCTTTGAAAGATAAAATTCCAGACTTCACCAATCTTTGCACTTCAATCCTCAAAGGATAACAATTTTCAACACTATGCCCTGGTGCTCCCTGATGAAAGGCACATGTATGGTCTGCTTTATACTACCAAGGCAATGGTGGTGGTACTGCTGGAGATGGTCGTGTCTGGACCAACTTCCTCTAAATCAATGCTGGTAGTAGCTCTGCATAACTCATGGGAATAGGGTTGTAGTTCTCCCTTCTCTGATTATTCCCTTGGTTCCCCTACTGGGACTGTCTTTGATAAGCAATAGTAGTTGGAGCGACATTCATAATAGGAGTCACTGAAGCAACATTTTGGTGACACTGATAATTCCTTCTAGGAGTGTTTACCATCCTCTCTTGCATAACGACATTGGTATCCCCTTCTTTCTTCTTTGTAAACCCATAAGCTGGCTTCTTCACACCTCTGGATCCTTCACCCTTTGTCAAATGGCCTTCTCTTACCGCCTCTTCTAGACGAACACCCATTCCTACCATCTCTGTAAAATCACTTAGGGCACTTGCTACCATTCTTTCGTAGTAGAAAGCGCCTAGCGTCTTCAGAAATTTTTTAGTCATTTCCTTCTCCTCCATGGGAGGAATCACTTGTGCAACCACTTCGCGCCATCTCTGCGTGTCTCTTTGAATGATTCCCTGTCTTTCTGAACCATGGCCCTAAGCTGGTCATGGTCGGGCGCCATGTCCACATTGTACTTGTATTGTTTAATGAATGCTTCTCCCAAATCATTAAAGGTATGGATGTTGGCGCTGTCTAAACTCATGTACCATTTTAACGCTGCGCCGGTCAGACTATCCTAGAAAAAGTGAATCAGCAGACGCTGATCATCAGTGTGGGTAGACATTCTCCTCACATACATCACCAAGTGAGCACGAGGGCAAGTGTTGCCCTTGTACCTCTCAAACTCCGAGACCTTGAACTTAGCAGGCACTTTAAGATTCGGGACCAAACACAGCTCATTCACATTCTTCCCAAATACATCTTTTACCCTAAGAGCCTTCATCTCTCTTTGCATTCTATCAAACTGCTCTTGGAAATCATCCATTCTGTCATAAAGACCTAAATCTTCACTCGGCGGAGGGAAAGCACGACACACATATTCAAACGGAACCAAATTCACCAAAGGAGATGCAGCAGGAACAGTATGCACCACAGGAGGTGCTGGAGTAACAACATTCGGAACCACCGGAGCATCTTGGGGGCCCAAATTGAAACCTTCAGGTGCAAAATTCTCTGGCATTCCCCACGGATAACCTTGAGGCATGCGGTTTTGAAAATAATCGGATTAGTGGATACAGGAATAGCAGGAACTTCAGCATTTTCCCTTGTTGGTTGAGGTTGAACACTCGGTGGCTGATTCTAAGCAACTACCAGAGCTTCCAACAGAGTAGTCAAATTGGCCAAGCCGGCCTTCAAAGCAGAAACTTCTTCGCGTAACTCGCGATTCTCCTGTTACAAGTTGTCCATCTTCTTTTTGAAGTTAGCCCGAGTGTTGTAGTGATGAGTCAACTTGCTGAACGAGGTAAAGAAGCTGGGTAAGGCACCTGGATATGCATAATAAATACAAGAAATATGTGCAATATGATGCATTATGTGCAATGCATATGATTATTTTTACTTTTTCATTTAATATTTAAAGGGATTTAACGTTTATAGACACATTTTAAACATAAAAATAATAACACATTTGAAATACTGAAAAACTTTTATTATAATAACTTCAAAAATGGATTACAAGTTTCAATGATCCTAAGTACAAGATGAAAATACAATCTAAAAATCCCGAGAGAAAGAAACTGATAGAGATCAATCTGTACACTGTCACTTCCCTTTGAGCCTGGAAATCTGAGCCCTCAACCTCTGGTTTTCTTCCACCTGTCTGATGGCAACCTCCTTCCAATCATCTGAATCAGGAAATGAGCAATCAACACCTGTTTGAGGCTTAGGAGAAAATAAATCCCCTTGCCTCTCCATAGACTCCACCGCTCGACTCTCAAAGATCTCGATCAAATTATCCTTCTCCTTCAAGTCTGCTTTGTAGGAACTCTCTAAAGTCTGGAACTTGTTCTTTTAAGCATCTCTTTCCTGTTGCATCCTAACCAAAGCAAGCTGCAACTCTTCTAGACCATCTAATAAAGGAGGAGTGATCTTCACGAATAGGCCAGGCATGGGTGTCTCTCGAGTATAAGGAATTTTCAACTGAATGGATCTCGATCGAACCCACTGAAGATATGGCTCCAAAGAAACAACACCTCTAGGTCCCAAATCCTTTCTACTCTTCTTATGAATGTGACGCCAGGATTTCGCAATCTACACCCTAGCTTCCCTGTGGTATTCTCCCTCCTTCAGAAAGAAACTACTCAAATGAATAATGTTTGGTTTATTCCTCATCGGATAACCAATCTGTCATCGTGCAAGAACAGGGTTATAGTTAATTCCTCCCTTTGTACCAAGAAGAGGTACATTAGGGAAACTACCACAACTGTCAATAATCTCTATATCCTGATAAGCTCGATGATACCAATCAATATCCGAGTGAGTAAGTGCCATGATCTTAAGAGCCCAACGAGGTTCCTTCTTGACATCCCAAAAAGCATTAGACTGAGGCATATGAGAGATGAACCACCGGTACAACAAAGGCGTGCAACAGATAATCATTCCCCCATGATAAGAACTCCGAAGATGAACAGAGTAATAAGCATCACCCAACAGTGTAGGAACTGGGTTTCCAATCATGAAAATCTTGATAGTGTTAATGTCGACAAACTTGTCCACATTAGGAAATAAGAACAATCCATAAGCAAGCAGAGCAAAGATGGCCTCAAAAGAAACCGTACTCTTTATTTTGGAAAAGTAACGAGCTTTATCCAATAAGAACTGAGCTGGTAATCCTGTAATCCCTCATTTGGTAGTCATATGGGCTTCCACCTCAGACTTCCCCAGATGAATCAAAGCAGCAATCTCATGTGGTTTTGGCTCACCCTCCAAACCAGTAAAAGGAACACGATCGGTAGCGGGTAAATCCAATAGATAGGAATACTCCTCTAGTGTAGGCATCAACTGATAATCGGGAAAAGTAAAGCAGTGATACACGAGATCATAGAACTGGACCAAGGTCGAGAGAATACCCTCCTTCATCTTCAGCTTCATGAGAGGAATAATGGATCCATACTTCTTCTGAAAGTCTACAGGACACTCGATCTCTGGAATTAGACTGACCAACTCATCTATCTTGGGATCCTTGAAACTGTATTTCCCGGTCTTTCTCTTTCCAGAATCCATGGTTAACAGTACCTGGGATATTCACAAATAGTCAACCTTTAAATCCCTTGAAATATTATTTTCTTCAAAAGATGCTTATGAGTGCATGGATGCATGATGCAGCAATCACACACAAAATCACACATATAGGGTTCATAGGTTCAACGTCACAAGCATGGGGTCTAAGGTACTACCCATAAGGTGTTGGTCTAAAAAGTTATCACCTGCCAAACAAGGTTCTAGAGGTTCCCAGAGTCTACATCCTTCTTTCGGATATTACCAACTTCCCGGTTAACTCGGTAATTAGTAATATTCTCAAGAAAGACTCGTCCGAGCGTAGTATCGCGTGACAAAGATTTCCGGATTACTCCGTCATAGCTTCCGCACTACACCTAAAAGGCCAAGATGGGTTTGGTATTCTACGGTCCTCAGTTTCAGCAGGCTCCCAGGTCAAAAGCAGTACGTCTTCCTATTTACTCGGTAAACGACACTACAGTCAAAGGGGCCTCCACTAAGTGGGGGATCTCATGCCTCCTTTCTTGGGATTACTTCCTCAAATTTAACATGACTATACCGCCCGTCCTATCTTAAAGTTTGCCCATGTCCGGGTATAGGACTTATGAGTAATCACCAAGCACCCTGAAAACCAGGAAAATCCAAACAAACATATATACAAAATATAACACATATACATATAATAAACAAAGATAGGTTTAACCCACTTAGGGATGAACCAGCAAGAGGTCAATCTTTCCCCAGTGAATTCGTCATTTTTCTGTAGCGGTAGAAATGTTCAAGACTAAGCCATTAGATTGACTAGACTTTGTACAAATCAAAAATAAAAATCGCCACCGTGCTTTATTGTTTCCAAAGGAATGGGAAAAGAGCGAATAACCCAAAAAAGGGGGAAAGATTCAAGGTAAGGGGGTTGGTTATGCAAAGGGAAGGTATTATCACCCTAAACATCTACAGTACTCCGCAGGAACCTCTTTGAAAAATATGTATATTTTGGCTATAAAAATGTGTTGTATATAAAATGGATGGTGGAGGTGAGAAAAGAAATATATATTTTTTATGATTTTTGCACCCGCCGCGGTTGCGAACCTTTAGTGCTTACGTACCACCTTTCATGCAATAGGGGATCAGAGTACACGTAGTTCCTCTTTTAAAAATTTGAAACACAAGTGTGTTGATTAATTTTATGAGATAAGACATCATCATCATTGTCCGTGTGGAAAACATACTTACTACCCATAATTATGAGAAAGGAGAATTTGCATCATCTCAAAGTGGAGGATAATGGCTTGGATTTTAAAATCAACAATGCTTCACGCAACACCCAAGTGGAAAATATCTCACTTCACTACATATTGTAGAAGTATAGTTGTTTGCATCACTACAAGGATTGACAAGAGTCTAATCTTTTAAGAAAAGTTTAAAGATAAAAACCAAAGTGGAAAAATTGTTTGAAATGAGATTGGTTGACTTTTAGTCTTCTCATAAAAAAAATGTCAAAGTATTATTAAATTGATTGAAGTTTATTTATGAAAATGTTTTTGAAAATGCATGGATATAAGTCCAAGTTTATTGTAAAAGTGTTTAAGTTTCAAAACAAGAAGGGTTTTCAAAAGGAGGGAGAAGATTTTTGAAATTAAAGAAGATGGGAGGAGAAGAAGAAGCTATCCTAAAGCTTAAGGTAAAAGCTAAGGATAAGGACCATCTAACCAACAAGAAGCCGAAACTTCACATTATGAGCTAAGATAGAATTCCCATTCTTTGGAGTGAAACCAAGCAAGCAAAGATACTAGACCTCTTCAAATGTATTAAGTCTTCACAAAAATTGGGCAGAGTAACAGCTGTATACGAGTGAATTCCAGATTATAAGCAAAGAGTGTAATCACAAAAACCTGCACAAAAAAAAAACAAGCAACCCAATGTATTGAGGTAAACCTCAAGAGCTCCAGACAAAATAATCAGATAAGATCACAAGGTATCCAAGATAGGCCAAGGTTTCTAATCCTAAGTCCAAGAAAAAGTCCACTGCTCCATAATGCCAAGGATAGTAACCAAATAGTCCAAGTATCATTAAGAGTTTTTTAAGGTTTATGTTGATTATTAAGTGTCTTAGGAAAAGAAAAAGAAAAGCTCAAGTGAGCAAAGTAAAAATGACAAGAATATAAATGCTCAAATGAGCAAAGATGAAAATGGCATGAAATGAAAAATGCTAAAAAATAAATAGTGCATAAAGCATAAAAGAATAAAAGCATAAAATAAAACAAGTCAATAATTAGTGGTTAGTTGGATGACCATATTGAAACTTGCATTTGGAACTCATTAGAAGATTGGTAGAACCAAAGCCTTCACACAACAAGTTGCGTTTGCTTTTTGTCAAGTATATCATCCATTTGGAATTCTCACAAGTACCAATTAATGATCAACGATGTTTAAGTGATCCGCATTGACTAAAGGTGTTGTAGATCCATTAGAGGATTGGTAGAACCAAAGCCTCCACACAATGAATCTCAAGGTTATTGGATCAAAGAGATTAAATTAACATACTTGGGCTTGCAATCATATGTTTGGGCCACGAATGATCATTTATTCGAACCGAGACAAAATTTAGCACTATGTTAAGCAATCGTAAGTGGACTTATATAGAAGTCGCACCTATTTTGAGGCTGGTCAATAGCAATCTATGCACCATTTTTTTTGAGACATGATATAGAGATCATGCTCTAACAACATTTGGTGCAATTAGAAGAGGATGAGATGAAGAAGAATTAGGGTAAAAAAGAAACCACATTTGAATTAAAAATTTAATCGAACTATTATTAAAATCATTCATCCATTTTGGTGGATTTGACCTCAACACCTAAGATCCAATGATGTTAATAAAGCCATGATCAAAAAAATCAACCCAAGACAACCAGAAAATAATCACAAAATTATATATATTTAATATGTACATTAAAAGGTTTAAAAATGTTTAAAAAAAAGAAAATAATGAGGAAAATATCAATTATATTCAAATTAATCAAGAAATGAAAAATAAAACCATAGAAAAATCAGAAAAGAGGCCAAGTAATTTTACAAAATTTTAGGGAATTTTTAAAAGTCAGAAACTATTTTTAAAAATTAAAATAAATGGGTAAAATAAACAAAAATAGTAAAAAAAAGTAAAGTCAGGAACAAAAATAAAATAAGGTCACCAATATTTGTCACAATATCATTGGATCATTCCATAATTTTTTCAGAATTTAAAAATGTGTAAAAGTATTTTTAAACATTTTAAATAAATAAAATAAGTGTAAAATTCATAAAAAATACCAAAACACAAAATTAAATTATGAAAAAATAAAAATCAGAAAGAGAATAATCAAAAATATTTTTCATAATATTTTTCAGATTTTTTGGACCAAAAATGAATTTTCTGTGATTTTTTGAAATTTACCAAGTTCAATCCAATGGCATTTCCACCTCAAGGGGTCTTAGGGAAAAATTCTTGATGCTTTGGAAAGATGAGGTAACAAGCTTTGCAATGGAAAAAGAATAGAATCAAATGGATGCTTGAGCTGAAAGTTACATGGAGTCAAAGTTGAATAAAAAGAGTTGACTTTCCTTACTTAGAAATATTTCAAATTCTTCTTTAAAAATGGCCTATAATCTTTTGCATCCAAACATGGCCTTCCACTTAGAATTTTCTCTTGACCAAAAAAGATGTAATAAAGTAGAGCTCTTGAATGACATTTTAAAATTTGAACCCCTCAAAATCTCCAAAAATTGAGCAAGTTATGACTTGTTGAAGTTGGCCAAAAATCATGAAATGACCTATAATCTTTTTCATTTTTAAGGAAAGTTACATCCATTTTTTCACTTTGCACATAAAAGAAGGAATGAATTACACATCCTTAGGACCATCATGAAAAAAGAATGGGCTCAAGGTGATAATAATTGACCAAGTTATGACCATTTGAAGTCACATATGGAAAATTGGGGATTCATCTGGATGACTTGTAATCTTCCCTCTTCACCAAGTTCCTTCCACATGAAAACTTCTTGGAACTTTTGAAGTGATTTATTGGTAACTCGTTTAAGAGAAAGATTTTTTTGGACTCACTCAAAAATACCAAAATATGAGCAAGATATGCTCCTTTGAAGTCCAAAACCCTAGCCTCTAGATCAAGAGAATGCTTTGAGGAACTTTGCCAAGTTTGAACAAACTTTTTGTGCCAATATTCTTCCTTTGTGAATAGAGATTGTTGAGGATGATGAGGACTCATGGACACATAAACCACTTCCATACCAACTTCCAAACAACTTCAATGGTGAGGTTTTAATTTCTCAAGCTTTTAACTAGGGCATGGAAATAAACTCATGAACCCATGAAACAATTTGTTAAACCTCATTGCCTTTACCTACATTATTAACAAGTAAGACAAACCAATATTGCATTTTGTTAATTAGAAAAAAAATCAAAGAAAAATATCCATGATCACAAAAGAAAACAAGTTAAGGTGCTTGGTAATTCCTCAGAAGAGCAAAGCTAAAGATAGGGAGAAGAACCAAAAACCCTAATGTGATTTTGTGGTGATTGAAACAATATGGTATGATGAAGGAATCTTAGGGGGAAAATTAGGGTACAACAGAGACCATCCCCTCAGGGAAACCAAGGGCAGAGTCAGAAGAGAGAGGATTTTGACTTTATTCTAATGAGCTATGCAGAGTTACTTTCGGGTTTGATTAAAAAGAAGTTAGTTCAAACCAGGTCGCCCCTACTATACCATCACCTTTACCCTGGTATTATAAGGTAGACCAAACGTGTGTTTTTCATCAGGGAGCACCAGGGCACATCATTGAGAACATTTATCCTTTGAAATTTGAAGTACAAAAGATGGTGAGATCTGGCATCTTATCCTTTAAATATGTTGACCCTAATGTGAAAGACAATCCTTTGCCTAAGCACGGAGGAGCAAATTCTATAAACATGGTTGCTGGTTGTCCAAGGGACTTTCAAATTTTTGATATCAACTTGGTTAGAGGGGATTTAGTAAAGATTCATGCTAACCTCTGCGAGTTCAGTTATTATACGCACGACCATGCTGGTTGTAGTATTTGCAGTACAGGTGTCTAGGGATGTGATAAGATAAAAGCTGATCTTCAGGAAATGATGGACGAGGGCCTCATTCATATAATCAGGCCTAGGGAAGAGTACGAAGAGAATGTGAATATTGTCTACGGATGTCCCTGTGAATTCTAGATTTTTAACGCGAATCACATGAATGATGATTTGATGCAGTTGCACGCTACCTTCTGTCAAATGGATGGACAAGAAGAACACCATTATAGGTCTTGCCGGATATGCTGCAGAGGTTCTCGAGGTTGTTCCATAGTGAGGAAGGGTGTTCTGTTGTTATTAGAAAATGAACTCTTTTCCTCAGATGAAGATATGTTTTCTAGCAATGATTCTGTAATATCTACGTATTATGAAGAAGGGGTGAATGTTATTGTGACTTATTTTGGTGTTCCTTCCCCTATAAAAATTGAGTATCATAGCAAGCCAGTTATTGCTCTAGTGGTTATTTGCTTGTCGAGTCCTGTTCCTTATGAATCAGACAAAGCCATGCCATATAAATACAATGCTACAAACCTAGAGGATGGTGTGGAAGTTCCCATCCAACCTTTGTCTGATGTCAATAATATTGTTGAAGCCAGTCAAGTGACCCGCAGTGGTCGTGTTTTCACACCTATCATTCGAGGGAAGATTAATGCTTATAAAAAGGTTGCTGAAAGTGTTGAACCTAAGAAAGCAATGGGGAAATCTAGCTGTACTGCTCTGGAAAAAGATGTGGATGATATAGTGAATATTATCAAGATGGGCGACTACATGATCGTAGACCAATTGTTGCAGACTCCATCAAAGATATCTATTCTAGCCTTGCTAATGAACTATTCTTCCCACAGGGAATCTTTGATGAGAGTATTGGATCAAGATTTCATGGAAAGTCATATGCCTTTGGACCAGTTCTGGAGTGTCGTGGGGAATATTACATCCTGTAATAAATTGAGTTTCTGTGATGACGAGCTGACCGATGAAGGAAGGAATCATAACTTGGTTCTCCATATCTCCACGAATTGTAAGAACGATTCATTGTCCAATGTGTTAATTGACAATGGTTCTACTTTAAATCTCATACCTAGGAGCAAGCTCATGATGTTTAAGTACCAAGGAACTCCAATGCACCTGAGTGGCATAATTGTGAAAGATTTTGATGATCTAGGAAGTCTGTCATCGGGGAAGTAGATTTGCCTATTCACATAGGACCGCACCTATTTCAAATTACTTTCCAGGTTATGGATATTGTTCTAACCTACATTTGTTTACTGGGACGACCGTGGATCCATGAAGCAGGGGATGTCACTTCAACTTTGCACCAGAAGCTGAAGTTTGTTCGGGAAGGAAAGGTGGTTATCATAAATGAAGAACATGCATTGTTAATATCTCATTTATCTTCTTTCATTATTATGGAAGCAGATGAAGCTGTTGTTGGAACTCATTTCCAAGCTTTATCCATTAATAATATAAGGGAGAATGAGAATTCTATAGCTTCGTTTAAGGATGCTAACAGGTAGTGCGTAATGGCCCTAGTAAGGTGTGGAGGCAGATTGTTGATCCACCTGTGAATAAGAATAAAGTTGGTTTGGGATTCTCTGTGAAGAATAACAAAGGTGAGAATATGAAGCCGAAGTCTGCTTTGGGAAAATATCAAGATATCTTTCGTAGCAGAGGTTATCTTCATCCAACTGTTTCTAGGATTAATGCTATTGTGGAAGGTGAAGCAGAGCAAGAGATGCCAGGCTATGTGACAGATGGAGTCATAGTCCAAAACTGGATCACTATTGATGTTCCCTCTTGCATTCATATTTCAAAGTAATTTTCTTTTTGTGTTAATCTCTTCAAAAATCTTTCACTCTGCCCAAGGTGAAAGTATTGATATTGTATGTGCATATTGAAACAACTGACCGAACTATCATCTGATATAAAATCAATGAAGTCGCCATCGAACGTATTTTAACTCACTGAAAGGGAAAGGTAAACATCAAGAAAACCTGAAGAGGTGAAATCACGGTCTTGCGACTGAGAGATCAGGTAAGGGAGTCTGTTATGCGAGGGGAAGGTATTAGCACCCCACACGCCCGTAGTACTCGATGGTATCCACTCTTGTTTGTTCTAATCTAATGGTGTGTAAAATCTATATTTAAGCTTAATAGCTAAAAGAAAAATACAAAGAGGGAATGCATGCAAAAGAAAAGAGAAAATAATGTAGGGAAAATATAAGTTATGCTCGTTCGGGCCCTACCCCAATGCCTACGTGTCCCTTTTAAGGAATCAAAGCAGCCATAGTTCGGCTCATGTATTTTGTTTGGTTTGTGTTTTTTAGTTAATAAGACAAAAGCAACAATCAAATGGCAAAACATCAGATAAAACGACAAAACATCAACAATGATGATAAAGCAACAAAAAAGGATGACAAGACATCACATGGCAACACAAACTCATATAAGACGATAAAACGTCAGCATGATAACAAAATATCAGACAAGATGATGAAACATTACACCTAACAATGATATCGAAAATCAAAGTAGGATGACAAACATACGCGATGTAGAAACATCAACAACAAACATATGCGATGGCAAAACATCGGCAAAAAGATAGCAACATAGCATGGCAAAGATGATGAGACATCAATAATCCATATGGTAAAACATCACACCTAAAAATGATATTGAGAATCAAGGTAGGATAACAAACATACGCGATGGTGAAACATCGGCTAAAATATGGCAAGATAACATGGCAAAGACGGCGAGACATCACAATTTAGATGATAAAATATCACACCTAACAATGATATTGAGAATCAAAGTAGGATAATAAATCATGCGATGGCGAAACATCGACAACAAACATATGCGATGGTGAAACATCGACTAAAAGATAGCAAGGTAACATGGCAAAGATGGTGAGGTATCAATAGTTTAGATGATGAAACATCACACCTAACAATGATATTAAGAATCAAAGTAGGATAACAGACATGTGCGATGGAGAAACATCGGTGAAAAGATAACAAAATATTATGGCAAGGATGGCAAAACATCGATTTGACAAGGTTTAAAACAAAGATAAAAGGCACACAAAAAATTAAGGTTAGTTTGTATTTTTTACCTTTAAGAAGGATTTAAGTTCATTAGAGACGTTTTATGATTTGCCAAGAAGAAGAAGTGGTAAAATGCGGTATTTACAATATTTACAACAATAATGATCTGAATGAGTACCAAACGGATAAAACAAATCCATATACAGCAAAATCTACAACAAATATTCGAAATCTTCCGTAAAAGCTTTAAAAGCTGGCATCAATAAGAGAAAACATCATAAATATAGCACAACAAGTGCAAGCAAGTGCATCCGTTACCAAAGCAGTCAATGTCCGAATTTTCTTCTCAAGGCATGGACAACTCACCGAAATGGTTAGCAAATAATAACACAATTGAAATGAAAATTTTAATTAAGAAACAATGATTACAAGTAAGCATGATTATGTATAATATAAAATGAGCAAGTTACTTGAACATAGTATGGCATTTCTGGACAACATTGTATTAGTATCGGAAAGAGTACCAAAATTAGAATGGAAGCGGAAGAAATGAGATCAGATATAAGTATGAACATGAATGATCACATGGTAAAAAGTGGACCATGTTTAGACGCTAATATCAATACTCCGGACAGCCACGCCACATTCAAGTAATTAAACTCAAGAAGCGGTAAAAATTCATATGTACAAGTTAACGGTATCAACAAAATGCGATATTTACATAAAGCGGTAATCTCTTGAATGTCAACATCAAATGTACAAGCTACCAAGTTAGTTGGTATGCTACAAGTTAGTATATTTACAGACTAGGAGGGAATGGTATCACAAACCAAAATTAGTTCAAAATGGTATTTTTCAAGTAACGATGTAATATGTACATAAACCAAAAAGTGCATCCAAAACAAACGGTAACCTCTTGAAAATTGTTCGGAATGAATTGTAAAAATTAATGGGACTTATATGAAGATTTGAAAAACATAAGAAGAAGAGGTTTAATTAGAATCTACAAATTCAATGGAAAGAACACGTTGATTTTTATCCTGGTTTGTTTGAACTCAAACAACTCCAGTCCACCCGTTAAGGTGATTTCGCCTCTCTCCAACGAGGTCTTAATCCACTAATCAATCTTAATTACAAATCTACTTTGACTACTGACAAAGTCTTCTTGAGTATAACCACAACCCGATTTTTCTCAAGGAAATGCACTAAATAATATAATAGTAAGATAGTGTACAATATTGTTTTCTTACAAAACAGTATCACAGTATTGTGATGTTTTACACAGTTGAAAATATTGTATGTATGAGGATTAGAAAAGATTGCAGAATTGTTGGGTGTTGTGAAATCGTAAACAATTTTTCCTCAAGTCTTGTTTAAATAGGCACAAAATGGATGATCATTTGGAAACTTGATTAATGATAGTTAAGATGCTTTCTAAAAATAAAGATCCTTGTTCCCTTCCGGACGTTACTCTTGAAATGGAAATATTTGATTTGTAACACTTCAGATCATTAAGGTATA
The DNA here is from genome assembly GCA_948472305.1 of Vicia faba. Taxonomy (NCBI): domain Eukaryota; kingdom Viridiplantae; phylum Streptophyta; class Magnoliopsida; order Fabales; family Fabaceae; genus Vicia; species Vicia faba. The sequence continues at coordinate 183,962,193 of OX451741.1, read as the reverse complement.
CGTTGTTGCTTGCTTCAGAACTTTTGAAGGTCAGAGCCATAAGATCCTTTTTGCAGCGTTAGACTTACTTTCTCAGAGTTGTGTAATCAGAGTTAAATAATCTTTCTTTTAGCGCAACTTCTGATCTTCTTTCATCAGAGCTTTTTGAGAATTGTCTACATTCACAGCAGGAACAACCTTGTAGCTTATCTTTTGATCTTCTTCCATCAGAACTTCTCTACAAAATATAATATAATTTTAGAGTGCATAATTGTTCTTTGTGTTTGTTATCATCAAAAATCTTACTAGGGTTATAGAATCAAGCTATGTTCTAACAAAATCTCCCCCTTTTTGATGATGACAAAAACTAGGATATTTCAATCAAAATAAACATAACATAAAGCATTATAAGGTCTCCCCCTGAGCTGAGTACTCAGATAGAGATGAATTACTTCCCCGAAGTTCATTATGATCAAAGCTTTTGATGCATCTACTTCTGTCTTCATCAGGGATTTGTTCCTATTTTGCTTTCAGAAAAAGAAACGAGAAGTTATGATATTCAAAATGTTTGAGACTGTGTCTCAATATACTGTTATTAGAAAATATTAAGTTCTCCCCCTTTTTGTCAAGAATAAAAAAAAGAAATATAAACACTAACATTCAGAGTCAAAAGATGAGTTATATTAAACTTGATTGCAATAACATGTTCAGAGGAAAACAAAACAAGAAAAATGAATACAGTAAAGAAAACAAGTTTTAAAAACTAAGATTGAGGTGGGGGAAGTCGTGTGAACAACCCTTCCAGCAAGCTCTTAATCTGAGTGTTTGATTCCTCTTATTTTCCCAGCATTCCTTTGATTTCTTTACATGTGTTATCTTGCTTGTCTAATCTCTCTTTGATCACTGCATTTTATTTCTTCAACTATTCCAGAGTTTACAAAAGCAGAGATGAAGATGGTATATCCATGAAGGGTGAAAGCTTCTCAGAATAATCTGTAGCAGTTTCTGATGCAGTGGCTTCTTCAGTTTCTTTGCCTTTGTCTTGAACAATAACCAGAGGAAGCTTATTAGAGCATGGTTCATCAACTTCTGAAGGTTGGTGCTCTTTCCAGGGATCATTGTCCATCACAAGAATAAGTTTCTTTTCCCAGTGACTCAGAACTTGATCCTTGAAAACATCCAGCTGATCACAAAAGTTATGTTGGGCCATTTCATAGCTTAACTCCTTGAGTTTCTGGGATTCAGAATTGAACCATTTTCTGAACTGGTTCCAGTGAGAATCAGAAGCAGCAGGATTCAGATTTTCTAAGCATGCTCGCTTCAAAGAGTTAACCCATTCAATTATCTCTATTTCAAAAATAAGTAAATTTCTACCAACATCTGCCTTGGTGGTAGTTTGTTTTGGTTTGGGGATAACAATTTTGTGAGAGTTAGAGGCAAGGTGATCTAGCACTTCTAAGCCTATTACAGTTCTTAGGTGATCTTCTGGAGGATTAATAGGAGAGGGAGAAGGAGAATCAGAAATGACAATTGGTGATGGAGATGTGTTTGGTGGAGTGGAATGGTAAGGAGATGGAATTTTTGGAATGTTGTGGATTGAGAGAGGTTGTCGAGCCATGAAAGGTTATGTTATTCCATGAATTAGTGTGGTGGTATTAGAGTCAGTATTTGGATTTTCTGGTTGGGGAGCGTTGGAGTTTGGATTTTCAGAGTGGGTAGCTTGGAAGTTTATATTTTCTATGTGGGGAGCTTGAAATTATGGATCAAATTGATCAACATCAGAAAGAACTTGAGCAAGTTCTGGCTGATTTTGTTCAAGATGTGGGTTAGGAGAGTCTGGGTCATTCAGAATGTTTTCTATTGTGACTGAAGGGTCAAATTCTATATCAAAATCATCAAAGGTTTGTGGTGAGGGGTTTTCTATTGGTTTTGGAGAGGAATGTGTTTCATATGTTAGAAAAATCACTGATTCTACAACATAAATAAAAGAAGAATTACCTTTCTTCTTAGCAACTTTTTATGTCTTATGAGAAGATCCTTCTCCTACAACTTTCATTTTTTTGGACTTCTTGATGACAACTTCTAGAGCCTATTGATGCAAATCACAAATGTTTAACTTTGTATTAGTCCCAACCATCTTGCATGCTTCCAGATATCTGACAATGATTTCTGGTGAAGCATCTGTTTGAGAGAACAAAGGGAAATCTTCCATATAGACTCTTCTTGATGTGATGACTTCTTTGGTTGCAACAGTTGGATCCTTCTTAATGTTGTCAATGATCTTCATCTTCTTCAGATTCTTAGCATTGAGAGGTTTTCCAACACATGCCTCTAGAGTGTTGATCTACTGAGATTCAGTCAGATATTCTACTAATTTGTTTTGAGTCAGAATATCTGAAATTAGCCTACCCAGAGGTATCCAATCCCTCTCGGTTCTTTAATCTTCTATGGTTTCCTTTACACTTGTTCTCAAATGGTTGAATAGCAGGTGAGGAAGGTTTATTTTTTCCTTTGTTGCAATGAAGTACAACAAAAATTGTTGATCAATGTTTATGTAATCAAGAGAGCTTGTTGGCTTCCTGTGGTTGATACAGCCCAAAATAATTTTGCCCAAATTCTGAAGTAGTCCTTTAGATATTTGATTTTGTTAGATGGCTACCCAGAGGTGAAAATTTCTCTCGAGATTGTTGTTAGGTAAGAACATTTCTCAGCCATATCACTGCAACAGATTCCTCCGCCGTTATGACCAATCGACCTTGCAATCAGATCTTCAGTGACTGCAATCTTCTTCCCCATTACAAATGAAGTTACTTGATGATTTGATGAGGATGCGTGAATCCAGAATTCCTTGACCAATTTTGGGAAAACTGGAACCAGAAGACGATCAAAATATACGTTCCATCCTTGAAATTCCACATCTGTTGTAAGATCATAGTCGTTTTCCTTCATGCTTTCAAAATCAATGATTAGTTCGCAGAGAACCTCTTGTGAGTCAATGATGGTCAATAAGGTTCTTGATTATTCTCCGTATCTCTCTGCAGTTGACAAAGATGAACCAGGAGCACATTAAGGATTATGAGCGCTTGAAGATGAAGCCATTGTTCACACTGACTGTTGAGGATTTTTGAAAAATGGTTTTGAAAACGAAAAACTTAGAGAGAAAACAATAGCGAGAAGAAGTGAGAGTAAAAGTGAATTGTGTATTTATAAGCAAGTTGAAAACTTAATCAGTAATAAAGAGAGAAAAAATAATGATTACACAACATTTATGAATCCTGAAAATAGGGAGATGGCATGGAGATATAAAACAGTTACCAATATAACACGCGCCTCAATGTATCCAATCAAAGCTTTAATCCCTTCAGAATTTGAATGCGTGTTCAACTTTAGAAGGACGCTTGTGAGAGGATGATAGATGTTGATGATGTGAACTGCATGCTTCTGTCTTTGAAATGAACCGTTCAGATCTTCTTAGATAGATCTTGATGCAACTGTCCTTCTAACTTCTGAAGAATTGTTAATCAGATGTTCACAAAATAACATAAAATTCTGAGGGTTAAAGAATATATAAATAAAACTTATTCTGGACATAATTTCATACTGAGATGTTTCAGAATGAAATTAAAGCTATCTTCAGAAAGTGGTTTAGTGAAGACATCATTCCATTGATGGTCTGTGTCAATAAATTTTAAGGAACGAAATCCTTTCTGAATGAAGTCCCTAATAAAGTGATGTTTTATTTCTATATGCTTAGCCCTAGAATGTAAAATAGGATTCCTAGATAAACAAATTGCAGAAGTGTTATCACAGAGTATAGGAATGTTACTCTCAAATATATTGAAGTCTTCAAGCTGACTCTTCATCCAGAGCATCTGGGTGCTGCATCCAGCAGCTGCTATGTATTCATCTTTAGCAATTGACAGTGCAATTGTTGATTTCCTCTTGCTGGTCCATGACATCAGATTTTCTCCCAGAAATTAGCATCTTCCAAAAGTGCTTTTTCTTTCTATTATGTCTCCAGCGAAGTCAGCATCACCGTATCCTACTAATTTGTATTCACTGGTTTTTCTCTTCCTTTTACAGAATGCATGTAGGATGCATTGGAGTCTTGGCTGGCTTACATTCTGATAAGTCGAATTTCTTCAGAAGTTCTTTGACGTATTTTCTCTGGTGTATGTAGGTTCCGTCTGGAGTTTGATAGATATGAATACCCAGAAAGAATTTAAGTTCTCCCATCAAGCTCATTTCATACTCTGCCTATATAGACTTAGCAAATTCTCTTCCCAGAGAGGCTTTAGTAGATCCAAAAATAATATCATCTACATAAATTTGACAAACTATAATGTCATTCTTAAATTGCTTATAGAATAAGGTTGTGTCCACTTCCCCTCTGGTGAAATCATTTTTTTAACAAAAAGCTACTTAGTCTTTCATACCAAGCTCTGGGAGCTTGTTTCAGACCATATAGTGATTTCTTTAGTTTGAAAATATATTCTGGATGTTTGGAATTTTCAAAACTAGGGGGTTGGTGCACATAAGCTTCTTCATCAATGTATCCATTTAGTAATTCACTTTTGACATCCATATGATAGAGAGTGATGCCATTATTCACAGCGAAGGAAATTAAAAGTCTGATAGATTATAACCTGGAGACTGGAGCAAAGGTTTCTGTATAGTCTATCCCCTCTTGCTGACTATAACCTTGTGCAACTAGCCGTGCTTTGTTTCTGATGACTTCTCCTTGTTCATTCAACTTGTTTCTGAATACCCATTTTGTTCCAATGACGTTGAACCCTTTTGGCTTGGGAACCATATCCCACATATCATTTTGGGTGAATTGATTTAATTCCTCCTGCATAGCCAGTATCCAATCATTATCCAAAATAGCTTCATCAATCGAAGTTGGCTCAATCAGAGATGCTAATCCCATGAGAGATTCTTTAGAGTTTCTGAATGTGGATCTTGTTCTGATTAGATCTTCCTTCTTTCCCAGAATTTTGTCTTCAGGATGAGCTAGGCTGCTTCTGGATAGTCTTTTCCGGAGAGGTTCTTCAGATGTTGTTGTAATGTTTGTGACATCTCCCTCTGACATTGTTTATGATTCTTTGTTGGGAACTTCTGATGTAGTGTCTTCAGTACCTGTTAATTGGACTTCTATATTTACAAGAGATTCATTTTGCTTTGACTTTTGAGAGCCAAGCTTGTCATTAAATCTAACACTAATTGACTCTTCTACAATCTATGTTTATGTGTTGTATACTCTGTATCCTCTTGAGAGTTCAGAGTATCCTAACATAATACACTTCTGTACTTTAGAGTCAAACTTGTTCAGATGTTCTTTGGAATTAAGAATTAAACAAATACATCCAAATGGATGGAAATACGAGATGTTGGGCTTTCTGTTCTTCCACAATTCATATGGAGTCTTATCCAGAATAGGTCTTATGGAGATTCTATTCTAAATATAACACGCTGTGTTAATTTCTTCTTCCCAGAAGTTCTTAGCAATGTTAGTCTCATTGATCATGGTTCTGGCCATTTCTTGTAAGGTTTTGTTCTTTCGTTCTACAACTCCATTTTGTTAAGGAGTTCTATGACAAGAGAAATCATGAGATATGCCATTCTCATTAAAAAATATTTCAAATTTTTTGTTTTCAAATTCTCCACCATGACCACTTCTAACTTTAACAATTCTATGATCTTTCTCATTTTGGACTTGGTTACAGAAAGCGAAGAACACAGAGTGTGACTCGTCCTTGTGTCTTAAGAAATTTACCCATGTCCATCTGCTATAGTCATCTACGATCACTAATCAATACTTCTTGCCACTAATCGATGAATTTTTCACTTGTCCAAATTGATCTATGTGCAGAAGTTCTAATGGTCTAGAGGTAGAAACAATAGTTTTTGCTTTAAAAGTGGTTTTTTCAAACATTCCTTTTTGACATGCTTCACACAGAGCATCTGAGATGAACTTCAGGTTAGGAAGTCCTCTGACCAGATTGAGTTTGTTAATCTGAGATATTCTTCTCATACTAACATGCCCCAATATTTTGTGCCAGACCCATTGCTCATCGTTAACAGACAATAGGCATTTTACATTCTGACTTTTTAGTTCAGAAAGTTTTATTTTGTAAATGTTGTTCTTTCTCTTTCTATTAAAGAGGATAGATCCATCTTTCTGACTAACATCTTTACAAGATTATTGATTAAAGATTATATCATAACCGTTATCACTTAATTGACTTATGGATAACAAGTTATGTATTAATCCATCTACTAACAGAAAATTATTAATAGAAGGAAGATTATCGTTACCAACAATTCCAGAGCCAATGATCTCCCCTTTCTTATTGCCTCCAAAACCTACGTAGCCTCCAGATTTAAGCTCTAGGCTTTGGAACATATGCTTTCTTCTCGTCATATGTCGAGAGCATCCAGAGTCCAGGTACCAGGATTGGTGTTTCAGTCTTGCTGTCAAAGATATCTGCTACATATACAATTTTATCCTTTGGTACCCATATCTTTTTGGGTCCTTGTTTGTTAGAGTTACCAAAATTCTGTTTGAATTTTAGTTTAGTAGAGAAATCATTACTGACATATTTTAAATCATGCATGTGACCATAAGTAAAGTGAGAATTCAGAGGAGTGCATTTAATAACCATATCCTTAACTTTTTTAGGTTGGGATTCAGACGATGATTCAGACTGATTCCTTGTTCTTCTAAAATTTCTGAACTTCCTTTGCCTTTGCTTCCACAGCTGATTGACTCTTCTGGAGAGAGGAGACAATTTGTATTCTTCTGACGAGGATCCACCAAAGATTTCTTTCATTTCCTGCAAAACTTTAGAATAATATTTTTTGTTAGATTTAAGGGCTAAAGGCTTATCTTGCTTCTAGGGCTCATCATCTTCCAACTTTATCTCATGACTTCTGAGAGAGCTGACAAGTTCTTCTAGAGATATTTTGTTCAGATCTTTTTCCAGTTTGAGAGCAGTGACTACGGGTCTCCATTGCTTTGGTAAAATTCCAATGATCTTCTTTACATGATCAGCAGTTGAGTACCCTTTGTCCAGAACTTTCAGCCTAGCAACCAGAATTTGAAATCTTGAGCATATTGCTTCAATGGTTTCAACATCTTCTGTTTTGAAGGTTTCATACTTCTGAATGAGTGCAAGGGCTCTGGTTTCTTTTACTTGCATGTTCCCTTCATGCATCATTCGCAGAGAATCAAACATGTGTTTTGTTGTCTCTTTGTTTGTGATATTCTCATACTCTGAATATGAGACGAAACTCAAGAGAATAGTTATGTCCTTGTGATGATTTCTGAAGTCTCACTTTTGATGATCTGACATTATTTTTCTGTCAATCTTCTAACCACTTTCATCAACAGGATGTATGTACCCATCAATCACCATAAGAGATCAGCATCATGAGCCAGAAAGAAGCTTTCAATTCCGTCTTTCCACTAATCAAAGTTCTCTCCATCAAAGATTGGAGGTTTTCCTCTGATTCTGTCTTTCTCATCATGGTAGTCATTGCTGATGTTCTGACTTGGTCCCTCCATAGTGTTTTTCTTAGATTGGATCTTTTACTGACACGATTAAGTGCTTGAACTCAGAACCATGCGCTCTGATACCAATTGAAGAATTGAAAAACACAAGGGGGTTGAATTGGAATCTTAAAATTCAATGGAAAGAACACGTTGATTTTTATCCTGGTTCGTTTCAACTCAAACTACTCCAGTCCACTCGTCAAGGTGATTTCGCTTCTCTTCAACGAGGTCTTAATCCACTAATCAATCTTGATTACAAATCTACTTTGACTACTACCTAAGTCTTCTTGAGTATAACTACAGCCCGGTTTTTCTCAAGGAAATGCACTAAATAATATAATAATAAGACATTGTAAAATATTGTTTTCTTTCAAAACAGTATCACAGTATTGTTATGTTTTACAAAGTTGAAAGTATTGTATGTTTGAGGATTAGAAAAGATTGCAACGTTGTTGAGTGTTGTGAAATCGTAAACGATTTATCCTCAAGTGTTGTTTAAATAGGCGCAACATGGATGATAAATTGGAAACTTGATTAATGACAGTTAAGGTGCTTTCCAAAATTAAAGATCCTTGTTCCCTTCCAGCCGTTACTCTTGAAATGAAAATATTTGATTTGTAACGCTTCAGAACTTTGAGGTATACGTTGTTGCTTGCTTCAGAACTTTTGAATGTCAGAGACATAAGATCCTGTTTGTAACATTAGACTTAATTTCTCAGAATTATGTAATCAGAGTTAAACCATCTTTATTTTAGCGCAACTTCTGATTTTCTTTCATCAGAGCTTTTTGAGAATTGTCTACGTTCATAGCAGGAACAACCTTGTAGCTTATCTTCTGATCTTCTTCCATCAGAACTTCTGTATAAAATAAAATATAATTTTAGAGTGCATAATTGTTTTTTGTGTTTTTTATCATCAAAACTCTTACTAGGGTTATAGAATCAAACTATGTTCTAACATTATATTCATGCAAACGGATCATAAAAATGCAATCGATTCAGCCAAATTTCACCTGGAAACACGATTTTCACAACAAGTGAAAAACAGTAAAAGTCGGGTGGGAAGTGTCCGAATCGAAAAACTATATATGTGGGGAGCTTCGAATGGCTTGAGAAACCCAGTTTTCAATTTAGAAAGTCGAAAAAACTCAAAGAGGATCAAAAGTTAGAGCAAAAACAACAATTATGTCAAGAATTTATCAATGTTCAAGTGTTGAGGTATTTTCCACCAAACTCAATCAAACTTGTTTCCAATGTTCTTTATGATGTCATTTGATTCTATTGGAATTTATCTCAACACATGTAAATGACAAACAACAAGTACCAATCAACAAATTGACAAAAAGTAGTTTATGTCAAGAATTGGTATCTTGAGATCATATGCAAAAATGCATTTCAAATGCACAAAAATATCAAATATCATCAACCAAAAATAATTGGAAACATGTAGTAAAGCTTGAAAATCAAAGATTAGGCCTAAACTAAACTAATTGTTAGTTTATGTTACAATACATAAATCAAAGTTAGTGTTAGAATCTACCTAACCTAAACTATTTACAAGTTCTACATCAAGAATTAGGAACTAGTGTTAATCTAATCAAGAGTTCAAAATCTCAAACTAGTCTTAGTGCTAATTAGTTTTCTATAGCTAATTCAACATAAATACTAGTGTAACTACACCCAGGGCTAAAAATCAACACAACAACACTATGTCAATTTCAAGTTACAACCAAAATCAACTTCTCAAGTTCAATTAATCAATTATTTCAATAAGAAATCTAACAAAATGGTACTAAATCCTTAATTCCAATCAATTCTCAACAATTACGCCTCAATTATACAATTAAAACCTCAATCTACAACAAAACCAAGAAAAAGCACTTATTCAAAAAAATCACTTATTTCAAAAAGTGCTTAATTCAAGAAAACTCACCGATAGAAGTGAAGAGGAGGCTTAGGTATATAGATTGTAATGAATGGATTAAAAATCAGAGAAGAATTGCTCTTGATCTTGATGAATTTGTTGTTGTGTTCTTGATGAAAAAAGTGTAGAACCTTGATTTGATCTTTGAGAGAATTGAGAGAAAAGTTTAGATTGTTTGTGGAGATTGGTGAAATTGGAGTAAAAAGAATATATAGTATGGGCTTATGTGAGTGGATTTAGTTAATGGGTCTCAAATATCCATATATAGTAATGCAGAATATTAATTAACTTGAGTGCGACACGTTCCGGGAAAATTCGCAGGAATCTCGGTGCGAGTTTTAAAGTTAAAATGTAGCCGACATTGTGAATGAACTCCTGTTCGAAAATGGGCTCAATCGGATAAACGGTAATTTAGTTATGAATTTTTGAAATTTCGCCTGAGATAACTTTAATTCCCATCTTCAAAATTTTCAGTGAGTTGCACACGTTTCGGGCCAAAAATGAAAGCCTTCAGGGTAGTGGTAAAGGTTTGAGATTAAGCCATCAATTGACTTATCTCAATATAATGAGGTCGCCACTGCACTTTATTGTTTCCAAAGGGAAATGGGAAAAAAGCGAATGAAACCCACAATAAATTAAAAGATCAGAGATCGAGGTACAGAGGTCGGTTATGCGAAGGAAAGGTGTTAGCACCCTAAGCATCTACGGTACTTCGTAGGATCCAATTTGTTTGGTTTCTTTTAAAAGGAGTGTTATGTAAAGGTTTACTTGCTAAAATAATGAATGTTTATTTGCAAACAAAAGAAAATGAAATGTTTTTTATTATTTTTGTTGCTCGCCTTAGGTCGTAATACTTAGTGCCTACATACTCCCTCGTGCAATGGGAAAGTTAGAGCACCGTAGTTCGGCTAGAAAAGACTTGTATGTTGATTAATTTTAAACAAGGAGACAAGTCATCATTGTTTGGATAGAAATCTCGATTAACGCCCACAAGGTGTGGGAAAGATGGACCATGTGTCAGCAAGAGTGAGGGTTTGTAAACACCTCTAGTACTCAAGTGGAAAAGTCGACACCTTTATAACCATGATGGTAGGAGAATGTTGCTCGACTATCAATGAATCATGTCTCATCTTGAAAAAAAAGTTTTGAAGGATAAAGGTGCTCGAGCGCACAAAAGAGTTTGAATGAGTTGAAGTGTTTTTGTTAATTTTGAAAGATGTCAAAGTATGATTAAGTGAATTGAAGTTTTTTTAAAGAAAAGAAGTTTTAAAAGAAAAGGCACTCGACAAAGCCGAGGTTTATTATGAAAGTGGTTTGTGTTTATAAACAAGAAGAGTTTTCAAAAAAAGGGAGAAGATTTTTTGAAATTAAAAAAGATGGGAGGAGATGAAGGGAATATCTTAAAGCATAAGATAAAAGCTAAGGAAGAGAACCGTCTAACCAACAAGAAGCCAACACTTCACACTATGAGTCAAGATAGAACTCCCATTCTTTGGATTGAAACCAAGCAAGGATACTAAACCTCTTGAGAAAACCAAGCTTTAATTGCATTAAGTCTTCACAAAAATTAGGCAGAGTAACAACTGTATACAAATGAATTCTAGATTACAGACAAAGTATGTAATCACAATAACCTGCATACAAAACAAACAAACAACCCAATATATTGAGGTAAACCTCAAGAGCTCCAGGTTAAGATTATGGGTTAACTAAGAACTACCCATCCCCAGGTTAAGATTATGGGTTTTTCCGTATATAAAGAAACTCCAACTTCTAGGCTCAAAGGGGTGAACGAGGGATTAACTTCCTTATTGCCCCGATGTTTGGAAGTTAAAACAATGCCCGTATATCCTCAGTAATGTTTTATTCGAAAGCATACCAACAAAAATTATGGGTATTTCGTTTTCATCATCCTCCCTCAAATCTTTGCATAAAATAAAGACCGTAAACAAGAGAAATATATTTGAAATCAGTAAATGAAAATGGTTTGAATCAAAACATTGCAATGCTCATTTCATTAAACTTAAAATGAAAGTACAAACAAAATTTGAAAGCAACAGTTTTAACATAAACAAGGGAAAATGCAAACAGAAAGAAAGATGGCCTAGTGACTAATCAGTAACAAGGATGAGCTATCTTTTCTGAAACACTGGCTTTAGGAAGTGACTTGAGGGTACCCCGACTCAGTCTTCAACCACTTTGCTTTGGCAAAGGATTGTTGATAACATTAGGACCTTCCTCTTTGAAAATTAGAATATTTTCTTTCACCAATTCTTGCACTATGTTTTTCAATGCATAGCAGCTCTCTAAGTCATGACCGGCAGCTCCCTGATGAAATTTACAAAGAAGGTCAGATCTGAACCTGGCTGGAGGAGGATTTCGAGGAATTAGAGGCCTAGTTGTAATTAATCCCTTCTTCACCATTGCAAGATACAACTTAGGTATGTCATAGGGATGGGATCAAATTGAGCCCTGTTTCAATTCAGATTCTGCGTAATATTATGCCGTTGAGGAACCTGAACTGGTTGAGCATTAACCGTAGGAGTAACAGCCGCTACTTGTGATTGATCAATGTATTGAGGCCTACAGTGAGGTCCTCTTCTCTCAGTCGATACAACAATGGCTTCTACCTCTTTCTTCTTCTGAAAGTTCCCAAGGTATTTCTTTGCACCATTAGAAGATTCAACAACTTTAGACACTTTACCATTCTTAATTCCTTCTTCTAATCTATGGCCAATAGTCACCAGGTATATGAAGCTAGAAGACACACTACCAATCATCTTCTCCCAAAAGAAAGGGGAAAAGTATCCATGAACAATCCAGTTAGCTCTTTCTCGGCCAGAGGTGGTGTAACTTGAGATGCCAGTTCTCTCTATCATTAAGCATACTCCTTGAAAGATTATTTCTCATTCTGAGATATATTTTACAGTTGGCGAAGATCAGGTTCGATGTCAAGGTTGTATTTTTATTCCTTTATGAAAGAATCAACAAGATCTTGGAAGCATTGGATACAACCTTTCTCAAGTCCCATATACCATTTCAATGAAGCTCCACTCTGACTATCTTGGAAACAATGGATAAGAAGCTTGCCATTCTTTGTGTAAGAAGATATCTTCTGAAAGTACATCACTAAATGACTTCTTGGACAAGTGTTCCCCCAATATTTCTCAAACTCGGGAGTCTTGAACTTTGCAGGCATAGCCAGATCAGGAACTAGGCACATGTTGTTAGCATCAACATTGAAGAACTCATTTACTTCCTTAGCTCTAAGTCCATTCTCTAAAGTCTGATACTGTTCTTTGAACTCTTCAAACTCACAAAAGTCTCCTTGACTCACACTTAGAGGAATGGAAACATGGTACTCAAAGAGAGGGTTCCCAAAAGCAGCTTGTGCAGCAGGTTGACGAGAAGCAGTATGAACAATTGGCTGAGGTTCAACAAAAACTGGAGCTTGAAAAATTGGTCGGGAAGACTGGTCAACCATTGAAGTAATTGCAACAGACGGAGAATAGTTATGAGGCATCCCAAACTCTGTCCATGTAGTACACGTATGCTAGATAGGTTGAGTGTCAACAACAACAGTTGGGATTTCAGATATTGCAGTCCTTTGAGGTGGCTCTCCTCTAGAAATCAAGACTTGTATCAGCTCAGTAATTTTGGCCATGCCTAACTTCAACTCGTCGATTTCCATTATAACTTCCATGTGTGTTGTTCTTGGTTTTCCATTCTCAATTTGACAGCAGCTCTAGTCCCGTAATTGTGTTGAGAAATCAGCTTGACGGTAGAGGACTAACTGGAAGAAAGAAGCAACTGGGGATAAGATCTTGAACAACATGGATGTATGCAGAATGATGCAGAGGATGCAAATGATATGCAATGTTATGCAATGCACTGCATAGTAACAGGATCACATGGTTCAGAGTCACGAGTCTGGAGTCAAAAGTAAAACCCATAAGGTATGGACTAACGGTTATCACCTGCCGAACAAGGTTCTAAGAGGTTCCCAGAGTCTACATCCTTCCTTCAGATATTACCAATGTCCTGATTAACTCGGTAATTAGTAATATTCTCAGGATAAAACTCGTTCGAACGTAGTATCGTGTGATAAATATTTTTGGATTACTCCGTCATAGCTTTCGCACTACACCTAAAAGTCCAAGATGGGTTAGGTAATCTAAGGTCCTCAGCTTCAGCAGGCTCCCAGATCAAAAGCAGTACGTCTTCCCGATTACTCGGTAAACGACACTATAGTCAAAGGGGCCTCCACTGAGTGGGGGATCTCATGTCTCCTTTTTTGGGATTACTCCCTCAAATTTAACATGACTATACCGCCCGTCCTATCTTAAGTTTGCCCAAAGTCTGGGTAGAAGACTTATAAGAAATCACCAAGCCCCTGAAAACCATGAAAATCCAGAAAAACATATATACAACATAATGGGAAGTAATAAACAACAAGCAAAACAATACATAAACACTCATAGAAAAGAAACAAACAAAGCTAGGATTGACCCACTTAGAAATAGACCAGCAATAGGTCAATCTGTCTCCAGTGAAGTCGACATTTTACTGTCGCGCGCAATTGCCGTCTTTGAAGACGAGCAGATAGGAACTAAATTGCAACAGTGATGATAGGAAAAGAAATGTAACGGTAAATATTTGAGATTAAGCCATCAATTGACTTATCTCAACACAATGAAGCCGCCACCGAACTTTATTGTTTCCAAAGGAAAATGGGAAAAAGTGAATAAACCCATAATGAAGTAAAAGATCAGAGATCGAGGTACGGGGGTCGGTTATGCAAAGGAAAGGTGTTAGCACCCTAAGCATCTACAATACTCCGCAGGATCCACTTTGTTTGGTTTCTTTTAAAAGGAGTGTTATGTAAAGGTTTACTTGCTAAAAGAATGAATGTTTATTTCCAAACAAAAGAAAATGAAATGTTTTTTATTATTTTTGTTGTTCGCCTTGGGTCGTAAGACTAAGTGCCTACGTACTCCCTCGTGCAATGGGAAAGTCAGAGCACCGTAGTTTGGCTAGAAAAGACTTGTCTGTTGATTGAGTATAAACAAGGAGATAAGTCGTCATTGTTAGGAGAGAAATCTCGACTAACTCCCACAAGGTGTGGGAAAGATGGACCATGCGTGAGCAAGAGTGAGGGTTTGAGAATGCCTCTAGTACTCAAGTGGAAAAGTCGACACCTTTATAACCAAGGGAATAGGAGAATGTTGCTCGACTATCAATGAATCATGTCTCATCTTGAAAAAATGTTTTGAAGGGTAAAGGTGCTCGAGTGCACAAAAGAGTTTGAAGGAGTTGAAGTGTTTTTGTTGGTTGTGAAAGATGTCAAAGTATGATTAAGTGAATTGAAGTTTATTTAAAGAAAAAATGTTTTAAAAGAAAATGCACTCGACAAAGCCTGGGTTTATTATGAAAGAGGTTTGTGTTTATAAACAAGAAGAGTTTTCAAAAGGAGGGAGAAGATTTTTTGATATTAAAGAAGATGGGAGGAGATGAAGGGAATATCCTAAATCATAAGGTAAAAGCTAATGAAGAGAACCGTCTAACCAACAAGAAGCCAACACATTAAATTATGAGCCAATATAGAATTCTCATTCTTTGGATTGAAACCAAGCAAGGATATTAAACCTGTTGAGAAAACCAAGCTTTAATTGCATTAAGTCTTCACAAAAATTAGGCAGAGTAACAACTGTATACAGATGAATACAAGATTACAGAAAAAGTATGTAATCACAATAACCTGCACACAAAACAAACAAACAACATAATGTCTTGAGGTAAACATCAAGAGCTCCATAAAAAATATCAATTAAGGTCACAAGGTCTCCAACATAAGCCAAGGTTTCTATTCCTAAGTCCAAGAAGTCCAATACTCCATAATGCCAAGGATAGTAACCAAATAGTCTAAGCATCATTAATGTTTTTTATGGTTCATGTTGATTATTAAGTGTCTTTTTAAAAGGAAAAGAAAAGCTCAAGTGAGCAAAATAAAAATGACATAAAAGTAAATGCTCAAGTATATCATCATTTAAGAATCTTCAAGGCAACATTTAATGATCAATGATGTTTAAGTGATCCGCGTTGGCAAAAATTGATGAAGATCCATTAGAGGATTGGTAGAACCAAAGCCTCCTAACAATGAATCTCAAGGTTATTGGATCAAAGAGTTCAAATTAACATACTTAGGCTTACAAGCATAGGTTTGGGCTATGAATGATCATTTTCTCGAATCGGGACAAAATTTAGCGCTATGTTAAGCAATCGTAAGGGGACTTATATAGAAGTTGCACCTATTTTGAGGCCGGTCAATAGCAATCTCTGTACTTCATGTTTGGGTAAATGATATAGAGATCATTATCCCTTAACATGTAGCACAAATAAAAAAGAAATGGATAACATGAAGAGGGAGAGGAATGATAAGCTAATTTAGATCACTACCTCAAATTTCTTTTCATCTTTAAATTCAATCACTCATCTCAATGGATTAAAGTACTAAACATATCATTAATCCAAAGCACCAAAAATTATTTAAAAAATTCACTCTTAGGTAGATTTGAATTAATGAACATTTATCCAACTTCATCTACACCCAAAGTCCATTGAATTTAGTGAGAAATTGGATATTTAAAATTGCAATCCAAATCAACAATCAGAAGGTGTGAGTAGAAAAAGAGTGATGGATCAAAACAACCCCAAAACAAGGCAGAAAATGCATTTTTGTTCTGTTACAATCGATTGCACTACTGATTCAATCGATTGCATCAGTGTTTTTTTTCTTCAAAAAAACATGAAAATTTGCTATGACAATTAATTGCGCTATTACAGCAACCGATTGCACCCTGTTAAAAACAGAAAAACAACATTTCAAAAGGCCAAATTCTTGTTCAAACTTTCTATCAAACACCTTATGATCATGTATTCAATTGAGCACGAAAATTCCATCAAATTATGAGAAAATAACACCAATGGAATCACAAAACAATGCTCAATGAATAAATCCCAAAGATCAACAAGAGATCACATTGTGAAAGATGAAAAGTCCAACTTACCAAAGGTAGATCTAGAGAATTATCAAAACAACTTAAAGAATTTTCTTCAATTCAGCCCCAAGAATCAATTGCCCAAGCTTGGATATATAGAATTGATGAAGAAAAAGTGTTTGGATGAAGGTTTAGCTCAAATATTAGTAAGCTTCAATGCAAAGCTTACTAACTTTTATTTGAAAATGGAGCTTTGAGTGAATTTGGTAGATGGAGAGAATTGAGAGATTTTTTAGCAAGGTGAATTTGGCTATCAAAAGCTTGAGATTTGAATAAAATGAGGGCTCTATTTATAGAGTTTAGGCTTGGGATTAGTGGTGATTTGGTAATTAATTCTTGGAGCC
This sequence comes from Vicia faba, assembly GCA_948472305.1. NCBI lineage: Eukaryota > Viridiplantae > Streptophyta > Magnoliopsida > Fabales > Fabaceae > Vicia > Vicia faba. The sequence goes on along the minus strand of OX451741.1, from coordinate 183,945,334 downwards.
AAAATTTGAATTGATGGCATATCTTTCAAAAAATGAAAAAATTGGAGCCAAAATTTGAATTAATGATATATATTTCAAAAAATGAAAAAAAAATTGGAGTCAAAATTTGAATTAATGATATATATTTCAAAAAATGAAAAAAAAAATTGGAGTCAAAATTGAGAAGCTTGGAATTGCTGATTTTTTTTTCAAAATTTCACTCTGTGCAATCAATTGCACTTCTGGGAGCAATCGATTGTACAGTGAAAAAAAATGAAATTATTTTTAATTATTTTTCTTTGCAAATAGAGATTTTAGGAAAATAATACCCGAAAACCCTATTTGGCAGATGCTTTGACTCGGTACCTACAAAACACAAATATACAAAGACAAAGACAAATATTTTTTTGTATTTTGATTAGAAGTTAGTCAACAACATAAGAAAAAACTTAAATATAGGATGTAAATGTGATGAATGAAGCTATTTATTAATGATTGTGACCAAATGACAAAATATGATATGAAAATGCGACTGAAAAAATTAAGGGCGAAATTTAGGGTACAACACGTTGGCTCTTGAGAATGGAAACCAAAATTTAGTTAGCTCAATTTGTGAGACAATGCCACTAGAGAGGACTCGATACGATAAAAATAGACCGAGTTATGATTTTTTGGATGTGGTGTAGATAAACATTTGCCACAATTTTCCTGTGTGAAAATACTTGATAAATGCACATTTTCGGTGCCTTCCTGAGAAGAATTAGCTTCCGGCCGTGAGAGATGAAAATATACATGACGTCGAGACGGAATTTTGGCCTCCGGAATGGGTTCAAAACGAGCCACAGGCTTCGATTTATGAATTTTTTAGTGTGCACAAAACATGGTTCAACAACCTGTTTATCAGTATTTTCCACTATTCAGCTTTGTCTAATTTGCGAATTCGGAGACCTTCCTTCGAGAATTAACTTTTGGCCCGAACATGAAAGTTGGAGAGGACATTGAGACAAATTCAATGACGAAAGAACCACTTCGAGATAGTATATTAAATCGGAGTTAGAGATTTCTGAACGCCCGAAACACTGTTGATCGGTAACTTGAAAACTCAGTAATAAAATTATTTGACCGTCTTCTGCACATAATTAGCTCCCGGATCGAACTTAAAAAGTGAAGATAATATCAACACGAACTTGGTGATCAAATTGCAGCCCAAAACAGTACTCTGGCTCGCAGTTAGAAAATTATGAAGTTGACGCACCGAAACAGATTTTTAACCCGAACTGTTCTGAATTAGATCAAAACCTCTTGTTCCCTTATATTGCCCGAGACATGAGAAAATACATGGGAATAGAACATGGTGATAACCCTTTCCTTAGCTGATTGAATTTCCTACACAAAGCCTTTGACGCTTCTGATAAATAGTCGATGCTTTATTGGCATACCTTGATCCTATAACAACAGAACCAATGTATGTATGCATATGCAGATGCAATATAAGCCAAATAGAATTATGAAATCAAGAGGGTAAATTTTAGGGTGCAACAGCTTCCCCTATTCAATTATCTTTAACATGTTAAGTGAGAAAAGTGACAACTTTCAAGCGTTCAGAGTTGAAGATGATTGAATACAAAAGAACCCAAAAATTTACACTCTTGAAAAATAAGCAGAACCCCACAAAGACAAAGAATGCCAACAGACACGGGATTTAGAAGATTAGATGAAACTAAACTCTCGAACAAAGTGTTAGGATAAAACCGAACCACAAAAAGGGGGTGAGATAAGACTCAAACCATAGAGAATAGGAAAAACTAAACTCTAGAAAAGTACGCGGGGCAGAGCGGCTAGAGCGCGTGATTCTAGGAGCACCTGCTAGTCTCAACCAAGGGAAGATAATGAGATGGAATTGAAAGACTCCAAAAGTTATAAAAGAGACACGTTTCAACCCAAGATAGACAATATGAAGGAACTGAAAAAATCCCAGGAGTAAGAAACAAAACGAGATGAAACTCGACTCATTATGACTAGTTAGACAAAACTAAACTAGATGAGTACCAGAACAAAAACTGGATTTCATGCATGAGTAACGAGGCAAAACTCGACCCATAGCAAAAGTGATGAGAGTGCATGTTTCTCAGAGCACCTTCTAGTCTCTAACCGAGGGAAGACAGTGAGATGGAACTGAAAGATCCCAAAAGTTATAAAGGAGAAAGTTTCAACCCAAGATAGACAGTATGAAGGATCTGAAAGAATATTAGGAGTAAGAAACAAAACGAGACGAAACTCGACTCGTTATAACTAGTTAGACAAAACTAAACTAGATGAGTACCAGAACGAAAACTGGATTTCATGCATAGGCGACGAGATCAAAACTTGACCAAAGCAAAGTGTTGAGAGAACATGTTTCTCAGAGCACTTACTGCTCTCAGATCAATGGATAAACAGTAACGAAAACTGATAAAAGAATCCAAGGAACAAAGGAGACCGATTTCAACCAGAGACACAACTACGAACACTGCAAAGAGACTTGGTAAACCAAAACCGATAAAGGATTCAGTAATCAAACACTGATGGAAGTCCAAGGTATGAAAACAAAACAAGATGACACTAGACTCATTATAACTAGTTAGACAAAACTAAACTAGATGAGTAGCAGAATGAAAACTGGATTTTATGCGCGGGTGAGGAGACGAAACTCAAAACTCGACCCAAAGCAAGGTGATTAGAGCGTACAACTAAAAACCTGCTAAAAGCGAATATCGGGATGAAACTGGTATTCAAAAGGTACATCAAAAGATATTGGAACGAACTGACGAGGGTAGTGAAGACTAAACCCGAGAAAAATGCACCAACGAAAAACTGGACTACAATCAAGAGTAAACACTCAACCATTCAAATGATTAACATCAAAAGGATATTTGTATGGGGTGAAATTGAGTTACTGAGGATGAAGACCTCGCTGGGGATATATTCCAAAGTATTAGAAAATTCATAGGGGAAAACATAAACAATAATAGCTTATGTTCCAATGCATGTTTGAATTTTTATATAGCGTAATTCTCCATATAATGGAAATGCTACGCGTTTTGGTAGACGCAATGTAATGATGCATGTTTAAATGCTTCACTGGGGAATGGCCAATCGAGAAGCCAACAACCAATATGTCAAAACCTGACAGGATTCGCAAAAATAAAATGCAAAATATGAGGAACCGCTGGAAAGGAACCCTTGAAGAGCTGAAACTCTATCGAGAGTAAAAACTAAGCAACTGATAGAAATAAGCTACAAACACCGAGAGGAGTTGCAAAAATAAATTGTGAACTTTACTGGAGAAGATCAGATCGAAACTGTAATCTATGAAAAGAGGTGCTAATGAAGATTGGACGTTGCCAGAGAAGATCAGGGAGAGACTGTAGGTTTTGAAGGAGAATACCAAATAGAAATCGACTGGTGTTGGAGAAGATCAGGGCAAGACTATAATCTCTGGAAAAGATGGCGTGCCTCCGTGTTGAGAATGACACCAAAATAATAGATCATATATGGGAATTAAAACCCTCGTTGGGGAAACTTCCGTCGAAAAGTCCTTTATCACTTTCTGAAGATTAACAAAATCTCAATTAATCGACGAACATCAACTATACTGGGGATAAGGAAATATCCTTAAATACGGATATCCCAATAACAAATTAGCTGGGAAATGAGAGATCAGGACGAGGAATCTCTGATTTGCAACTCCACTAAGGAATTGAAATTTCTTCAAACTGTGAATTGTCATATAAACAACTCCACTGGGGACATGAGACGTCTTCAAACTTAAAGTCTCAGAGTGAAGCCTTTCTCTTGAAAAAGATTTCTGGGTAACAAAACTTTGCTGAGGAAACAAAACTCCACTGAGGATACAAAACTCTGCTGAGGAAACAAAACTCCACCGAGGATACAAAACTCTGTTGAGGAAACAAAACTCCATTGAGGATACAAAACTCTGTCGGGGAGTATTTTGCCGGGGATTCTAGAACCTTTGGTATGCAACCATAAAATAGACCATGAAAATAGTCAAACAATATCAACTTTACTGGGGAAATGGAAATCTCAGCCAACTTTAACCCTACTGAGGATGATAAAAGATTCTTTTGATATTAAATGCCCCAAATCATAACTGAGATGGAAAAATGAGAATTCAAATCGGAAGCTAAACTCCGTTGAGAATAGTCTTTATTAAGAAACGAGATAATGTTACTCCAAAGTTCAAAATTTAGAGATAACGCTCTTGCATGGGTGCTGACAAGCTTCAACTTACAGAGTGAACGACAATTCGTCGAGAGGACTTCATGGGATCTATACCATCATTGATATGTTGCCCCGGGGTAGTGGAAGTTTGAGAGATTAATCCTCAACTTGACTGGCCCATATTGGCGAAACAAAAAAAATAACCACAGGACGAATCTTGATAAAACTTGCATAAATGAATTGCAGATCCCACTAGAGAAGATCAGATCAAAACTGTAACATCTACGAAGAAACGCCAAATGGATACTTGACGTTACTGGAGAGAACATTAATAAAATGAGTTCTGTGGAAATCATAATTCACCTGAATTTTGTTTGATAACTTGTCAATTTCTCACTGGGGATAACTTCCTGGGGAGAATACTGCAAAAAATAAATTGCAGTGCAGAAGAAATCTTAACCTATGTTTCACCTCTTAACCTTTTGGGAAAAGATCCAATATATCCTTCCATAGATAAAGAGAACCTTGTTGGGAGCTGGGACCTTCTGATGTAAGTCTTTAATGAAAGCGATTTCGACTGGGGAAATGTGAAAAATCCTTAAACAAAAGAATTCTAACCAGGCCACCCCGGGGATACTACCACTGGGGAGTACCAATCTTTACTTGGGGAAAAGGAGGGCATCTTTGAACCATAAGCTTGAGGTTCAGAACTCGCCTAAGGGTAAGCGACCTTACAAAAATAACTCTTGTCGGGAATGAGATATTCTTCGTATGAGAAACTCAACAAAATATGTTACTGCTAGAAATACGAGAATCTTCGGCTCCACTGGGGAATAAGGATGTGCTTTAATCAGAACGAAATCCTGCTATGATGCTCTATCCTGGGGCTAGAAACCACAATAGCATACTCTTTTATGGAAGCAACACTTATCAACATCCAGGATTGAGATCTACTGGGAAAAGGAAGAATCTATGAATAAGTACTTTCGATGAAACAAATCTATTAGAGAAATGAGCATTCCTGAATAGGAGATTTCTTGATAAGGCCATTTTACAGGGTAAATGAGGATTTCTGAATAGGAGATTTCCGAAGGCAGCTCTGCTGGGGAGAGGAGAAATGTTGAATAAGAGATCTCATCTAATGGTCTTTACTGGAGAGATGAAATAAAACTCAACACAAATTATTTGGGGCAAAGAAAATTCCTGAGAGCGAGATCTCCAATAAGGCAGCTCCATTGGGGAATGAGAAATCTTGGAAAAGAGATCCTCATAAGCAGCCTCCTCTGAGGAAGTGAGATGATGCTCCCATGACTTCTCTAAGAAATCGAACAGACTTGAATAGTCTTTACTGGGGATAATAAAAGATTTTCAACATAACGAACTTCAGACCATACTTCTACTATGGATATTAGAGAATTCTTGAACAATAAATCTTTATGAATTGAATTCACCGGGGAACAGGATAAATTTCCAAAGGAACTCTCGACTCCAGTTGGGGATAAGAACACTCCACTTCAGGGAATAAATATTCTTTTGCTAGGTGATGCTGGGAGACAAATCTTTATGCATCCGGAGAAGGAGACAATTTTAATCCAGAATTCCAATTGGTCAATCTTAAAATTTCTCATTTGGGAAGACTTACTTGGGAGAAGTAGAAACTTCAGCGTTGCTTCGGAGGAAACGATCCATGTTAAGGATACTATAATCATCTTGAAAAATGTTGTTCTGGTAATGGTGAATTACACAGATAAGCAAAGCAAATGATAACTTCTGCGAAACATACAACTGAACATGCCCCAGGCATAGTGTGACAACTTTGCTGGAGAGGGTCCTTTTGACTCGAGATAATCTGCCCCAGATTATTCGAGCTCTGAATAATTCTCCGACACAACAAGTCCACAAAGAGATTTGTCGAATCTTGACGTAGCAGCTTCAGGTTGACTGACCTTTGAAGAGATTCTCCTCGAGAGGACTTCCCGATATCTGTGTTGAGAATAGCACTCCTGACATTAGTTAGAGATAAAGATCTCAACTACTGATGAAGGAGCAACAATACCAGGAATTAAAATTCTAATGAGCTGAGGATAACCATCTTGACTTCTTGTCATGCTCTTCACCATCATAAATTTTTTTGCCTGCGAATGGTCTTAAACTAATCAACTATGAGATGGGGGAAATTCACTTGCATAATTCCTTGCCCCAGTCTATAGGGTTGTTAAAGAACTTGTCTTGAAAGGACTTCCTGAGATCTGTACCATCCAGAAAAACTTCATGAGTGTTACAAACTTTGAAACACGACTTCCGACTAATCAATGTTAGAAGTGGCTTCAATAAATCTTGGGCAACAAACCCTTATCACTCGGAACTTTGAGAGATTTGTCGAATCTCGACATAACTTCCCCAAATTGATGAAACTTTGAGAGTCAATGGATCTTGACTTGATTGCCCCAGATTAGCAGAATCTTGGCAAACTATTTCCTTACCTCATGCTCACAACGGAATGAGAAGTGCATGGAGTTTGGAAGATAACACCTCCTCAGGATTATTGATTTACGTCTTAGAGCAAGATAGTACACAATCATACTTCTCAACTTGAACTGCTTCACGCGCAAGCAGATGCTTGAAGAAAATTACCCTTCAGGACCAACTAGAAACGATGCACCACTGCTCAATCATAGATTTGGGGGCAAACAAAACTTCCATATAATCAACAGACAAATAATTTTTGCTCAATCTCTCAAACTAGTCTTCTTCAATTCAAAGGAGTAGCTAGAAAACATGCCTCATATTAAGATTATTCTTTTCAACAGATTTCTGAAGTAATTCGTCCCTCGAAATAATCAAACTCTTCATCTGATGCTCATTATGCAAGCTCTCTTGATGTTTAAGCATTTTTTTCATATGTAAAGAATGTTTTATCCTATGAATGATAAATCTAATGGAAATGATATACTTGTCTTGAAGTTAGAAAACTTTTATTAAAAAGATGCCGAAACATCGATATTTTTCTATAAAAAGAGGGAGTGATAGCAACTCAAAACTTTTAAGCAAGTCTCCTAGGAGTCAGGTTAACATATTCTCGTAACAGTTTTTCTTCCGAATTAATCCATGCTTCAATTAGGACTTTTAAGGGTTGTAGCGTGTCCTGGTTCACAGTTTTTAGAAAAAAAGAATTTAAGGATCAAAATTTTTGGTGCCCACCCATTCTCCATGATGTTCTCCAATCCTACATTCAGTTAATTCGACACAAGCATTCATCTCTCAAAAGAGTTTATGATTGTTGAGGAACCACAACAATTTTTTGGATACAATAGTCACTTAACCTTTGGTTTTTGGGTGTTCGATCACACGACTTTTCTTTTGATGATGATTTTTATTGGATAATCCTTTTCTGCCTTTCGGGATTTTCAAATTCTTTGTCACTTTCCCTAACTTTTTTCTGGACAAATTCTTTTGAATTTCAATTTTGGAGTCCAGCGGGATGCCCTAACTTTTGCCTAAGTGACTTGTTTTCAAGTTTCGACTTAGCGGGGCTTTTTGTTTCTTTCTTATTCATACTTTCCCTTTTGAACAAGTCGTGTGACCCTAAGTCTTTGAACATTTGGAGGAAAGTGACTGCCTCATTCCTTGGTTGGCGAGGAATAACTATCATTGTATCGATTCGATCTCGACCTCAGGATTTTTGTGAGGAAATAACCATTGTGGTTTTGATATTTTCCCGACCTCATAATGCGAGGGATAAAATGTAGTGATCCTTAGATGGGAAACTCCTGAGATTTTGAATGTTCGATCAAATTAACTGAACATCTACCCTGCCCCGGGTTAAAAATAGGGGTTTTTTCCGAACAAAAAAGAAACTCCTACTTCGAAGGCTCGGAGGGGTTAACGAGGGTCTATCTCCCTTATATCTCTGGTGTTTGGGGATTGAAACAAGGCATGTACATCATCAACAAGGTTCTACTCAAAAGTGTACAATAAAAGACATCGACTCTAACTATCGTCATCCTTCCTCCAATCTTTGACAAGGCAAAAGAGTTGGCACAGTTGGCATCAAAATGCCATAAAATCATTTAAAGAGTGATAATGAATGGGTTAAGTAAAATGAAAGGATTACTTTGAGGCAAACACAGTCAACGCATCAAGGTTAACACTAAAAAACAAACAAGTTCCTACATGCAGGCAATGTTTAAACAAACAATCAAGATACATATGAAAATGCAGTAGAGAGTCATAAAAATGTCACTGTAGAGGTGACTTGAATCCTTCTGGACTTACTGATCTTGACGATGCACTGTAATCTTGATATCCTGACACATGACCTCTTTATTATGAGGAGGATTTGCATATGGTTTTTCTTTTGTTTGTCTTTCTGGAGAAATGAGCATTCACTGGGGAGAGGTAAACCTTTGCCACCAGTACGGAGCCATGAAACAATTTAGTAAAATATTCACAAACAAGTAGATGAGTGTTCCATCAAGAGGAAAATTGAACATGCTCCTCACATAGTAAGGTAGTTGTATTTATTATCCGCATTTCAAGCAACTTTAAAACCAATAAACTATAACTTAGATTATCATGTTCATGTAGGGCCAACAAAATTTATATGTACATGTTTATCAAAATATTGGACGTTTTTGCAAACAAAACAGTGAAAGGAAGTTATGTGCAAGTATATAAAAGAGGATCCTTTTATTGACTTGAAAAATCAACCTGTGAAAAAGGCATTTACATTAGGAAGAAATTCCTAGAAAGTGGTAATTGCAAAACAAAACAAACGAGTGTTTACAAATGGCAATGTGAATATGAATATCCATCAAGTTCTGACTCTGCTATAGCTCTTATAACCTTAATGCTTCCATCTTCCTGCTTTCTGACAAGACATTCTTGGACTAGTTCCGAATCCCTGCCAGGTGACCGAACAAAAATAGATAAAAAAAGGAGCAAGGGATCTTATGCTAAGTGCATTCATTTGATTTAAATCCATAACTTTTTCCTAAATCTCCCTTTCGGGTTTTCAATTCACCGGGACACCCCTTTTTGGCCTAAGCTGCCCTTTCGGGTTTTCAACTTAGCGGGTTTTTTCTTTTATGCAAATTATTTTTTTAACTACGTCAGCATTTACAAGGAGAGGCAAGTAATCTCCATCCATGGTTGCGAGCATCATCGCTCCACCAGAGAAAACCTTGTTGACCACGAACGGTCCTTCATAAGTCGGAGCCCACTTTCCTCTAGGATTCCCCTGAGAAAGTTTTATCCTTTTTAGCACAAGGTCACCTAGTTTATAACACTGAGGCCATACCCTCTTTTCGAAAGCCTTACTTATCCTTTGTTAATATACATGACCATGACATACAGCCGTCAACCTCTTCTCGTCAATAAGCTCTAACTGATCCAAATGATTCTGCACCCATTCACTTTCATCAAGCTCAACATCCCTCATGACCCTAAGAGAAGGAATTTCGACCTCCACAGACAATACTGCTTCAATGCCATAGACCATAGAAAATGGGGTTGCCCCAGTCAAAGTACGCACAGTGGTACGATAACCATGTAAAGTGAAAGACATCATCTCATGCCAATCTTTATAGGTTACTACCATCTTCTGTACAATCTTCTTAATATTCTTGTTGGCCGCTTCGACAGCGCCATGAAGGGAGAGAAAACACTTAAAAGGGGGGGGGGGGTTGAATAAGTTTCTCTTTTTCTTTTTCTTAAAGGCTCAACAATAATGGAAATACACATTTATTTTTATCCTGGTTCATTTGAACTCAAACTACTCCAGTCCACCCGCCAAGGTGATTTCGCCTTTCTCAACAAGGACTTAATTCACTATAATCAAACTGATTACAATCACACAACAACTATTGTGACTAACAATACAATGCACAAGTAATTACAAGTGACTAACACCACTAAGACTCAAACTAGTCCTAGCCTTCTTAAGAAATATGACCAGACTTGGTCTCTCAAGGAACAAATACAAGAATTAAATCTTTAAAGATAGTGAAAAAAATTGCTTCTTAGAAAGCTATATCACATACTGTGATTTTTCACTAAGATTAGTTTTGCATAAAGTGGTTGTAAAATAATTTGTGAGCACCAGAATATTTTCACGTAGTTGGCCTCTTTTGAATTTGTTGAGTAGTTGGCTTGCAATAAATGATCTTCTATTTATAGCAAGAAGAAAATGACCGTTGCTGCCTTCAAAAGTGTGGAGCAATTAATGTTTCCTTGTTTGCTTGCAGTATTGAATTTTCCAATGAACTAGCGTAGAGACTTGAGTGCATGTAGCCGTCTTTGTATTAAATGAGCAAACGACACTTGTCAGAGCATGCTTCCTGAAACTTGACAAGACTTGTTAGCTTCTTTATTCTATCATAACTGGCTTCACGTCTTGCTTCAGAATATGCTTGCAAATAACTTATCAGTGCTTGCTTGCAAATTACTTCTGATCAGCGCTTGCTTTGTAGAATGCTTCAGAACATAGCTTCACATCTTGCTTCAGAATATGCTTGCAAATAACTTCTTATCAGCGCTTGCTTTCAAGGTACTTCTGAACATAGTTAACATGGAAACTTGCTTAGGATTAGAATATGCATAAAATAGTTTCTTATCAGAGTCAACATTAGAACTTGCGCTAAAACAAATAGTTCTTTCATCAAAGAACTTCTTCATTTATTTTCAGCTCGGCACGTCAAAATGATTTTCATCTAGGAAAATACTTCACTCAGAACATTATCTAAAACAAAGAAATATGTTTATCAGAGTATCAATTATATAAAATATATTTTATTGTTATCATCAAAACTCTGAGATATGATCAGAACCAATCTTGTTCTAACAATCTCCCCCCTTTTGATGATGACAAAAATATTCAGATTTAGAAATAAAATTGAACAAGAGATAAGAATCTCCCCCTGAAATAAATATTTCTATAAGAAAAACTTCCTGAGAATTTTCATCAGAGCTTTGAAATTTTCTTCTAGGATTTCTTCAGCAAGTCTTTTGAAGATAATGTTTAGTTGAATTAAACTTCCAGAGTTTAGTGATACCTGCAAAATTCTTTTAAACATAGAAAGAAAGCTTTGTATTTTGTTAGAATGTTTGAGACTTCGTCTCATAACTGTTAATCAGAGATTAGATCAAAATACTCATTTTCTCCCCCTTTTTGGCATAATCAAAAAGTATATAAATATAATTGAAGAGCGTAAAGGTTTTAAAAAAAATTCAGAGGTACAAAACAAAACAAAAACAAGAAACATAATAACACTAAGATTTCTTATAAACAAGAGCCATAAGAAGATTCTTGATCTCAGATGCAGATTCCTCTTGTTTCACCATCCAGTTTCTGATTTCTTTGTTAGTCTCATCTTGTTTGTCCAAGCACTCATGAATAACTTCATTTTCCCTCTTAAGCTCATTTAGAGTTTCCATAACCAGTGAAGTAGGAGCAGAGGATGAAGAAGCTTCAGTAGATACAGCCTTTGGAGTAGAAACTGTTGAGTCAGAACGAACAAATGTTGAAAGTAGAGTGCCCAGATCCACCATAAGAGTTGGCACAGGTTCAGGTGTTGCTGACGGATTGAGGGTTTCAGAGGGTTCATGTGTTACTGATGGTTCATGAGTTTCAGATGGTGCAGCTTTAGCAGAAGGTTAATTAAACAGAATAATTGCCATAGGATTTGAATCTTCAGAGGCATCTTCAGACTCATCTTCTGAAATGTCCATTTGATCAGCAGGAGCATTAACAATCATCAGAGTAGACTTCTTGTCCCAAATATCAGCAACTTCTGACTGAAAGGCATGCAGATGTTTGGAAAAGTTCTCAAGCACCTGAGAATGACATAAGTCTTGCAACTTCAGTGAATCAGCATCTAAGGTTCTTCTGAATGTTTCCCACATCCTTGAAACACCACAGTAGGAAGAAGGTCAAACCCATTTGCTTTTAGGTTATAAAAAAAATCCACCATCAATTCACTTATAACTTATAAGCTATCCACTGGAATTCAGGAATGATGTATTGTTCCAATTGGGTATTTCCAGAATGAGTAGAGGAGGAAGCCATTTGAGCACTTAGGTTGAGAGAATAAAAAGGGTTGCAGTGAAAAATAATTAAAAATAATCTAATCATTACTAGCATTTAATGATTTTGAAAATTGAGGGGAAAGCGTGAGATTTGAGCAAATCATACCAGTTACCTAGGAACGACGTCAATAGCTTAGCACGCGTGACCTTTCAGAAACAGACCACGTGTTCATCTCTTGGAGGTTGCACGAGACAACTGTTTGATATAATGAACTGTTGAACTATACTTGAAATGAAACATTAGAACATTTCAAAACTTTATATATAGCTTCTGATGTAACTTCTCTTCTAACTTCTGAAGAGTTGTTAATCAGAACATTCATTTCTGAATATTCTGAAGGCAAACACAGAAGATAAATACAATTTTATTCAGGACATAATTCCATACAAATATTTTTCAAAATGAATTTAAATCTATCTTCTGAAAGGGGTTTGGTAAAAATATCAGCCCATTGATGGTCTGTTTTTACAAAGTTTAAATTTAAAATTCCTTTCTGAATGTAATCCCTTATAAAATGATATTTAATTTCTATGTGTTTAGCTTTAGAATGTAAAATGGGATTTTTAGAAAGAAAAATTGCAGAGGTATTGCCACAGAAGATAGGAATCTTACTTTCATAAAGATTAAAATCTTCTAGCTGACTTTTCATCCAGATCAGCTGAGAACTACATCCAGCAGCATATATATACTCAACTTTTGTTGTTGAAAGTGCAGTTGTTGCTTGCTTCTTGCTGTACCATGAGATAAGATTGTCACCCAGAAACTGGCAGCTTCCAGAGGTGCTCTTTCTTTCAATTCTATCTCCAGCAAAGTCAGCATCACAATAACCTACTAGTCTGAAATATTTTGATCTTCTGTAACACAGACCCAGATTAGTAGTACCTTTCAGATACCTCAGAATTCTCTTAACAACAGTTAAGTGATATTCTCTAGGATCTAATTGGAATCTAGCACATAAACATACGCTGAATAATATACCAGGTCTAGATGTAGTCAGATAGAGAAGGGATCCAATCATACCTCTGTAGAGCTTCTGATCTACCTTCATACTTACCTCATCTTTTCCCAGAATGCATGTTGGATGCATTGGTGTCTTAGCATCTTTTATTTCTAACATCTGAAATTTATTCAGAAGTTCTTTAACATACTCCGTCTGATGTATGTAAGTACCTTCTGGAGTTTGGTTAATTTGTATTCCCAGAAAGAACTTCAATTCTCCCATCATGCTCATCTCAAATTCTTCCTGCATGGTCTCAGCAAATTCTTTTCCAAGGGAGATATTAGAGGTTCCAAAAACAATATCATCAACATAAATTTGACAAATTAAAATGTCATTTTTAAATGTCTTTCTGAATAAAGTTGTGTCCACTTTCCCTTTGATAAAATCTTTTTCTAAAAGAAAATTACTCAAACGTTCATACCAAGCTCTGGGAGCTTGTTTTAAACTGTATAAAGACTTTTTTAATTTAAAAACAAGTTCTGGATACTTTGAGTCATTAAATCCAGGAGGTTGATGGACATAAACTTCTTCTTCTATATAGCCATTTAAAAATGCACTTTTAACATCCATTTAATATAATGAAATGTTATTTTGAACAACAAAAGAAATTAATAATCTAATAAATTCTAACCTGGCGACTGGGGCAAAGGTTTCATTATAATCAATTCCTTCTTGTTGACTATAACCTTGTGTAACCAGTCATGCTTTGTTTCTGACCACCTCTCCTTGCTCATTTAGTTTGTTTCTGAAAACCCATTTAGTTAATATAATGTTGAATCCTTTAGGTCTTGGAACTAGATCCCATACACCTTTTTCTGGAAAATTGATTGAGTTCATCTTGCATGCCTAGGATCCAATCATTGTCTTCCAGAGCTTCATCAATAGAGGTTGGCTCGATCATATATACCAATCTAAACAATGATTCTTCATTGATTCTGAGAGAGGATCTTGTTCTGATGGGATCTTCTTTTCTTCCAATAATCATGTCTTCTTTATGAGCTGAAGAGATTCCGGGAAACCTTTTCTGAGTGGTTTGTTCAGAGATTCTGAGATTATCCAGAGCATTATCAAGAGGAGGATCTTCTTAGTCTTCCTTTGCTTCTGACTTTTCAGAGTTTGAGAGATGATTTTCTGTACCTACAGAAATATCAATTTGCTTTGGCTGTTGCTGGCCAAGCTTGTCATCAAACTTGACTTTGATTGATTCTTCAACAATCAGAGTTTCTGTGTTGTATACTCTATAGTCTTTTGAGCGTTCATAATATCCAAGCAGAAAACACTTTTGTGCTTTAGAATCAAACTTGTTCAGATTATCTTTAGTGTTTAAAATAAATCAAGTACATCCAAAAGGATGGAATTATGAAATAGTTCTAATGGCTTAGAGGAAGAAACAACATTTTATGATTTAAAATAAGGTTTTGAAAACTTTCCTTTTTGACATGATTAGCACAGAGCTTTTGAGTTGTATTTCCATTCATGTTTCCAATAGATTCAGAGCCAATAACTTTTGTTTCTGATTGCCTGTGAAATATGTGAATCCTTTAAATTCCAGGTTTTCCAACATATGCTTTATTTCCTCCATGTGTAAAGAGCATCCATAGTCCAGGTGTTAATAATGGAGTTTCAACCTTGCTGTTAAAAATATCTGCAACATAGATGATTTTGTCTTTTGGTACCCATATCTTTCTGGGTCCATGATTGTTAGAGTTTCCAAAATTTTGTTTGAATTTTGGTTTAGTATAAAATGCCTTACCAACATGTTTTATATCATGTGTTTTCCCAGTGGTGAAGTGAGAATAGAGAGGAGTGCGTTTGATAACCAGATCCTTAACTTTCTTACCTATTATGTCGTTCCTGCTAACTCCATAGATCATTGAAGCCATTTTGCTTCTATCTATGTTTTTAGCAAGAAAAGTTTGAAAACTAGAGTCATATTCTTTCAGAATATCTTTTGAACTTGACACAAAATCTGAACTAGAAATTTTTTGAACATTTTGAATTTCCTCTTTAAGTTTAAAATTATTTTCTTTGAGTTCAGATTTTTCTGTTTCATGTTTCTCAAGATCATATGCAAGACTCTTTTTGAGTTTCTTGTATTTGATTTTGAGTTGACTATAGCTTTCCAGAAGTTCTGATAAACTTTCAGCAAGTTCAGCTCTAGTAAATTCAGAGAATACCTCTTTTGGTTCTGACTCACAGTCTGAGTCATCTGCTATGGTAGCCATCAAAGCTAGGTTGGCGTTCTCATCTTCAGAATCAGATTCATCTTCAGAGGATTTTGAATCGTCCCAGGTTGCCATCATGCCTTTCTTTCTACCAAACTTTTTCTTTGGTTTTTCTCTTTTAAGTTTTGGACAATCACTCTTGTAGTGTCCAGGTTCTTTACATTCATAACAGATTATCTCTCTTCTGTTTGACTTTTTGTGTCCAGAAGATTCTGGTTTATCTTCTGACTTCTTGAAGTTCCTGAACTTCTTTTATCTATGCTTCCACAGCTGATTGATCCTTCTGGAGAGCAAGGATAGTTCATCTTCTTCTGACGCAGATTCTTCAGAGTTTTCTTCTTCAGCCTGAAAAATGTTAGTTTCATATTTTTTAATTGATTTAAGGGCAACTGACTTGTCTTTCTTCTGAGGCTCGTGATCATCAAGTTCTATCTCATGACTTCTTAAAGCGCTGATGAGTTCTTCAAGAGACACGTTGTTCATATCTTATGATACTTTGAAAGCAGTGACCATAGGTGCCCATCTTCTGTGTAAACTTCTGATGATCTTCTTAACGTGGTCTGCCTTAGTGTATCCCTTGTTCAGAACTCTCAGGATAACGATCAGAGTTTGGAACCATGAGAAAATAACTTCTATAGATTCACTTTCTTCTACTTTGAAGGCTTCATACTTCTGGATGAGAGCCAGAGCTTTAGACTCCTTCACTTGAGCGTTTCCTTCATGAGTCATTTTGAGAGACTCAACATATCATGTGCTGTATCTGTATTTGTGATCTTCTCATATTCCATTTCAGAGATAGCATTTAGAAAAATATTTCTAGCTCTGTGGTGATTTTTGAAATCAGCTTTTTGTTGTCTATCCATTTTTTCCTATCAATCTTGTTTCCTTCTGAGTCTATAGGATGTGTGTAACCTTCCAAGACTATATCCCATAAATCACTATCATGACCTAGAAAAAAACTTTCTAGTCTATCTTTCCAATATTCAAAATCTTCTCCATCAAATACAGGAGGTTTGTTGTAGCTATTGTTGTTTTGTTCAGTTTCCATTTGTGTTTTCTTTCTGGATCTTTTCCTGACACGGTTAAGTGTTTCACTCAGAGTCAAGCTCTGATACCAATTGAAAGGCGCGAAAACAGTTATAGGGGGGGGGGGGTTGAATAAGTTTCTCCTTTTCTTTTTCTCAAAGGCTCAACAATAATGGAAAGACACAGTTATTTTTATCTTGGTTCGTTTGAACTCAAACTACTCCAGTCCACCCGCCAAGGTGGTTTCTCCTTTCTCAACAAGGACTTAATTCACTATAATGAAACTGATTACAATCACACAACAACTATTATGACTAACAATACAATGCATAAGTAAACTTACAAGTGACTAACACCACTAAGACTCAAGCTAGTCCTAGCCTTCTGGAGAAATCTGACCAAACTTGGTCTCTCAAGGAACAAATACAAGAATTAAATCTTTACAGATAGTGAAACAAATTGCTTCTTAGAAAGATATATCACAAACTGTAATTTTTCACTAAGATTAGTTTTGCACAAAGTGTTTGTAAAATAATTTGTGAGCACCAAAATATTTTCACATAGTTGGGCTCTTTTGAATTTGTTGAGTAGTTGGCTTGCAATAAATGATCTTATATTTATAGCAAGAAGAAAATGACTGTTGCTGCCTTCAAAAGTGTGGAGCAATTAATGTTTGCGTGTTTGCTTGCGGTATTTCATTTTTCAATGAACTAGCGTAGACAATTGAGTGCGTGTAGCCGTCTTTGCATTAAATGAGCAAACGACACTTGTCAGAGCATGCTTCCTGAAACTTGACAAGACTTGTTAGCTTCTTTATTCTATCAGAACTAGCTTCACGTCTTGCTTCAGAGTATGCTTGCAAATAACTTGTCAGTGCTTGCTTGCAAAGTACTTCTGATCAGCGCTTGCTTTGTAGAATGCTTCAGAACATAGCTTCACATCTTGCTTCAGAATATGCTTGCAAATAACTTCTTATCAGCGCTTGCTTTCAAGGTACTTTTGAACATAGTTAACATGGAAACTTGCTTAGGATTAGAAGATGCATAAAATAGTTTCTTATCAGAGTCAGCATCAGAACTTGTGCTAAAACAAATAGTTCTTTCATCAAAGAACTTCTTCATTTATTTTCAGCTCAGCACGTCAAAATGATTTTCATCTAGGAAAATACTTCAGTCATAACATTATCTGAAACAAATAAATATGTTTAATCAGAGTATCAATTATATAAAATATATTTTTATTGTTATCATCAAAACTCTGAGATATGATCAGAACCAATCTTGTTCTAACACGCCATTCATCTTTGGTCGATATGAAGAAGAGTTATGATGCTTGATTTTGAAGGACTCACAAATCTCCTTCATCATTTTGTTGTTCAAATTGGACCCATCAAATAATGTTGTGCTTAATAAACTGAGTTACCACCTGCTTGGTAACGTTTGCATAAGATGCAACTTCGACCCATTTAGTGAAATAATCAATGGTAACCAGAATGAAACGGTGTCCATTAGATGCAGTCGGTTCGATATTGCCAATCATATAAATTCCCAACATTGCAAACGGCCAAGGGGAAGTCAAGACATTCAGTGGTACAGGCGACACATGTATTTTATCAGCATATACTTGATATATGTGGCAAATCCGTGCAAGATTATAACAGTCAGTTTCCAAAGTGGACCAATAATAACCATCTTGTAGAATCTTTTTGGCCATGGTATGTCCACTGGAGTGAGTCCGGAATTCACCCTCATGTATCTCTTCAATGATTCTAGCTGCTTCTCTCTTGTCAACACATCTGAGCAGTAAACCATCATGATGCCTTTTATACAACACACCACCACTGAGAAAGAATTTGGCCGAAAATATTCTCAAGAACTTCTTGTCTGTGACAAATGCCTCTTTAGGGTACTCTTGTTTTTCAAGATATCTTTTAATATCATAAAACTAAGGGTTGCTTTCTGATTCCAAATTGTCTTCAAAATAAAAATCTGGCTCATCCAACCTTCTGATGGTAATGGAAGGTTCTTCGTTAGCCCATTTAACTTTGAACATGGAGGATAAAGTTGCCAGTTATGTTATGCTGGGAGAACATACTTGAGGTTTTACGTTTATGTTCGCAAATGTTGCGGTTTAGCAAGAGTCGCCACTGACTTTTCTTTTATCCAAAAAAAGGAAAGGTGAAAAAAGCACAGGAAAGACCTTTAGAGATGTTTTTGAGTTCGGGGGGTAGATTATGAAAAGGAAAGTTATTATAACCCTTTTCATCCATGGTTTTCTATGGGCTCTTAGTTACTCGCTAGATCACTTGCTTTTGTTTGAATGTGCTCGTGGTGTGTTTTTTTTTAAAATATTTTGAAAATGCGACTTTGTAATGATTCTAATTTTTATAAGAATGTATACAAAGTGTTTGTTTCGAAAATAGTTCAAAGATGTGTTTGTGAGATGTGTTTTGAAAGTATTTTTAAAATGTAACTTTCTAATGATTCTCGTTTCTATAAGAATGTACACAAAGTGTTTGTTTCGAAAACGTTTCAAAGTGGAAGTGTAGGTGTATAAAATGTTTTTTTGTGAGCAAGCGAGTAACTGAGAGCGAACCTACCTACTCAAAATGTCTTAGAAGTGCTTTTCCTCCTCCTTTAGATGTTGTTATCTTACCATTGATTTGGTAAGAAGCTCCATCGTTGGATGTGAAGGGACGGTCGTTGGGACGTTTGTATAGTCATAGAAGGCAACATATGGAACGTTTTAGCAATGTCGTTTTAGGGACTTGATTGTCTACCAAAGGCAACATCGAGGGACTACGATCTTTTATCGAGGGTCTTTGCTAAAACCCCCATGTTCGAGGGACATGACTATTTTCCGATAGGAAACAAGTGAGATTACCCTAAGGGTGCACGTGTGGAAAGTGTGTTTGATTGCATGCATTTGCCTTTGATTTTTTGGTGGTCTACTTGTTGGTTTTATCTTTCCATACGCACTTAATTACTATACAGTATATGAAGGCAATAAAATTGCGGAAATGTAAAGTCCTACGCTATTATAATATTTAGGGGATGGGGGTGCATATTTACAAATGGGGATTGCAAAGAAAATAAAGTCCTAAATTACTATTACAACCATATTGAAATGCATAAGAATGTACAAGAAAATATGAAATGAACTTGTTTTGTTTTAAGAAAATATTTTTGGTCTTTTGTTTTAAGAGATAAAATAAAGTGTGAAAGAAATGTTTTTTATGTTTACTGGTTAATGGAATAGAAACTGATAGCAAAATAATGAGAAAAGGAAAAAGGAATCAGCGTATTGTTGATTAAATGAAATCAGAGGTTTTGACCCAGGCACGCTACAAAACAGAAACCTGTTAGTGAAAATGTAAAGGGTCAGAAGTTCTGAACCCACTGGTAACACAGTAGTTTTCAGAAGTTATGAAATTACTGGTAACAAAACAGACTCCAGAAATACTGGTGCCACTGACAGAACTAGGTTTCTTACTCTATGCTAGTCATAACATCTACAATTGGTTATTTCTCCACAAAACAGAAGACATGCATAGAACAGTTACAACAGGTTCGTAGTGTTTCAGAAATAAGAAATATCAGAATCATAAATCAGAGGCAAGTATGCATTCGCAAATCCTAATTCTAAGCTCTAGTTTCTTCAAGAAAGATCTGAACCGATTCATTCTCTACTTAAGCAAACAGATGCATGAAACCCCAGAATATGTACGACATCAGAAACATGATATCTATATTGTATTTTTGAGCATGCAAATCTGGTAATGCTTGAGAAATGGGGTGAAAGTCAGCAGAAACTCACCTTGCAGCTGGAAGAAGTTTTGTGAACTGGAGTTAACCTCAACTCTGATGACGTTCTGAAAAGCTTCTCCACGTACTCAGTAGGTTGACAATTTTCAACTTTTGGAAATGGCAAGGAGGTGATGTTCTGATTTCCTTGAATGGATATATGGAGAGGGTATAGTAGTGTGAATACAAAAGCTATGGCAGTTTCCAATGTGTGGATCAAAAACTGTGTGGATGGGTTTTTTAGTCAAGAAATATTGAGAACAAATGGAAGCAAGGGATGCAAGGAATCAAAAGTTAACAGTTTTTGTGTGTTGTGTTTTCAGTTCTTGAAGCTCTAGGAATTTTGGCAGAGATTCAAGGCTTTTCTTTCTCAAAATTTCGACCTCTTTTCAGTGGCCAAAGGTGTTCTATTTATAGGCAAAGTTTTGTGGGTTTGAAATGTCAAGTAGCGCCAACATCATACGCTATATGCTGACTTGCTCTTCAAGAAAGTTCAAAAAAGGTGTGATAGTTGACAGTTTTTTAGTCTAGGCTGGATTAGCAAGCAGGGATTAAGGAAAAGTAAACCCACAAGTGAAAAGTAGCGCATGGACCCATACCTAATTCTGTGCAAAAGTATTTCTACACTACACGTGGAGAGATCCTTTGGACAAAGACTCAAAAGTGGTTGTGAGCATTAATGAGAATTAAATGATGATGAGATTTGTCAAAATCAGAAATCCTGTAATGTGAGATTTTACATCATTGCTTAAATCTGGGCCAGAAGTTCCATTTCAGCGTAGTCCAAAACAACGTACCCAAGTTCTGATCTTAGTATCCTTTCGCCTCAGCAAGTTCTGAAGGATCCTCAGGCTTTCCAGCATGTTCTGAAAGAGCATTCAGACTTTCTATCACACTTTATAATCTTCTTTGTTTTACCCTGGAAAACTCTGATTGAGCTTGCGTAGATGCTGAAGAGCCATGCTCTGACTGAAGACTATGTGCTGGACCAAGTTTATAACTCCTGACTGCCCTTCCTGGAGTCTGGCTCAGAAGTTCTGAAGTGTCATTTTTCTTAAATACTTAGAAAAATCCCAAGTATTTAGAAATTTGGCTTTTCCATAGCAATTTTGACTTTTGAACTTTTAGATGAAACAAATTTCACATTTCAACATGTCTTGATGAACTATGATTTTGATATTTAATTTTTGATCCAAAAGTCAAAGTTTGACCTTTTAATGTAAAAATGACTATTTTTCCCTTGCAGGCGACTTTCTTGAGAAATTTGTAATTCAAAGTTTGGGATTGGATGAAAGTAAACCTGAGGATCCAGGGTGATTTCTTGAGAAAACGAGAGGGCAAATTTTGGGGTACAACAGCTGCCCCTGTTCAATCTTCTTTAACCTGAAGAGTTAGATTGGCGAGATTTGTCATTCGTGACTCAAAGGTGGAAGATGATTGGACACTAGAGTTCCCAGAAATTTGCACTCGGCGATGATAAGAGGAATGGGCTTAAAAATGCCATTTGGAGAGGTGATAGAGTCTTGTTGGAGATGGGCTTGTATATTGCATCCAAGAATGTTTATTGAGATGTAATCTGCAAGTTGAATATCAGAATGGCGTCCGTGTCTGGAGCGTATCTGGACTGTATCAAAAGTTGAATCTGAATGAGTATCAGAATGGCTTCAGTGTCTGGAGCGTATCTGAACTGTATCAAAAGTAGAATCTAAATGAGTATCAAAATGGCTTCCATGTCTGGAGCATATCTGAATTGTATTATGAGGTGTCTTTGAATGAGTATCAGAATGGCATCCGTGTCTGGAGCGTATCTGGACGGTATCCAAAGTTGAATCTGAATGAGTATCAGAATGGCTTCCGTGTATGGAGCGTATATGAACTGTATCAAAAGTAGAATCTGAATGAGTATCGGAATGGCTTTCGTGTCTGGAGCGTATCTGAACTGTATCAGGAGGTGTCTTTGAATGAGTATCAAAATGGCATCCTTGTCTGGAGCGTATATGGACTGTATCAAAAGTTGAATCTGAATGAGTATCAGAATGGCTTCCGTGTCTGGAGCGTATCTGAGCTATATCAGGAGGTGTCTTTGAATGGGTATCAGAATGGCTTCCGTGTCTGGAGCGTATCTGAACTATATCAAAAGGTTGAATCTGAATGAGTACCAGAATGGCTTCCGTGTCTGGAGCGTATCTGAACTATATCAGGAGGTGTCTTTGAATGAGTATCAGAATGGCTTTCGTGCATGGAGCGTATCCGAACTGTATCAGGAGTTGTATTTGAATGAGTAATAGAATGGCATCCGTGTCTGGAGCGTATTTGGACTGTATCAAAAGTTGAATCTGAATGAGCATCAGAATGGCTTCCGTGTCTGGAGCGTATCTGAATTGTATCAAAAGTAGAATCTGAATGAGTATCGGAATATCTTCTATGTCTGGAGCGTATCTGAACTGTATCAGGAGGTGTCTTTGAATGAGTATCAGAATGGCATTTGTGTCTGGAGCGTATCTGGACTGTATCAAAAGTTGAATCTGAATGAGTATTAGAATGGCTTCCGTGTCTGGAGCGTATCTTAACTGTATCAAAAGGTGTCTTTGAATGAGTATCAGAATGGCTTCCATGTCTGGAGCGTATCTGAACTAAATCAAAAGGATGAATCTGGATGAGTATCATAATGGCTTCCGTGTCTGGAGCGTATCTGAACTGTATCAGGACGTGTCTTTGAATGAGTATCAAAATGGATTATGTGTCTGGAGTGTATCCGAACTGTATCAGGAGTTGTATTTGAATGAGTAACACAATGGCATCCGTGTTTGGTGCGTATCTGAACTGTAACAAAAGGTTGAAATTGTAGCTGTTAACCTTATTCTGAAAATGGTAAAATGTTAGCTAAAATGCAAAGTCACGTTGTATGAAATGCATGGTGTAATGTATTTGTTTTATCAATGTTTATGACAAATAGATGCAATGTATGCGTATGTGAGCTGATTTTCTGTATTGTTGTCTGTGATGCGGTGGGAGAACTGACTTGGGTTTTGCGTTTGTTTTCGCAAATGTTTCGGTTTAGCAAGAGTTGCCACCGACTTTTTATTTTATCCTAAGGAAAGGTTGAAAAGCACAGCAAAAACCTTTGAGATGTTTTCTTGGGTTCGGGGAGTAGATTATAGAAAGGGAAGGTATTAGCACCCTTTCTATCCATGGTTATCCATGGGCTCTTAGTTACTTGCTTAGATCACTTGCCTTGCATTTTTAATTGTTTAAAATGGTGCTTTCAATTGTTTGAAATGGTGCTTTGTGTGTGATTTTGAAAGAGGTTTTGAAAAGAGGCCATTTGTTGTGGCAACCTTTGTAATGATCCATGTTTGAATGTATACAAAGGTGTATTTGTATTTTGAAAAGTTTTCAATGTTTTGAAAGTTTGTTTTGAAAGTTGTGTTGTGATGTGTGTTTTGAAAATAGGCAAGGTTTTGTTTTGCAAGTTTGATCAAGTAACTAAGAGTTGTCTACCCCTAAATTTACTCAAAGATTTTTCCTATGTTTTAACCCTTTTAACAGTATTGTTCCACCATTGTATTTGGTAGACAATCTTGTGTTAGGATGTTAACGGGACAGGCGCGGGTCATCGTTTTAGACCATGAATGCAATGATGCCAAGTGTCTTTGGCAATTTTTTCCTTTAAGGGACTTGATCATTTTTAGGCAACTTGAGAAAGCGTCATCGAGGGACTATGATCATTAGATTTGTTTTTGTTTGGCCAAAGACACTCAACATGCAAGCATGGCCCGTTTTTGAAGGCAACAAGTGGAGTAACCCTAAGGGTGCAAGTGTGATTGGTGTTGTCCATTTTCATGCTTGTTTATCTTTGAATTAGGTCAAGCTATTTGTTATTTGATTTTTGCATACAAACCCTAGGTCTATCATGGCACAATTTGAAAGCTTTTAAATGCAGAATTTTAAAGCCCTAGACTATTACAACATGATTATAGGGATGGGGGTACAAATGTTTGAATGGGGGTATTTGATAAGAAATTTAAATCTAGGCTATTACATCCATATCAAATATACAAGTATTTAAATGTACAATATTTGCAATATAAATGAATATCAAAATGCAATGTATTATGCACAAAAATGGCCTTTTATGTATGTAAAAGTTTTCATGTTTGAAATATAAATAAAATAGAAAAATATCAATTTGGAGTATTTTTGTGTTTTTAGGACAAAACCCTAATTTTTAATAAATAGTAATTATTTACTAATTATATACAATATTTATGTAATTATTTATACAAAAAATAAATAAAAGAGAAGTAAATTGTAAAAAGGTATTTTTTGATGTCAAATATTAATAAAAATAAAAATGTATTATTTTCATATTTTTGTCCTAAATATTTAATAAAATATGTATAAGTATTTATATTATTTATTAAATATACTAAATATATACAAAAAATGAAATATTAATTATTTACAAAAAAAGTACATTTTTAGTAAATGTTTTCAAAATGTAAACAAAAATAATAACTAAAAAAAATATGTTTTTGTATTATTGTTTAATATTTTGGATAAAAAGAAATATATTTGTTTGTATATATATGCTTAAATAAAACAAACAAATGCCAAATAAATGCAAAAATGGATGAAATTTTTTTTATAATATTTTTTATGTTTTGACAAAAAATAATAAGTCAGAAGAAAAAATAAAAAGTCAAAAATGAATAAAATATCACACAATGGGCCAGGGGGGTGTAAATGGAAAATGAGGGTGCAAACAGAAAAAACAAACCCAGGCCCAGCCCAAGTCCACCTTCTTCAACCTCTAGCCATTTCTGTCTCAAAAACGCGCGCCCTCCATGCTTGATTCAAACTCCCTGATTCTTTGATTTTTAGCAAAAACTTATAACATCAATAATGTAGAGCATTATGTCACGGTTTTAAACATATAAAAAAGTTGTTCTAACTCTCAGGAACGAGAGAGAATTTCTCCTCCCCCAATTTCTGACCTAGCTTTTCTTCCATGTTCAGGTCCAAAATTCTCACAGCACACACAATATAAATGAAAAGTAACTACATGGATGGCTTCAGGGCTATGAGTAGGACATGCTTTCTTCACAAACTTAAGCCTAACTATGCCTGGATAGAGAGATAGAAGTTCAAATTTTTACCTGTTCAGCTTGAGTCGTGTACAACAATGGAGGTATCTTCAATGGAGTTTGAACTTTGGTACAGCTTGCCTGAAGTCCAAAGATGCCTCCCCTATGCTTAGCTTGCTTTGAATCTCTCTGAATCAAGCTATGGAAGTCAACCTGCAAAACTGAAAAGTGAAAATGGCACACTTGGCTATGGATGTTACAGCTTGTATCTAAGGCTTGGAATAGCTTCAATGGATGGTAGGGAATGTATTGGAACTTGTTTGGGCAAAAACGCACGAGTGAATGATGCTGACCAAGTCAAACTGCAGGCATGCCCTGTTTCTTGCAGAAAAATGGTGTTTTGATGAATGAGGAGGTATTGAAGATGGTTTGGTCGTGCTTTAGGTTAGTTAGGGAGTATGAAATGTGTTTACAAAGTTTGTTTTTGTTGGTCTTTGCAGGAATGTGAGTTATGGTTCTGTTTGCCAGTTTTCTTCTCCCATAAGCAAAGATATGCAACTTGGGTTATAGGCCAATGCAGGTCCCTCAAGCATGCTGCCTACTTTATTCTTGATCAGTGGGATTTGTCCACAAACTTGTGCCTCAAAGATATGGCCTGTACTTCAAAGATCCAGAATTTGACATAAAGCCTTACTTTTCTAAAATGGCAAAATTGCTTTTTCTAATTAAGGATTGATTTTGTGTGTATTATCCAAATGAACAAAATAACACTCTAACACAAAGGATATGTATTTAATTATGAAGTGTGAAGAGGATTAGAGGCCTGAAAACTAGCCTAAACAATGATGAGTTGAAAATGCCAAGGTTATGAACATGTATTTGGCTATGAACAAAGTGACTTTTTCCCATCTTTGCAAATTCGATTCTCCCTAACCACAAGGGTGTTTGAGAAGTTCTTGGACAATTTGGAAAGCTTGGAATGTGTACTACAATCCATCTTTGAAATGAAAATTGAAATTCCAAGTGGAAGCATGTGAAAAGTGGCCATGAAGTTGGACAAAAATCCTGCCTAGAATAGGTCAAAAATTTTCTAAGTTAAGAATGTTTTGCACCCTTATTCCAAAAATCATAACTTGCGCTACAAGCTTCTTTTGAGGAAACTTTGTGAATCAAAGTTGTAGATTTTGAAATGGACTATAACTTTCATGTTTTGAGTTTTGTTTGAATCCATTTTAATCTTTGTGAAAAAATGGGACAAAGTTAGGAAAAAATAAGGAAATTTTATAACTTAGAAAATTTCTAAGTTATGAAATTTCTTCATTTTAAACCCTAATTTACAATTTTGGGTTTCTTGATGAACAAGTTTCATAATTTGACATGTCTTGATGAAAAATGAATCTTGGCACTTGATTTTGACCAAAAAGTCAAAGTTTGACTTTTCAGTATACAGTCAAATTTGATCAGTTGACTGGAAAATTCATCTGTCAATCTTGTGCATTTGGGATCTTTTGAACTTGTTGAATGGACCAAGACAATGCCATTGAGTTCTTGAGTACATATATGAGCTTGATTTGCCATTGGTTAGGTCAAACAGTCAAAAATTGCCTTTGTGCAGTCAAAACCCTAAAAATGACCATTTTGCCCTTTTGGTGATCTGATCAAATTTCTTGTGGAATTGTGATCCAAACTTGACAAAATGGTTCATATGAGTTCATTATGTTGATGTGGGTCACAAATCATGAGGTTTGACTGTCAATTGGCCACAATTGACTTTTCTCTCAATACAACTGATTTCTAGGTCAACTGTCCAATTGACTGGGCAAAGATTGGAATCAAGACTTGAAACTTGGTATGGATAGACTTGTGAGTCCAACATGAAGCATGAAAGTCACTTTGGGCATTTTAGGTCAAAACATCCTTGTGCAAACTCAAACCCTAATTTGGGTCAACATTGCAAGGAGGAGTCTTGAGCAGAGCAAACCCTAAATTGATCTTGAGCTCCCAGGGTATTGTGGTGAGAAAATATTGATGAAATGAGAGGGAAAATTTTGGGGTACAATAGTTGCCCCTGTTCAATCTTCTTGAACCTGAAGAGTTAGATTGGCAAGCTTGCCTTTCGCGTCTCGAAGGTAAAAGGAGATTGGACACCAGAGTGCCCTTAAATTTGCACTCGTCAAAACAATGGATGCGGGAATGGGCTTAAAGATGCCATTTAGTGATGGGCTTGAAGATGCCATATGGAGGGGAGACAGAATCTTGTCGGGGATGGGCTTAAAGATGCCATCTGGAATATTTGTTGAACTGCAATGTGATTGGTCAGAAGAATGAAGATCAAAATGGTATCCGTGTCGGGAATGCATTTGAGTTGTATCTGGAGATTGAGTTTGTATGAGCTACATAATGGCCTTCGTATCTGGGGAGTATCTGAGCTATAACTGTGTTTGAATCTGGAATGAATATCAGAATGACTGCCGTGTCTGAAGTGTATCTGTATTGTATCTGGGTAACAGAGAAATATCTGTATGGAGCAACTGCGTGCTGGGGACAAATTCTGAATGAGTGACAGAATGGCAACCGTGTTTGGAGCGTATCTGGACTGTATCTGAAGTTGAGATTTGTATGAGTAGCAGAATGACTTCCGTGTCTGGAGTGTATCTGAAACTGTAACTGGGATTGAGATCCGTATGAGTAACAGAATGACTTCCGTGTCTGGAGTGTATCTGAAACTGTAACTGGGATCTAAATAAATGACAGAATGACTTCCGTGGCGAACGCACTGGGGAGAATCAGACTGCTGTTGTAAAGGTCAGAATGGTATCCGTGCTTGGAATGCATTGGACCTTGAGGTGGATAAGCGAATCTGAATGAGAGATAGAATGACCGCCGTGTCTGGGGTGTATCTAGTCTGTATCTGATCGCTGTAGTCTGAATGAGTAGTAGAATGATCGCCGTGTCTGGGGTGTATCTGCAATGTATCTGATTTGAAATCCTGAATGAGTAATAGAATGACCACCTTGTCTGGGGTGTATCCATACTGTATCTGAATAATTGTTAATGATAGCCTTTTAATCTTATCCTGAAAAGGATAAAATGTTAGCTAAAACACAAAGTTATGTTGCATGAAATGTATGATGCAATATATGTTATATCAATGTTTATGATATGAATGTAATGAATGCGCATGTAAGCTGATGAGATGTCTTGCGGCGGATAGATGAATCCTAGAATGCCAGAGATATTAGAATCTTGACTGTTGCCGGGGAAAGTGAATTATTGACTGCTGCAGGGGATTGTAGGAATCTCTGAGTGCTGAAGCTGAGATATCTTTGTTGACTGCTGACTGCTCGGGGAACAAGATCTTCAAATATTAAGGGATCTTAGGACCATTGTTGGGGATTGGAATTCCTTGGTGACTGGTAGGGCCGGAGAGTTCTGATGATCTCTACCGGGGAATCCAAAACCTGGTAGACTTATGCTGGAGAAGCAAGACTGAGAGTTTTCAGTCTGGTGGGAAGTACCTCTGTGGGGAGAAGGTTCATTAGTCTGGTTCCGCTGGGGATTTGATAGTTGAAAGTCTTAGCTCCGCTGGGGATAGGATTT
Organism: Vicia faba; assembly: GCA_948472305.1. Lineage (NCBI taxonomy): Eukaryota > Viridiplantae > Streptophyta > Magnoliopsida > Fabales > Fabaceae > Vicia > Vicia faba. Next base: position 183,916,307 of record OX451741.1, on the reverse strand, counting down.
TCAGATTCTTAAGGCTCCATTGGGGATACTGAAACTTAACTTTGTGGGGAATTTGAGTTTTGAAGGCTCTCTGGTTGGGGAAATCAGTTTTGAGAAAGCTTTTCTGCTGAGGATCCTGAAGTTTAACTCGGTTTGGGGAATTAAGTTCTGGATTTTGACTTTGTCGAGGAATTTGGAGTTTAAATCTGCATGGAATTTCTTCTGAAAGGGTATCGAGATATCTATCTGTACCCTTAAACTATCTGCAATCATCTCTTCTTAGTTTGTAAGGAAAATGATTATGTTCAAATGCATATGCCTATTTAACAAAACATTGGACGTTTCTCAAATAAAACATAAGTGTAAAAGAGAAAAAGGAAGACAAAGCAAATTTCTGTATTTGGAAAAGTATTTGTATTAACTTTTTATGAGTATCTTTGTACAAATGAGACAGGCATCCTAGTAAGAGGATGTTGTCGTAAAGAATTGAAAATTTTATACAAAAGAAAGATGGCTATGTGCAACGATTCTATGGGATCCCATTCTGTTATAGCCTTCACAACTCTGAATATCTTGTCCATTCAAATGCTTCGTTTGCCGATGACTGGATTGATCAGAAGCTTGGAACTGGTTGACGAAGAGATTGTTCTTTAAAGTGGTCCGACGATACATAGTCATACGCTTTAATTCCCTAACTTTTGCCTGGATCGCCCTTTCGGGTTTTCAATCCTTCGGGAAACCCGTTTTTGCCCAAGCCGCCCTTTCGGGTTTTCGACTTGCCGGGTGTATAGATTTTTTTTTGTTTTATCCCTAATTTTTGCCTGAACCGCCCTTTCGGGTTTTCGGTTCACCGGGATGCCCATTTTTGCCCAAGCCACCCTTTCGGGTTTTCGACTTGTCGAGTGATTTTATGCGTAGTAACTATGTCTGCGTTCGCAGGGTGCGGCAAATCGTTGCCGTCCATGGTGGTCAGAATCATTGCACCACCAGAAAATATGCTCTTGATCACAAATGGTCCTTTGTAAGTAGGAGTCCATTTGCCCCTGGGATCACTTTGCGGTAAGATAATCCGCTTGATTACGAGATCTCCGACTTGGTATACTTGACGTCTGACTTTTTTGTTGAAAGCCTTGATCATCCGTTTTTGATACGTTTGACCATGGCAAACAGCAGCGAGCCGCTTCTCGTCGATCAAGTTAAGTTGATCAAGTCGGGTCTGAATCCAATCATCTTCATTCAAATCAGCGTCCTTCATGATCCTTAAAGAAGAAATCTGAACTTCCATGGGTAGGACGGCTTCCATGCCATATACTAAAGAAAATGGGGTTGCCCCTGTTGAAGTTTGTGCCGTGGTACGGTATCCGTGCAGAGCAAACTGTAACATCTCATGCCAGTCTTTGTAGGTGACTGTCATTTTCTGAATGATCTTCTTAATGTTTTTGTTCGTAGCTTCAACAGCAACGTTCATCTTCGGCCGATAGGGAGATGAATTGTGATGATAAATCTTGATCTGTTCGCATAGAGCGGTGATCATAGTATTATTCAGATTTGTACCGTTGTCCGTGATGATCCTGTCGGGGACACCATATCGGCATATGAGGTTTTGCTTGATGAAGCGGGCAACCACATTTTTTGTGACGGAGGCGAAGGAAGCTGCTTCGACCCATTTGGTGAAATAGTCAATAGCAACCAGGATGAAGCGATGTCCGTTGGACGCCGCGGGCTTGATCTCTCCAATCATGTCAATGCCTCACATTGCGAATGGCCAAGGAGCTGTCAAAACATTGAGAGGAACAGGAGGAATATGAATCTTGTCAGTGTAGACCTGACATTTGTGGAAAGTACGGGAATGCTGATGGCAATCTGCTTCCATGGTAGACCAGTAATAGCCTACCCTTAGAATCTTCTTAGCCATCGTATGCCCGCTCAAGTGGGTGCCAAATGTACCGCTGTGTATCTCGGTCATGATTAGCTCTGCTTCAGCTTTGTCTACACATCAGAGTAAAACATAATCATGGTTGCGTTTATAGAGGATGTCGTTGCTCAGGAAGAAATTGGCAGAAAATTTCCTTAGGAACTTCTTGTCATTTACGGAAGCTCCTTTAGGATATTCTCTAGTCTAGAGATACCTTTTGATTTTGTGAAACCAAGGTTGTTCCACTACTTCTTCGGTATTAATCTCATGACAATGCGCAGGTTCATCCATTCGCTCGATGGTGATTTGGGGAGCCTCGTTATCCCAGTTGAGTTTAAACATGGAAGACATTGTAGCCAGAGCATCTGTGTTGTACCCCAAAATTTGCCCTCCCATATTTTTCAAGAAATTGCCAAGCCAAGCTGCAAAATTCCCCAAGGTTTGTGCAGTCCAACTGTCTCCTATACAGTCAAAACTAGGGTTTGTCATTTGATCAAGAAAAGGAAGTTTTCAAAGGCCCAATCAAGTCTCACATGCTCAAAAATATGGTCAAGTATCCTCATATCAAGTTTCAAGACTTTCAGCACAAAATTGCACAGTCAAAACCCTAAATTGCACTACAGTCAACTGTAGGGGCAAAATGGTCATTTGGCAGTCAAAAGTTCAAATTTTTGGTCAACATATCATTTTGAAGCCACAAACATCATTTGATCAATGCTTGATCATGATTCTCAAAATTTGGCTCAGAAAATCATCAAGATGCAAAAGTTACTATATTTGGACAGCTGAAAAAGTCAACTGAAATTGACCAGGGCATAACTTTCACATGGATTATCAGAAAAATCCCATCCAAAGCTCATTTTGAAGAGAAAGACATTTCCTACAACTCATATTCATACTTCAAGTCCAATAAATGCTCTCACAAAAAGTTATCAATTTCAACATTATAGGTCATTTTCAAAAGTCAACAAAAAGGGACTTTAAGTCAAAGGCCATAACTTGAGATTGGTAAATCAAAATGACATGGGACCAAAGGCATTGGTTAGAGGACTCAAAGACCTTTCCAAAATGTCCAAGAACATGAGAAAAGCTTAAAAATTGGGCAAGTTATGCCTTGTGGAAGTTGGGAAATTTTTGGATATTTTGAAAAGTCAACTTTGATCCAAATGACCTAAAAATGCTAATGGGCCCATTTTTCTTCCATGATTCATCATTCTAAGCATGTGCACGACCACTTGGCCCATAGGGAAGTATTTTCTCATTTTTTATTTATTTATTTGAATTATTATTTATATTAATTCATTTAAATCATTTAAATATGTGGAAAATATATAACTTGACCTAAAAAATCTTTTCATGCATGTTTTGCCATCAAGATTTCGTGCATAGGCTAATTAGGAAAGATTTGGTTTGATTTGAGCATAATTGATACAAAAACCATGTGAAAAAGATTGAAAACATAATGGAAAAAATCAAATATTCAATCCATGATTGCAAGAGATTTTCATCAGTTTTGTTAACCTAATAGCCTCACTACATAATCAGAAACCTAAACCTAATGCATACACACTGAAAGCTGCGCTAAAAGTCCATGAACAAACTTGGAAAAATTCTCTAAAAAGTCAAAACTGTAAACCACTCTAGAGGTCGATTCAAAGTGCAAAATTTGTTTCAATAGCTTGCCAAGGTTGCCCTGAACACATCCCAATCCCAAACATCCATCAACACGCCAAGAACTGGTAGATTGAACTCAAATTGCATCAAGAAAATTCCATTATCGTGTTTCATGTTTTAAGCATTTTTACAGCATTTTGTTCATAGATTCTTGTTCCTCATTTGATTCTAAATCTAACCAATGCATTTAATTTGATCATTACGCTGTGTATATGAATATGCCATGAGTGAATTTTAGGTTTTTCAGAGCTTGGAATTAGGGCTTTTGCAAAGAGGAAAAATTAAGACTCAAGACTATTGCCATTAGATTCATCATGTCTAGACGAAGAGTAATCCATAGTCGCGCTCAATTTATAGAGCCCTGAGACCTATTCGCTATTTTTCCAAAGGCCACCTAACGCAACGCGTGAAAAAACGTTGCCTTTGTGTTTTGTTTTACAGGGAACGTGAAGGAGACGAAGTCGTGGCCACAAGCGATTCGTTGATTTGAATTTCACGCGTTTCTCTCCACTAACGCGTTGGTCTTTCTTTTTATTATTTAGTTGTTTGTATATTAATTGAATGCGTGTGTAGCTCAGCTGGCAAACGTTGAAGGCTTCAACATCCAAGACCTGGGTTCGAGTCCCAGGTCTGTATAATTTCCAATATTATTTTTCCATGTGAATTCTCATGCAGCGCCCAAAGTCAAGCCTATCATGCACGCTCAAAAATCATCACCCACGTGTATATTGAGATCAAGCCAAGGGCGGAGATTGGGAGAGTACCATGGACCCTAGTCAACATAGGGACACGCAAGCCATGGAAGTCAAAAAGGGCTTCAGGGTAATGGGCTTGGATTTCTAAAGACACACCTCACAATTGGGGCCTGAACCCCCCCCCCTGGTTTGCAATTTTGCTTTATATTTTATTTTTTTTAATTGTTATTTTATTTACTTTATTGTTTTAATTTAATTAATTATTTTTTTACAATATATAAAAAATGCCTAAAAAATCAGAAAAAAGATAAAAACATGATAATTAATTTTTATTTTAATATTTTCATGTAAATAAATTAATTTAGATTAGAGTTTTAATTTTAATTCTTTTCATAACAAAAATCCAAAAATATAGAATTAGGTTTAATTTTTTATCCCTCTTTAATTTGTTTCCTTTTTTACCATAATATTTATTTATTTATTTTTATAATTAAATTGTACATAAATAACTTAGGTTAAAAACTTCAACATTTTTTTAATAAGTTTAAAAATAAATAGAATTAGGGTTTAACGTTCAATTTTAGTTTTAATTAATTTTTTTTTCCATTAAATCTTAAAAAACATAAAAATACCAAAAAAATATTCTCTTTTAATTTTTAATTTTAATTCCTCGTTAATTTTAATATTTTGCAAAAAAGGTCCAACGCCCTCGTTCCGATTTAATTAATTCGCATATTTATTTTATACCGCTTAAATAATTATGTATCTCTCCCAAAGCGTTGTAACATTTACTTTTCGCACTTTTATTTGCTGTATTTATTTTCTGTCAAATCGGGTCCGGTTTAATTTTGGCGATGTGGACCCGCGCCATTTGTAATAGCTTTAGATTTACTTTTTCTCGCAACTTTTAACTATTAAACAAAGCATGCAAGAATGAATGGACTTAAATAAAACCAAGCGTAGATCACAATGAACATGACAAGACAAATATCAATGAAAATGACACACGAATCGCACACACCACCCCTAGGGTACGCCTCATTGTTGCCTTGCCTTCGAAAGGTGATCGTCGAGTAGAGGATGTCTTAGTAAGTCCTCATGATCCGGGAACCTGGCATGAGGGTAGCTTCTAAGGTGTCTTCCCATTGCTCTGGTGATCACCATGTCCCGAACCTCGAATTGACCCGAACACCTCCAACGGTGGTGCTACCTACCTCTCAATGGTGGGATGGCGCTACTTTAAAGGACATTTACACAGACGAATTCCTTAGGGTAGGTAGGTTCTCGTAGATACTTGCTCTCTTTCAAAAACAAATCAAAATCTTTTCACACCGACACTTTTCAAAAGCTTTCAAAACAATTTTTCAAACACTCTGACGTATGAGTCGATCTGAAACTTTCAAAGAAACTTTTTTAAAACCCACATTGAAAAGCAAACAAACCATTTTTGAAAACACAATGAGCAAGTATCTAAGAGCCCATGGATAACCATGGATAGAAAGGGTGCTAACACCTTCCCTTTCTATAATCTACCTCCCGAACCGAGAGCAATCTCTTTAAGGAATTTTTCTGTGCTTTTGTCCTTTCCATTTGGAGAAAATAAAAGACGGTGGCGACTCTTGCTTCCGCGACATTTCGCGAACCAGCGTTAAACAGTCAGTTCCAGATCCACCGATCACAGAACTGGCGACTCTGCTGGGGACGATACTTATAAAGTGAGGTGTACCTTAGGACTAAGATCACTGTGTTTTCAATTGTTTTCTTTGTGTGCTTTAAATTGTGGGTTGCTTGGGAGTTCTATAGATCCTAACCCGGATCTGGGGATACCTTTCTTAGAAAGTAGCAACAAGACTGTGAGGGAACTGTGCGGGGTATACCGACATGGTTGAAACAGTCTGCTACGTTGATGTGGCACTTTGGTGTGTACCGGTAACCCTTGAGTTCAGTCAAGGAGAGTACGGGGCCTCCGCGTGGTGTCATGAAGCATCAACAGACCTTAGGAACCTTAATTGAACTATCTTGGCCTCTTTAGGGTAGTGAGATAACTGACTTTGGTGCAGTCCGAGGTTGGTTGATACTCGATACTACACCCAATTGAGGGTTGCTTTCCTGGAATATTTCGGTTGCCAGTTCAGTGGCTAAATCGAAACGATGAACAATGAAAGCAATCCCGTGATATTGGGAACCTTAGAACCCGGTTACTTTGATTAGGACAGGTTGAACCCACCAACTGAAAGAGGGTAACACCTAGACCTCATGCTGGCCTAAACTCTAAGGGCTTCTCTTGTGTGACTTGTGTGCCTTCGTACTTGACTATTTGCATGCCTATTGTCTGACACTTGAGTTTCTTGCAGGTTTTGTTTTAGTCCTTAATCGGGACTCATAACAGGGTTACCTACATTACCCCATGCATATCATGACATCATACCATTGCATACATCCTAACCCATTTCAAGGATCTCAAGGGCTTGTGATGCAGGACAGGAGGAATCAACATCTAGCCAGGGGCAAAGAGGATTTATTTTCCTCTAGCCAAGGTTGTCAGGGGCTATGACCCACTTGATATGGTGAGCCTTTGACCCTTGAAGAGGGATTTTCTGCAACAGGAAGTTTCTTCAATCAAGTTACCGGTTTTCAACTCTAACAAGTTTCTCTGTTTACCCCGCGAGATCCTTGAAATCATTGCATGCATATCATACATCTCATTGCATTACAGGTATCCCTTTGACAGGTTGCTTACCCTTCTTCGCTGTTTATTTCAGCCGATCGACATGAATCCTGAATCATCAGCTGAGCAGTCCATCAAGGCCCTCCAGGCTCAGAACGCCCAGTTCCAAGGGCTGATTATGAATTTGACCCAGGGGCAACAAGATCTGAAGGCTCTGCTCTTGAAGAAGGACAAGAAGAAGAAGAGGACTGTTTTGTTCAGCCCTAGACGCAGATCTGGGAACACACCGCAGACTGAAACTGAGAGGACTACCCCATCTGTGAGGGAAAGCAGTCACCATGAGAGAGAGGTGCCTAGTCCAGTGGTCTCCGACAACGAGACAGATTTCAACGACGAACAATACCCTCCGGCTGAGGACAAGTACAAGCAGTTGGAAGACCGTTTGAAGGCTATGGAGATACAACAAGTACCTGGGCTGGATTTCGGAGATCTGGGTTTGTCTACTGGTGTGATCATCCCTCGGAAGTTCAAGGCACCATCATTCACTAAATATGACGGGGCGTCTTGTCCCAAGCTACATCTCAGGTCTTATGTTCGGAAAATCCAACCATACTCAGCAGATAAGAACTTGTGGATCCACTTCTTCCAGGAAAGTCTTTCAGGGACTCACCTCGAATGGTTCTATCAACTAGATGGGACCAAAGTTCGTAACTGGGAGGAGTTGGCAACTGCTTTCTATAAGCAGTACCAGTACAATGCCGACCTTGCTCCCACACGTACCCAACTCCAGGGTATGTCGTTGGGGTCAAGTGAAGGTTTCAAGGAGTACGCACAAAGATGGAGAGACCTTGCTGGAAGGGTGCAGCCTCCGTTAACTGACCGGGAACTCGTTGATATGTTCTTGGGGACCCTATCCGGTCCGTTCTTCAATCACCTCATTGGTAACTCATCTGCTGGATTTACCGACCTCATCCTGACTGGCGAAAGAATTGAAGATGGTATCAAGAGTGGGAAAATTCAAGAGACCACACCTTCTGACACTCACAAAAAGCCTTACACGGGAAAGAAGGAATCTAATGCTGCATACAGTCAAAAGAGTCGCCGTGATCAACATGCAGGGGCAGTCATGATCTCTGGTTCTGCACCACGCCGTCAACCACAAAGGGGAAACCAGCAAAGGCCGGACGGGCCTAAAAGGCAATTCACTAACATTAACATGCCATGATCACAAGCACTGCAACACATGTTGAAGAAGAACCTGATTGCAGTGATCAACCCTCCTGCCAATCCTAAGACCTCCTCTCCTAGCTACAATCCAGAAGCGAGGTGTGCTTATCATTCTGATAGCCCGGGGCACGATACTGAGGACTGTTGGGCACTGAAATACAAAATTCAGAATATGATCGATGCCAAAGAGATCGAGTTCGAGCCTGCTGAGACTCCCAACGTGATCACTGCTCCATTGCCAAAACATGGCTAGGATCGAGAGATTTTTGTTCATTTGAATTCAAGTTGATTTTTCTTTTCTTGTTCAGATAAACAATTATCATGTTAAACTCTTTTATTTCATGAATGCATTACACATGTCTGTCTTGATTTAATTATGTTTACTATGCTTAAAACTGCTTTCATATTTTTGCAATGGTCAACTCTTAATTGAAAATTCTAAACCTCTTGAGGGAGGATGACGAAAACGATACCATAATTTACAGTATGCTTTCGAACAGACCCCGCTGATGAGGTACAGGCATTGTTTCAATTCCTAAACACTGGAGTAATAAGGAAGATAATCCCTCGTCAACCCATCAGAGCCAAAGAAGTAGGAGTTTTTATTTTCGAAAATCAAAACCCTTAATCATAACCTGGGGCAGGGTAGTTCTCTCAGTTGATCCAAGTGCACGATGAATGGCACCAAAAGTTTTTCAAAAACAAAAGACAGTGATGGTTCCGAACAATCATAAAGACATGCAGTCATTGCTTCTCAAAATAAAAACCCATCAAGTCAAACCCACGAAGGAGACTTACAAAACTGGGGCATCCCGCTGACTGTAATTCCAAAAAGGAAACAGTTCAGGCAAAAAAAGAAAGGGATAACAAAAATCAAGCAAGAGATCTCACAACCAAAGCAAAAATGACTGCCTATTCAAGAGAAATCATCAACATCTGAACCATCATTGGAACATCAGAACAAAGACTCAAACAAGGTCTAACGCACGATCAACTGAGTTTAGGTTTGGAGAACATCACGAAGAGCGGGTGGGTACAAATAATTTGAGCCTTTATCCTTTGTTTCTTAAACCATGAACCAGGCCACGATATAACCCTTAAAAGTCCTAGCTGAAGCATGGGTTAGTTCGAAAGCATACTGTTACGAAGGTATCCTGACTCCTGAAGGTTTGCTGTAAAATATTGAGTTGACATCGCACTGTATTACAAAAAATGCATTTTCAAAATTCAAGACAGACATAGACTTTTGCATTCTTAAAATAACCTTGTTTGCATATGACTATTTGTTTGAACAGCAGGGAAATTCGCACGATGAACACCTTGTGAACAGAAGTACCTCCAATCAAGGGGCACGGTAGGAGCATTGCCCATTATCTGGGGCAGGACGAAATACTTCCAACAGGGGCAATTCCCTACATCCTGAGAGCATGGACATAGTCAAAAAAATACTACGCAAAATCCAAGACCCGCTAGGTTGACACATCTAGGCAAAAATAAGGGCTTCCCGGCGAACCAAAAGGGTTCGGGCAAAAATAAGGGATGAACATGAAAAAAATATGTACACCCGGCAAGTCGAAAACCTGAAAAGGCGGCTTGGGCAAAAATGGGTATCCCGGTGGATTGAAAACCCGAAAGGGCGGTCCAGGCAAAAGTTAGGGATCAAAGCGTACGACCATGTCCCAGCATCTCATCACTTGTCTACCCGAATCACCCACACAGGTATCCTCTTCCCTCATAGCCGAAGCAGGGGCAATAATGAGTTATCCAGGCAATCCAACTGCTCTGTCAACCAAAGTACAAAGGACAGATCAACATAAGGATGATTACCATCTACCTCTACGAATTCCAGATCGTGGGCTAACGTCCGAGACCAAACAGGACAATCATCCACTTAATCAAAATCATGCAACCCTACACCGGTTCCTCCTCAATTTTTAGACGAAGTCTTACATGGACTCACCCTATCCAAGTAACCTAACCCCGGTTCCTCCAGAAGTCTTACATGGACCTATCTCAAGATGACCTAACCCCGGTTCATCAAGAAGTTTTTACACAAACTTATCCAAGTAACCTAACCCCGGTTCCTCCAAGAGTCTCACATGGACCTATCTCAAGATGACCTAACCCCGGTTCATCAAGAAGTTTTACACAAACTTATCCAGGTAACCTAACCCCGGTTCCTCCAGAAGTCTTACATGGATTTAGCTCAAGATGACCTAACCCCGGTTCATCAAAAATTTTTTTTATACAAACTCATCAAAAAACCTCACCCCGGTTCCTCTAGAAATCTTACATGGGTTTATCTCAAACAACCTTACCCCGGTTCATCCAGAAGTTTTACACGAACTTATCCCGAAGCAACCTTACCCCGGTTCGTCAAGAAATCTCACACGGATCTATCTCAAAGTAACCTAACCCCGGTTCCCCCAGAAGTCTCACATGGACTCGTCTCCAGTAACCTTACCCCGGTTCGTCAAGAAATCTCACATGGATTTACCCCAAGGTAACCTAACCCCGGTTCCTCCAGAAGTCTTACATGGATTTAGTTCAAGATAACCTCACCCCGGTTCATCAAGAAGTTTTACGTGAACTTACCTCACCAAGCAACCCTACACCGGTTCCCCCTCTTCAAAATGCAGTTTTACATGGACTCGTCACCCAGAAACCCTACACAGGTTCTCCCTTTCCAAAAAACGAAGTTTTACACGAACTAGACATCAAGCAACCCTACATAGGTTCCCTTTTTCAACTTACAAAATTACAGTTCAAAATCTCCCCAGGAGAGTCCAACCCAGTTCCCCAAGAAAATTGGAGTCCATCTCCCCAAGCAGTAAGCTTATCCCCAGTAAATTCTGGAAGCTTACCCTCGCAGAGTACGAACGCGTCGTCCGGCTTGATTCAAAGAGTTATTTCCTTAACAAGATATAACTGGGTTATCCTCAGCCAAAAGCCACGGAAAGAGCGTCGTCGACAAAGTCATCTTAATTCCCCAGCGAAGTCTATCAATACTCCCAATACAACAAGTATCCTCAGCAAGTTACCATCGACAATTCAGCAAAAGCATTCCTCTCCCCACAGAGTATTGCTTCCCAGCATGGTCGTTAGAGTATCTTTTCTCCCCGCAGAATCTTCCATTTGCCAAGTTTATTCCGCAACGGAGTCATCGTCTCCTACCGGTACTCTTGTAGCTAACATCCCCAGCGGAAGCAAAATCTATTCTTCAACATCAGCCCAGGATATGATTTCCCGGCACCCGTCAAGGATTTAATTTCCTAGAAAAAGAACATACATTCATAAAACATCACATACATCATTATAGCATGCATAGACGCATCATATCATACAAATCTCATTTATGTTGAGAACATCGTTGCTTGATCCATGTCATGCATTGCATAGGACTGACCTTTACCTTTCAGGAAGGATGCAGTTGAAGCTCTCAAGCATATTTCAAGGCCTTCTCTAGTCCAGCTAAATCGACTCCCAACAGATTTTTCTAATAAAGACTCAGTAGAAGTTATCCCAGATGTTTCCCTCTCCAACGGCGAGTGAGGTGATAATCTCTTATGGTTCCCTCTCCGACAGCGAGTGAGGTGACAATTCCCTTTCAAGATGTTTCCCTCTCCGACGGTGAGTGAGGTGATAATTCCTTTCAGATTATAATTTCCTATAGTTCCCTCTCCGACGGTGAGTGAGGTGACTCCCTTTGAGATTATAATGTCCTTTGGTTCTCTTCCCGATACTACGAAGATGGTAATTCCCCCCAAGATTTTCTCAACGAGCGTTGTTGAAGTTAAAGTCACTAAAGGTTCTCTGACCATTCATGCTAAGGTAGTAACCATCCCTGGTTCATTCATCATCTTGTGAAGCTCCAGACTCAGCTCCTGTAACCAGTCAGGGTACATCTATATCAAGCATCTGAAATCAGCTCCTGCAACGTGTCAGGTACTCATTTTTCTTTTGCAGGTATGCAGGTTCTCGCTAAGGAATCTCCTATGCAATCAACATCCAGATGGCATCTATAAGCCCATCATCCTATCCAGCAACCTCTAAATGGCATCTATAAGCCCATTCCCCCATCACACTGCTAACATATGAGCGCAAATTTCTGGGCACTCTAGTGTCCAATCATCTTCTACCCTCGGATTACGAAAGGCACGCCAGCCAATCTGCATCCTCAGGTCTAAGAAGATTGAACAGGGGCAACTGTTGTACCCCAAAATTTGCCCTCCCATATTTTTCAAGAAATTGCCAAGCCAAGCTGCAAAATTCCCCAAGGTTTGTGCAGTCCAACTGTCTCCTATACAGTCAAAACTAGGGTTTGTCATTTGATCAAGAAAAGGAAGTTTTCAAAGGCCCAATCAAGTCTCACATGCTCAAAAATATGGTCAAGTATCCTCATATCAAGTTTCAAGACTTTCAGCACAAAATTGCACAGTCAAAACCCTAAATTGCACTACAGTCAACTGTAGGGGCAAAATGGTCATTTGGCAGTCAAAAGTTCAAATTTTTGGTCAACATATCATTTTGAAGCCACAAACATCATTTGATCAATGCTTGATCATGATTCTCAAAATTTGGCTCAGAAAATCATCAAGATGCAAAAGTTACTATATTTGGACAGCTGAAAAAGTCAACTGAAATTGACCAGGGCATAACTTTCACATGGATTATCAGAAAAATCCCATCCAAAGCTCATTTTGAAGAGAAAGACATTTCCTACAACTCATCTTCATACTTCAAGTCCAAGAAATGCTCTCACAAAAAGTTATCAATTTCAACATTATAGGTCATTTTATAAAGTCAACAAAAAGGGACTTTAAGTCAAAGGCCATAACTTGAGATTGGTAAATCAAAATGACATGGGACCAAAGGCATTGGTTATAGGACTCAAAGACCTTTCCAAAATGTCCAAGAACATGAGAAAAGCTTAAAAATTGGGCAAGTTATGCCTTGTGGAAGTTGGGAAATTTTTGGATATTTTGAAAAGTCAACTTTGATCCAAATGACCTAAAAATGCTAATGGGCCCATTTTTCTTCCATGATTCATCATTCTAAGCATGTGCACGACCACTTGGCCCATAGGGAAGTATTTTCTCATTTTTTATTTATTTATTTGAATTATTATTTATATTAATTCATTTAAATCATTTAAATATGTGGAAAATATATAACTTGACCTAAAAAATCTTTTCATGCATGTTTTGCCATCAAGATTTCGTGCATAGGCTAATTAGGAAAGATTTGGTTTGATTTGAGCATAATTGATACAAAAACCATGTGAAAAAGATTGAAAACATAATGGAAAAAATCAAATATTCAATCCATGATTGCAAGAGATTTTCATCAGTTTTGTTAACCTAATAGCCTCACTACATAATCAGAAACCTAAACCTAATGCATACACACTGAAAGCTGCGCTAAAAGTCCATGAACAAACTTGGAAAAATTCTCTAAAAAGTCAAAACTGTAAACCACTCTAGAGGTCGATTCAAAGTGCAAAATTTGTTTCAATAGCTTGCCAAGGTTGCCCTGAACACATCCCAATCCCAAACATCCATCAACACGCCAAGAACTGGTAGATTGAACTCAAACTGCATCAAGAAAATTCCATTATCGTGTTTCATGTTTTAAGCATTTTTACAGCATTTTGTTCATAGATTCTTGTTCCTCATTTGATTCTAAATCTAACCAATGCATTTAATTTGATCATTACGCTGTATATATGAATATGCCATGAGTGAATTTTAGGTTTTTCAGAGCTTGGAATTAGGGCTTTTGCAAAGAGGAAAAATTAAGACTCAAGACTATTGCCATTAGATTCATCATGTCTAGACGAAGAGTAATCCATAGTCGCGCTCAATTTATAGAGCCCTGAGACCTATTCGCTATTTTTCCAAAGGCCACCTAACGCAACGCGTGAAAAAACGTTGCCTTTGTGTTTTGTTTTACAGGGAACGTGAAGGAGACGAAGTCGTGGCCACAAGCGATTCGTTGATTTGAATTTCGCGCGTTTCTCTCCACTAACGCGTTGGTCTTTCTTTTTATTATTTAGTTGTTTGTATATTAATTGAATGCGTGTGTAGCTCAGCTGGCAAACGTTGAAGGCTTCAACATCCAAGACCTGGGTTCGAGTCCCAGGTCTGTATAATTTCCAATATTATTTTGCCATGTGAATTCTCATGCAGCGCCCAAAGTCAAGCCTATCATGCACGCTCAAAAATCATCACCCACGTGTATATTGAGATCAAGCCAAGGGCGGAGATTGGGAGAGTACCATGGACCCTAGTCAACATAGGGACACGCAAGCCATGGAAGTCAAAAAGGGCTTCAGGGTAATGGGCTTGGATTTCTAAAGACACACCTCACAATTGGGGCCTGAACCCCCCCCCCCCCCCCCCTGGTTTGCAATTTTGCTTTATATTTTATTTTTTTTAATTTATATTTTATTTACTTTATTGTTTTAATTTAATTAATTATTTTTTTACAATATATAAAAAATGCCTAAAAAATCAGAAAAAAGATAAAAACATGATAATTAATTTTTATTTTAATATTTTCATGTAAATAAATTAATTTAGATTAGAGTTTTAATTTTAATTCTTTTCATAACAAAAATCCAAAAATATAGAATTAGGTTTAATTTTTTATCCCTCTTTAATTTGTTTCCTTTTTTACCATAATATTTATTTATTTATTTTTATAATTAAATTGTACATAAATAACTTAGGTTAAAAACTTCAACATTTTTTTAATAAGTTTAAAAATAAATAGAATTAGGGTTTAACGTTCAATTTTAGTTTTAATTAATTTTTTTTTTCCATTAAATCTTAAAAAACATAAAAATACCAAAAAAATATTCTCTTTTAATTTTTAATTTTAATTCCTCGTTAATTTTAATATTTTGCAAAAAAGGTCCAACGCCCTCGTTCCGATTTAATTAATTCGCATATTTATTTTATACCGCTTAAATAATTATGTATCTCTCCCAAAGCGTTGTAACATTTACTTTTCGCACTTTTATTTGCTGTATTTATTTTCTGTCAAATCGGGTCCGGTTTAATTTTGGCGATGTGGACCCGCGCCATTTGTAATAGCTTTAGATTTACTTTTTCTCGCAACTTTTAACTATTAAACAAAGCATGCAAGAATGAATGGACTTAAATAAAACCAAGCGTAGATCACAATGAACATGACAAGACAAATATCAATGAAAATGACACACGAATCGCACACACCACCCCTAGGGTACGCCTCATTGTTGCCTTGCCTTCGAAAGGTGATCGTCGAGTAGAGGATGTCTTAGTAAGTCCTCATGATCCGAGAACCTGGCATGAGGGTAGCTTCTAAGGTGTCTTCCCATTGCTCTGGTGATCACCATGTCCCGAACCTCGAATTGACCCGAACACCTCCAACGGTGGTGCTACCTACCTCTCAATGGTGGGATGGCGCTACTTTAAAGGACATTTACACAGACAAATTCCTTAGGGTAGGTAGGTTCTCGTAGATACTTGCTCTCTTTCAAAAACAAATCAAAATCTTTTCACACCGACACTTTTCAAAAGCTTTCAAAACAATTTTTCAAACACTCTGACGTATGAGTCGATCTGAAACTTTCAAAGAAACTTTTTTAAAACCCACATTGAAAAGCAAACAAACCATTTTTGAAAACACAATGAGCAAGTATCTAAGAGCCCATGGATAACCATGGATAGAAAGGGTGCTAACACCTTCCCTTTCTATAATCTACCTCCCGAACCGAGAGCAATCTCTTTAAGGAATTTTTCTGTGCTTTTGTCCTTTCCATTTGGAGAAAATAAAAGACGGTGGCGACTCTTGCTTCCGCGACATTTCGCGAACCAGCGTTAAACAGTCAGTTCCAGATCCACCGATCACAATCTGCAAGCTGATTCTCTTCTCGCGGGAAATGCTCAAAGGTGATTTGCTCGAAATGAGGCAACAATGTCAGGACATGTTCTTTGTATGGGATAAGATTAGGATGTTTGGTATCCCACTCTCCTTTGATTTGACTGATAACCAAAGCCGAGTCCCCAAATACGATCAAAAATTTGATCCCCAGGTCAATAGCAGCCTTGAGACAAAAAATGCAAGCTTCATATTCAGCCATGTTGTTGGTACAGCTGAAGCAAAGTCGGGCCGTGAAAGGCGTGTGACAACCTTCTGGGGAAATGAGTACTGCACCGATGCCGTTACCAAGTGCATTTGAAGCACCATCAAAGTACAGGGTTCATCGGGATCCATTTTTAGGTCCGTCATACGGTCCGTTACCTTCAATGTTGTCCAAATTCATGTTGTCCTCGTCCGGGAAGTCGAATCTCATGGACTGATAATCTTAGATAGCTTGATGAGCTAGATGGTCAGCTAGTACACTCCCCTTTATAGCTTTTTGGGTAGTGTACTGGATGTCATACTCTGTTAGGATCATTTTCCATCTAGCTATTCTTCCAGATAAAGCTGGCTTCTCGAAGATATACTTGATAAGATCCATTTTGGAAATCAACAGAGTAGTATGAGTCAACATATACTGCCTTAGTCGGCGAGCAGCCCATACCAAAGCGCAGCAAGTTTTCTTGAGCAGTGAGTAGCGAGTCTCACAGTCGGTAAACTTTTTGCTAAGGTAATAAATGGCATGCTCTTTTCGACCAGACTCGTCATGATGGCCCAAAACACACCCCATTGAGTTATCCAAGACGGTCAGATACATGATCAACGGTCTTCCTTCGACGGGTGGCATTAGAATAAGAGGTTCTAGCAAATACTCCTTAATCTTATCAAAAGCAGCTTGGCAATCGTCGTTCCATTCGACTACCTGATCTTTCTTTAATAATTTGAAAATCGGCTCACAGGTAGACGTCAGATGAGAGATGAATCTGGCAATATAGTTCAAGCGCCCCAAGAACCCTCTAACCTCCTTTTCAGTACGGGGAGCATGCATTTCTTGTATTGCTTTCACTTTTGTTGGATCGACCTCAATTCCCTTGTTGCTGACAATAAATCCAAGAAGTTTACCAGACCTAACTCCAAAAGTACACTTACTTGGATTCAGCCTGAGTTTGTACTCTTTCAACCTGGCAAACAGCTTTTGCAGATGCTCAAGGTGTTCCTCCTCTGTTTGTGATCGAGCTATCATATCGTCTATGTAAACTTCGATCTCATGATGTATCATATCATGAAACAAAGCTACCATGGCGCGTTGATAAGTTTCCCCTGCGTTCTTCAGCCCGAACGGAATCACCTTGTAACAGAAGGTTCCCCACTGTGTAACAAAGGTTGTTTTCTCCATGTCCTCGGGGGCCATTTTGATCTGGTTGTAGCCCGAGAATCCATCCATGAAGGAAAAACCTTTGTGCTGAGCTGTGTTGTCAATCAAAATGTCGATGTGTGGTAGCGGAAAATCATCCTTAGGGCTGGCCCTATTCAAATCCTGGTAGTCCACACACATTCTGACCTTGCCTTCTTTTTTAGGTACTGGCACAATGTTAGCAACCCATTGTGGATAGGATGTAACAGCCAGAAAGCCAGCGTTGAATTGCTTCATTACTTCTGCTTTAATCTTCTCAGACATGTCGGGCCTCATTCGGCGGACTTTTTGCTTGATCGATGGACAATCCTCTCATGTAGGGAGACGGTGAACCACGATGTCTGTGTCTAAACCCGGCATGTCTTCATAAAACCAGGCGAAGATTTCAACGTATTCATTTAACATTTGTACCAAACGCTCCTTGACACTTGGTTCCAGATTGGCACCCACTTGCACTTCTTTCCCGTCTTCCTTTGTTCCTAAGTTGACTGTTTCCAACAACTCTTCATGAGGCAAGATGGCCCTTTCTTCTTGTTGTAGAAGTCTGGCTAGCTCTCCTGGTACTTCACAATCTTCGTCGTCTTCACACTCAGCCTGATTGACCAAATCTTCAGAGTTAATGAAGGACATAGCAGAATAGTCACCCATAGAATCCAGAGTGGATGGGTACCTGCATTTATGAGTGTGGGTGTGTGTAAGGGATATCCATCCTTAAACAAACAAAAATGCAAAAGTATAGAAAATGAACACAGCAGTTTATCAATGAAAACGTCCAATGAATCATTAAACATGGCATATGGATATGAAGAGAATCAAAACCCTTACAAATGGACCTACATACCCCGGGCAAGGAATGAGGTGAAAAAGTAGTGTGCAGATTATTTAAAAGTAATTATTACAGACCAACAGGAAATGTTCGAAAGATAAGTTACTGATTAATGAAAGTAATGGGGACAAAGTCTTTCGCCTCCCAGTTGTGTAGTCCCCCTTCGATGGTTGGGAAGATCCAGTCTTCAATGTTACCCTCTCCGTCTTCGTCTTCCAAGGCATTGATTCCATGAGGAGAAATCTTGATGGGTGTTCTTTCAATTTTTGAGCGACGCATAGCTTTTTGCCCCGCAGCGGTAAATCCCAACCCAAACTTGTCTGTTTTGTGAGGAATGTCAGGCAACTGTCCCCATGTTGAGCTCTTTCCCTCCTTCATTGCAGCCTTTGCGTCTTTCAGAGATGCTATCCTGGCCATCTACTTGGGTGTCTCAGCTACTGCCTTTGCTACAGCAACCTCGGGAGCAAATTCCTCGAAGTGTTGGAACGGTGTCTCAATGAACTCGCCATCCACTTCCACATACCGAAAGGAGTTCAGGTGACTGATCATATATTCTTCTTCACCGTGTACAGTTATAATCTTTCCTTTGACAGGGTATTTCAGTATCTGATGTAGGGAGGAAGTGACTGCCCCAGCATTATGTATCCATGGTCTCCCTAGCAAGCAAGAGTATGACGGACGGATGTCCATCACATAGAAAGTTGAGTGGAATACCTCAGTGCCCACCTTGATGGGAATGTCGACCTCCCCATGCACCATTCTTTTAGACCCGTCAAAGGCCCTGACAATGATATTACTTGGTTTCAGCTCCAAGCCCTTGCAATCCAATCGATCCAAAGCTTTCTTAGGTAGCACGTTCAGAGAAGAACCAGTTTCGACCAAAACATGGGCAAGAGTAGTTACTCGACATTCAGCTGACACATGCAATGCGTCATTGTGCTTTCTTCCTTTCGGAGTCAGGTCAGCATCAGAGAAACCCAGACCATTGTCTGCGGTCAGGCTGGCTACACAATCCTGGAATTAATCGACTGAGGTTTCCTGGGGAACATGGGCTGTCTTCAGAAATCTTATCAATGCTTTGGCATGAGCCTCAGAACAAAGCAGCAATGCTAACATGGAGATCTTCGAGGGGGTTTTCCCCAGTTACTCTACCACATCATAATCACTCTTCTTAATTATTTTCAGAATCTCCTCCATTTCTTTCTTAGAGGTTTCAGGGATAACCAATGGCTGAGCCCTCGTCCTGACGAGCTCATCTTGGATCCCTTTCCCCTTATCAACAGAAGTAGGAGGGACTACCACAGGAGTAACGGCTTCTTCAATCAGCGGAGTTCTTGCAGAAAGTTTTATCGGTGCAGGAGTAACTTTGGCAGCAGCTGAGGGTCCAAAGATTGCCTTTGGAGGGGCAATCTCTGGAGAAAATATTCTCCCACTTCGGGTAATCTTGCTCGTACCGGAAATGTTTCCAATGTCGGCATTTTCTTCGTCAGAGCTCTCTTCAGTTATCTCAACTTGTTTAACACCATGGTAGTAGATTTCTCCACCGTAATTCCATGGTATTGATTTCTCAGATTTGTAGGGGACAGGCCCAGGCATGGTTATTTTCAGAGGAACAAACTTCATAGTGGATGTAATCTTAACAGGCTTTTTAGGGACCTTGGAAAGATTGGTGGAAATGGTGATTATTGAAACATCTTTGATAGGAGTTGGAGTAACAGGAATCTTTTCGAAAAGAATTTGTTGGCTATCCATTAGACCTTGGATGCCTATCTTCAACAATGGACAGTCGATTGGTAGGGAGAAACAACAGTAGCAGTCTTCTTTACATCCTGGGAAAATCCCAGCCTTCAACAGATTTAACTTGATTGTCAACAGTGGGGTTATCAGATCGTCAACAGCAGAAACATACAGATCGTCTTCAACAGCATGAACATGATGGCCATGCTTTGGCATCGGAGCGGATATTACATTCGGCTTCTCCGGAGCATCGAACTCGACCTCTTTTGCATCTATCAAGTCTTGAATTTTATTCTTTAGTGCCCAACAACTGTTGGTGTCATGTCCGGCGCTATCAGAATGGTAGGCACATTTGGCATTGGCATGATAGTATGGAGATGTGGTGTTAGGGTTTTTCGGTGCCTCCTTTAGACCAGTTAGATTCAACTTCAACAAATGGGGAAGAACTTGTGCAGGTGTCATATTGATGCGGGTGAACTGTCGTTGTGGCCGTTCTATCTGTTGCTGATTTGGTCTGGACTGATTGTTACGAGGCTGATCATTTGATGAATTTTGAATCATCACGGCCCCCACAGTCGGCCGGCGCTCAGTTCTTCCTGTCCCCTTCTGAGAGTACACAAAAGCTGCCTCCTTTTTGGATGGAAATGACTTTTTAACAGTTGTAGATGCAGAGGCATCCCTTTGAATCTTCCCATTCTTAATACCAGCTTCCACCCGTTCGCCAGTCAGAATCAATTCAGTAAACCCTGCGGAAGAGCTCCCGATCAAATGGTTGAAGAACGGGCCAGATAGGGTCCCCAAGAACATATCAACTAGTTCCCTATCAGAAAGAGGTGGCTGCACTCTTCCGGCCAAGTCGCGCCATTTCTGGGCGTATTCCTTGAATCCCTCATTTGAGGCCATTCCCATACTTTGTAGCTGAGTACGGGTTGGCGCCAAGTCAGAGTTATATTGATACTGGCGATAAAAGGAAGCTGCCAAATCCTCCCAATTATGTACCTCTGACCTCTCTAGCTTGTAAAACTAATCTAGCTGTGTACCAGACAGGCTATCCTGGAAGAAGTGTACCCAAAGATTTCTGTCGGATGTATGAGGTTGAATTCTTCTGACATATAACCTCAAGTGCATCTTCAGGCAAGACAGGCCATCATATTTTTCAAAAACTGGCACTTTAAACTTTTGAGGGATCACAATCCCAGCAATCAATCCCAATTCTTCAAAATCTAACCCAGGAACCCTTTGCAGCTCCATAGCTTCCAGTCTATCCTCCAGGTTTTTGTATTTGTCGTCCGCTGGAGGGTATTGTTACTTTGAGTAGTATTCATCTTCCTCAACCTCTTCCTCTTCAGCCTCGGACTCAGAAGGTAGTGCAACTCCTTTTCCCTTACTGGTTTCCTCCTCAGATGCGGAGGGAAATTCAAGAACTCTTCTAGCTTCATTCTCAAACCTTCTTCCCAGTGTAGCTACCCTGACTCTCTTCTTCTTCTTTTTCACTTTTTCTTGCTCTTTGTTCCCAAGCAGTGTTTTTAGATCCTCCTGACCCTTTGCCAAGGTCATAAGGAGTTGTTGAAACTGCGAGTTTTGTGCCTGCAGATCTTTGATCGTCTGTTCGAGATCCATCTTACTGAAATAAACAGCAGAGAGATAAGGAAACTTGGTGTGAAGACCTGCTTATGCATATGATGAATGATATGTTTATTCATGTAATGCATTCAAGGATTTAGAAATTCAACATTTGTTGCAAACAAAAAGAACACACGTCATATTAATAAGAAGAAATTTGTCAGTACATAAATGCCCCATGGGCCAAATATTACAAAAACTTCTTAAGGTAAAAAGACGTTGCGCATCCTCTTTGATGCAATGTAAGTGTTGAGGGTATCCTCCTCATGAAGTTGGCGGGTAAGCTCCAAAACCTTCTTCTCACTGGCATAGAAGCTGGCTTCAAAAGTATTATGTTCCTCCTTGAGTTAGATCCAACTCTTCTGCATCTCCTCCCATGATGTTGGCATGTTAGGATATAGGATGGTGTAGGGAACCTCTCCTTCCTTAACAGGCTCTTTAATCAAAGGGAGAATATGAGGGTAAGGCATCATAAGATTCTGGGCTCGGGTCCTTACCCACTTGAGATAAGGCTCAAGAGGGATGGAGTTCTTATGCCTTAGTGTCTTGCTATCTACCTTGTTAGGCATCCTCCAAGCTCTGATGAATCTTTGGCGAAGTCCTTGCGCATCGTTGTCGAAGTCAAAAACTAGGTCAGGAATCAGCATGTCATGAGGGCCATCCCTCCGTGCATATCCAAATTTTCTCAAAGCTAGACAAGGGTTGTAGGTAATGCCTCCCCTAATGCCAAGTAATGGAACATTAGGAAACTCTCCACAACGATCGATGATGATGACATTTTCTCTGGACCGAGAACACCAATGTACATCAGAGTGTGTGAGGGTCATCAACCATTGTGACCACCTTAAGCCTTGGTCATTCTTCAAAATAGATTGTGGAAGGTGCGAAATAAACCACCTTGCAAGGAGAGGAGTACAGCACATGAGAACACCTCTCTTTCTCATTGTTCGTGTGTAAAATGAGTGGAAGATATCCCCAAGTAATGTAGGTATGGGATTCCTTGACATGAAAATCTTGGCAGCATTGACATCTATAAGTTGGTCAGGATTTGAGAACAAGACCAACCCATAAATGAGGAGTGCCACAATTTATTCAAAGGCTTGTAGATCTAAGGAATTCCAACACTCTTGTGCCTTCTCAAACAAGAATTTTGCCAAGAAGCCTTTGACACTACTCCTAGTCTCCCAATGCCCCTTAATGTCAGATGGTTGCAAGTGTAGTGCTTGAGCAACATATTCAGGTTTTGGTTCTTTTTCCGTACCGTTGTAGGGTAGTTCATTAAGAATAGGAATTCTCAGGAGTTGAGAAAATTCCTCCAAAGTGGGCACCAATTGGTAGTCGGGGAATGTGAAACAGTGGTGAAGGGGGTCAAAGAACTGGAACAACACTTTCACCATGTCTTCTTCAATGTTGGTGTTGACTAGGCTGAGCAGTCTACCATGTCTTTCACTGAAAAGAGAGCTTTCTGGAATTCTGGATGTAAGCTCCTTGAGTTGAGGAGGGATTCTCACAAGGTTGACTTGGATAGTTTTCCTGCGAAGAATTTCCATGACCTACAAAACAAGAACAAAGATGAAGATCCAAACCCTTGAAATGGTTAGCGGATGCATATGATGCTTTATGATGTTCATGATGTATGCACAAACATATGTACAAGCAAGTCACACAAAACCCTAGTTTCAGGCTTGCATGAGGTTTCATAGGTAAGTACCCTCTTGAGTGAAGTTGGCTTAAAAAACCTGTCCTATAAATAGTAACCGGGTTCTAAGGAGCTCAATATCATTGGATTGTTTTCCATGTTCATTGTTTTGGTTTAGCCACTTAACTAGTGACCAAAATATTCCAAGAAAACAACCCTCAATGAGTGTAGTATCGAGCATCTACCAACTTCGGACTGCACCAAAGCCGGTCATCTCACTACCCTTAATAAAAGGCCAAGATGGTCAAGTAAGGTTCTAGGTCATTAGTGCTTAGTGACATCACTCAGCGGCCCCGTACTCTCCTTGATTGAACTCAAGGGTAACCGGTACTCTAAAATATGTCGCACTAATATAGCTATTGCTTCAACCATGTCGGTATACCCCGCACAATTTCCACAACGTATTGCTATCTATGAATGTTTCCCAAATCTGGGTGTAGGATTTCAAGCCCAAACAAGAGAACCAAAATATAAAGCAATCAAAGCAAACAATTAGTCATGCAAAAGGGTGATCTAAGCCCTAAGGTTACTCCACTTTTAAATCTATCCCCAGCAGAGTCGCCAGTTCTGTGATACGGTGGGAGAACTGACTTGGGTTTTGCGTTTGTTTTCGCAAATGTTTCGGTTTAGCAAGAGTCGCCATCGACTTTTTATTTTATTCTAAGGAAAGGTTGAAAAGCACAGCAAAAACCTTTGAGATGTTTTCTTGGGTTCGGGGAGTAGATTATAGAAAGGGAAGGTATTAGCACCCTTTCTATCCATGGGCTCTTAGTTACTTGCTTAGATCACTTGCCTTGCATTTTCAATTGTTTGAAATGGTGCTTTGTGTGTGATTTTGAAAGAGGTTTTGAAAAGAGGCCATTTGTTGTGGCAACCTTTGTAATGATCCATGTTTGAATGTATACAAAGGTGTATTTGTCTTTTGAAAAGTTTTCAATGTTTTGAAAGTTTGTTTTGAAAGTTGTGTTGTGATGTGTGTTTTGAAAATAGGCAAGGTTTTGTTTTGCAAGTTTGATCAAGTAACTAAGAGTTGTCTACCCCTAAATTTACTCAAAGATTTTTCCTATGTTTTAACCCTTTTAACAGTATTGTTCCACCATTGTATTTGGTGGACAATCTTGTGTTAGGATGTTAACGGGACAGGCGCGGGTCATCGTTTTAGACCATGAATGCAATGATGCCAAGTGTCTTTGGCAATTTTTTCCTTTAAGGGACTTGATCATTTTTAGGCAACTTGAGAAAGCGTCATCGAGGGACTATGATCATTAGATTTGTTTTTGTTTGGCCAAAGACACTCAACATGCAAGCATGACCCATTTTTGAAGGCAACAAGTGGAGTAACCCTAAGGGTGCAAGTGTGATTGTTGTTGTCCATTTTCATGCTTGTTTATCTTTGAATTAGGTCAAGCTATTTGTTATTTGATTTTTGCATACAAACCCTAGGTCTATCATGGCACAATTTGAAAGCTTTTAAATGTGGAATTTTAAAGCCCTAAACTATTACAACATGATTATAGGGATGGGGGTACAAATGTTTGAATGGGGGTATTTGACAAGAAATTTAAATCTAGGCCATTACATCCATATCGAATATACAAGTATTTAAATGTACAATATTTGCAATATAAATGAATATCAAAATGCAATGTATTATGCACAAAAATGGCCTTTTATGTATGTAAAAGTTTTCATGTTTGAAATATAAACAAAATAGAAAAATATCAATTTGGAGTATTTTTGTGTTTTTAGGGCAAAACCCTAATTTTTAATAAATAGTAATTATTTACTAATTATATACAATATTTATGTAATTATTTATAAAAAAAATAAATAAAAGAGAAGTAAATTGTAAAAAAGTATTTTTTGATGTCAAATATTAATAAAAATAATAATGTATTATTTTCATATTTTTGTCCTAAATATTTAATAAAATATGTATAAGTATTTATATTATTTATTAAATATACTAAATATATACAAAAAATGAAATATTAATTATTTACAAAAAAAGTATATTTTTAGAAAATGTTTTCAAAATGTAAACAAAAATAATAACTAAAAAAATATGTTTTTGTATTATTGTTTAATATTTTGGATAAAAAGAAATATATTTGTTTGTATATATATGCTTAAATAAAATAAACAAATGCCAAATAAATGCAAAACTGGATGAAAAAATATTTTTAATATTTTTTATGTTTTGACAAAAAATAATAAGTCAGAAGAAAAAATAAAAAGTCAAAAATGAATAAAATATCACACAATGGGCCAGGGGGGTGTAAATGGAAAATGAGGGTGCAAACAGAAAAAACAAACCCAGGCCCAGCCCAAGTCCACCTTCTTCAACCTCTAGCCATTTCTGTCTCAAAAACGTGCGCCCTCCATGCTTGGTTCAAACTCCCTGATTCTTTGACTTTTAGCAAAATCTTATAACATCAATAATGTAGAGCATTATGTCACGATTTTAAACATATAAAAAAGTTGTTCTAACTCTCAGGAACGAGAGATAATTTCTCCTCCCCCAATTTCTGACCTAGCTTTTCTTCCATGTTCAGGTCCAAAATTCTCACAGCACACACAATATAAATGAAAAGTAACTACATGGATGGCTTCAGGGCTATGAGTAGGACATGCTTTCTTCACAAACTTAAGCCTAACTATGCCTGGATAGAGAGATAGAAGTTCAAATTTTTACCTGTTCAGCTTGAGTCGTGTACAACAATGGAGGTATCTTCAATGGAGTTTGAACTTTGGTACAGCTTGCCTGAAGTACAAGGATGCCTCCCTTATGCTTAGCTTGCTTTGAATCTCTCTGAATCAAGCTATGGAAGTCAACCTGCAAAACTGAAAAGTGAAAATGGCACACTTGGCTATGGATGTTACAGCTTGTATCTAAGGCTTGGAATAGCTTCAATGGATGGTAGGGAATGTATTGGAACTTGTTTGGGCAAAAACGCACGAGTGAATGATGCTGGCCAAGTCAAACTGCAGGCATGCCCTGTTTCTTGCAGAAAAATGGTGTTTTGATGAATGAGGAGGTATTGAAGATGGTTTGGTCGTGCTTTAGGTCAGTTAGGGAGTATGACATTTGTTTACAAAGTTTGTTTTTGTTGGTCTTTGCAGGAATGTGAGTTATGGTTCTGTTTGACAATTTTCTTCTCCCATAAGCAAAGATATGCAACTTGGGTTATAGGCCAATGCAGGTCACTCAAGCATGCTGCCTACTTTGTTCTTGATCAGTGGGATTTGTCCACAAACTTGTGCCTCAAAGATATGGCCTGTACTTCAAAGATCCCGAATTTGACATAAAGCCTTACTTTTCTAAAATGGCAAAATTGCTTTTTCTAATTAAGGATTGATTTTGTGTGTATTGTCCAAATGAACAAAATAACACTCTAACACAAAGGATATGCATTTAATTATGAAGTGTGAAGAGGATTAGAGGCCTGCAAACTAGCCTAAACAATGCTGAGTTGAAAATGCCAAGGTTATGAACATGTATTTGGCTATGAACAAAGTGACTTTTGCCCATCTTTGCAAATTCGATTCTCCCTAACCACAAGGGTGTTTAAGAAGTTCTTGGACAATTTGGAAAGCTTGGAATGTGTAATACAATCCATCTTTGTAATGCAAATTGAAATTCCAAGTGGAAGCATGTGAAAATTGGCCATAAAGTTGGACAAAAATCCTGCCTAGAATAGGTCAAAAATTTTCTAAGTTAAGAATGTTTTGCACCCTTATTCCAAAAATAATAACTTGAGCTACAAGCTTCTTTTGAGGAAACTTTGTGAATCAAAGTTGTATATTTTGCAATGGACTATAACTTTAATGTTTTGAGTTTTGTTTGAATCCATTTGCATCTTGGTGAAAAAATGGGACAAAGTTAGGAAAAAATAAGGAAATTTAAAACTTAGAAAATTTCTAAGTTATGAAATTTCTTCATTTTAAACCCTAATTTGCAATTTTGGGTTTCTTGATGAACAAGTTTCATAATTTTACATGTCTTGATGAAAAATGAATCTTGGCACTTGATTTTGACCAAAAAGTCAAAGTTTGACTTTTCAGTATACAGTCAAATTTGATCAGTTGACTGGAAAATTCATCTGTCAATCTTTTGCATTTGGGATCTTTTGAACTTGTTGAATGGACCAAGACAATGCCATTGAGTTCTTGAGTCCATATATGATCTTGATTTGCCATTGGTTAGCTCAAACAGTCAAAAATTGCCTTTGTGCAGTCAAAACCCTAAAAATGACCATTTTGCCCTTTTGGTGATCTGATCAAATTTCTTGTGGAATTGTGATCCAAACTTGACCAAATGGTTCATATGAGTTCATTATGTTGATGTGGGTCACAAATCATGAGGTTTGACTGTCAATTGGCCACAGTTGACTTTTCTCCCAATACGGTTGATTTCTAGGTCAATTGTCCAATTGACTGGGCAAAGATTTGAATCAAGACTTGAAACTTGGTATGGATAGACTTGTGAGTCCAACATGAAGCATGAAAGTCACTTTGGGAATTTTAGGTCAAAACATCCTTGTGCAAACTCAAACCCTAATTTGGGTCAACAGTGCAAGGAGGAGTCTTTAGCAGAGCAAACCCTAAATTGATCTTGAGCTCCCAGGGTCTTGTGGTGAGAAAATATTGATGAAATGAGAGGGCAAATTTTGGGGTACAACATTGTCGGATTGAGGAAAATAAATCCCTGAATGTTGTTGAGGATATGTGAATCTTCATGTCTTGAAGTTAGAGTATTGATGGATTTCTTGCTGAGAGAAATAAACTTTGTTTGTAAGGGGAATTCCATGTACTGCTTGGAAAATTTGCTTGGGGAATCTGGAGGAAATGGATGATTCCTATCAGGGAATTGATGAACTGGAAGCTTTGTTCCACTGGGAGTATTGAAAACTCTTTAGGGAGAATGTTTATTCCTGCTTGGGAAAAAGAGTTCAGGAGTCTTGATTATCCGTTGCTCTACTGGGGAATTATCTTTGGCTAGAGAGAAACAAAAGTTAGTTGTTATCCAGTCGGATTCCAGGCTTCACAACAACTTGCTGGGGAATTTGGAGAAATTGGATGATTTCTATCGGGGATTGATAAATTGGAAGCTTCGTTCCGCTGGGTAGCTAGGAGTTTTATTCCACTAGGGAGTATCGAAAACTCTGTTAGGGAGTATGGAATGGTCTAGAGATACGTTCTTATCCTTCCAACCCATCAATAATTGCCTTTCTCGTTTTGTCTATTTGTAAACAGTGATTATGTTCAAATGCATATGTTCAATAATGAATCACTGGACGTTTTTACAAACAAAACATAAGTGTAAATAAAAAAGACAAATAGTTTTTGGCAATTTCATAGTGATATCTTTGTATTGACTTTGAATAAGTACTTTTAGTACAAGGGGACAAACATTCTAGTAAGAGAATGCTGTCGTAAAAAATGGAAATTTTGATACAAAGAAAAGATAGCCATGTGTATAAAAATCCCATGGGGTTTCCATCCGGCTATAGCCCTTGTATCTCCGAGCATCTTGTCCATTTTTGCCTTGTCCGAAGATGACTGAATTGATCAGAACCTCTGAGTTTGTTGAGGGAAGCCGAAGGTTGTCCACAAAGTGATCCGACCAGACATAGTCATATGCCTTAATTCCCTACTTTTTCCTGGACCGCCCTTTCGGGTTTTTGGTCCACCGGGAAACCCTTTTTTTCCCAAGTCGCCCTTTCGGGTTTTCAACTTGCCAGGTGTACAGATTTTTGTTTTTTATCCCTAACTTTTGCCCGAACCTTTTGGTTCGCCGGGATACCCTTGTTTTTCCTAGGTATGTCAACCTAGCGGGTCTCTTATGCGTAGTATCTTTTGACTATGTCTGCGTTCGCAGGGTGTGGAAGGTCGTCTCCATCTATGGTGGTCAAGATCATTGCCCCACCAGAGAAGATGATTTTGATTACAAATGGTCCTTCATAGGTAGGAGTCCATTTTCCCCTGGGATCACTTTGTGGCAAGATGATACGTTTGATCACTAGATCCCCAACTTGATATACTTGGCGTCTGACTTTCTTGTTGAAAGCCTTGATCATCCATTTTTGATACATTTGACCATGGAAAACAGAAGTAAGTCTCTTTTCGTCAATCAAGTTCAAATGATCAAGTCGATTCTGGATCCAATCGTTTTAGTTAAACCCTGCATCCTTCATAATCCTCAGAGAGGGGATCTGAACCTCGATAGGCAAGACAACTTCCATGCCTTAAATCAAAGAACAGGGTGTTGCCCTGGTTGATGTGCGAGTCGTGGCACGATAACCGTGGAGAGCGAACGGTAACATCTCATGCCAGTCTTTGTATGTGACTGTCATTTTCTGTATGATCTTCTTAATGTTTTTATTTGCATCTTCGACAACACCATTCATCTTTGGCCGATAGGGAGAAGAATTGTGATGCTGGATCTTGAATTGTTCGCACAAGTCGGTGATCATAATGTTTTTGAGATTTGTACCATTGTCAGTGATGATCCTTTCCGGGATGTCGTACCGGCAAATGAGACTTTGCTTGATGAAGCGGGCAACAACATTCTTGGTGACGGAGGCGAATGAGGCCGCTTCAACCCACTTTGTAAAATAGTCAATGGCCACTAGGATGAAGTAGTGTCCATTGGAGGTTGTAGGCTTGATTTCCCCAATCATATCAATTCCCCACATAACAAAGGGCCAAGGGGCCGTCAAGATATTCAGAGGGACCGGAGGTATGTGCACCTTGTTAGCATAAATTTGAAACTTATGACAGGTTCGGGAGTGTTGATAGCAATCTGCTTCCATGGTAGACCAATAATAGCCTTCCCGTAGGATTTTCTTCACCATCGTATGCCCACTGGAATGGGTGCCAAAAGTACCTTCATGTAATTCAGCCATGATCCTTTCAGCTCCAACCTTATCCACACACCGGAGTAATACGGAGTCAAAATTGCGCTTGTACAAGATACCATTACTAAGGAAGAACTTAGCAGAGAATCTCCTTAAGAATTTGTTATCATTGACTGAAGCTCCTTCCGGATATTCTTGGGCCTCAAGATACCTCTTGATTTCGTGAAACCAAGGCTGGTCCACTATTTCTTCAGTATTAATCTCGTGACAGTGTGCTGGTTCATTCATTCGTTCGATGGTGATCTGGGGAGCCTCGTTATCCCAATTAAGTTTAAACATAGATGACATTGTGGCTAGAGCGTCTGCTAGCTGATTTTCTTCTCGCGGGAAATGCTCGAAGGTAATCTTCTCAAAATGTGGTAGCAACGTCAAAACATGTTCTTTGTAAGGCATAAGGTACGGGTATGGAGAGAATGTAGAATATCCCCGAGCAATATAGGAACCGGATTGTGAGCAAGGAAGATATTAATGGCACTTACATCTATAAATTGGTAATAATTAGGGAACATAACCAACCCATAGATCAAGAGGGATAAGACATCTTCAAAGGCATGGTAACTCATAGCGTCCAAGAATATCTGAGCTTTCTCCATTAGAAAATTTTCAAGAAGAACTTTAACTCTGTTTCTTCTTTCCCAATGGATTCAACATCAGATGGTTGTAAGTGCAAAGCTATGGTGACATTTTCAGAAGCTGGATCTTGTTCTAAACCAGTGAAAGGTACCTGCTCCAGTATAGGTAGACCAAGTAGCTTAGAGAATTCTTCTGGTGTAGGCACCAGTTGATAATCTGGAAATGTGAAGTAGTAGTGCTCGTGATCAAAGAACTGGATTAAGACACTCATCAAAACTTCGTCAAACCCGGTTGTAACCAAAATGAGAAAATGACCATGTCTTTTGTTGAATGATGAGTCCTCAGGAACCTTTAAGACAATTTCCTTGAGTTTGGGAGGAATTTCTACGAAGTTAATCCAGATGGTTTTTCTGTGACCTGAATTCATAACCTACAAAACAGCGAAGAGGTAAATCCACAGGTCCTTGAAATGGTTAGTGCATATGAATGTCATGATTTTTATGATGTCATGATTATGCTTAAATCATATATAAACACAAGCAAGTCACACAATAGACCTTAGGTTTAAAGGCTCGCATGAGGTCTAAGGTAAGTACCCTCTTAAATGTTCAGTTGCCTCAACCTGTCCTAATAATAGTAACCAGGTTCTAAGGAGTCTCATATCATTGACATTTCCGTCAAGCATTGTTTCAGCTCAAGCACCAAAGTATTGCAGCCAAAATATCACGAAAGTCTAGTCTCAATGAGTGTAGCATCGAGTATCAACCAGTCTTCGGTCGGAACCAAATCCGACTATCTCACTACTTCCTAATGGCTAGGATGAGTCAATTAAAGGTTCTTAAGGTCAGTTAGCGCTTAGTGACACTATGAGGAAGCCTAATGTTATCCCTGACTTATTCAAGGAACATTAGTACAATCTAGAGTATCGCGCTAACGTAGCCACCACTTTGTACGTATCGGTCTACGCCATACAACTTCCATGATTTATTGCTACTTACCTAATAAGGTGCCCCAGATCCGGGCGTAGTAACCTAAGCAATCCCTTTAAAAATAAAGCATACAAAACACACAAGGAAAGCAGTTAAAATGATCTAAACTCTAAGGTAACCCTACTTTTTATATACTCCCCAACAGAGTCGCTAGTTCTGTATAACGATGGTAGAAGTGACTGTTATACTAGTTTTATGTTTGTATTCGCAAATGTTGCAGTAATCAAGAGTCACCACCCACTTTTCTTTTATCCAACAAAGGAAAGGGTGAAATGAACAGAAAAGAGACCTTTCGAGATTATTTCTGAGTAAGGGGGTGGATTATGGAAAGGGAAGGTGTTAGAACCCTTTTCATCTATAGTTATCTACGGGCTCTTAGATGCTTAGCTCATTTTGAAATACCTTGTTCTTTGTGTGTTTGGAAAAGTTTTTTTGAAAGCGCCTTAGTGCCGAGAACTTTGTAATGTTTCTCGGAATGGTAGAGAACGTATACAAAGTGTTTGAAAATGTTTTTGAAAGAAGTTTTGTGTAAGTATAAACATTGTTTGAGAAAGCATCTAATCTCTATCTACTTTACTCGAAAGGTTGTTCTTTTCCTTTAGATAGTGTTATCCTACTATTAGTGAGTAGGTAGCCCTAGTCGTTGGATGTTTGAGGGACATTCGAAGGGACGTTTATACAGTCACAAAGGAAACTGGGCAAGAAACTTTAGTAACTACCCTAGGGTTTTTAAGATCACACCGAGGCAACGTCGAGAGGGTCATAGAGGGACTTATGATCTTTAAACTGGAGGGTAGCCACTAAAATCTCTCACGTTTCGAGAGTTGTGACTGTTTTCCGAAGACGATCAAAGTGGGATACCCTAGAGGTGTATATGTGAGAGTGTGTTGTATTCAGTTATTTTTATCTTATGTTAGGTTTACTAGCGTTTGATTTTACGTTCTTGCCATACAATCCTATTAGTCATGCATCTAACAGTTAATAATTTGCAGAAATTAAAAGTGCGGAAATGTAAATCCTAAACTATTATAAGGCTTCGGGGAGGGTGACTAATTGCATATCCAAAAACTTGGGGGAAATAAAGCAGTAAAGTAAAGTCCTAGTTATAAAATCTATTACATCCCATAAGAAGATACATTAATATGAAAATGATAACGAAAGCAATAAACACACGCAAATTGAAAATAACGTCTAAATCCTAAGTGAAAGGAAATCTTTTTTATTTTTACTTATTTGGAAAATGCTAAAATTGGACTAGTTAATTGAAAGAAAAGAAAAGTTATTAATTGAAAATAATTCTAAACAAATCTAATTTTTTTGGAATTTTTATTATGCAAAGAAAGTGAGTTAACCTAAATCTATTTAATTTAAAATTAAAGAAAATGGTTAAATAATTATTAATTAATTTACAAAAATTAGTTTAATAAAAAAACCTAAAACTATATTTTTTATGATTTTTTTATATTTTTATATTGTTATTAAAAAATGATTAAAACAAATAAATAAATTAAAACAAATAAATAAATAAAAAAGGAAAATGGGCCTGATAGCAAAAGGGATAGAGGGGGTATAGTTTGCAAAACGCAGGCCCAGATCAAGAAGAGGCCCTTGTTGCCTTTCGATCCAATGAGGGAGATTGTCGAAAGTGCATGATAGACTGCATGTTAAGGGCATTGGATCTGGATTGGCCAGCATCTGGAAGTAGGGGAATGATGGTGTACGGTGCACTCCTTTGATCTGGGAACACTAGATCTGCAGGAAACTTATTAGAAAAACAAAATTCTAGACTTGGGTTTGAATCTGGTCTTGGTTTCAACAGGTCGTGGCTATATCATTCAATTCGAGCCATGATCTAGATTGTGCCCTAAACCTGGTAAATCCCTAATTCTGCATCTAATCTCTCATGTATTACATTAGAATAAATCAAAATAATGATATAGACAAGAAATACATGTTGAATTCGTTTAAGCTGTATGTATTAAGAGATTCGATAGGGAGATTTTTGCCAAAGTGAAGCGATTTGATTGGCTAGCTTTTGGGCACTTCAGGTGTGGATATGGACTGAAATAAACTCTTGGGAGTCTCAAGAATTCGAATACAACACTGGTTTGGATGGAGGAAGGATTTTGGGAGTTTCACAACTTTGACGTTTTTTTTTTTGTGGAGCTTCGATAGGCAATGTGTGTGTATGTCCTCTGTTTCTGATTTGGTCTAGTATTTATAGGAGTGTAGTGGTGAACAAATATGGCATAAATCATCCATTAGCCATGGCTTTGAAAGCAAAATTAAAATATTTGAAAAGTTGCGATTTTGATAATTTTCTTGCCATTCTTGAAACATAATGAACCTAGACATGTTATGGTTGGTGTCTTGCTCGAATTTGGGCCTCAACCAAATAAGTCCAAGCCCAAAAAGCTTCATCCCATTAGGTTTTCGTTTCGATTTGTAGCTCCATTTCACATTAATTGGTTTTTTTTTTGTTCTTTCGACAAGCTCCCAAGTTTTGTTCTTCTCGATGGCTCTAAGTTCATCTTTCATGGCTTCACACTAATTCGAATTGCTGAAGACTTCACCATCATGGCTTCTTCGATTAAGTCACCATCTACATCGATTGCTTGATATGGAAACCTCTCATATCCAACTAGCCTAGTCGAACTTAGTTATTGTTCTTGGGGATCTTCTTTCCTTCTGCACAGGTGATTATTCTATTAGACCAGTCGAAGTATCACGTTGTTCATTTTGACTTGTCGAAGCTTCATTCTATTCATCTTCTTCAAACAAAGTTACACAAGTGGTTCTTCGATTCGACCAGTCGAAGTATCACCTTGTTCATTTTGACTTGTCAAAGCTTTGTTTTGTTCATCTTCTTCGAACAAAGTTGCACCTGTGGCTCTTCAATTTGACCAGTCGAAGTATCACCTTGATCATTTTTACTTGTCGAAGCTTCGTTCTGTTCATCTTCTTCGAAAAAGTTGCACAAATGGTTCTTCAATTCGACCAGTCGAAGTATCACCTTGTTCATTTTGACTTGTCGAAGCTTCGTTGTTCATCATCTTAGAACAAAGTTGTGACTATGCCTGATTCTTATCAAACTGAACTTCGACTCCAATCCCACCTTTTTCTTTCGTCTTCAAGAACATCTCTACTGATCACTAGTTTATCTTCAATTGGTGAATACAAATTGTATGCACCAATCGAATGATAACCTATGAGCACCATGACTTCACTTTGATCATCCAGCTTCTTTCTCAATTGTTCAGGTACATGCCTAAAATACATTGATCCAAAAAGCTTTAAGATGACTTATATTTGGCTTCGACCCTGTCCAAGCCTCATGTAGTGTCTTTTCGACCATCTTCTTCATTGAGCATCTATTCAGAGTGTATATTGTTGTCGAAGCTGCTTCGACCCAAAATCTCTTAGGCAGCTTTCAACATACATCTCGTCAAGTTCAGTACACTTCTATTCTTTCTTGCAGTTATGCCATTATGCTAAGGCGTATAGGGTGCAATAACCTCATGTAATGTATGAGCTTGTACCTTCCAAATGATGCATTTCTTGATATTGAGGATAAAAGAGAAGTTGTAGGGCATGAAACTTGGCATGGACAAACTTGAAGACATATTAGGACCATGGAAAACATTGGAGACCTTTGGAGCTCACACATCTTGGTGAAAAGTGAAACTAGTTGAGAGGTCATTGCTTAGGAGGAGAATTTGTCTGATCAATTCTTGGTCAACCTTGATAAATTGAGGACCTTAATGAGCATGCCTTGAATAAAATGGGAGAGAAAATTTTGGGGTGCAACAGATTCCAATAGACAAATTGAGATCTTGATTTCACACAACTTATTTATTGAATCTTTTAACTTTAATAGATCTTAGACATTTTCCAGATTCTCAATAGATTCTCAATTTTGGAGTCTGGTTTCAGGTTTCACTTCTTGAATTATGAATGAAGAACATCTTCAGAGTCTGAAGCCAACAGATTAGGCATAAGCTTTGAATAGTGCTTTCAAATCTTTGTCTTTTAATCAGAGTTCTAATTTCCTGAAACAGAAGAACAATTCTAACAAAAACAGAAGTTTAATTGGGTTAGAATGTAAACACCTCTTTTCAGAGAATATCTTCCAGAACTTGATTATTGAAATCAAAATTACGTTCATTTAAATTACTCCCCCTTTTTGTCATAATCAAAAAGGTAATTATATGTGAAAAACATAAAAACCAGAAGAAAATAATCAAGAAAAGATAAGAAGTTTCATTGATATGTCAAAAGATATTACAACAGAGTGAATAAGGACAAGTAAAGCTATATAAACTTCAAACACATCACAAATCTCATCAAATATAGCAGTGCCTTTGATGAACAAATTTCGTTGAATGGTTTCAGTTATATCTGCTAACTCAAATAGTTCAGACAAAACACGTCCATATGGAATTAATAATTTTTAGAGTTCCTGGATGCTTGGATTGATAGCTTCAGATGATTGAATATTATTGTCGAAAGATTAATTGGAATATTCTTACGAAGGAAATAAACAAGACATATATCCATAGGAAAAACTATATCAAGATCTCCTCCTTTTGGATGAATATTTGTCAACAGAAACTGAAACCAGACTTTTGAAAGTGGTTTCAAGTGATTTTCACTAAGGGGCTCAAATCTAAATGAAGAGTTAGGAACATTTGGAAACATGTCAACATTCATGAAGGAGTTGAGTAAAGGTGGACTCTGGATGGCTTCATTAATGAAGGAGCGAGTGATGGTAATCGGAACACTAAAGATGTGAGAATAAATGGTGTTTCCATCAGGACTAACTAAAGCATAGAGCCAAAAATTCTTTAAGAGGTTAAGATAAACAACACCTCTCTGCATTGTTGCATACCCAAACCATCCTCTATTCTTAATGACCATGTTGATGAAACCATCATCAGACACATAATTGGGTCTTTTCTCTTTGATTACTTCGAGAAGATTTTCATCTCCTTGAAAGGTTATAGTAACCATGATATGTAGACAGGTTTGAAGAGAAGAGACGATTGAATATGATGCAAGGATAATGGCTTGATGAATGACTATAAAAAAATAAATAGTCAGTCAAGCAGTTCTCAATTTAAGAAAATTGAAACACTTAAGTGACGTCTCAAACTACTAAAAAAAGAAATAAAAAGAGAAGTATATAAAACTTTAAGATGAGAGAGCACGAAAGCATTTAATCATGACATGGAATGTAAGACATAGACCTAGACGTATGACATGAAACGACTGTTCCCAAGGAGTAGATAAATAAATATAATCATGATTAATCAATTTTAAAAAAAAAAAAACTGCTCGTGCATGACCTAGGTAGAATGTGATAGACACTAAGTATTTAGGTAATGTGCTTGATATTCTCACAGTCTACAGAACCAAAAAGGTTTCCAACAGATCAGGGACATTTCTGATCGAAACATGTTCTGATAATTTAAGATAAATAGATTAGATGTCTTTTGATTAAGTTGGAATCGTATTCCTTCAGACTACAACTAGAACACAGTTGATTCTAATGACATCTTACTCTGGACAGAAATCCATTTTTAGATTCTATAGAATAAACAAAAATCTATCTTTTGCCAAGGTTTTTGTAAAAATATCAGTCCATTGATGGTCTGTATCTATAAATTTTAAAGATAGAATCCCTTTCTGAACATAATCTCTAATAAAATGATGTTTGATTTCTAAGTGTTTAGCCCTAGAGTGTAGAATAGGATTTTTACTTAAGAAAATGGAGACAGTGTTATTACAAAAGAAGGGATGTTACTGTCATATATTTGGTAATCTTCCATCTAATTTTTCATCCATAACATATGAGTGATGCATAGTGCTACTGATATGTACTCTGCTTCTGTTGTTGAAAGAGCAATTGTTGATTGCCTCTTGCTTGACCATGAGATTAGATTATTTCCTAGAAACTGACAATTTTCAAAAGTGTTTTTTCTCTCTAGTCGATCTCCAACATAGTCTGCATCACATAATCCGGAAAGAGAATACTCTGATGTTTTCTCATACATCAAGCCAAGGTTGCGGGTTCCTTTTAGATACCTTAGAATCCTTTTAACAGCAGTTAAGTGGGATTCCCTAGGATCAGATTGGAATCTAGCGCAAATATGTACACTAAATAAAATATCAGGTCTAGATGCAGTTAAATACAGAAGAAAGCCTATCATACCATGATAGAGCTTCTGAAAAATCTTTCCACTTATCTCTTCCTTTTCCAAAATACATGTAGGATGCATTGGATTCTTTTCTACAATGCAGTCTGTCATGTTGAATTTTTTTAGAATTTCTTTGGTGTACTTACTTTAATGTTTGTAAGTAGCCTCTGATTTTTGATCAATCTGGATTCCCATAAATAACTTCAGTTCCACCATCATGCTATTTCGAACTCATCCTGTATTAGCTTAGAGAATTCCTCGCAGAGAGATGGATTAGCATAACCAAAAATAATATAAAAATAATATCATCGACATAAAATTTGAACAATTAGAATATCATTTTTGAATTTTTTGCAGAAGAGTGTAGTGTTAACCTTTCCTCTGGTAAACTTATTTTCTAGCAGAAAATTTCTCAATCTGTCATAAAAAACTCTAGGAGCTTGTTTCAAGCCATAAAGAGATTTCTTTAGTTTAAAAATAGTCTAATTTTTTAGATTTTTCAAAGCCAGAAGGTTGTTTAACATACACTTCTTTTGAAATGTAACCATTTAGAAATGCACTCTTAACATCCATCTGATAAAGAATGATGTTATGATTTACAGAAAAGGAAACTAATAACCGAATAGCTTCTAACCTGGCGACTGGTGAAAAGGTTTTTGTATAGTCTATACCTTCTTGTTGACTATAGCCTTGTACAACCAGTCGAGCTTTGTTTCTAACTACTTATCCTTTCTCATTGAGCTTGTTTCTAAACACCCATCTAGTTCCAATGACATGGCCACCTTTAGGTTTCTGAACAAGATCCCATACGTCGCTCTTTGAGAATTGGTTCAATTCTTCCTCCATATCTAGAATATAATCCTTATCCGGAAGGGCTTCCTCAATTTATGTAAGTTCTGTTAAGGAGACTAAACCCATAAGCACTTTATCAGAAGTTTTGAGAGTCGGTCTTGTTCTGACTGGAGCATTTTTACTTCCAAGAATAAGATCTTTAGGATGAAATGATGTAATTCTGTTCTTATTTGGTTGAGTTAGATTAGAAGGACTATTAACATTATTATAAGGAGGAGCTTATGATTCTTTATCTTCTTGAAATTTCTCATTTTGGTTCAGTGAATGTTATCGTCACATCTCCAAGCTTTTCACACAACTTTGAGTTTTCATGGTAAATCTTATCATCAAATCAGACATGAATTGATTCCTCCACAATTTTTGATTATGTGTTATAGATTATGAAGACTTTAGAGTGTATAGAGTATCCTAATAGCATACACTTATGTGCTTTGGAATCAAACTTACCTAGATTATCTTTAGTGTTTAACATATAACAAATACATCTGAATGGATGGAAGTAGGAAATGTTGGGCTTTCTATTCTTCCATAACTCATAAGAAGTCTTACACAAAGATGTCTTATGGAGATTCTATTTTGAATATAGCATGTTGTATTTACTGCTTCTCCCCGTAAATGCTTAGCCATTTGAGTTTCTTGGTTCATGGTGCGAGCCATTTCCTGCAAAGTTCTATTTTTCCTTTCTACAACCCCATTTTGTTGGGGATTTCTAGGGCAATAAAAATCGTGTACTATGCCATTTGAATCAAAAAGTTTTTCCAAATCTTTATTTTCAAATTCTCCACCATGATCACTTCGAACTCTAACTATTCTGCAGCCTTCTTCATTTTGCACTTGGGAACAAAAGGAAGCAAATACACAGTATAACTCATCCTTGTGTTTCAAGAGTTTTGCCCATGTCCACCTGCTATAATCATCAACGATGACAAGTCCATATTTCTTACCATTGACAGAAGCAGTTTTCACTAGTCTAAATAAGTTAATGTGAAGACATTTTAATGGCCTAGAAGTAGAAATAATATTTTTTGCTTTGAAAGAGGTTTTTGAAAATTTGCCTTTCTGACAAGCTTCACAAAGAGCATCTGAAGTATACTTCAGACTGGGAAATCCTCTGACTAATCCAAGTTTATTTAGTTGAGACATTTTTCTCAAGCTAACATGACCCAAATGTCATGCCAGACCCACTGCTCTTCTTGAACAGTTAGAAGAAATTTTACATTTTGATTTTTCAAATCTGATAATCCTATTTTGTAAGTATTGTTCTTTCTTTTTCCATTGAACAAAACTGAGCCATCCTTCTGACTAACAACTTACATGATGTTTGATTAAAGATTACATCATAGCCATTATCACTAAGTTAACTGATTGACAATAAGTTATGCATCAGACCCCCGACTAAAAGAAAATTATTAATAGAAGAAAATTTACCATTACCAATCGTTCCAGAGCCGATGATTTTTCCCTTCTAATTGCCTCCAAAACCAACGACGCCTCCAGACTTAAGTTCCAAATCTTGGAACATATGCCTTTCGCCCATCATGTGTCGCGAGCATCCAATGTCTAGGTACCAATATTGGTGTTTCAATGGAGCCATTAAGGAGATATGCAATGTAGATTATCTGATCCTTAGGTACCCACTTTATGGGTCCTCTTTTGTTAGAAGTTCTAGAGGTTCTGACCCCTTTAGATTTTCGTGCAACAGAATAATCATGTGAAATTTGTTCATGATACTTTGGTTTAAAAATTTTCTTTTGTGTTTGTCTTCGTACTACAGAAGTATCAGAAATTCCTTGTTCTGGACATTTCAAATATGTTCCAGTAGGTACAAAATGTTCAAAAAGAGGTTTTGGTTTGACATTTAGAGTCTCATCAATTTTCTTTTATGGTCTTGAATACCTCAAGCCTCTGCTTCCATTTATGCTAACACCATATATCATTGAAGCTATTTTTCTTCTATCTATGCTTTTAGCAAGGAAGTGTTGAAAATATCTATCGTATCTGATTAATTCGTCAGTAACAGATGTGTTAGACAAAATCTCTTATTCTAATATAGACACTTTACTTTTCAGAGCAGTGTTTGGTTTTTGTAAAACAAATAGTTTTTCATTTAAAACAAAAATACTTTGCTCATCTATAGTCATGTTCTCTGAAGTAGCCACAACACTCTTTTACAAGATTTTGTGTTTACTTAGAAGAGATTGATACCTTTTCATTAATTCAGTTAAGCCAATTTTAAGTTCAGAACGAGATAAAGAAGAAAGTATCTCTTTGTTGTCATCAGAGTCTGACTCATAACTAATTGTCAGTTTGTCATCTAATGTTGTTTCTCCCCTACTGGTCCTGTCCATGAATGCCATGTTTGCATGTTCTTCATAAGAATCTTTATCTTCTGATTCTGAATCATCACATGTTGCCATGAGACCCTTCTTATCTTTGTAAACATTTTTAGGCTATTTGTATTTCTTAAGATTTGGACAATCATTTTTGTAATTTCGTGGCTCGTTGCATTCAAAACAAGTGACTTCTTTTCCAGAAGCATTTTTCTGACCGGAAGTGGATTCACCTCTTCCATACGTCCTTCTTTGACCTCTGAACTTTCTTTGTCTGTGCTTATAGATTTGACTTATTCTTCTGGATATTAAGGAGAGTTCATCATCATCTGAATCTTCTTCTGATTCTTCTGATTCTTCCTTATCTTGGTAAGCATTGGTTTTCCCAGAAGTAGACTTTAGAGCAACTGATTTTACCCTCTTCTAAGGTTTATCTTATTCCAGCTCTATTTCATGGCTTCTTAAAGATCTAATCAGCTCCTCAAGAGAGGTGTTGTTCAGATCCTCTGCATATTTTAAGGCAGTTACTATTGGTCTCCATTTAACAGGCAGACTTCTGATAATCTTTTTAACGTGACCTACAGTGGATTATCCTTTGTTAAGAACCGTAAGTCCTTCCACAAGAGTCTGAAATCTTGAAAACATTATTTCCACAGATTCGTCGTCTTCTATCTTGAATGCTTCATACTTTTGAATTAAGGCTAAAGCCTTTGTTTCTTTTACATGTGCTTTGCTTTCATATGTCATCTGAAAAGAATCAAAAATAGACTTTGTAGTCTCTCTATCTGTGATTTTCTCATATTCATTATATGTTATAGCACTTAGAAGAATGATTCTTGCTTTGTAGTGATTTTTGCATACTTTCTTCTGTGCTTCATTCATTGCACTTCTTGCAATCTTATGACCTTTATCATCTATTGGGTGAGTGTAGCCATCAACTACCAAGTCCCATAGATGCAAGTCATATGCTAGAAAGTAACTTTCTATTCTATCCTTCCAATAGTCAAATTTCTCCCCATCAAACATAGGAGGTTTTAAACTATAGTGACCTCTATCATTATCCCTATTATCAATAGTGGAAGTAGATGTAGCCATTGGTTTTTTACACACACTAGATCGGTATTGGACACTGTTAAGTGTTGATAAAAATTCGAACTTTTTATCTTCTTAGAACCGGAGCTCTGATACAAATTAAAGGTATGAAAAACTCAAGAAAGGGGGGGTTGAATTGGGTTTTTAAAACAAAACTATTCTTTTAAAAAATATTCCCCTTTAAGTTAAAAGGCTTTTTCCTTCACTTTTGGTAATAACAATAAGTAAGAACAGGGAGTAAAGAGAAATGTATGTTTATACTAGTTCACTTGAAAAATATCAAGCTAGTCTAGTCCACCCACCAAGGTGATTTCTCCTCACTCTATTGAGGAATTAATCAACTATAACCAAACTGATTACAATTTGCACAAGCTACCCACAAGTGACTAACAACCTCTAGACTTGTAAGCCCTAGACTTCTTAAGGATTCAGACCTACCCGGTCCCTTAAGGAATATCAACTAATAATCAACCTGATTATTACAATTCACAAGCTACCCGTAAGTGATTAACAACTTCTAAAACTGGAAAGCTCTAGACTTCTTAAGGATTCATACCTACCTGGTCCCTTAAGTAATATCAAACAACAGTTGGAGAACAAGTTTTGTTTACAAGAGTATTGCTTCTAAAAAGCTGAGTATGCAAACTATTTTATGAACAGTGACTTAGAATGTGAAAGTAATAAGCAGAGTTTGCGCGTGAATATTTAGTAGTTAGCCTTGTTTTCTTTCTTAGTCTTCAAGCCTTTATATAGCCATTGACATAATGTATTTGTTGAGGGATAGTATTGGAATTTCCAGAACATTGGCAGCTTGAATACTAACGTGGGGGACAAGATTGTGCGACGCGGTCGTCCTTTCATGTTAGTGGAATGAAATGTTGATTATACTATGTACTATTTATGCCACATAAACATTATCTTCTTTCCTTATGCACTTTAGAGGCTTCTGCGAGCATGAGTTTAGAAGCAAGAACATAACATCAGGTCATCAGTACTTCAAGTCTCCCGAGTCTTCAGAACTACGTCTTAGAGTCTTTAGCACTTGGTTCTGAGAGTCTTTTATTCGAACCTTGGGTCATTAGTGTGAAGTCAATCTCCTCAAATGATCTACATATGTATTGATTGATAACACTTACTTTACACTTGTTTTTTACTCTAATTTCACATGTTATTTAGGTTTTTTATTATTGTTTTCTCGTATTATGCCTATCTTTTGTTTTCTTTTCAGGTATTTCAAATA
The DNA here is from genome assembly GCA_948472305.1 of Vicia faba. Taxonomy (NCBI): domain Eukaryota; kingdom Viridiplantae; phylum Streptophyta; class Magnoliopsida; order Fabales; family Fabaceae; genus Vicia; species Vicia faba. Next base: position 183,872,749 of record OX451741.1, on the reverse strand, counting down.
TCCAGAGCTCCCCTGAAGAAATGAAGGAAAACAGGCTGAAAAACAGGAGTTTAGGTCAAGTTTGCACTCATGGCGTCCACCATGGCGCCAACCATAGGGTAGGCCATGACGTGGACCACCTCCTGCTGACCTCAACTGCCACGTTCCGCACTTCCTATCATTGACTCTCATGGCGGGCGCCACCTTTGGACGATTCCCCCCCCCCCCCCAAAAAGGAGTTGGGGGGGCATTCCTGTGATTTCCTGCATTCCTCATCCTCTATAAATAGAAGTTCCTGATTTCATTTCAATTCACCCAAGCTTAGTTGCAAACTTGATCCAACCATAGTTGCAAACTTAAGCCATATAATTTCACCATTATAAAAGCGATAATTCTTCACATCGGGGAATTATTGCATTGTTGATTGAGCCTGTGATCGAGTTCGTAGATTGAGTCTGTAATCGATTTTGGAGCTCTCTGGCAGAAGTTTATCTTGCCACATTTATTTTCAACTGCTGTTTATTTCCAGTCGCATTTTACTTCCAGTTTGTACCAGATTTAAAACCTCCTCGTTTAGAGCAGGTTTCTATTTATATATTTTGCACTATTTTTACTTTGTTTATTTCCCGCACTGCTTCTACTTTGTTTATTTCCCGCACCTACTTTTAGTTTGTTTATTTCCCGCACTGCTTTTACTTTGTTTATTTCCCGCACCTGCTTTTACTTTATTTATTTCCTGCACCTGCTTTTACTTTATTTATTTCCCGCACTGCTTTTAATTTGTTTATTTCCCGCACCACACTTTAAATTATTTACTTTCTCGCATGATTTATTTTAACATGTCTGTTTATATTCCCATGTCAGGCTAAACCTTACTGGGCTAGAATGTAAGGAATCTAGTTATATCGATATTCCAAATAATGTGTCAATAGAAATACTTATGGGCTATTTTGGTTTTTAGTACGAGTTTTCTGTACTTTATTATTGTTGGGTAAGATCGAAAGTCATCCAACCCTTTGTTAAACTCGGTTAGTTATAACTGGTCAAAGGAAGCGAAAGCGCTTTGTCCGGTTAGTTAGGGATTTTTATTATCAAAGAAATCAATTTTGAAACTATTTTCGGACGCGTTTATAGGGTTAAAGTTAGGTTCCCATTTTATTAGAAATTCCAGATCAAAATACTTTTCAACTTGGTCAAGTACTCTATTTCTTAAAAATAGGTTTATTACTTTAACCAATGCGCGCCTTTTTATAAGTGACAATAAGAAGGTCTGATTAGAGAGTAAACTCGGTTCTGATTACGCGAAAGCGACAGTTCCTATTAAATTAGTTCTTTTCTTTAGTAGAAAATATTTCCCTATAAGTAGTTCTATTCTGAAGCATTGCGAATATCATCTGACTACGTGAATTACATTCGACCCCGCTTTTTATATCTGAAGTTTATTTTGCTGCACTTTACTTTCTTGCATGCTAAATTCCTTGTTTAATTTTGACTTAGCTAAACACCGCAACAATAGGAAACGATAGATTAACAATTGGTCTCTGTGGATCGATAATCTTTTATATTACTCTGACGCGATTCGTACACTTGCGAATATACCGCATCAAGTTTTTGGCACCGTTGTTGGGGAACAATTTCATCAAATTTCTCACCCTATAGTCACACCATCTAGACTAAGTTTTACAGTCCGGTTAATGCAAAGATCTCGCAGCACCGGAACCTTATTCAATCCTTTCGCAGAACCTGAACGTTACATCCATTTTCTCTGTAGAATTAGAAAAACTATGGCTGAGAATCGTAACCAAAGACCTCTTAAGGAATTTTCCCAACCGTCAGATGAGGAACCGAGTTCAAGTATTGTAAACCCAGTTATAACCACAAATAATTTCGAACTAAAACCCTCATTGCTACAATTGGTGTAACAAAACCAATTTGGTGGTCTCGCTACTGAGAACCCGAATCAACACTTAAAAACTTTTATACAATTAGCAAACACTTTAAAATGCAATGGTGCTTCGCCTGAGGCAATACGACTAAGAATATTCCATTTTTCCCTCAGAGATAAAGCACGAGACTGGTTAGATTCCCTTCCAACCAATTCAATAACAACCTTGGAAGACCTTAGGAGAGTATTTCTCGCAAGATATTTTCCGCCCAGCAAAACTGATGTCCTTAGAAACCAAATCACTAGATTTAACCAAAACCTGGGAGAATCACTTTTTGAAGCATGGGAGAGATATAAGGACCTGTTAAGAGCCTGTCCACACCATGGCCTAGAACAATGGCTAATAATCCACACCTTCTATAATGGACTCCATTACAACACAAAGATGTCTATCGATGCTGCCGCTGGTGGCGCATTGATGAATAAACCTTACCTAGAAGCTTGCGCTCTCATTGAGGACATGGCCCAAAACCATTACCAATGGGGAACCGAACGAGCTACGGTAGACAAAAAGGAGACCCAAGGAGGAAAACATGAGATAAGTTCTCTAGACATGATGCAAGTTAAAATGGACGCTCTTGCCTTAAAAGTTCAAAACATGTCTCAAAACCCTAATACTGTAGCCGCAGTAGCTTCCGAATGCAAGCTCTGTGGAACCCAAGGACATCAACCTGCGGAATGTAACTTGTTGAATGAGCCTTGCTCAGACCAAGTAAATTAAACCCAAGGAAACCCATTTTCAAACACTTACAACCCCGAATGGAGGAATCACCCAAACTTTTCTTATAAAAACAAAAGCCCAATATAAAACTCTACACCTCCGAGACCTACAGGTTTCCAAGCCCAAAGACCAAATCAATCTATGCAAGCTGTGACACCCAAACCAAACATTGAGAAAATCATGGATAATTTCATTTCAGCTCAAACCCAGCAAAACAAAGAGTTCCTAAATCAGAATATTCACGTAAACGAACTAATGACGCAATTAGGAACTAAGGTTGATCAGATAATTATGCACAACAAGATGCTTGAAACCCAGATCTCGCAGATAGCCCAAACACAAGCCCCACAAACTACACCTGGAGGAAAATTCCCTGGAAAACTTCAACCAAATCCTAAAGGGCAAGCTAATGCCATTTCCTTACAAAGTGGGACTACTTACGATGGACCCAAGAATCCATCTATGAGTACACCCTCACAACCTAAGACAAATGTTTTGCCTACAGACCAAGTGGAGGAACCAGAGGAACCCAAAAAGCAAAAAGAACCAGAATTAAAAGATAAAACTAATAAATCACCACCCCCATACAAACCCCCAGTCCCATTTCCACAAAGACTTAAACAAACCAAACTTGAGAATCAATACCAGAGATTCGTTAAAGTTATAGAAAAACTCCATGTAGAGATTCCTTTCACCGAATCCATCACTCAGATACCATCTTATGCTAAATTCCTAAAAGACATCCTGACCAACAAGCATAGACTTGATGATCCCAAACCTATTGAATGCAATTTTATTTCAGAAAATAAACTTGCCAAGAAAGAAAAGGATCCAAGAAGTTTTTCCATTCCTTGTATCTTAGGAAATCATACTATTGACAAAGCCTTCTTAGATCTAGGAGCTAGCGTCATCCTTATGCCTTTAGCAGTTTGTAGAAGGTTAAACTTAGGAGAATTGCAGCTGACTAAAATGTCTCTCCAGCTGGCTGATAGATCATATAAGTATCCTATAGGCATACTTGAAGACAAACATGTTAAGATTGATCATCTATATATCCCAACCGATTTCGTGGTTATGGATATTAAAGAAGACGAAGAAATCCCAATCCTCTTAGGTAGACCATTCCTATTAACAGCCGGATCCATAATTAACGTAAAGAAAGGAAAATTAACATTTGAGGTGGGTGATGAGAAGATAGAATTTATTCTTTCAAAATTCTTAATGGCACCAGTCATAGGAGATGCTTGTTATGCCATCGACGTCATTGACGAGTGTATATTGGAACTTAAGCGAGAGGAATCTAACAAAAATATTAAGTTACCTTCGACCCCCATTGTGGAGGATGATGGATTTAAAGGTTTAGAACCTTACATCGATGACGACCTCTATGAATGTTTATCGCTTACTCCCGATTCCATTCCTTGCCCTTTGAAACCATCTTTAGAACTGAAGAAACTTCCCAAGAACCTCAGATACGAATTCCTAGATAAAGATTTGAATCATCCTGTTATAGTTAACGCTATTTTAAGTCAAGACCAGACAACTCAACTCTTAGATATCTTACGAAAATATCCCTCAGATTTAGGGTATAACATCTCTGATTTAAAAGGAATAAGTCCATCGGTGTGCATGCACCGGATCTTGTTAGAGGAAAACTCAAAACCCTCAAGAGAACATCAAAGAAGAATAAACCATATAATGAGCGATGTTGTTAAAAGAGAAGTTCTTAAGTTACTAGAGGCTGGTATAATTTACCAAATATCAGATAGTAATTGGGTGAGCCCTGTGCATGTGGTGCCAAAGAAAGGAGGCATCACAATCATAGAAAGTGAGAAAGGTGAGCATATTTCTAAACGAACAGAAGGAGGTTGGCGTATGTGTATAGATTACAGAAAATTAAACAAAGCAACCAGGAAGGATCATTTCCCTCTTCCATTTATAGATCAAATGCTCGAACGTCTAGCCAGACACTCGCACTTTTGTTATCTAGATGGATACTCAGGACTTTTTCAAATACCTATTCACCCTGAGGATCAAGAGAAAACAACCTTTACATGTCCTTATGGAACGTTCGCCTATAGACGAATGCCCTTCGGACTCTGTAATGCCCCTGCCACTTTTCAACGTTGTATGATGTCTATATTTTCAGATTATCTAGATGGAATAATGGAAGTTTTCATGGAAGATTTCTCGGTGTGTGGATTCAATTTTAAAGATTGTCTCTCCAACCTCGAAAAAATTCTTGAAAGATGCGTAGAGGTTAACCTATTGCTAAACTGGGAAAAATTCCATTTTATGGTTAATGAAGGTTTAGTATTAGGACACATTGTCTCCGAAAGAGGCATTGAGGTCGATAGAGCCAAAATTGAAGTTATAGAAAACCTCAGCCCACCTAAAACCATTAGGGAGATTAGAAGTTTTCTTGGACATGCTGGTTTTTATCGGTGTTTTATAAAAGACTTCTCTAAAATAAAAAAACCTTTGACTAATCTTCTAATGAAGGACGTTGAATTTGTTTTCGATGAGAAATGTCTCGAAGCTTTTAAATTTTTGAAACAAGCACTGATTTTAGCTCCGATCATGCAACCCCCAGATTGGACACAACCTTTTGAAATCATGTGCGATGCTAGCGATTATTCAGTTGGTGTTGTTCTAGGACAACGAAAAGACAAGAAATTACGTGTTATATATTATGCTAGTAAAACCCTAGATACTGCCCAGCTCAACTATGCAACAACAGAGAAAGAATTACTTGCAGTAATTTTTGCGATAGATAAGTTTAGGTCCTACCTAGTTGGAGCAAAGATCATTATTTACACTGATCATTCTGACATATGTTATCTATTAAATAAAAAGGACGCTAAACCTAGATTACTTAGATGGATCATGTTACTCCAAGAGTTTGATCTAGACATTAAGGATAAGAAAGGCACAGAGAATGTTGTCGTTGAACACCTCTCTAGATTAGAACACCTAAAACCTGACTTATTGCCTATAAATGATGATTTCACCTATGATAGACTTATAGCTAAGACTGATGATTTCGAGCCTTACAGAGATAAAGATTTTGAAAAATTTCAGTAATGAAGAGGGTACCTTGGTACGCTGATTTTGTAAACTACCTAGCTGCAGATATCATACCCCCTAATGTAAATTACCAACAGAAAAAGAAGTTCTTTAAGATGTTAAACATGTCTACTGGGATGAACCGCTCCTATTCAAGAGAGGAATAGATAATATTTTCAGGCGTTGCGTCCCAGAAGAGGAAATAGAAGACATCATCAGACACTGTAATTCTGCACCTTATGATGGACATGCAGGTATATCTAAAACGCACGCCAAGATTCTTCAAGCAGGCCTCTATTGGCCAAATTTATGGTGCGATGTTCATGCCTACATTATCAAGTGCGACCGATGCCAACGCACCGGGAACATATCGAGACGTGACGAGATGCCAATGAGGAATATCCAGGAAGTTGAACTTTTTGATGTTTGGGGTATAGACTTTATGGGACCATTTCCACCTTCAATGGGAAATAGGTACATTTTGGTAGCTGTGGACTACGTATCTAAATGGATTGAGGCTATTGCATCACCCACAAACGACACAAGAGTGGTAGTCAAGTTATTTAAGAATATCATTTTTCCGAGGTTTGGAACACCCCGTCTCGTTATAAGTGATGGAGGATCACATTTCATATCCAGAATCTTTGATAAGCTCTTGAGTAAGTATGGAGTGAAGCACAGAGTAGCAACACCTTATCACCCACAGGCTAACGGCCAAGTAGAAGTGTCTAACAGGGAGATTAAACAAATCTTAGAAAAAACCGTTTCAATTTCCAGAAAAGATTGGTCTCAGAAGCTGCATGAAGCACTATGGGCCTACAGAACAGCTTTTAAAACCCCTATTGGAACAACCCCTTACGAATTAGTCTATGGAAAATCTTGTCATTTACCCTTCGAGTTAGAGCATAAAGCCTATTGGGCCATTAAGACCCTAAATTTGTAATATTTGACTGCTGGTGAAAAATGCATCCTTGACATTCATAAATTGGAGGAATTTTGCCAGTCTGCCAATGAGAATGCTATAATATATAAAGAAAGAACCAAAACATGGCATGACAGAAGAATTGTAAAGAAATATTTCAATATAGGCGACCTTGTTCTCCTTTTCAATTCCAGGTTGCGACTTTTTCCTGGCAAGCTACGTTCAAGATGGACTAGTCCTTTTGAGGTCTCTAGAATCCTAAGATCTGGAGCAGTCGAGATCAAGAACAATTCTTGTAGCCCATTCATCGTCAATGGTAAGAGGTTTAAGCACTACGAAGGAGGTGACATTCCCACTAACTACTACAGCCACACTCTGATTGATCCACCAGTACCAGTTTCTGATATATGAAGCTTACTCGTTAAGCTAACGATGTTAAACAAGCGCTGCATGGGAGGCAACCCATGAGTTTATTTTTATTTTTTGCATTTATTTACTTTTTACTTTATCAAATTTTATTTTTATCTTTATACTAACAGTTGCAAAATTTATGATTTCAGGCATCACCTGCTAGCCATCTTTGCTAACTACATTTTTCAGGATGGACCATTTCGATGACATGCATGTTTCCTTCCGAGATGACACTCAGAGACAACGCTATATGGTCCTTTCACAGCGACCCATGGCACCGACCAGATATCCAGACCAAATTTGCATGGAAGCTCTTGGCTTTGAAGCCAGTATCAAGTATCTATGCAACAAGCTAAAGTGGGACGAGTATGCAGATGACCTAAATGTGACCTACAGGAACCTCACCTTAGAATTCCTCAGTTCATTCGAGTTTGAGCCCTATAATGGCCAGGATGGATATCTCACTTTCAGACTATTCGGGATAGAATACTGTTTTAACCAGAAGGAGTTTGGCGACTTGCTAGGCTTCCAGACCACACCCGATGTTATACCTGAGCTACTAGTTGGCCATTTCATGACTAGGGACATAGAGAAATTCTGGAGAGATATTACTGTTGGAGGGAGCCCTGATCCTTCTACTCAACTATCCCCTGTTACTCACAACCCCACTTTCAGGTATTTTTAGATGGTTATTGCTCACACCTTCCTAGGGAAGGCCGACACTGATACCCATGTTAGCGAGGAGGAGATCTTTTTCCTCTACTGTGCGACCCAGTCTCGCCCTGTGGCCTGTGAAATATTTATGTTGTGGAATCTCATGATGACTTCTAAGTCTGTTGGAGGTATCCTTCATGTGGGAGGGACAGTGACTTAGATTGCTTATGCTTTGGGTCATACAAGTAAGTTATCTCACCTTACCTCCTACTGTGGATATACTACAATGGACATTGATTTCTGTTTGGATCGTGGGCTGATGAGAAGAGTCTACTTTAATCCTAACCAGTATAGACTCCTGATTGATAATGAAATCATTCACTATTTTACCTTGCTTGATCCCATGATGACCAATGTCCATAACCCTGCCAATTGAACATATGCCTTAGAAGGTCTTGGAGAGACCGTGGACGAGCGAAAATCACCTCCGGTACCTGAGTATCATCCATGTCCATCGCCAAAAAAGACCACTGTATTCTCTAATAATTTCTCTTTGCAGCAACCTGACATCTATGCACAGGTTGTTGAGCTGCGTAGAGAGGTAGTCCAACTTTGTCAGACAGTTGAAGACCTCTCTCTTCAGGTTATGGTTTCCGATGCTACTCACTCTACTGAGGCAGACCTCCTACAACAGGAAATTGATGATCTTCGCAGTAAGTTAGCTGCAGCTCATGGTCCTGAGTCGACCACAGACCCTACCACTCCTTGATGATCTTGATTCATATCTGCACTGTTTTGTTGTTTTGTTGTTTCTTTTATCATATTGTTTCCTTTTTCAGACTTATTTATTTTTATGCCTAACTCTTGCATTCTTCTTTCTTTTTATTTTTTGTGACTTACCATGATTAAGTATATTTATTTTTATTTTCTTTAATTAATTGTTTTTTTTTTATGAGTTTATTATTTTCAAGTTATAAACATAAAAGAAAAAAAATTCAATACACCAATCCTTGGAAGCACCAAATGAAGAATTGTTGTTTGCACCTATGAGAAGAAATTGGAATAAGAAGCCCAAACCAACAAAACAAATAAATTTGAGCCCAGCCCAAATTCCAAGCATGACGCCCGCCACCAAGACCATGGCGCCCGCCATGGGGTCTGGGACTATAACGGGAAGATTTTCAAACACCTACCATTTTCAACCCCAAAACCTCTCATTTTCTCAACCACCTACTACCCCATTAACCACCACCAACTCTCATTTTCTCAACCACCTACTACCCCATTAACTACTCCAACATCCATTTTTCTAAATCATCATAAAAATTCAAACTTTCTCCTCCCAATATCCAACACCCATTTTTGAAACCCATTTTTTTCAATTTTCTTCTAAAGGAGAAACAATGGAGTTCAACGAATACATTCTTCGTGAAGGCAAACCCGGAGATCGACAATGGAAAATCCTCGAAAAATTGCAAGGACGAGAAATTGTCTCAACCAGGTATGTCGATGAAGAATGTCTATATACTTTAGGACTTTATCATAGTTTTTTTCATTTAGCTGACATCCTAGGATTGCATGACATTTTTACTAGAAAAGAGCCCACCTTTGAGAGGCTAACTCGGGAATTCTTAAGTTCCCTAATATATTTGGTTCACCCCGACACTTCTTGTACCGTCAGTACGGTTAAATTCCGTTTGTTTAATGTTGAATATGAATATAGCACCGACGAACTAGCAGCTCTGTTGGGTATTCCTCATGGTGATGGCGCTATTTGTGAGACCCCTTTGGATTCTGAATGGTCCACAGATGCATTTTCCTTCTGGCGTCAATTGTTAAACTCTTCTATAAATTCTTTTGAAGGAATTTTAGCATCATTGATCCATAACCCGGCTATTCGAATTTTTCAATATATGCTCCCCTGTACTATTTTTGGCCAGGAGAATCCAAACAAGGTAAATGCTAGAGAACTTCTATTTTTGCAGGGTAGTCTCACTAATAGAAGAATTAATTCAGTCCCGTTTATGATTTCTCACATGATTATTGTCCTGAGACACACAGGGACCATAGCTTTTGGAGGACTAGTTACATCTATTGCTAGAGCTCTGCACCTTGACGCTGAGATAGCTACCCTTGCACCCTTTCCTCCATGCATAATTAATTTGAAATTTCTAAAAGATATGAAATTGTGCAAGGTGAGGAAAGCGGGTGGTTTTGAACTTATGATTCGGGGTGTCGCTATCCCATCATTCGTTCTGCCTTGCACTAGACATACTGATGTACAAATTGCAAGGAACTGGACCTACGATCTAGATGCTCCACCTTTTACGGGTCCAATACCTTCTAATGTTCCACTTGGGGACAGACACGAGACTAATGAAGAATACGAGCAGAGGGATGAACCTTATGCCCCACCTGTGTCCCCCCTCCATGCTTCACCCGCACATACTGCACCTTCTACTTCTAACACTTTTGCAGGTACGGCTCCTGGCTTCTACATCACTGAAGAGATGTGGCGTGACCAGATAGCCCGGGAGGAGATAAGATATGGTTTACTTTCTGCCATCCAACGACAGTTGGCAGATAGCATGAGTTTCATGGAGGCGTCACGATGGCAGTCGGACCGCTCTTTTCAAAGTCTTATGGAATCTCAATTGGAGATATCCGGCGAGCAACATAGGCAATACGCCCAGTTTCAGAGGCACTCCTCCCTCATGGATGCCACTCAAGGTTCCCTTCTTGGCAACCTTCGCGAGATTCAGAGTTCACAGCTTGCCTTGTCCGCCAGATTCGACCAGTTCGAGGCTTCTCAGAGCAGTCGTCATCATAGCCGATCCCGTCATCCTAGACATTCACCGCAGGATGACGAGGGACCCATCCAGCCTTAGTACTTTACCAGGTGACTCTTTCCTATTCTTATTTTGTAACATTGGGGACAATGTTCAATTTAAGTGTGGGAGGAGATTTACTCGCTTTATTTTTTCTCTCGCTTTATTTTTCCCTTTTCCTGCATTTTCCTTCTCGTTATTTTACTTCTTTATTTGCTTAAGTTTGCTTGTTTGATTTCTTTTCAAAATAATACATGTGTTTGACAAGTCATCTATATCTGTATGGTCTAGTGTATGTCCACTCCTCCATTTCTTGAGCCTAACCGAAATTTTTCCTAAGAAAAACAATGTGTTTTGAACTTAGTTGGGATATAAGACCTGGTTGAGATAGGATGTAGTATGACTTGGGAAAGCCCTTTTGAAGCATCAACATCGTTTTTACACCTTAAGCTTCGTAAATTTAGGAATTCGATCCCGATACCCCCTATGTCGTGGGCTTAAAATTTTCATTCTTAAATCCTTGAATAGTTTATCCTAGCAGTCAGCTCCAGTCTAAGCATGCTCTACTTAGGGGACCGAAGAGAAGTGAATGATCTATATGCTATGTTCTTATTGTAAACTACAACCCCGGGATAGGTGACCCTCACAAAGTCACTTAACTCAACAAAAGTTGTATGTTGAAAAATAAAAGCAAAAGCAAAAGCAAAAGAAGAAGAAAAAGAAAAAGAAAAAAAATTACCCATCTTTAGTTGGTTCAGAGGTATTTGGTGCTGAACTTGGTAGGGCGAATTATGATCCGATCCCCCGCAACTATAAATGGGTCAATAAAAGGGGGTTACACCAACTTTTTGTAACAGAGCTCTGCGTTTTATGATTAGAATCACTACCCGATCACTTTACTATGAGCATGTACAAATAACAGGCTTAATGTGATTGCGCCTGAATGAAAAAGGATTTGAAAGAAAGGAAAAATATAGGCCTAAGCTAGTGGCATGATATGGATTGGTTCGTAAAAGAACGAAGCTTATGTCCATTTTACAGAAGAGTGTCACTACGATATCCTTGGTTTGAATCAGTCAGTACCTATCAATACATCCCTGTTTTAATTCTAGAGGCCCCTTGCAGCCCAACTTGTTCACTAACACTGTTTTTCTTCTTAATCTATTTTAGAGTTCTTGTTTGAGGACAAGCAAAGGTTTAAGTGTGGGAGAATTTGATAACACTTACTTTACACTTGTTTTTTACTCTGATTTCACATGTTATTTAGGTTTTTTATTATTGCTTTCTCGTATTATGCCTATTGTTGTACCCCAAAATTTGCTCTCCCATATTCTTCAAAATTTGCCAAGTCAAAGCTTCAAAATCTCCCCAAGGGTTGCACAGTTCAAGGGCCTCCTAAATAGTCAAAAACTAGGGTTTCGGTTCTGACAAAGAAAATGAAGTTTCCAAGGGTCCAATCAAGTCCCACATGCCTATAAACATGGTCAAGCATCCTCATACCAAGTTTCAAGACTTACAGCACAAAATTGCACAGTCAAAAACCCTAATTGCCCTACAGTCAACTGCAGGGGCAAAATGGTCATTTGACAGTCAAAAGTTCAAATTTTTGGTCAACATCTCATTTTGGAGCCACAAACATCATTTGATCAATGCTTGATCATGATTCTCAAAGCTTGGCTCAAAAAGTCTCAAAATGCAAAAGTTTCCATATTTGGACAGTTGAAAAAGTCAACTGTAACTTGACCAGGGCATAACTTTCACATGGATTATCAGATAAATTCCATCCAAAGCTCATTTTGAAGAGAAAGACATTTCCTATAACTCCTCTTCATACTTCAAGTCCAAGAAATTCTCTCACAAAAAGTTATCAATTTCAACATTATAGGTCATTTTCAAAAGTCAACAAAAAGGGACTTTAAGTCAAAGGCCATAACTTGATATTGGTAAATAAAAATGACATGGGACCAAAGGTATTGGTTAGAGGACTCAAAGACCTTTCCAAAATGTCCAAGAACATGAGCAAAGCTTAAAAATTGAGCAAGTTATGCCTTGTGGAAGTTGGGAAATTTTTGGATATTTTGAAAAGTCAACATTGCTTCAAATGTCTTAAAAATGCTAATGGGCCTCTTTTCTTCCAAGAATCATTATCCAAGGCATGTGCACGACCATTTGGCCCAAAGGGAAGTTTTTCATCATTTTTATTTATTTATTTGGATTTTTAATGATTAATAATTCATTTAATTAATTAAAATATATGAAAAATACTAAACCTAACTTTTTAAATCTTTTTGTGCATGGAATAGGCTTAAGATTTCGTGCATGATCAGATTTGGAAGGAATTATGGTGATTGGATATGATTGAAACCAAATATGCTTGAAAAAGATTGGAAAATTATGGCATAAAAATCAAAGATTGATTCCTTCAATTCATGGATTCTTTGGACAAAAAACCAACCCTAATCATTCACACATAAGTACTGATGCAAACCCTATTCCAAAGGACCACACAGTTGCGCCATACACCAAGAACCAAACTTGAGTTTTTTGCCAAAAAGTTGAAAACTGAAAACTAGGTTTTAGGGCGATTCAAGCCAAAATAACTATTCCATTGGCTTGCTGAGACTTCAAGGAAGGAATTTGGATCAAAACCATAAGCTCTAACACCAAGAAACGTGAGAACAATCGCGCCCTGTACAGAATTTTTTTCATATGCTTGCATCATGATTCATGCGTTTTTAGTGCTTTTTAATGTTTGATTTATGTTCCTTGATTGATTCTGAAGCTAACCCAGTTGTTTGATTGCATTTTCATCACCCATACGCGATTTCACCATTAAAGGATGTTAGGGTTCTTCAACTTTCAAATTAGGGGTTTTTGAATATGGTAAAATTGGAACACCATAATACCATGGTTGAGTTCAGCATGCTTGGACGATTCTAAATCAACCCTCGCGCCTAATTTATGTGCCACCACGACCTATTCGCTATTATTGGATATGGCATATTTTGGGGGGGTTCAAAACCCCCGCTAACCTTCTTTTATTTTCAGGGAAAAACGAAACGAAGAAGAAGATGATGAAGTGTCCAGCAATAATTGGTTGATTCAAATTTTCGCGCGAAAAAGGAACACTAACGCTTATTTTGTATTATATTATTTATTAGTTATTATATAATCAGAAGCGTGTGAATGGCCTAGTGGTGGAGAAAGCACTTGGTAATCAACAGGACCTGGGTTCGATCCCAGGTCCCCCTCCCTTTCCTTATATTTTTCCCTTAATCATGTTCTTGTGTAGCTTCCGTCCAAGGCGTCCACCATATTCTCCACATCCATGCTTGCCACGCGTGCAATGGTCTCAGTCCAAAGGTCCAGATCTGCTGAATACCATAGGCGCTAGTCAACGAAGTCATACGCTAGCCACAAAGTCAAATAAGGCCTTAAAAACCTTGGGCGAGCAATGCTAACAAAACCTCCAAATGGGGACAGACCCCCCATGGTTTGAATTTTCATTCTTTTCTTTATTTTATTTATTTCAATTATTGTTTTTTTAATTAATTCCTTTAATTTAATATTTTCATAAAAAACATAAAAACAATATAAAATCAGAAAAAAGACAAAAATAAGTATTTTTATTTAATGTTATTTTTTGTAAATAAATATCATTAATTAATTTTAGTTTTTAATTTAGGTTTAAATCTTAATATTTTTCTAATAAACTTAAAATTTATAGAATTAGGGTTTTTAATCAATTTTTATCCTTTTTCTTTTCTTTTCACTAATAATTAATTATTTATTTTTGTAAATCAAATTGCTTTAATTAATTAGGTTAATTTAGGTTTAACTTTAATATTTTTTTCTTAATAAATAAAAGTTATAGAATTAGGGTTAATTAGTTAATTTCATATCTTTCCCATTAAAATTCATAAATCCAAAAAATACCAAAATAATTTCTTTTTTTATTTTAATTTAATTAATTTAATCATTTAACTTAATTTCATTAAAAAGGGTCAAACGCCCTCGTTTCCAATTTGAATTCAATTCGCGCATTTTATTTATTTCATTCTTTTGAATATTTATGTAATTCTCCCAAAGCCGTGTAAACTTAATTTCTCGCACTTTACTTTATTTCTTTATTTTTCTGTCAAATCGGGTCCTGGACTTTAAATTTGGCGATGTGGACCCGCGCCTTTGTAATAGTTTAGAACTTTTTATTTCTCGCAACCTTTAATTGTTAATAATGACATGCAAGAATGAATGACAAAAAATAAAAACAAACGCGTAGATCACTTTGACATGAACAAGACAAAATAACCGAACATGACACACAAATCACGCACCACCCCTAGGGTACGCCTCACTGTTGCCTTGCCTCGAAAGGTGATCGTCGAGTAGAGGATGTTTTAGTAAGTCCTCATGATCCGGGAACCTGGCATGAGGGTAGCTTCTAAGGTGTCTTCCCATTGCTCTGGTGATCACCATGTCCCGAACCTCGAATTGACCCGAACACCTCCAACGGTGGTGCTACCTACCTCTCAATGGTGGGATGGCACTACTTTAAAGGACATTTACACAGACGAATTCCTTAGGGTAGGTAGGTTCTCGTAGATACTTGCTCTAATTTCAAAACAAAATTCAAAAATACTTTTCACACCAACACATTTTCAAAAGCTTTCGAATGCAATTTTTCAAACACTCTTGAGGACCGATACAAGAGTCGAACTGGAATTTTCAAAGAAACATTTTTAAAACCCACAATTGAAAAGCAAGCAAACCAATTTTGAAAACACAAATGAGCAAGTATCTAAGAGCCCATGGATAACCATGGATAGAAAGGGTGCTAACACCTTCCCTTTCTATAACCTACCTCCCGAACCGAGAGCAATCTCTTTAAGGAATTTTTCTGTGCTTTTGTCCTTTCCAATTGGAGAAAATAAAAGACGGTGGCGACTCTTTCTTCCGCGACATTTCGCGAACCAGCGTTAAACAGTCAGTTCCAGATCCACCGATCACAGAACTGGCGACTCTGTTGGGGACTCTTTTAAAGTGAGGTGTACCTTAGGACTAAGATCACTTGTGTTTTCAATTGTCTGAATTGTTTGCTTTATTATTGTGGGTACTGTCTTAGGAGTTCTATAGATCCTAACCCGGATCTGGGGGATACCTTCTTAGAAAGTAGCAACAAGACTGTGAGGGAACTGTACGGGGTATACCGACATGGTTGAAGAAGTCTGCTACGTTGATGTGGCACTTTGGTGTGTACCGGTAACCCTTGAGTTCAGTCAAGAAGAGTACGGGGCCGCCGCGTGGTGTCATGAAGCATCAAAAGACCTTAGGAACCTTAATTGAACTATCTTGGCCTCTTTAGGGTAGTGAGATAACTGACTTTGGTGCAGTCCGAGGTTGGTTGATACTCGATACTACACTCAATTGAGGGTTGCTTTCCTGGAATATTTCGGTCGCCAGTTCAGTGGCTAAATCGAAATGATGAACAATGAAAGCAATCCAGTGATATTGGGACCCTTAGAACCCGGTTACTTCTAATAGGACAGGTTGAACCCACCAACTTCAAGAGGGTACTACCCAGACCCCATGCTGGCCTAAACCTTAAGGGCTTGTCTTGTGTGCCTTGTGTGCCTTACATGTTTGTCTTTGTAAATATCTGTGGTGTGTTTAATCATAGCATCATGACATCATCCAGCATCATATGCATTGACTAACCATTTCAGGGGTTCGAATCTTCATCTTTGTTCTTGTTTTGTAGGACATGGAAACTGTTCGAGGAAAGACAATTCAAATCAGCCTTGTAAGGATCCCTCCTCAGCTTAAGGAGCTTATATCCAGGATTCCCGAGAGCTCTTCATTCAGTGAAAGACATGGAAGACTCATCAGCTTGGTCAACACCAACATTGAGGAAGATATGATCAAGGTCCTGTTCCAATTCTTTGACCCTCTGCATCACTGTTTCACCTTCTTGGATTATCAGCTGGTACCTACATTGGAGGAGTTCTCCCGGCTCCTGAAAATCCCTATCCTTGATCAACTACCCTACAACGGTACGGAAAAGGAACCCAAGCTTGAAGAGATTGCTAAAGCCTTGCACCTACAATCATCTGACCTCAAGGGACATTGGGAAGTTAGAAGTGGTATCAAAGGGTTCTTAGCCAGGTTTCTGTTTGAAAAGGCCCATGAATGTTGGAACTCCCTTGACTTACAAGCTTTTGAAGAAGTTATGGCCCTCCTTGTTTATGGTTTGGTGTTGTTCCCTAACCCATATCAACTTATAGATATCAGTGCTGTCCAGATCTTCATGTCCAGGAATCCTATACCTACGTTGCTGGGGGACATCCTTCACTCATGTTACACTCGAACCATGAGAAAAAGAGGTGTCCTTATGTATTGCACTCCTCTCCTGGGAAGGTGGTTTATTTCGCACCTTCCCCAATCAGCTTTGAAGAATGAGCGGGGTTTGAGATGGTCACAACGGTTGATGACTCTTACACATGCAGATATACATTGGTGCCCTAGGTCCAGAGAAGATGTCACTATCATTGATCGTTGCGGGGAGTACCCTAATGTTCCCTTACTTGGAATCAGAGGAGGTATTACTTACAACCCATGCCTGGCTTGGAGACAGTTTGGTTATGCTCGGAGGGATGGTCCTCATGACATGTTAATTCCTGACATAGTTTTTGACTTCGACAACGATGCACAAGGACTTCGCCAGAGATTTATCAGAGCCTGGAGGATTCCCAGTAGGATAGACAGCAAGACACTGGGGCACAGGAACTCCATCCCGTTGGAACCTTATCTCAAGTGGGTACGCGCCCGCTCCCAGAAGTTATTAATGCCGTATCCTCATATCCTCCCAGTAATCAAAGAGCCAGTCTTGGAAGGAGAAGTGTCCTACACCATTCAGCATCCTGATATGCCCACATCCTGGGAAGAGATGCAGAAGAGCTGGATCCAGCTTAAGGAAGAACGGAATTCTCTTGAGACCAGTCTACATGCTAGTGAAAAGAAGGTCTTGGAGCTCACCCGCCTATTGCATGAGGAGAGGAATCTCAACACCTACATAGCTCCAAAGAGGATGCGTAGGGTCTTTTGGGATTGATTTGCTTTGTAATTTGTGCCCATGAGGCTTTGATGTACTGAACAGTTATTTCCTTAATGATAACGTGTGTTCTTTTTTGTCTACAACGAATTTGAACTTTCGAACCCTTGAATGCATTGCATAAACACATATCATTCATCATGTGCATAGCAGGTTTTCCTCTTTTCAGGTTGCTTACCGTTCTTCGCTGTTTATTTCAGCATCATGAGTCCTGACTAATCATCAACTGAGATGTCCATCAAGGCTCTTCAGGCGCAGAATGCGCAATTTCAGGAACTAATCATGGGTTTGGCTCAGGGTCAAGAGGAGCTAAAAGCTCTGCTCCTGAAGAAGGAAAAAGAAGAAGAAGAGAAGAACTGTTCTGTTCAACTCGGGCTGAAGGTTTGGAAACACTCTGCAAAATGAAGAGGCCGGTTCTTCTATAGGCAAGGGTACTCCCCAAGGAGAAAAAGGTCCAAGTCCGGTAGTCTCCGACAACGAGACTGATTTTGATGAGGAACAATACCCTCCTGCAGAAGACAGATACAAGCAGCTGGAGGACAAATTGAATGCTATGGAGATCCAACAAGTGCCTGGGCTGGATTTCCGAGATTTAGGTTTGTCTACTGGTGTGATCATTCCTCATAAGTTCAAAGCACCATCTTTCACCAAATATGATGGGGCATCCTGTCCCAAGTTACACCTCAGATCGTATGTGCGGAAGATTCAGCCGTACTCAGTGGACAAAAACTTGTGGATCCACTTCTTCCAGGAGAGTCTTTCAGGGACTCATCTCGAATGGTTCTATCAGCTGGATGGGACCAAGGTTCGTAACTGGGAGGAGTTGGCTACTGCTTTCTATAAGCAGTATCAATATAATGCCGACCTTGCCCCTACACGTACCCAACTCCAGGGTATGTCGTTAGGTTCAAGTGAAGGTTTTAAAGAGTACGCTCAGAAGTGGAGGGATATGGATGGCAGGGTGCAGCCTCCGTTGACGGACCGGGAGTTGGTAGACATGTTCTTGGGGACCCTATCTGGGCCATTTTTCAACCATCTTATCGGTAACTCGTCTGCAGGTTTTACTGATCTTATTCTGACTGGAGAGAGAATTGAGGCTGGGTTGAAGTCTGGTAAGATTCCGAAGGGTGCATCTACAAGTTCAGAGAAGAAACCCTTCAAGAAGGAGGCTAGTGCTGTATATGGCTCCAGGAGACAAGAGAAATCTGAGCTCCGCCAATCTGTCAGTGCGGTAATGATTGCTAAGCCTGCTGCCGCTCCTCGGAAAACCAATCCTCAGAGGGCTGAAAGACCCCGGAGAGAGTTTACCCGTTTGAGTATGACTCTATCACAAATCTTGCCGCAGTTACTATCCACCAACTTAGTGACTGTCAGGGAGGCCCCAAAAGTTGTGAACACTTCCTCTCCAAAATACAATCCAAATGCCCGCTGTGCTTATCACTCCGATAGTCCGGGGCATTCCACTGATGACTGTTGGGCCTTAAGGAACAAGCTGCAGGATCTTATTGACGCCAAGGAGGTACAATTTGAGGCATCTGAGAAGCCTAATGTAGTGACAGCTCCCCTGCCTGCTCATGGAGTGAATGCTATTGGGGATGAAGATGAAGTGGATGAAGCTGAGTTTGATAGCTGGATTTACCCGGAAACCGACAGTGGACCTAACAATTGGAGTGCAAAGGACAATCTACTTGTTTCTCTTGTTACTAAGTAATGAATTCCTGTGTTTTTGGCATTTGTAATAAACAATAAATTGAACTCTATGGCCCGGTGTCTTACCCGGGGCACCGTGGCTTCGTTTGTGAGGGCATATAAATTGTCATTTCATATATCATGAATAAAGATCTTGGACTTTTTCTCGCATTTCAAATCTTATGCTCCTTTTCTTTCTTTCCTTCCTTTATATATTTCAAAACAGCTGTATTTACACACACTCACTCATACAGGTTTCAATCCACTCTGGATCTCACTGGTAACGACTCTGCTACTGCCAGTTATGACTTCGAAAATCCGATCAACTTAGCCGAAGATGAAGGTGAAGATGATTGCGAAGTGCCTGGCGAACTTGCAAGACTGTTACTTCAGGAAGAGAGGGCAATTCAACCGCATGAAGAGCCAGTGGAAACAATAAACTTGGGTACCGAAGCAGACAGGAAAGAGGTAAAGATTGGTGCCAACCTAGAGCTCAGAGTGAAGCAACGGTTGACTAAGATGCTACATGATTATATGGAGATCTTTTCCTGGTCTTACGAAGACATGCCCGGTTTTGTACCCCAAAATTTGCCCTCCCATATTCTTCAAGATTTGCCAAAAGCATGCTTCAAAATCTCCCAAGGGTTGCACAGTTCAAAGGTCTCCTAACAGTCAAAAACTAGGGTTTTGGTTCTGACAAAGAAAATGAAGTTTCCAAGGGCCCAGTCAAGTCCCATTTGCCTATAAACATTGTCAAGCACCTACATGTCAAGTTTCAAGACTTACAACACAAAATTGCACAGCCAAAAACCCTAATTGCCCTACAGTCAATTGCAGGGGCAAAATGGTCATTTGACAGTCAAAAGTCCAAATTTTTGGTCAACATCTCATTTTGAAGCCACAAACATCATTTGATCAATTCTTGATCATGATTTTTAAGGCATGGCTCAAATATTCTCAAGATGCAAAAGTTTCCATATTTAGACAGTTGAAAGAGTCAACTGTAACTTGACCAAGGCATAACTTCCACATGGTTTATCAGAAAAATTCCATCCAAAGCTCATTTTGAAGAGAAAGACATTTCCTACAACTCCTCTTCACACTTCAAGTCCAAGAAATGCTCCCACAAAAAGTTATCAATTTCAACATTATAGGTCATTTTCAAAAGTCAACAAAAAGGGACTTTAAGTCAAAGACCATAACTTGAGATTGGTAAATCAAAATGACATGGGACCAAAGGAATTGGTTATAGGACTTCAAGACCTTTCCAAAATGTCCAAGAACATGATCAAATCTTAAAAATTGAGCAGGAAATGCCTTGTGGAAGTTGGGAAATTTTTGGGAAATTTGAAAAGTCAACTTTACTTCAAATGCCTCAAAATTGCTAATGGGCCACATTTTCTTCCAAGATTCATCATCCAAAGGCTATGCACGACCATTTGGCCCAAAGGGGATTTATTTCATCATTTTTATTATTTATTTGAATTTTTAATCACCATTAATTCATTTAATAAAATAAAATATGAAAAAAATACTAAACAAATGCATTTGAATCTTTTCATGCAGCCTATGCCCTCATTGGTTACTCAAGATTTCGTGCACTTCAAAAAGGGAAGATTTGGTGCAAATTGGCATGATATTCATGTGGAAAAGATTTGAAAATATTCATTGAAAATCAAATATTTCTTTCATCAATGCAAAAGGTTTTTGGACTTGATTCTTACCCTAATCCACTCCCATACATAAACAGATGCAAACCCTAAAGCTGACAACCTTCAAGCTGCGCCCCAGATCACAAACACACTTTGCAATTTTTGTGAAAAAAGTGAAAAGTGAAAACTGCATTAGAGTTGGTTTCAAGGCAAGATAATTATTCCAATCGCTTGCCAAGGCCACAAGGAAAGTTTCTGGATCAAAATCACAACTTCTAACGCAAAGAATTGGTAATATGATGTCGTCCTGTTCTTAACATTTTTGATATTCGTGTTTCACTTTATAAGCATCCTCATTGCATTCTTTCTGTTGAGTTGGACTAATCTAACCATTCTAAAGCTAATGATGTCATTTAATTGGATTTTCACGCCCTGTACGAGAACCTACCATTAATGTCTTTTAGGGTTGCAGAGGTTTAAAATTGGGACTTCCTTATTCTGGAAAAATTGGGACACGAGACCAGGGCCATTAGAATCAGAAGCTTCACACGAACTCAATCCATAGGTCGCGCTCAATTTATGAGCAACCTGGGCATATTCGCTATTTTCATGTTTATCACTTAGTGGGGGTTTAAAACCCCCGCTATCTATCTGTTTTTTTTCCAGGCAAAAGCAAGCAATTGGAGAAGAAGGTGAGGTGTAAGCCAGCGGTTGGTGCGTTTGAATTTCGCGCGAAAAAAACACCACTAATCGTTGTTTCACGTTATGTTGTTTATTGGTCATATTATATACAAAGCGTGTTAATGGTTCATATGGCAAGGCATTGGCTTGGTAAGCAATGGGACCTGGGTTCGATCCCCAGGTCCCCCACGTTATTTCAATATTTTTCTTGCTAACGTAATTCCATGCAGCGTGTTCTCAAGGGAGTACCATAGGCCTCCATATATGTGCTTGCCACCTATACATGAAGATCAAACCAATGGCCTTGATCTGGAGAACTCCATACACCTTGGTCAATGAAGCCACACGCGCCCTGAAAAGTCAACTGAAGGCCTTAATTCATTGGGCCTGTTTGCTACAATAATGCCTCCAAATTGGGGTCTACACCCCCAAGTGTTTGTATTTCTTTTCTTTTTCCTATTCTTTTTATTATTTGTTTTAATTTAATTATTTCCTTTTTATTCATAAATTAATATTTTCCTAACATAAAAAAAACCCAAAAAATTCAGAAACTATAAAAAATAAAAATATATTTTATTTAAATATTTTCTTTGTAAATAAACTGTATTAATTAATTTAGTTAATTCTAGGTTTAAATTTTAATATTTTTTGCAATAAACTAAAAAATGTAGAATTAGGGTTTTATACTTTTATCCCTTTTTCTTTTTCACCATATTTAATTATTAATTATTATTTTGTAAATAAAATTTGCCATGTAAATATTTAATTAAAATTAGGTCAAACTAAAAACACTTTTCTTAATAAATTTAAAACAATTTAGAATTAGGGTTAATTAACTTTTCTTTTTTCCAATTTAGTTTCCTTACTAAAAATCCATAAATACAAAAAATTCAAAAAAATAACTTCTCTTTTCTCATTAAATTTAATTAATTTCATAATTGTAATTTAATTTCCTTAAAAGGGTCCAACGCCCTCGCATTCCCGATTTTACTTATTCTCGCATTTTATTTTTATTTCTTCTTTTTGTGAATATAATGTAATTCTCCCAAAGCCATGTAATAGATTAATTAGGCATTTATCTTTCCGCATTTTTATTTTATTCAAAATCGGGTCTTGGATTAATTTGGCGATGTAGACCCGCGCCTTTGTAATAGCGTAGGACTTTTAATTCCCGCATCTTTTTAACTGTTAATAATTTGCATGAAAGAATGAATGTCAACAATAAAAGCAACGCGTAGATCACCAATACATGACAAGATAAACATAAATGAAAACGACACACAAATCACACACCACCCCTAGGGTACGCCTCACTGTTGCCTTGCCCCTCGAAAGGTGGTCGTCGAGTAGAGGACGTTTTAGTAAGTCCTCATGTCCATGAACATGGCATGAGGGTAGCTTCTAAGGTGTCTTCCTATTGCTCTGGTGATCACCATGTCCCGAACCCTCGAATTGACCCGAATACCTCCAACGGTGGTGCTACCTACCTCTCAATGGTGGGATGGCACTACTTTAAGGACATTTACACAGACGAATTCCTTAGGGTAGGTAGAGAACTCGTAGATACTTGCTCTAATTTCAAAACAAATCAAAAATACTTTTCACACCGACACCTTTTCAAAAAGCTTTCGAAAGCAACTTTTCAAACACTCTTGAGGACTGATACAAGAGTCAAACTGAAATTTTCAAAGAAACTTTTTTTTAAACCCACAGTCGAAAAGCAAACAAACAATTTTGAAAACACAAATGAGCAAGTATCTAAGAGCCCATGGATAACCACGGATAGAAAGGGTGCTAACACCTTCCCTTTCTATAATCTACCTCCCGAACCGAGAGCAATCTCTATAAGGAATTTTTCTGTGCTTTTGTCCTTTCCATTTGGAGAAAATAAAAGACGGTGGCGACTCTTGCTTCCACGACATTTCGCGAACCAGCGTTAAAACAGTCAGTTCCAGATCCACCGATCACACCCGGGTTGGATACCGACATTGTGGTCCATCACTTGCCTACTAAGGAAGACTGCCCTCCGGTTAAGCAAAAGGTCCGCCGTATGCGTCCAAAGATGTATGAGAAGATCAAAGCCGAAGTTATGAAACAGTTTGATGCTGGGTTCCTTGCAGTAACTTCTTACCCTCAGTGGGTTGCTAATGTGGTGCCGGTACCAAAGAAAGACGGTAAGGTCAGAATGTGTGTCGACTACAGGGATCTGAACAGGGCCAGCCCCAAAGATGACTTCCCCCTACCTCACATTAATGTCCTTGTTGATAATACAGCTCAGCATAAGGTGTTTTCTTTCATGGATGGCTTTTCAGGTTACAATCAGATCAAGATGGCACCTGAAGACATGGAAAAAACTACCTTTGTTACTCAGTGGGGCACCTTCTGCTACAAGGTCATGCCTTTTGGACTAAAGAACGCTGGGGCAACCTACCAACGTGCCATGGTTGCTTTATTTCATGACATGATCCATCATGAGATAGAAGTGTATGTTGACGACATGATTGCAAGGTCCCAGACTGAGGAAGAACACCTTGATCATCTGCAGAAATTGTTTGACCGGTTAAAACTTTACAAGCTGAGGTTGAACCCGAACAAGTGCACCTTCGGGGTAAGGTCTGAAAAGTTGCTAGGCTTCGTTGTAAGTGATAAGGGTATTCAAGTGGACCCTGCCAAGGTCAAAGCTATTCAAGAGATGCCAGTTCCTAAGACAGAGAAGGAAGTCAGAGGCTTTTTAGGACGCCTGAATTACATTGCTCGGTTCATCTCACACCTGACTGCCACCTGTGAACCAATCTTCAAGCTGCTGAAGAAAGATCAGGTAGTACGTTGGAACGATGAATGTCAGGCTGCTTTCGACAGAATCAAGGAGTATCTCCAAGAACCACCCATCCTTATGCCACCGGTTGAAGGGAGACCTCTGATGCTATACCTAACAGTGCTTGACAACTCAATGGGGTGTGTGCTGGGGCAGCATGACGAGTCTGGCCGAAAAGAGCACGCCATTTATTACCTTAGCAAAAAGTTTACCGACTGTGAGACCCGATACTCACTGCTTAAGAAAACTTGCTGCGCTTTGGTATGGGCTGCTCGCCGGCTGAGACAGTATATGCTGACTCACACTACCTTGGTGATCTCAAAAATGGATCCTATAAAGTACATATTTGAAAAGCCTGCTCTGTCTGGGAGAATAGCAAGATGGCAAATGATCTTGACGGAATACGACATTCAGTACACGACCCAGAAAGCCATCAAAGAAAGTGTATTGGAAGACCACTTGGCACATCAGGCCGTAGACGACTATCAGTCAATGAACTTCGAGTTTCCAGATGAGAGCATCATGATAGTGACTGATTGTGAACTGCCTGGACCGGATGAAGGACCTGAGGAAGGATCCTGATGGTCTATGCACTTTGACGGAGCCTCCAATGCTTTGGGTAACGGTATCGGCGCCATAATCATATCTCCTCAAGGCACTCATACTCCACTCACTGCCCGACTATGTTTTAACTATACCAACAACATGGCAGAGTATGAGGCGTGCATTATGGGTCTTCAAGCTGCGATCGACCTAAGGATCAAGTTTCTGAGTGTCTTCGGAGATTCCGCTCTTGTAATCAATCAGATCAAAGGAGAGTGGGATACGAAACATCCGAATCTTATTCCTTACAGAGAATGTGTGTTGACCTTGATTCCCCATTTCACGAAGATAACCTTTGAACACTTTCCAAGAGAGGAGAATCAGTTAGCGGACGCGTTAGCTACGATGTCTTCTATGTTCAAGGTCAAATGGGATAATGAGGCTCCCCGGATCATCATCTGGAAACTGGACGAACCGGCATACTGTTGTGATCTCGAGACTGAATTGGTGACTGAGAAGCCTTGGTACCATGAGGTGAAGAGATATTTGGAAGCTCAGGAATACCCTGAAGGTGCATCTGTCAACGATAAAAAGTTTCTGAGAAGGTTCGCAACAAAGTTCTTCCTTAGCAACGGCATCTTGTACAAGCGAAACCATGATTCGACCTTAATGCGTTGTGTGGACAAGACTGAAGCACAAAGGATCATGGAAGAGCTACATGAAGGGGCCTTTGGTACACACTCCAGTGGACACACTATGGCAAAGAAGATTCTTCGGGTAGGGTATTTCTGGTCCACCATGGAAGCTGACTGCTACCAACATTCCCGGACATGCCATAAATGCCAGATATATGCAGACAAGGTGCATGTTCCTCCAGTTCCTCTAAATGTTCTGACTGCACCTTGGTCGTTTGCAATGTGGGGCATAGACATGATCGGTGAGATTAAACCTACGGCATCTAATGGGCATCGCTTCATCCTGGTAGCGATTGATTACTTCACGAAGTGGGTTGAAGCAGCATCCTATGCTACGGTAACCAAGACTGTTGTGGCACGGTTCATTCGGCATAATCTGATCTGTCGATACGGCGTCCCAGAAAGGATTATTACAGACAACGGTACCAATCTGAATAATAAGATGATCACTGAGCTCTGCGAGCAGTTCAAGATACAGCACCACAACTCTTCTCCTTACAGACCGAAGATGAATGGGGTTGTAGAAGCAGCAAATAAGAACATTAAGAAGATCGTGCAGAAGATGACAATGACCTATAAAGATTGGCACGAGATGTTACCGTTCGCTCTACATGGGTACCGTACCTCAGCCAGGACGTCAACCGGGGCAACTCCTTTCTCCTTGGTTTATGGTATGGAAGCAGTCTTACCAATCGAAGTGCAAATACCCTCTCTCCGGATAATGAAGGATGCAAATCTGAACGAAGATGATTGGATCCAGACACGACTTGACCAGCTAAACCTTATTGATGAAAAGAGACTTGCTGCTATCTGTCATGGTCAGACGTATCAGAAACGAATGATCTGGGCATTTAACAAAAAGGTCAGACCACAGGAATATCAAGTTGGGGATTTGGTAATCAAGCGAATCATCCTTCCTCAGAGTGATCCAAGGGGCAAATGGACCCCTACCTACGAAGGGCCATTTGTGGTTAAACATGTGTTCTCAGGAGGAGCCATGATTCTAACCAACATGGATGGTGACGACCTTCCTCACCCCGCCAATGCAGACATAGTAAAAAGATACTACGCATAAAAAAAGACCCGCTAGGCTGACATGCCTAGGCAAAAATTAGGGCTTCCCGGCGAACCAAAAGGGTTCGGGAAAAATGAAGGGATGAAATGAAAAAAATCTGTACACCCGGCAAGTCGAAAACCTGAAAAGGCGGCTTGGGCAAAAATGGGTATCCCGGTGGACTGAAAACCCGAAAGGGCGGTCCAGGCAAAAGTTAGGGATAAAGCGTAATACTATGTCTCATTGGATCACTTTGCATCCAGAATCCGGTATCTACACCAAGTTCAGACGGCATCGATCAGTCAGCTTCATCTTCAACTAAGGTCATCAAGTGATGAGACGCTCGGAGATATAAAGGCAATAGCAGAGTTGAAATCCAGTGGGATCATTTATTTCACACAGCTGTTTTATTTTCTCTTGTACAAAATTTGTATAAACTCTTTTGTTCGGCGACGTTCTCTTACTAGGACGTCAGCCTCTTGTATACAAACGCCTATTTACAGGCAATTCAAAATCAATACAAATATACTTTTCAGTTAAAAATGCCAATTGTTTTTCCTTTTTCTGTTTTGTTTTGCGAAGAACGTCCAAGGTTCAATTTGTGATATATGCATTGACAATAATTTGCTAACTCATGAATATTTACATACGAAACAAAGGATTAATTATAGGTAACATTAGAAACAGGGGCAATAAAGAGTTGTCTAAAGCAATCTAATTGTTCTATCCTCCAAGGTACCAAGGTAGGTTCAGCTGAAGAACATAACCAGTACATCCTAATTCCCCAGAGAGTGAGACAACAAACAGTATACTCTCCTCAAGCAAAGCTACTATCAAACTTAAAGAAGTTGGGTATCCTCCAGCAGATCTCAACATTTACCAGCACGATATACAGACATTCCTGACAAGCATCCCCGGTAGTCTGGGTCTAAAGATCGTTCCCCGGCGGTATATCAAACATTCAGTGGAGTCACTTCCCCGATACAGTTCAGAACTTCCCCAGGAGAGTCCAATCTAGTTCCCCAGGAAAGTTGGAATTCATCTCCCCCAAGCAGTAAGCTTATCCCCAGTAGATTCTGGAAGCTTACCCCCGCAGAGCACGAACGCGTCTCCCGACTTTATTCAAAGAGTTATTTCCCTACCAGGGTATAACTGGGTTATCCTCAGCCAAAAGCCACAAGAAGATCGTCCTCGTCAAAGTCTTCTTATCCCCAACGAGGTCTATTAACACTTCCAACACAACAAGGGTATCCCCAATAAGTTATTATCAACACTCAGCAAAGTATCTCTCTCCCCACAGAGTATTACTTCCCAGCAATATCGTTAGAATACTTTTCTCCCCGCAGAGTAATCTATTTGCCAAGTTTATCCCCAACAGAGTTATCTTCTCCTACCGGTATTCTTGCAACTACCATCCCTAGCGGAAGCAAAAATCTATTCTTCAACATCAGCCCAGGATATGATTTCCCAGCACCCGTCAAGGATTTATTTTCCTAAGACGAGACATAAATTCATAAACATCACATACATCATTATAGCATGCATATACGCATCATATCTTACAAATGTCATTTATGTTGAGAACATCATTGCTTGATTCATATCATACAATGCATATGACTGACTTTTACCTTTCAGGAAGAATTCAGTTAAGTCCCCAGCTATATTCAAGACCTAGAC
This sequence comes from Vicia faba, assembly GCA_948472305.1. Classification (NCBI taxonomy): domain Eukaryota; kingdom Viridiplantae; phylum Streptophyta; class Magnoliopsida; order Fabales; family Fabaceae; genus Vicia; species Vicia faba. The sequence goes on along the minus strand of OX451741.1, from coordinate 183,844,306 downwards.
CGGTTCAGTTGAGTCGACCCTAAGAATTTTCTGTTTCTTATCCAGTCCAAGGCCTTCTCTGGTTCAGTCAGATCGACCCTAAGATCTCCCTGTTTCTTATCCAGTTGAAGACATTCAAGACCTAGACCGGTTCAGTTAAATCGACCCTAAGATTTTTCTGCTTCTTATCCAGTCCAAGGCCTTCTCTGGTTCAGTCAGATCAACCCTAAGATCTCCCTGTTTCTTATCCAATTGAAGACATTTCAAGACCTAGACCAGTTCAGTTAATCGACCCTAAGATTTTCTGTTTCTTATCCAGTCCAAGGCCTTCTCTAGTCCAGCTAAATCGACCCCAAACAGATTTTCCTGATAAAGACTCAGTAGAAGTTATCCAAGATTCTCTCAATGATTGCTGTTGAGGTTGTAGTCGCCTATGGTTCTCTCCCCGATACTATCTTCCCCAGATTCGCTCAGCGTTACTGTTGAAGTTGAAGTCGTCCAAGATTCTCTCAATGATTGTTGTTGAGGTTGTAGTCGCCTATGGTTCTCTCCCCGATACTGCGGAGGTAGTAATCATCCCCAGATTCGCTCAGCGTTACTGTTGAGGTTGAAATCCTCCCCAGATTCTCTCAATGATTGCTGTCGAGGTTGAAGTCGCCCAAGATTCTCTCAGCGTTCCTGTTGAGGTAGTAATCATCCCCAGATTCGCTCAGCGTTACCGGTGAGGTAGTAATCGCCCCAAGATTCTCCCAGCGTTCCTGTTGAGGTAGTAATCGCCCAAGGTTCTCTCAGCGTTCCTGTTGAGGTAGTAACCATCCCTGGTTCACTCATCACCTTTTGAAGATCCAGATCCAGCTCCTGTAACCAGTCAGGACGCAGCTATACAAAGAATCTGAAGACCAGCTCCTGTAACAGGTCAGGTAATCAGTTTTCTTTTGCAGGTACGCAAGTCCTCGCTAAGGAATCTCTTACGCGATCACCATCCAGATGGCATCTATAAGCCCATACACCTTCCATCATCTCTTAGCATGGCATCTATAAGCCCATCATTCTATTCATCAATCTCCAAATGGCATCTATAAGCCCATTCCCCATCACACTGCTACTATGTGAGCGCAAATTTCTGGGCACTCTAGTGTTCAATCATCTTCCACCTTCGGATTACGAAAGGCACGTCAGCCAATCTGCATCCTCAGGTCTAAGAAGATTGAACATGGTCAACTGTTGTACCCCAAAATTTGCTCTCCCATATTCTTCAAAATTTGCCAAGTCAAAGCTTCAAAATCTCCCCAAGGGTTGCACAGTTCAAGGGCCTCCTAAACAGTCAAAAACTAGGGTTTTGGTTCTGACAAAGAAAATGAAGTTTCCAAGGGTCCAATCAAGTCCCACATGCCTATAAACATGGTCAAGCATCCTCATACCAAGTTTCAAGACTTACAGCACAAAATTGCACAGTCAAAAACCCTAATTGCCCTACAGTCAACTACAGGGGCAAAATGGTCATTTGACAGACAAAAGTTCAAATTTTTGGTCAACATCTCATTTTGGAGCCACAAACATCATTTGATCAATGCTTGATCATTATTCTCAAAGCTTGGCTCAAAAAGTCTCAAAATGCAAAAGTTTCCATATTTGGACAGTTGAAAAAGTCAACTGTAACTTGACCAGGGCATAACTTTCACATGGATTATCAGAAAAATTCCATCCAAAGCTCATTTTGAAGAGAAAGACATTTCCTACAACTCCTCTTCATACTTCAAGTCCAAGAAATTCTCTCACAAAAAGTTATCAATTTCAACATTATAGGTCATTTTCAAAAGTCAACAAAAAGGGACTTTAAGTCAAAGGCCATAACTTGAGATTGGTAAATCAAAATGACATGGGACCAAAGGCATGGGTTAGAGGACTCAAAGAACTTTCCAAAATGTCCAAGAACATAAGCAAAGCTTAAAATTTGAGCAAGTTATGCCTTGTGGAAGTTGGGAAATTTTTGGATATTTTGAAAAGTCAACATTGCTTCAAATGTCTTAAAAATGCTAATGGGCCTCTTTTCTTCCAAGAATCATTATCCAAGGCATGTGCACGACCATTTGGCCCAAAGGGAAGTTTTTCATCATTTTTATTTATTTATTTGGATTTTTAATGATTAATAATTCATTTAATTAATTAAAATATATGAAAAATACTAAACCTAACTTTTTAAATCTTTTTGTGCATGGAATAGGCTTAAGATTTCGTGCATGATCAGATTTGGAAGGAATTATGGTGATTGGATATGATTGAAACCAAATATGCTTGAAAAAGATTGGAAAATTATGGCATAAAAATCAAAGATTGATTCCTTCAATTCATGGATTCTTTGGACAAAAAACCAACCCTAATCATTCACACATAAGTACTGATGCAAACCCTATTCCAAAGGACCACACAGTTGCGCCATACACCAAGAACCAAACTTGAGTTTTTTGCCAAAAAGTTGAAAACTGAAAACTAGGTTTTAGGGCATTCAAGCCAAAATAACTATTCCATTGGCTTGTTGAGACTTCAAGGAAGGAATTCGGATCAAAACCATAAGCTCTAACACCAAGAAACGTGAGAACAATCGCGCCCTGTACAAAATTTTTTTCATATGCTTGCATCATGATTCATGCGTTTTTAGTACTTTTTAATGTTTGATTTATGTTCCTTGATTGATTCTGAAGCTAACCCAGTTGTTTGATTGCATTTTCATCACCCATACGCGATTTCACCATTAAAGGATGTTAGGGTTCTTCAACTTTCAAATTAGGGGTTTTTGAATATGGTAAAATTGGAACACCATAATACCATGGTTGAGTTCAGCATGCTTGGACGATTCTAAATCAACCCTCGCGCCTAATTTATGTGCCACCACGACCTATTCGCTATTATTGGATATGGCATATTTTGGGGGGGTTCAAAACCCCCGCTAACCTTCTTTTATTTTCAGGGAAAAACGAAACGAAGAAGAAGATGATGAAGTGTCCAGCAATAATTGGTTGATTCAAATTTTCGCGCGAAAAAGGAGCACTAACGCTTATTTTGTGTTATATTATTTATTAGTTATTATATAATCAGAAGCGTGTGAATGGCCTAGTGGTGGAGAAAGCACTTGGTAATCAACAGGACCTGGGTTCGATCCCAGGTCCCCCTCCCTTTCCTTATATTTTTCCCTTAATCATGTTCTTGTGTAGCTTCCGTCCAAGGCGTCCACCATATTCTCCACATCCATGCTTGCCACGCGTGCAATGGTCTCAGTCCAAAGGTCCAGATCTGCTGAATACCATAGGCGCTAGTCAATGAAGTCATACGCTAGCCACAAAGTCAAATAAGGCCTTAAAAACCTTGGGCCAGCAATGCTAACAAAACCTCCAAATGGGGACAGACCCCCCATGGTTTGAATTTTCATTCTTTTCTTTATTTTATTTATTTCAATTATTGTTTTTTTAATTAATTCCTTTAATTTAATATTTTCATAAAAAACATAAAAACAATATAAAATCAGAAAAAAGACAAAAATAAGTATTTTTATTTAATGTTATTTTTTGTAAATAAATATCATTAATTAATTTTAGTTTTTAATTTAGGTTTAAATCTTAATATTTTTCTAATAAACTTAAAATTTATAGAATTACGGTTTTTAATCAATTTTTATCCTTTTTCTTTTCTTTTCACTAATAATTAATTATTTATTTTTGTAAATCAAATTGCTTTAATTAATTAGGTTAATTTAGGTTTAACTTTAATATTTTTTTCTTAATAAATAAAAGTTATAGAATTAGGGTTAATTAGTTAATTTCATATCTTTCCCATAAAAATTCATAAATCCAAAAAATACCAAAATAATTTCTTTTTTTATTTTAATTTAATTAATTTAATCATTTAATTAAATTTCATTAAAAAGGGTCAAACGCCCTCGTTTCCAATTTGAATTCAATTCGCGCATTTTATTTATTTCATTCTTTTGAATATTTATGTAATTCTCCCAAAGCCGTGTAAACTTAATTTCTCGCACTTTACTTTATTTCTTTATTTTTCTGTCAAATCGGGTCCTGGACTTTAAATTTGGCGATGTGGACCCGCGCCTTTGTAATAGTTTAGAACTTTTATTTCTCGCAACCTTTAATTGTTAATAATGACATGCAAGAATGAATGACAAAAAATAAAAACAAACGCGTAGATCACTTTGACATGAACAAGACAAAATAACCGAACATGACACACAAATCACGCACCACCCCTAGGGTACGCCTCACTGTTGCCTTGCCTCGAAAGGTGATCGTCGAGTAGAGGATGTTTTAGTAAGTCCTCATGATCCGGGAACCTGGCATGAGGGTAGCTTCTAAGGTGTCTTCCCATTGCTCTGGTGATCACCATGTCCCGAACCTCGAATTGACCCGAACACCTCCAACGGTGGTGCTACCTACCTCTCAATGGTGGGATGGCACTACTTTAAAGGACATTTACACAGACGAATTCCTTAGGGTAGGTAGGTTCTCGTAGATACTTGCTCTAATTTCAAAACAAAATTCAAAAATACTTTTCACACCAACACATTTTCAAAAGCTTTCGAAAGCAATTTTTCAAACACTCTTGAGGACCGATACAAGAGTCGAACTGGAATTTTCAAAGAAACCTTTTTAAAACCCACAATTGAAAAGCAAGCAAACCAATTTTGAAAACACAAATGAGCAAGTATCTAAGAGCCCATGGATAACCATGGATAGAAAGGGTGCTAACACCTTCCCTTTCTATAACCTACCTCCCGAACCGAGAGCAATCTCTTTAAGGAATTTTTCTGTGCTTTTTTCCTTTCCAATTGGAGAAAATAAAAGACGGTGGCGACTCTTGCTTCCGCGACATTTCACGAACCAGCGTTAAACAGTCAGTTCCAGATCCACCGATCACACCTATCTTTTGTTTTTTTCTTCTAGTATTTCAAATATCCAGAGCTCCCCTGAAGAAATGAAGGAAAACAGGATGAAAAACAGGAGTTTAGGTCAAATTTGCACTCATGACGTCCACCATGGCGCCAGCCATAGGGTAGACCATGACGTGGACCACCTCCTGCTGACCTTAACTGCCAAGTTCCCCACTTCCTATCATTGACTCTCATGGCGGGTGCCATGGCCTCCATGGCGGGCGCCACCTTTGGACGATATTCCCCCTTAAAAGGATTTGGGGGGGCATTCCTGTGATTTCCTGCATTCCTCATCCTCTATAAATAGAAGTTCCTGATTTCATTTCCATTCACCCAAGCTTAGTTTCAAACTTGATCCAATTATAGTTGCGAACTTAAGCCATATAATTTCACCATTGTAAAAGCGATAATTCTTCACATCGGGGAATTATTGCATTGTTGATTGAGTCTGTGATCGAGTTAGTAGATTGAGTCTGTAATCGAGTTTGGAGCACTCCGACAGAAGTTTATCTTGCCACATTTATTTTCAACTGCTGTTTATTTCTAGTCACATTTTACTTCCAGTTTGTACCAGATTTAAAACCTCCCCGTTTGGAGCAGGTTTCTATTTATATATTCCGCATTGCTTTTACTTTGTTTATTTCCCGTATTGCTTTTACTTTGTTTATTTCCCGCACCTACTTTTACTTTGTTTATTTCCCGCACTGCTTTTACTTTGTTTATTTCCCGCACCTGCTTTTACTTTATTTATTTCCCGCACCTTCTTTTACTTTATTTATTTCCTGCACTGCTTTTACTTTGTTTATTTCCCCCACCGCACTTTAAATTATTTACTTTCTCGCATGATTTATTTTAACATGTTTGTTTATATTCCCATGTCAGGCTAAACATTAATGGGCTAGAATGTAAGGAATCTAGTTAGATCGATATTCCAAATAATGTGTCAATAGAAATGCTTATGGGCTATTTTGGTTTTTAATATGAGTTTTTTGTACTTTATTGTTGTTGGGTTAGATCGAAAGTCGTCCAACCCTTTGTTAAACTCGGTTAGTTATAACTGGTCAAAGGAAGCGAAAGCGCTTTGTCTGGTTAGTTAGGGATTTTTATTATCAAAGAAATCAATTTTGAAACTATTTTCGGACGCGTTTATAGGGTTAAAGTTAGGTTCCCTTTTTATTAGAATTTCCAGATCAAAATACTTTTCAACTTGGTCAAGTATTCTATTTCTTAAAAATAGGTTTATTACTTTAACGCAATGCACGCCTTTTTATAAGTGACAATAAGAAGGTCTGATTAGAGAGTAAACTCGGTTCTAATTACGCGAAAGCGACCGTTCCTGTTAAATTAGTTCTTTTCTTTAGTAGAAAATATTGCTCTATAAGTAGTTCTATTCCGAAGCATTGCGAATATCATCTAACTACGTGAATTACATTCGACCCCGCTTTTTATATCTGAAGTTTATTTCGCTGCACTTTACTTTCTTGCATGCTAAATTACCTGTTTAATTTTGACTTAGCTAAACACCGCAACAATAGGAAACGATAGATTAACAATTGGTCTATGTGGATCGATAATCTTTTATATTACTCTGACGCGATTCGTACACTTGCGAATATACTGCATCATTGATGACGACAAAATTCTCAATAGCTTGAAGGAAAAGATATTTCAAAGCAAAAGATCTAAGTCAAGCTCATGATTTCAAATTTTACATAGGCATATGAAAATCCAAACTTTTATAATCTTAGTGCTCAAAAATATTTTTAATCATGCATATAAAGATTCTGGTGAAAAAATGAGAAAAATTAAAGTGCTATATTTTTAAAATAATATTTTTTAAATTTATGATCTAGTGCAATCGATTGCACCTTTTCCTCAATCGATTATACACTTAGAAAAACATGAAGAAAATGTTTCAGTAGTTAATGCAATCGATTGCATCCATATGACAATCGATTGTCATAGTTAAAATTTTTAAATGTTTACAATGTTAAAATGATACAATCAATTGTATCATTACTACAATCGATTGTATGCTCCCAGATTTTGAAAAATCAGTATTTTCCTGCACCTTTTGAGAAACATCTCTTCATGGCAACACTTGTATGTTTTCACTTTCAATTATTCAGAATCTCTCCAACCTTTGCCATGATTTTTGAAAAGATATTACTTCACTATAAATGGTTTCTGATTTTTTTCAAAATAAAACAACCTCTTTCAAATTAAGAAAAACTCTCTACAGAACTTTAACAAGAATCTTTCTATATTCAGATTTGTGAACATAATTTTCATTGCATATTGAAAGTTTTGTTGAGCACAAAAGAGAGTAATTGTTTCTGATTTTCATATTTGATAGACAAGATCAATCAAGTGATTGATTCATTATTCACCTTCATCCAAACTCTTGTAAAAATCAAATACATTTATTATATATTTGCTATCCATGATTGTTGGAAGAAAATTGTGCATTGAAGAGGATTGTTCTTCTTGCAATTAGTGGTTTAAATCTTAAAGGTTTTAAGAGCCTTTGATCTCCATATAGGTTAGATAGTAAGCATCACCATTGGTGTGAATAGGTTGTACAATCATTATAACTATAGTGAAATCTATTACTTGTGTAAGGGGACTGGAGTACTCCCGGTCTGTGAGGGGAACCAGTATATATCGTTGTCTTTTTACTTTCTGCACTTTACCATTTCCTAACACCATCATAACCAGAATAATACTTTATATGTTTAACAAAAACCGGTAAAAATTTTAAAGAAACTAATTCACCCCCCCCCCCCCCCCCTCTTAGGCATTCTCTGAACTTACAATTGGAATCAGAGCAAGTTAAGGTAACTTGTTCCTTTTTTATCCAAGAAATGGCTTCCGCACAACCTACGTTTGAATATGGTGGTAGTAACAACAAGCCTCCTCTATTCTGTGGTGAATATTTTGACTTCTGGAAAATACGCATGAAGGCACATCTAGAAGCACAAGGAGAAGAAATATGGGATATTTTCCAAAATGGTCCATTCACTCCAACATGTGTTGTCAATGGTGTTGGTTCATCAAAACCAAAAACAGCATGGGATGAAGATGATAAGAAAAATGTCCTTTATGACAATAAAGTTATTAACCTTCTTCAAAGTGCACTTAGCATGGATGAATTATTTCGTGTTTCGACATGCACAACCGCGAAGGAAATATGGGATACTATTGTAGAAACTCATGAAGGAACGACTGAAGTTAAAAGATCAAGATTGAACACTCTTAGTCAAGAATACAAACTATTCAAAATGCAGCCCAGAGAATCTATTCTTAACTTGCAGAAAAGATTGGTGCACTTGAAAAATCACTTAAAGGCACTTGGTAAGATATTAACTAACGATGAATTAAATCTTAAATTGCTTAGATCTTTAACCAGGGAATGGCAACCAAAAGTGTCGGCAATCTTGAAAAAGAAAAGTCTATCCACAATGTCCTCCGCAACATTATTTGGAAAAGTTCAAAAATCTGAGACGAAACTTGGTATACTTGAAAAACATGAAAGTCAAAAAAATAAGTTCAAAGGCATCGCTTTGAAAGTAGATTCAAAAGAAAGACAAGATAAGGATGCACCGGAGGAAGATGAGAACTTCATGCTTCTTGTGAAAAGGTTAGGAAAATTCTTTGGTCCTAAAAATAACTTAGGTAATAATAACTTTGTCAAAAGGAAGAGATTTTCAAAAAGCAAAGATAAAGAAGCATCCACATCAACACAAGATGTCACATGTTATTAATGTGGGAAGCAAGGCCATATAAATCCAGATTGACTGATGCTCTCCAAGAAAAATGGATTTAAAGGCAAGAAGGACTTCAAAAATAAGAACAAATCTTATGTTCCTTGGGAAGACAATAAGATAAGTTCCTCATCCGATTCAGATAGTGACGAATGTGCAAATCTAGCGTTGATGGATTCACATCATCCAAATGATGAAAATGATGAGGTTAATAATGAATTTTATCTTTATGATAATGATGTACAAGGTGCAGTAGATGAACTTTTAAATGAATGCAAAATTCTGTATAGAACAATTTCATCTCAAAAGAAAACAATTTCATCCCTTAACGAAAAAGTTGAGAAAATGGAAAATGATTTCAAGGATGAAAAACAAAAAAAACTATTGATGAACTAAAATAGAATTTTGTATGCAATAATTGTGAATCTCTCTCTTTCCAAATTGTCCAATTAAAAAGAGTTCTTGAAAGATATGAAAAAGGACAAATTGGATTGGAAGGTGATCTTAGTCAACAAAGATATCCAAATGATAAAAGTGGACTTGGTTATTCAAAGCTTTATAAACCAAGTCATAACAAAACTATCTTTGTCAAGGCTAGTAATTAACCAATTCAAGAGAAAGAAAACAAGTCTAAAGTGGTTCATCATTATCCTAAAAAGAAAATATTTGTTAAGAATAAATCTTAACCTGCTAGATATAGAAGTAACTTTGAACCTACTAGTTTTTATTATGGTATTAAAGGCCACACACCTAATGCTTTCTATGTTAGAAACTTTAGTGTGGCAAGTGGGCATTATGTGTGGATAAAGAATGGAACTAATTACGGAGGACCCAAAGCAACTTGGCTACCTAACAAAACCTAATTTGTTTTGTAGGTATGCTTGAAAACCACTTCAAATATATGGTATCTCGATAGTGGTTGTTCTAAGCATATGATGGGAGACATAAACCAGTTTTTAGATCTAATGATAAAGGCCAAGGGTTTTGTCACTTATGGATACAACAATAAGGGAAGAATTCTTGGCAAAGGAAAAGTTGGTGCTCCACCTTTCACATCCATTGAAGATGTTCTTTATGTTAAAGGACTAAAGCACAATCTTCTTATTATTATCCAACTTTGTGACAAGGGCTTCAAGATCAAGTTCACCAAAGATGAATGCTTGATAGAAGATGAAGTCACACATGAGGTTAAACTTAAAGGTTCTAGAATTCATAACATTTTTATGCTTTCCCTTAACAATACATCTTTGAAGGTAATATGTATCATGGTGATCAACAATGATTCATGGCTTTGGCACAAGAGAATTTCTCATATTCATATGGAGCATTTAAATAAATTAATCAAGCATGATCTTGTCATTAGATTGCCTAAGATAAAGTTTGTCAAAGATAGACTCTGTGATGCTTGTCAAAAGGGGAAGGAAACCAAATCAACTTTCAAATATAAAAATGTAGTGTCCACTACAAGGCCATTACAACTGTTGCATATGGACTTATTTGGTCCATCAAGAACAAAAAGCTTCAGAGGTAATTTTTATGCTTTAGTTATTGTTGACGATTTCTCTAGATACACTAGGACTTTCTTCTTAGTGCAGAAAAATGATGCATTTAAAGCATTCAATAAATTTTCCAAATAAATTCAAAATTAGAAGTCATTATCCATTGCCTCCATAAGAAGTGACCATGGAGGAGAGTTTCAAAATGCCTCCTTTGAAGATTTTTGTGGTGAACAAGGTATCTCTCGCAACTTTTCAGCACCAAGGACTCCTTAACAAAATGGAATGGTGGAGAGAAAGAATAGGTCTCTTGTGGAACTTGCAAGAATGATGCTTAGCGACTCTCATCTTCCAAAATACTTTTGGGCATATGCGGTAAGCACGACATGCTTTGTAAGTAATAGAGTTAATATTAGACATATCTTGAAAAGGACACTGTATGAACTTTTCAAAGCTAGAAAACTAAACATTGCTTATTTTCACGTTTTTGGATGCAAATGCTTTGTCCTAAACAATGACAAAGATAACCTCGGTAAGTTTGACGAAAAGTCAGATGAAGGTATATTTCTCGGTTACTCTCTTTCAAGTAAAGCTTATAGAGTATATAATAAAATAACTTTAAAAATTGAGGAATCAATGCGTGTATCATTTGATGAATCTAACCCCTCTAAGGAGGATTTATTGTTTGTAATTATGATGATGATATAATAGAGTTTCCTCAAGAAGACTCATCTAAACATACTATGATACGGTGGGAGAATTGACTTGGGTATTTTGCGTTTGATCGCAAATGTTGCGGTTAGCAAGAGTCGCCACCGACTTTTCTTTTATCCAAAAGGAAAGGTGAAAAAGCACATGAAATACCTTTGAGATTATTTCTTGAGTTAGGGGGGTAGATTGTGAAAAGGGAAGGTATTAGCACCCTTTTCATCCATGGTTTTCCATGGGCTCTTAATTACTTGCTAGATCACTTGCTATTGTTTGAAATTATGCTTTATGTGGTTTTGAAAGTATTTTGTAAAGAGGCCATTGTTTAGTCAAACTTTGTAATGATTCTCTTCGTAAGAATGTATACGAAGATGTTGATCTTTTGAAAATATTTTCAAGTTTGTAAGATGTTTTGAAAGTGTAGGTGTTTGTTTTGAAAATAGCAAGGATGTTTTGTTTTGAAAGTGAGCAACTAATTAGGAGCATTCTACCTACTCAAAAGTATTTTATATTCATTTCCTATTTCCTTTGACATTGTCATCTTACCATTGATTTGGTAAGTAACCCTATCTTTGGATGTAAACGGGACGGGCGTGGGTCATCGTATAATCATGATTAGCAATGTTGCAAGGTATCTTAGCATTCTTTTTTAGGGACTTAAGATCATTTGTAAGGCAACTTAAATAGCGTCATCGAGGGACTATGATCTTGTATTTTTTCTTGTTTTTGCTAAGATACCTCACATGTGTAATGTGGCCATTTATAAGGCAACCAAATGGATTTTACCCTAAGGATGCTTGTATGCAAATGTATTGTTTTTCATGCTTGGTTTAGTCTTGAATTAGGGTTTTCTATTTAATGGTTTTAAGTCTTTCCATACAAACCCTAATTACCAGCAATTGTATATAAAGCGATAAATTGCGGAATTTCAAGTTACTACGCTATTACAACATTTGTGGGAGGGGGTGTACAAATTACGAATAGGGATTACAAGAAATTAAACCCTAATTAGTCTATTATAACCAAATTGAATTTATACAAGAATTGAAATAAATAATGCACATGATGAATTAAATATGCAAGAAGATAAATGTGAAGAAAAATGGATATTTTGTTTGATGTTTTATGAAAAGGAATTTTACCTTAACCTAATAAAATAAAGAAAATAATTTATTAAGTTTGTAAATGTTGAGAAAAGATTTTAGATGAAAACCCTAATTCTATTAATCAAAAGAAAATAAGTTTAAGAAAAGTATTATTTTTTTGGCATTTTTTATCTTGAAAATATTTATAGCATTATAAAATATTTTTTAGTCTTTTTGGTATAAAAATAATATATTTTAAATGGTGTGAAGAAAAATAAATAAATAATACTATATTAATTAATTTTATAAGATTTACTTAAATAAATAAATAAAGTATGAAGAATAAAAAATAGTTTTATTTACGGAAAAATCAAATAAAATGAATCAAAATACAAAATATCATTTTTTTTGCATTTTTAAAATTTTTAGTATTTAGAAAATATATTTGAGAAAATAAATAAAATAAAAAATGAAGAAATAAAATAAAATAAGGCCAGGGTGCAAATATAAAACAAGGGGGAGGAATGTTAGAAAAAAAAGTCAGGCCCAAGAGGAGGAAGGCCCATGCGCAGAGAAAAAAGCAAAAGGCAGCGCGCACTGAGGCTCGAACCCATGACCTCCTGATTACCAGCGTGCTGCCTTACCACTGGGGTGGCTATACATCCGTTAATACAAATGAAACAATAAATATGTAAGGAAAAATGTGTTCTGAAGACTTCATCTTCAACCTCCAGCCAAAGGACCTGTATCTTCTTCATCTCTCAACAAAAATGAAAATTTCAAACATGAAAGTTGTGGCATTTTTTCCCACGAATCCAAACATATAAACAACTTAAGCTATCAATCAAAGATGAATGAAAATTTTTCTAGCCCTAATTCAAAACCTAAAAATTTCAAAAAACTTCAACCCTAAAATTCTCTAAGCTCGGGCCATATAAATGTAAATTATGGATATGTACAACTTCGTGACAATGGTATCTACATTTTATCTTCAAAAACCAAACTCAAATGATACATGTATGAAGAGATAGAAGTTTTAAAACTTACCTCTTGCAGCTGGAGTCGTGTATGGAGTTTGAGCAACCTTTGTGATGGCCTGATGATTTCTATAGCTTTCTTGGACCTCCTTGAATGTGTTCCAACTCCTACTTTGCTTTGAGGATGGCTGGAACTCCCTACTCAAGTCAAGTTGCAACCTTCAGTTTTGAAAATGGTGGATGATGATGGAGGAGTTACAGTTAGGAAAGGAGGGCCTGGATCACTTTGATATGATGTATGGAAGGTTTTTGGATTATTAGTTTTCAAAATGCACGAGTGGAAATGAACATGATGAGTTTTTTGCTCAAAACTGTCAAGTTTGGGCAGTTCTGTGCAGCAAGATGCTTGGGAGTGTTTTAGGACTTGTGTAAATGTGTGTTGTGTTGCAATTGACTTGTTAATATGTATGGAAAATATTTCAGCATAAAATCACTCCAGGCTTCTGAGTTATAGGGTTATGGCTCTATAACTTGCTTTTGAAGAAAAGTGAAATGACAAATCTCAAGTATTCTACAAGCATGTCCTGAGCTTCTTCAGGCCTTAGACACCTTGCTTTTGGTTTATAGGGGTTGTGTGTGCAGAAAGAAGAAGTTAGAAGCTCAAGACAAGTTGACTTTGTGATTAAAGCAACTTTTCAAGAATGGAATGGTAACTTTCTTCCTAAAATGGCAAATTGGCTTGGACAATGCTTGGAACACTTGGATAATAGCTCAAAAGCAAGTGTAATATTCTGATTATGGAGAGATCTTGAGGTTTAGAAGCCTTCAAAACAAGATTGTGTAGCATAGGTTTGAAATTGAATTCTTGTTCATCACAAAATGCCTTGTAATTCAAGTGACAAAACACCAACTTAATCTCTTCGATTCTCCCTACTCAAGAATGATCTCATGGAGTTATTGGACATTTTGGAAAACTTGCAATGTTCTCTACAACCCATCTTTGAATTGACTTTGAAGATTCCCTTTGGAACTATATTAAAAAGTGCCATGAAGTTGAGTGAAAATCCTGACCAAATTAGGGAAAAATTTCACTAAGTGTTTAGTTTCATGATCCCATGTTCTTGAAATTATAACTTGAGATCCAAGAACTTTTGGAAGAATTTGTGTGAAGAAAATTTGTATATTTCATGGAGGTATACAACTTTCATGTTAGAAGTTTCTCTTAAATCATCTTGCATCATGGTGAAAATTTGGCTCAAAGTTATGAAAAAATAAAAAAATTTCCATACTTAGAAAAATTTCTAAGTTAAGAAATTTTAACATTTCAAGATGAAATCTTGAATTCTTGATTTCTTGATGAACAAGTTTCATATTTTTACATGTTTTGATGAATTGTAATCTTTGGTCCTTGAATTTGACCAAAAAGTCAAAGTTTAACTTTTCAGTATACAATTGACTTTTGATCAATTGACTGCAAAATTCATCTGTCAACCCAATGGATTTGCAATTTTTTTAACCATGTCATTAGGTCAAAATGATGAAATTGGAATCTTGATATCATTCCTTAAACCAATTGACCATTTGCTGGGTTAAAAATCAGAAATTTCCGTTTCCCAGTCAAAACCCTAATTCTGACCATTTTGCCCTTTTGGAGATTTGATCAAATTTCTTGAGGGATTGTGGTCCAAACTTGATTAAATAATACATATGGGTTTATGAGGTTTGACTGTAAATTTTCCATGGTTGACTTTTCCCCCAATACAATTGATTTTTAGGTCAACTACTCAATTGACTGATCAAAAGTGTGATCCAAGGCTTGAAACTTGACATGAGTGATCTTGGGGGTCCATAATGGTCCATGAAAGTCATATGAAGAATTGATAGTTCAAAAATATTTGTGTAAACTCAAACCCTAATTTTGGTCATCAGTGCCTAAGGAGGTGTCTTGAGCTGATCAAACCCTAGTGCAGTCTTGAGCCCAAGGAGATCTTGTGAGCAAATTCTTGATAAGTGAGAGGGCAAATTTTTGGGTACAACACATACAAATGAGGATAAACCATATCAACAACAAGATACTTCTCAACAACTCTCAAATATCAATGATCTACCCAAGGAATGGAGAACTCATAGAGACCACCCAATTGATAAAGTCATTGGTGACATTAGTCAAGGATTTGCAACTAGACTAAATCTCAAAGATGCATGTTTAAATATGGAATTTGTCTCATAAATTAAACCTTCTAAAGTGGATGAGGCCTTAGAAGACGATCAATGGGTTATTTCTATGCAATAAGAATTAAACCAATTTGAAAGAAATCAAGTTTGGGAACTTCTTCCTAGGCCAAGCAATAAACACATCATTAGTACCAGATGGGCGTTTAAGAACAAACTTGATGAAAACGGTATAATTCTTTTTTATGATATTATCAGAACTATTTGAAACTTCTGAAACAGTTTCTTTCAGAGAATTTTATAATTCATTTTTAAGTTTAGAATTAATTTCTTTTAGCCTAGAGTTTTCTGTTTTTTGTTTCCTAGTTTCTTTAGTTTCAGATACAAGAACGTGTTTCTGGTTCTTGTATTTTACTCGAAGTTACTTATATCTTTCAAGAATTTCAAAAAGACTTTCTTCTAATTGAGATCTAGAGAATTTTGAAAATACCTCTTTTGAATTTGATTCTGATTCTGATGCATTTGTGTCTTCAGATATGTTGGCCATTAAAGTTATATCGGCTCGTTCATCTTCTGATTCTATCTCATGTTCAGAAGATTCTGAGTCATCCCATATTGCCATAATACTTTTCTTCTTTTGTTTTGGAGAAATTCTTCTTAGGCTTTTCTTTATGAAGATTCGGGAAATCACTTTTGTAGTGATCTGGATCTTTGCATTTGTAGCATACAACATCTTTGTTTCTATATTTTCTGTATCCAGAGGATGATTCAGAGTGATTGCCTGTTCTTCTGTGGTTTGTGAATTTCCTCTGCCTGTGCTTCCATAGTTGATGGACTCTTCTAGAGAGAAGAGATAGTTCATCTTCCTCTGATGAAGATCCACCAGAGTTTCTTCTTCTTCCTGGAAAGCTTTAGTTTCATATTTTTTAATAGATTTAAGAGCAAGAGACTTATCTTTCTCCCGGGGCTCATCTTCTTCTAGTTCTATCTCGTGACTTCTCAAAGAGCTGATAAGTTCTTCAAGAGATATTTTGTTCAGATCTTTGGCTAGTTTTAAGGCTGTGACCATGGGCCTCCCTTTGTTTGGTAAGCTTCTGATGATTTTCTTTACACGATCTTCTGTTGAGTACCCTTTGTCCAGAATATTTAGCACAACAACCAAAATTTGGAACCTTGAGAACATTGTCTCAACGGTTTCATCTTCTTCCATTTTGAAGGCCTTATACTTCTGGATGAGTGCAAGAGCATTGGTCTCTTTGACTTGCGTGTTTCCTTCATGCGTCATTCTTAGAGAGTCAAACATGTTCTTAGCTGAATCTCTGTTCGTAATCTTCTCATACCCGGTGTACGAGATAACACTCAAGAGGATTATTGTGGGCTTTTGATGATTTCTAAATTCTTTCTTTTGTTGATATGTCATTTTCTTTCTGTCGATCTTCTGACCACTTTCGTCAACTGGATGAATGTGTCCATCAATTACCATATCCCAGAGAATAGTGTTATGATCTAGAAAAAAACTTTCGATTTTGTCTTTCCAGTAATCGAAGTTCTCACCATCAAAAATTGGAGGTTTTGCCGTTGATTCTATCTTTCTCATCATATTTATCATTGTTCTTGATCTCAGTTGATCCCATCATAGTGTTTTTCTTGCTAGGATCTTTTTCTAACGCGTTTATGTGTTAGCATCCAGAACCAGGTGCTCTTATACCAATTGAAGGATAGAAAAAACAAGAAAGGGGGTTTGCGAATTGGGGTTTTCAAAAATTAAAACAGTATGACCCGTTTGATTATCTTGGTTCAGTTGAACTTAAACTACTCCAGTCCATCCGCCAAGATGGTTTCACCACTCTCAAACGAGGTCTTAGTCCACTAATCAAAACTTTGATTATACAATCACAAAGACTATCGTCAATGTATTCTTGAGACTAAACCACAACTTGATTTCTCAAGGTATTACAAAATATGAAGAAGAAATGTGTAAAATAATATTTATAGAAAAACTATATCACAATTGTGATTTATACACAAGATTAAAGCACAATGAATGGATAAGAGAGAGCTTGTGAGAATAGTTTTTTGTATACGCAAGTATATTTGATGACTCTTCAAGACTCCTTTATATAGGCGAAGCATATGAGACATGAGAATATGATTTTGGAAGGTTGATAAAAATTTGTTAATATACTTTCCAAAAATAAAGATCTTGTCTGGTACCAGCCGTTACTCTTTGATTTGCAATGATTGAATTGTAACGCATCAGAACTTGCTTCTTTAACAACTGATCAGAATAAGAATGTCAACGTTGAGACTTTAGATCATCAGAGTATTACTTCATCATATTTTTAGCGTGCAACTTTGATGCTTCGGAAGTTTTAGCATTTAGAACTTTTTTGTGCGTGATATTTCAATAGTTGTACAAAAATTATTATCAGATCTTCTTAGCGTAATTTTGTTCGCCAACTTTTATGCATCTTTATTAGAAATTCTCTACATATTCAAATAAATTATTAGAGAGCATATATTTGGAACCAAATTATGTTCTAACACATGTTTCTACTACAATTTTAAATAGAAAAGTTACAAACCCTGTCAACAAACTATTTTAGAATGGAAAAATAGAAATCTCTCTCAACCAACTATTTTTTAACAGAAAAATAGAAAATCCTCGCAACAACTATTTTGGAACGGAAAAATAGAAAATCCTCTCTAAACATCAACAAATCCTTCTTTCATTCAAAGTCTCACATATCTTTATTTTGTCTTCAACTTCATCTTCAAAACAATCATTATAATTATAATGGTTAGACACATTTGTAAAATTATTATTTCTCAGTATTTTTCTCATCTTCCTTCCTTGATCAGAATTTTTGTTACATTTCCTTTTTCGCTTCATCAAAGTTTTTGTGAGTTTTACTTCCTCCCTTGATCAGCACCAGACTCTAATACCAGTTGTTGGTAAAATAACAAAAAAAAACAATTTTTATGCATGCAGAAGCATATTCATAAAAGAAGAAAAGAAGCAAAAAAATCAAAATAAAATTCAAAATTTATAATTCAACTTCTAATTTTACAATAACAAAATTACAAAGTCTCTCATATAATTGTAATTTTTAAGGAGAAAATTACAAACCTTTTAAACTGTAATTTTGAAGAAGAAAATTACAAACTCTCTCTTTATTACACCTTTTGAACGGAAAAATTATAAATTCTCTCTCAATTGTAAATTTTGAACAGAAAAATTACAAACCTTCTCTCAACTGCAATTTTTAGACAGAAAAATTACAAACCCTTATCTCTCAACTACATTTTTGAATAGAAAATTGGAAGCCCTTTCAATAAACTATTGTTGAACAGAAAAATAAAAAACTCTCAACAAACTATTTTCGAACACAAAAATAAAAAACTTTTTCTAAATATATAACTATCCAAATCTTTAATCCATCCCAAAAAAACTATGTTTTATTGTTATTTAGAAAACTCAAACTATCTATTTTTATTTATATTAATATTTGAAATATATTTTCTTAGTACTATCTAATATGAGATATAGATGAATATACTATTGTACCCAACACAACCAACATTCAAATAGAAAACGGCCTAGAAACCAAAATCAATGTAACAAATCCTAATAATTATAAAAGTAAAATTTTCTCGACAACCAAAATTAAGATAAGTTTTATATGCTTGAAAATTTCTAGTATTTTGCTTGAAAATTAGCACTTAAAAAAAAACAGACTTCTTTAGATAATTGTATTTTTAATGTCGGTCAGCTGGACTTATTCATTTTGCCAGCATTTTTTCTTAAGACAATGAAGGATAGAGAAAATTGTCAAAGATTGTCATGTGTTCATTTGGTGCTTCCCCCCTTAAATCAAACACCAAGTTTAACGAAGTCTTCTATAGTTTTGGTTACTATTACGCGTTTGTTGCATATTAATTGGTCGGTGACAAAAGGTACTTGTAACAACCATCTACATTTACATTAATAAATCAATTATCACGTCACAATTGTTTTTATTTATTCAAACATGTCCTTTTAGCAAATATTTCTTCCATTTTACAACTAATTTCATTTAATAGTAGTTTTTCTTTTGCTTTCTTCACGTTTGCTATTTGTATGCTTTGTGTTGAATACAGTGATTATAAGTTATTGAAATACACGATTTTAAATTTTGACTTCTAAAATCCCAGCTATTTTCAAACGCTGTGGTACAATTGTAACGATATGAATACTATATATATATATATATATATATATATATATATATATATATATATATATATATATATATATATATATATATATATATATATATATATATATATATATATATATATATATATATATATATATATATATATATATATATATATATAAACAGAGTGGTCATCGAACTTTATTCTAAAAGGAAGAGAAAATATCGAGAAAGCTCTAAAAAAAATGAAGAAAAATGTTTTCGCAATCAAATTCGATTTTGAAAGTCGGTTATGCAAAGAGAAGATATTAACATCTCTCACATTTGTTGTATTCAACAGGATCCACTTTGTTTGTTTGTCTCTAAGGCTGTTGTTATCTAAAGATTTACTTGCTATCGGTTTCAAAACCTTGTGCCTACATATCCTCGTAGTACAATAAGAAAATCAGAGCTTTGTAGTTCGTCTAGAAAATAATGTTTGTTGGTTCTTTTTGGCGGACGATGTTATGGTCGCGTTCTAGCAGTTAGGTGTTTGTTGCTCGTTATCTGGATACTCACGCGTTACCTGTTTGCACTGGAACGAAAATAACATGTCGTTTCTGAAAAGATTTTAAAGAGAAAAGAAGATCGAAGGCAAAAATGTTTGAATGTGTTGAAGTATTTTGTTAGGAGATACATCAAACGGTCCCTCAAGGCTGGGGATATTTGAGTACATTCTCATTTAGATTTGAAATTGTTTGAGATACGTATTATACTAAAGTCTATGAAATGAGGGTGAATACTTTGTGCAAATGAGGCAAGCGTCTCACGTACAAAATACTCTAAGAAGAGGTAAAGAGATTTCCGCTCATCTTTTCCCATTTGCTTAAGGCTCTTGGCATAATTTACATATCATATTTATTAGGTATTTGGTATTTGATTAAGAATAAGAATTTTTATCTTTTAAAAGAAAAGAAAATGCTATGCAAAAAAATAAAGAAGGAAGCTTAAACCCTAATATTGTCATGCATTTATTTTCAACTGAAAGTGAGTTTTGGCCATGAATTTTCAAATCTTTTTTCAAATTTTTCCTTCCAAAATAACTGAGCTACACCTTACATAAATTTTTCGCGAGGGTACCATTGGAATCATCTTGAAGAGACGAAGCGAATGATATCGGTCTCGAGCTCTAATTTTTCCATTTCAGAGACCTGCAATTCGGGTGGCTGGAAGTTGAAGATGATCAATGTGTCATCTCTCAACCAATGATATCGTGTCATTTGTTTTTTTTTTAATTCTGATTTTAATAAATGATTTAGTGTTTTATTCACTAATGTCCATAATATGCATATCGCGCCAGATCCCTTGGATTTGATTACTAACACGTTTTGATATTGATCCAATGGTCTACATCTTTTTTTTTTTTTTTTCCGATTTTTATATTTTATTTATTTTAAACTTCAAAAATTCATAAAAAATTCATTTTAACTTCAAAAAATCTAAAAAAATTCTTAAAAATACTTATGATTTTTCTCTTTCTGGTTATTTTATTTTTCACAATTTTATTTTGTGTTTTGATATTTTTTATATTTTTTCACTTTATTTGAATTGTTTTAAATGTTTAAAAATATTTTTCTTAATTTTTAAATTCTAAAGAAAAAAATGGAAGGATCCAATGACCTCTTGACAAATATTTGTGACCTCATTTTATTTTTATTTCTAAATTTACTATTTTTCATAATTTTTGGTTTATTTTGCCTATTTCTTTTAATTTTAAAAATAGTTTCTGACTTTAAAAAATTACCAAAAAATTTATAAAAATATTTGAGCTCATTTATGATTTTTCTATGGTCTTAATTTTTCTTAGATGTTTTGAATATAAATGCTTTTCTCATTTTATTTTCATTTAAAAACCATTTTAAAAATCTTTTTCTTTATTTTTAAATACAATTTTATTTTTGTATATATTCTGGCTGATCTTGAACTATGATATTTTGATCATGAGCTTCATTAATATCATTGGATCTTGGGTGTCGAGTTTCACTCCTCCAAAATGGATGATTGATTTTAATGATAGCTTGATTAAATTTTTGGTTCAAATGTGGTTTGATTCTTATCCTTTCCCTCTTCATCTTACTCACTTCTTACTTGTGCCAATTGTTATTGGAGAATGATTTACATATCATTTCTCAAAATATATGGTACATAGATTGCTATTGACCGACCTCAAAAATAGGTGCGACTTCTATATAAGTCCACTTACGATTACTTAACATAGCGCTAAATTTTGTCCCGATTCGAGAAATGATCATTCGTGGCCCAAACCCATGTTTGTAAGCCCAAGTATATTAATTTGAATCCTTTGATCCAATAACCTTGAGATTCATTATTAGGAAGCTTTGGTCTTATCAATCCTCTAATGAATCTTCATAAGCCTTGGTCAAAGTGAATCACTTAAGCATCGTTGATCATTTACTGTTTCCTTGAGAATTTTAAATGAATGATATACTTGATAAAAAGAAAATGAAACTTGTTGTTGAGAGGCTTTGGTTTTATCAATCCTCTAATGAGTTTCAAATGCAAGTTTCAAGATGGTCATTTAACTAACCTCTAATTTCTAACAATTGTCTTTATTTTGTGCTTTTACTTTAAGCACATTTATCTTAGCATTTACATTTCATGCTATTTTCATCTTTACTCACTTGAGCATTTATCTTTATGTCATTTTGTTTTGCTCACTTGAGCTTTTCATTTTCTTTTTGAAGATACTTAATAACCAACTTGAATCATAAAAACTTCAATGTTACTTGGACTATTTGGTTACTATCATTGGCATTATGGAGTGATGGACTTCTTGGACTTAGGATTAGAGACTTTGACCTACCTTGAGACCTTGTGACCTCAACTGTTATTTTGTCTGGAGCTCTTGGGGTTTACCCCAAGACTTTGGGTTGTTTGTTTTCTTTGTGTGCAGGTTATTGTGATTACATGCTTTGTCAGTGATCGGGAATTCATTTGTATACAACCGTTACTCTGTCCAATTTTTGTGAAGACTTAATGCAATTGAAGCTTGGTTATCTTAAGAGGTTTATTATCTTTGCTTGTTTTGTTTCAAATCCAAAGGATGAAAATTCTACATTGAATCATTATGTCAAGTGTTGGCTTCTTGTTGGTTAGACGGTTCTTTTCCCTAGCTTTTACCTTATGCTTTAGGATAGTCCCTTCATCTCCTCCCATCTTCTTTAATTTCAAAAATATTCTCCCTCCTTTTGAAAACTCTTCTTGTTTTTAAACTTGAACCGCTTTCGTAATAAACTTGGACTTAAGTCCATGCATGTTCAAAAATAGTTTCTTAATCAAACTTTAAACAATTTAACAATACTTTGACATTTTGGTGTGAAGACTAAAAGTCAATCAATATCATTCAAACCATTTTTCCACTTTGCCAATTATGACGAGGTTTCTTTCCCGAAACTTCATCTAAGGTCTTATGTGCGCAAGATACAACCGCACACTACCGACAAAAAGCTATGGGTCCATTTTTTACAAGAGAGTCTAGTTGGGACTCAACTAGAATGGTTCTATCAATTGGAGGGTTCCCGCATTCACACATGGGAAGATCTGGCCAATTCGTTTTATCATCAATATCAATACAACATTGATTTAGCACCAACAAGAGTTTAACTTCAAGGTATGACAATGGTTACTAATGAAGGGTTTAAAGAGTATGCCCAAAAGTGGAGGGATCTTGCTGGTAGAGTCCAACCACCCTTAAATAACAGAGAACTAGTTGATATATTCATGGGGTACATTAACTGGCCCATTTTCAACCTGTTAATTAGAAGTTCTTCATCTGGTTTCACCGAGTTGATCCTAACTGGTGAAAGGGTCGAAAACGACATTAAGAGCGGAAAAATTCCCATGGCATCTGCTTCCGCATCTAACTCTGTAAAGAAGCCCTTCACTGGAAATAAGGAAAAATATGATGTGTATCGGGCAAGGGCCCATACCAAGAAAGATCACCATCCATCTGTTAATGCTCTTTTGATCTCCAACCCTCCATCTACTCAAAGACAATCATCCAACAATCAATGATCCGAAGTTCCTCGAAGACAGTTCACAAGGATTAGCATGTCACTGTCCCAAGCCTTGCAACATATGTTGAAGGCCAACTTGGTGACATTGCGTGATCCACCATCCAATCCAAACATTTCATCACCAAAATACGATCCTAATGCCAAGTGCGCATATCATTCAAACAGTCCTTGGCATAAGGTAGATCAATGCTGGGTGCTGAAGACCAAGATTCAAGATCTGTTAGACAATAAGATGATTGAGTTCGATACACCTTCCCTCTAAATGTGATAACCGCACCAATGCCGAACCATGGCAACAGTGTCAACGCGATTGACGATACTACTTTTTTTTCCTCCATTGAGGATTTGACAACTCCATTAACTACTGTAAAGGATAATTTGCTAAGAGCAAGGGTGTTCCCTGGCTGTTC
Organism: Vicia faba; assembly: GCA_948472305.1. Taxonomy (NCBI): domain Eukaryota; kingdom Viridiplantae; phylum Streptophyta; class Magnoliopsida; order Fabales; family Fabaceae; genus Vicia; species Vicia faba. The sequence goes on along the minus strand of OX451741.1, from coordinate 183,820,501 downwards.
TAAAGATTGTGTTTGTTGTGATCAACAAGTAAATAGGTGCAAGTGGCTGAAGGAAGGTGTGCAATGCCTGATAAATAGTGGCGAGATTCTGAAGACCTGTCCATAATAAACATCTCCAACAAGCCTCTTAGGATCCCCTCAAAGGGTCCTACCAGGATTTCAAATGAACCAAAAATTGCTCCTTTTATAATCACTGCCCCTGGGCCAATATCTTACTCCTCCGACAAGAAGTTCCATGGAACTATGGTGCTGAGGTTTATTATCATGGGATAAAACAAGATTATTTGATCAACGAAAACAAAGCTGATGTTACTAATATTGTAGGTTCTAGTAAAGTAACCAGAACAAGGAGGATCTTTTCCCTTGATATTTCACCGCCCACTACTACAACAACTCCTGTCTGCATAACCAATGACAAGTCTAGTGCCAACACTAAAGGCAAAGAGAAAGAAGATGAGCCTGCTGGGATAGAGGCACCTACCAAAGATACTGATTCTGAAGAGCCCTCCACTCGAGAGATGGAGGAAATATTGAAAATCATAAAGAAGAGCGACTTCAAAATAGTGGAGCAACTGGGGCAAACCCCCTCCAAAATCTCCATGATGTCATTGTTACTCTGTTCGGATGCTCATGCCTAAGCTCTAATCAAGTTCTTTAAGAAAGCCCACGTGCCCCAAGAAACCACAGCTGACCAGTTCGAGAACTGTGTAGCAAGTTTAACGACAGACAATGGATTAAGGTTTTCTAATGTTGATTTGACTCCTATGGGAAGGAACAACAACAAAGCCTTGCATGTCTCTATTGAATGCAAGGAAACCACCCTAGCACATGTCTTAATTGATACTGGCTCATCTCTAAATGTGTTACCCAAAGGTGCTTTAGACCGGTTAGATTGCGAAGGCCTGGTGTTAAAACCGAGTGATATTGTTGTAAGGGCTTTCGATGGGTCTAAAAGGATGGCTCATGGAGAGGTGGATCTCCAAATTAAAGTTGGCTCACATATTTTCAAATCTACCTTATACATAATGGACATACGTCCCACTTACTCCCGTTTACTTGGGCACCCTTGGATTCACGGGGCATGGGCAGTAACATCCACCATTCATAAAAAATTAAAGTATCCAGTCAAAGGGAAGGTCGTTACTGTTTGTGGCGAAGAAGAATTTATGGTGAGCCACCTCAATTCCTTCAAGTATGTGGAAATGGATGGTGAGTTTATAGAAACTCTGTGCCATGCTTTTGAAGTTGTTCCTCCTTTGGTTGCTGTCACCAAAATCCCCTCTGACATACCAAAAGATGATAAAGTTGTGCCAAGAATGGTTTCGCTTAAGGATGCCTGTGCCGCAGTCAAAGACGAAAGTTGTACCACCTGGGGCAACTCCTTGAGATTCCGTTTAAAGCAGACAAAGTTGGACTGGGTTTCACCATCAAGGCTCAAAGAGAGGTCAGGTGCGCTCGCGTGGGAAAGCCACCTCTTCGCATCAGAAATTCTGAAGTAAATGATGTCGAAGACAATGATGATGAATGCACTTTTGAAGAATGGATCTACCCTAATGCCGGGGGAAAGCTCAACAAATGGCATGCAAAGGATTTCACTCCCATCTCCTTCATTGAGGAGTAATTATTGTTTATTGTTTTATATCAATTCAAGAACTTTTTCCTGTAATTTTAAATTCCAAACAATGACTTTTAAGCCATATGCCTTGCCCGGGGCACTATGATCCATTTGTTAAGGGATTTGTTCATGTTCATTTATCATATGATCATTTAATATAAACTATTAGACCTTTTGAATTTAATTTTTGTGTTCATTGTCTTTCTTTTCCTTATTGCATTTTTTCAATAGCCATGTATCTTACATGCACACAGACACACTTGCAGATCTCCATCCACTCCAGATCTCATTGCCAATGACTCTACTATTGTCAGTTATGACTTTGAACATATAATTAACTAAGCCAAAGACGAAGGCGAGGAAGATTGTGAAATACTAGGAGAGCTAGCCAGGCTGCTAATGCAAGAGGAGAAAGTTATTCAACTTCATGAAGAGCCAGTCGAAGTTATCAACCTAGGTACCAAGATAGATAAGAAAGAGGACAAGATCGGCGCCAACCTAGAAGATGGTATCAAGAGAAGATTGGTTAAGATGTTACATGACTATGTTGAAGTGTTTGCTTGGTCGTATGAAGATATACCAGGGTTGGATACCGACATTATGGTTCATCGTCTGCCAACGAAGGAGGATTGTCCTCCTGTTAAGCAAAAGGTTCATCGCATGCGGCCTGACATGTTTGAAAAGATAAAGGCTGAGGTAATGAAGAAATTTTATGCAAGTTTTCAGGCTGTGACATCTTATCCTCAATGGGTTGCGAACGTGGTTCACGTGCTAAAGAAAGATGGGAAGGTTTGTATGTGTGTGGATTATAGGGATATGAATAGGGGAAGCCCAAAAGATGATTTCCCTCTACCTCATATTGGTGTCTTGGTTGACAACACTGCTCAACATAAAGTCTTCTCCTTCATGGATGGATTTTCTGGCTACAACCAAATCAAGATGGCTCCCGAAGACATGGAAAAGACTACCAGTTGAAGGAAGACCCTTGATCATGTATTTGACTGTACTAGATAATTCTATGGGGTGTGTATTAGGCCAACATGATGAGTCTGGCTGAAAAGAGCATGCAATATACTACCTGAGCAAAAAGTTTACCGAATGTGAAACTAGATATTCACTGCTCGAGAAAACTTGTCGCGCTCTGGCATGGGCTGCAAGTCGGCTAAGACAGTATATGTTGACTCACCCCACTTTGTTGATTTCTAAGATGGACCCTATCAAGTACATCTTCGAAAAGCCCGCCCTCTTTGGACGAATAGCTATATGACAAATGATTCTGACTGAATACGATATTCAATATACAACACAAAAGTCCATCAAAGGGAGTGTATTAGCAGATCATTTAGCCCATCAAGCTGTTGATGATTAATAATCTATGAATTTTGACTTCCCGAATGAGAATATCATGTTAGTGACTGACTGTGCAAAACCCGGACCATATGACGGACCTGAACAAGGATCCCGATGGACTACGGTTTTCAATGGGGCTTCCAACGCTTTGGGCAATGGAATTGGTGTTGTGATTATTTCTCCTGAGGGTTGCCATACTCCTTTCACCGCTAGATTGTGCTTCGATTGTACGAACAACATAGCTGAGTACGAGGATTGTATATTGGGTTTGAAGGCTTCCATTGACTTAAGGATCAAGCGCTTGGATGTATTCAGAGACTCTGCTCTAGTGATCAGTCAAGTCAAAGGAGAATGGGACACTAAGCATCCTAACCTTATTCCTTACAAGGAGCTTGTGTAAACCCTGATACCATACTTCGAGGAGATCACCTTTGAACATTTCCCTAGATAAGAAAATTAGTTGGCTGACGCTTTGGCAACAATGTCCTCCATGTTCAAAGTCAAATGGGACAACGAAGCTCCCATGATTACAATCGAAATATTCGACAAACCTGCGCACTACTATGAGCTTGACACTGACAAAGAGAAACCATGGTACCATGAGGTGAGGAGATATCTTGAAGCACAAGAGTATCCTGTAGGAGCTTCCATCATTGATAATAAGTTCTTGCAAAGATTTTCAACCAAATTCTTTCTAAGCAACAAAATCCTGTACAAGCGCAACCATGATTCTACTCTACTTCGGTGTATGGACAAGAAAGAGGCAGAGAAAATTATGGAAGACATGCATGACGATCTCTTTGGGACTCACTCTAGCGGACAAACATTGGCCAACAAAATCCTGAGGGCTGGTTACTATTGGTCTACAATGGAAACTGATTGTCATCATCATTCAAGGACTTGCCACAAGTGTCAAATCTATGCTGACAAGGTCCATGTACCTCCTATTCCTATAAACGTCATGACTGCTCCATGGCCGTTTGCAATGTGGGGCATTGATATGATTTGAGAGATTAAACCTACTGCTTTTAATGGACATCACTTCATTCTTATAGCTATTGATTACTTCACCAAATGGGTCAAAGCTACCTCATTTTCCTCAGTCACAAAGAACGTTGTAGCCAGATTCATCAAGCATAACCTCTTCTACTGCTATGGTATCCCCGAAAGGATCATCACTGCCAATGGAACCAACCTCAACACTTCTATGATTACGGAACTTTGTACTCAGTTCAAAATCAAGCATCATAACTCTTTGTCGTACAGACCCAAGATGAATGGTGCAGTGGAAGCTGCCAAAAAAAATATCAAGAAGATTGTGCAAAATATGGTGGTGACATATAAAGACTGGCATGAGATGTTACCATTTTCTCTCCATTGCTACCGTACTTAAGCTCAAACAGCAACTGGGGCAACCCCATTCTCCTTGGTCTATAGCATGGAAGTTGTCTTTCCTGTAGAAGTTCAGATTCCTTCCCTAAGGATTATAAAAGAAGCAGGTCTAGGCGAGGACGAATGGATCCAGACTAGATTGGATCAGTTAAACTTGATTGATGAAAATCGACTGGCCGCTATTTGTCATGGTCAGATGTACCGGAAGCGTGTGATCAAGGCTTTCAACAAAAATATCAAGCCTCGAGTGTATCAAGCTGGAGACTTGGTAATAAAGTGCATCATTCTTCCACAAGGCGATCCCAGGGGCAAATGGACTCCCACTTACGAAGGACCATTTATTGTAAAGAAAGTTTTCTCTAGAGGAGCCATGATGCTGACTACTATGAATGGTGAATACTTCCCACATCCCGTGAACACGGACATAGTTAAAAAATACTATGCATAAAATGACCCTCTAGGTTGACACACCTAGGAAAAAATAAGGGCAACCTGGTGAACCAAAGAGGTTCGGGAAAAAGTTAGGGATATATGCAAAAGATTGTACACCCGAAAAGTCGTAAACCCGAAAGGGCAACTTGGGCAAAAATGGGTATCCTGGTAGGCTGAAAACCCGAAAGGGAGGTCCAGGAAAAAGTTAAGGAATAGAAGCGTATGACTATGTCCCGTGGGGTCTTTACAGCCAGCTTTATTACTAAGGTCCAGATTCAAATGGTCCAAAATCAATCCAATCAACTTCTTTCAACAACAAGGGACGATGTTCAAAGACATAGGGGCAATAGTAGAGTTGGAACACAATGATATCACTTCACATGGCTATTTATTTTTGTTTCCACTTTGTATTTCCTTTCAACGGTTTCCTCTTACTAGGATCTCTGTCTCTGTAAAAAAACTCCTATTCAAGGGCAAAACATCAATACAACTATACTTTGAAGTGCAAAACCTTTTGTTTTTTTTTTCATTTTGAGTGCAAAAACGTCCAATGACTAAAATTGAATGAACATATGCTTATGAACATGATTAAACTATTTAGAAAATGTGTGCTTGCAAGAAGCAACAACCATCTCTTTAATGTAGTTGATATATCCCCACAGAGTTATTCTTGTTAACATCATCCCCACAAAGTTGGATTCATGCAATCCCCGACCAGAGTTTCAATATCCGGAAAACCTCTTCCCAACTGAGTTGGTCTTAAGAAGAAGCCTTGAGGAGTTCTGCCAAAAGAAAACACCTCCCCTAGAAGATCATCAAATATTCTCTTCAACAGGGTTATTCCCCGAACCAATTGCAAATTCCCCAGCTCGATTTTGCCTCTCAAAATTATTGCAAATCAATGGATGAAACCCTTTAATCCCCGTAAAAGTCATTAAACCCTCAACAGAGTCGTTACTATCACCAAAGTTACTATGGAGCCTAAAATCCGACCAGAAAACAGTTTGAGTTGCTGAAACCTGGACCCGACCAAATAACATTAAATCTCAATTTTAAGTTACTAAAGCCTGGACCCGACCAGATAATAGTTTAACTTCTCTAATTACTGTGAAACCTGGACCCGACCAGAAAATAGTTTGAGTTGGTGAAACCTGGATCCGACCAGATAATAGTAAATCTCAATTTTAAGTTACTAAAGCCTGGACCCGAGCAGATACTAGTTCAACTCTATCTCTTTCAAGCAAGTTACTGCAAAGCCTGGGACCTGACTAGATAATAATTCAACTTCTCCAAAAATTGCAAAGCCTGGACCCGACCAGAAAAAAATTTGAGTTACCGAAACCTGGACCCGACCAGACAACCGTTTGAGTTACTATGAAACCTGGACCCGACCAGATAATAGTTTAACTTCTTCAAATCATTAACAAAACTCCTCTTCCCCAGCAAGTTTTTGTGAAGCATTGAATCTGACCAGATAACAGCTAAACTTTCTTCCTCTCCAATCAAGAAATAACTCCCCAGTAGAGCAATGGACAACTAAGGTTCCTGAACTCTACTCCCCAAGCAGAAATCAACACTCCCTGTAGAGTTTTCTTGAGCAAAATCAACGTTCCCTAGCAGATTTCTCCTCAAACAGCAAAAATCGGAATCCCCAGCAGAAACGCTCTAAATAGAGTTTGAAGATACACACACTCTTCATCTCCAGCAACACTATGGGATTCGACTTCTCCATACTCCCCAGCGTTTGTCAAGGATTTATTGTCCTAGAAAAAGTTATTTCAATAATCATATCACTTTCATACATCATATCACATATATGAAAAATGCATGCAGCATAATCTCATTTATTTTGAGAACATCATCACGCCATGCATACTTCTGCACGCAACTAACACTCTTCCTTGCAGGAAAAGTCAATCAACGAATCCAGTCCTCTTCTGATTAGATTTATTTCTTCCAGTTAAAATCAGGAAAATCAAAAACCTCTTATGGTTAGATTTATTTCTTCCAGTTAAAAACATGCGAATCAAAGACCTCTTTTGGTTAGATTTATTTATTCCAGTTAAAAACAGGAGAATCAAAGACCTCTTCTGGTTAGATTTATTTCTTCTAGTTAAAGACAGGCGAAACAAAGACCTCTTCTGGTTAGATTTATTTCTTCCAGTCAAAGACAGGCGAATCAAAGACCTCTTCTGGTTAGATTTATTTCTTCCAGTCAAAGACATGAGAATCAAAGACCTCTTATGGTTAGATTTATTTATTCCAGTTAAAGACAGGCGAATCAAAGACCTCTTCTTGTTAGATTTATTTCTTCCAAATTAAAGACAGGCTAATCAAAGACCTCTTCTAGTTAGATTTATTTCTTCCAGTTAAAGACAGGCGAATCAAAGACCTCTTCTGGTTAGATTTATTTCTTCCAGTTAAAGACAAGCGGAACAAAGACCTCTTCAGGTTAGATTTATTTCTTCTAGTTAAAGACAGGTGAATCAAAGACCTCTTTTGGTTAGATTTATTTCTTCCAGATTAAAAACAAGCGAAACAAAGATCTCTTCTAGTTAGATTTATTTCTTCAGGTTAAAGACACGCGAATCAAAGACCTCTTCTGGTTAGATTTATCTCTTCCAGTTAAAAAAACGGTAAAATACATATGCTGTTTCAGTATAAATCATCCAAAAGATTTATTCTAATACTTTTTTCGTTTTGTCAGAGATGGCATCCGTAAGCCCATCTCCGAAAAAATTTTCATCACTTCTCCAAATGGAATCTCTAAGCCCATTCCCGATAATCAACAAACAGTTCACCTCATACTCAAGTGGGTGAAAATTTTTGGGCACTTAAGTGTTCAATCATCTTCCACCTTCAAGTCACAAACGGTGGATCCGTCAGTCTAACTCTTCAGGTTTAAGAAGATTGAACAGGGGCAGATGTTGTACCCCAAAATTTTCCCTCTCTTTTCTCAATACATTTCACAAAGGGTCTCCAATTCTCAAGCAATACATTTCACAAAGGTTCTCCAATGCTCAAGGATTCTAAAGGATTGATCAGACAAAATCACCTTCAAAACACTAAGACCACAAATTAGGGTTTTGACTGAAAGCGACTGATCACTGACTTTTGACCTAATACATGACTTATTTGTTTGAAACATGATCTCAATATTTCAAGTGCATCATTTTGACCTATTTGAATATCTCAAAACATTTCTCAAGATCAGTGGATTGATAGATGAAATTTGGTCAACTGATGAAAAAGTCAACCGTACACTGAAAAGTCAAATTTTGACATTTTGATTAACATTAAGTTTCAAAGATCAAAATTCACCAAGACATCAAAGAATATCAAACTTGATAATCAATAAATCAAGAAAGTCAAAAGTCAATGTGATAAGTCAAACTTTTCAAGACTTAGAAATTTTTCTAAGTGTTCTTTATACATCATAATTTCATTTCTTCATGCCAACTTTTCATCATGATGAAAGAAGATTCAAGGAAACCTTCTAACATGAAAGTTGTAGATCTCAATGAGATCTAAAAAATTTTAGGACATGACTTTTTCCATAAATGCTTAGATTTTGGGTTATAAATTCACGAAGTCATGGAATTTTTGAATAAACACTTAGAGAAATTTTCAGCAGTTTTGGTCAGGATTTTGTCCCAACTTCTTGGCATTTTTTCATATAATTCCAAGATGATTTTGTAAAAATGACCAACTTTAAAGTTATAGATGATGTTTCAAGCTTTCCAAAACATCCAAGAGTATGAATTTATCATACTTGAGCTAGGAGATTCAAGGGCATGTAGTTGGGCCTCCATTCTTGAATTGCAAGTAATTTTAGTGAAGAACAGATAACAAAACCCTTATGCTATGCTGCATAATCTTGTGTTGGAGGCCCTCTTGCTTAAAAATCTCATTATAATATAATGCTCATACCCACTCTTGAGCTATTACCCAAGTGTTTAAGCCATTGTCCAAAAGATCTTTCCATTTATGGCATAAAGGCACAAATTCTATTCTTGAAAAGCAAGCTTGTTGGCACAAAAATTGTCTTGAACCCATACCTTGTTTGTTTTTTATTTTACTCCACTATAAATCATGGAAATCAGCCCCTCTAAACCAACAAATTTGGTACTTTATCTTGGTACCATGACATAACTTGATATTTGCAACCCAACCTAGCCATAACTCCATAGTTTGTAAACCAAATCAGCTTGTTCACAAACCATTTGCCTATAAATAGAGGGAGCATTTGCAAGAGAAAAAGGTCAGAAAAATAGAGAGAAAAACCAGAAGTTTTGTTGATAAACCCTCAAAATATCATATTCACAAATTCCATAACAGTCCACAAAGCTTCCACTCTTGAGTTTTAAATTCCAAACCTTTGAACCTCTCATACTTTGCAAATTTTGTCCAAACATCTAAGCACCTCACATACATTACTTAGAAGTTGTTCAAACTCAAAAATAAGCTTTTGTAACATCTCGGTTTTCCAACCTCAAGAACACTCAAGGCAGCAACTCAAGCTCAAGACACAAATTCCAGATTCAAGGTAAGTCTTCTTGACTTTAAACTCTTCATTTCAAACATCGTTAATTGATTCATATTTGAAGATAAAATGTAATAATCATTCCCCTTAAAGCTAACCTTTGTTTATCTCTTATTCTTGTCATTTATATGTTGAGAACTAACCCATGTATGCAGCAAAACAAAGATAGAGTAAAAAATGACAGTATGAGTCGACACATAGCCTCATGAGTCAACATATCTTAGTGGAAAAACAGGTTATGAGTCGACACTAGCCTTATGAGTCGACACATACTACTATACATGCCCAAAACAGGAAAAAAAAAGAGTGTATGAGTCGACACAAAGCACATATGAGTCGACACATGCAGGGTATGAGTCGACACATACCATTATATATCGACTCATACTGAGTTGATTTGGCAAAATAGGGGCATGGGAAGGTTATGTGTCGATACAAAAGAGCATGTGTCGACACATAATGTGCAAAAACACATTTTTATTTCATTTTCCTTTATTTTTACATGTTTCACATATTTTCTTCATGGATATTCAATATGGTTGTAATATTTAAGCTCCTATCCATCTCCATTTGTAAATTTTACCCCATCCCCCTAAACAATGTAATAGCATAGGACTTTATTTTCCGCAATTTACCGCCTTCAAATATAAATGCCAGTAACTAGGGTGTGTATGGTAAGATAAAAATAAATCTTAGGCAACCCTAATCCAAGACAAAACAATGCATGAAAAATAAACACTTTGCACACTTGCACCTCTAGGGTTAACTCCACTTGTTTCCTTGAGGAAATGGTCATGTTATGCATGTGAGATGCCTTAGCAAAAACAATCAAAAAATATAAGATCATAGTCCCTCAATGACGCTTAGAATGTTTCCTTATAAATGATCTTAGACCCTCAAGAGAAATGCTAAGACATCTCACAACATTGCTATTTATGACTATACGATAACCCACGCCCGTCCCTTCACATCCAAAGATAGAGCTTCTTACCAATAAATGGTAAGATAGCAATGTCAAAGGAAGAGAGAAATGAACAAAATACTTTGGAGTATGTAAAATGTTCTTCCTAGGCAGTAGGAACAGGAACCCCCAAAGGAATCCTCCTCAGACAGCAGGAACAAGAACCCCCAAAGGGACCATGTGTGAAATCAACATCTACTTTGGATGTAATATTTAAGCCCATCTCCGATGACTCTCTGTCATCTTCTCTAAATGGCATCTGTAATCCAGTTTCTGGCATCATCAACCATCAGTATTACTTCATGCGAGTGCAAATTTCTGGGCACTCTAGTGTTCAATCATCTTCCACCTTCAGATCACGAAAGGCAGACAAGCCAATCTAAATCCTCAGGTTTAAGAAGATTGAAAAGGGGCGGCTGTTGTACCCCAAAATTTGCCCTCTCATGTTTCCCAAGGTTTTTTCTATTATATGGGTGGTTACAAGCACTTGCCTAAAGAAGATGAAATTTTTTTAATGTTAGAAAAGTGTCTTTCGATTGGAAATTCATCAATGTCCTTCGATTGCCATCTGAATAGGGTTCTTCGATTGGCATCTGAGAAAGCTTCAATTGGGCGCTGAACATCCTTTGACGTAAGCCTGATTCATAAGCTTCGATTGGATGCTAGGCCCCCTTCGATAAAGTTCAAATCACAAGGCTTTCGACTGCACATTGGTTACTTCAGGCTTGCCTTTGATTCACAAGGCAGGAACTTCCTTCATGCCAGCAAGCACAAGGCAATGGCCTCCTACATACATCCTTCGATTGCACCATTGGCTTTACATGCTGGCTTGATTCATAATGCAATGGCTACCTGCATGCAAGCTTAATTCCTGCTTCGATTGGGCATTTGATTTCTTTGGAGCAAGCTTGATTCCTGCTTCGACTAGGCAAATTCTCCCTCTGTGCGTGCCTTCAGCATACAAAGCAAGAATCCCCTACAAGTTTGTTTCGATTCACCAACAATGAACTCATGCATACCAGCTTCGATTAGGCGTTGAGTATCCTTCGATCAAGCCTAATTCACAAAGCTCACACTGGGCAAAAGGCCTCTCAGCTTGTCACCAGCGCACATATGCCTCTTCATGCTTGCCTTGGTTTCACAAGGCAAAGACCCATCAACATGCCTTCGATTCACAAGGCAACAGGCCCCTCTCACTGGTCTTCGTTTCATAAGGAAAAGGCCCCCTCTTCAGCTTGCCTTCAGCTCACAAGGCCAAGACCCCTTCAGATTTGCCTTCAATCCAACAAGCAAAAAGCTTCTTTTGATCCACCAGGCAAAAAAGTTTCCTTCGACCCATAAGGCATTGGCTACCTTTGTTCCAACTTCTCCTAGGCAATGGCCTCCTTTAAGCTTGCTTTGACTTGTCTCATGCTAGCATCCACAAGGCACAGGCTCCCTTTGTGCCAGCTTCGAATGGGCATTGGCCCACTTTGAAACAGCTGTACACACTTTAACACGCATGATAGCCCATTCGAAGGACAAGCCTTAGTGGCCCATTCGAAAAGGGCATAAAGCATACATATGAAAGACACTCAAAAAGTCCAATCAAAGGAGGCAACCAAAGTCCCATTCGAACGGTACACAAAAGGTCCATCTAAAGACCCATTCGAAGGATGTACAACATGTCCAACCGAAGGGCAGGAACTGAAGGCATTCAAAGGCCATTGATGTTCACATTCATTCAAAATTCAAAAAAAGACAAGATTCCATGTCTTTGGCAAAGTTACAATATTTTATTTATGGCTCTTAAAGAACATGATCAAGGTTGTTTAAACCATTGCCTTCTTGTCTCCTCCCTCCTCTCTATATAAAGAACACATTAGCAAACATTAGCAAAGGAAAAGAGAGCCTATAGGAACTCTACAGAAAATTTGCAAAAAACAAAAAAATAATCCAAAGTTATAAAACTCGAAAGACAACTTCTAGTCCAAAATCCAAGTCATCCCAAGCTCAGATTGAAATACCTCAGTCGGTAAAATTTCCTTCTTATCATTCAATAATGTAAACTCGTCGGATTGCATATTCATGTTATCTTTGTTTGTGTGTGATTGATTTAACATGAGATACGTAAGTTGCAGCTTCCAAATGTTAGGATGCCAATGCTAGGGGCCTTCGGCATAGACTGCTTTCGAAACTCAAGGTATAATTCAACCCCATATTTGAGCTCAGGGGGCAAGTTCGATGGAGATAGGTTCGTTAGATGTTGGAACTAACAAATTTTGCAGGATCTAGTGGTAATTTCATTTAGTTCGAATGATTCAGCAAATCAGTTGGTAAAGGTGCGCGTGTAGAAGGGAAATGACCTGAGTTAGAATCCCAGATTCAACATTTTACTCTTTCTAACATATTTCATGCAGATCCCATGCTTCAAGGGCCAGGAGCATACTATACGCCTTAAATTTGCAACCACTAGATCATGAGTGGTTTAGATCCAAGGGTTTGAGTTTGCATATCCAGCATAGGCCATCAAAGTCAGTCCTCACTGGATCCAAGGACAGACCTGGACTCTCTTCAACATTGGGCCTAACGAAAATTCCAATCAGCATCCCCTTTTTCTTTATTTAATTAAACAAATAATAATAAAAAGGCTCACAAAATAAATTATTAGGTTTAGACTTTTTTAATTAAATAATTAATTTCTTTAATTAATTAATTAATTAAATTTTAACTATTTTCTTAATTTAAAATGAATTAGAATTTAGGATTTAATTTAATTTTAATTATTTTATTAAATAAAAAAAAGAACAATAAAAAGATTTTCTTATTTAATTTTTGCTTACTAGGTTTTTTAGAGGTACTTTTAACTTTCGCGCATTATTTATTTTCTTTCGTATTTTTACATTATTGTACCTGTACACTGGATGAAATAGTTAATAGAATTTTATCCGCTTTCTTTATTTTTCTTCCCCCAATTTTTTTACATTGTAAACCCCCTCCCCAAAGCCATGTAATAGTATAGGTTTATACTTCCGCACTTTATATTATGTACATATTTACTGCTAGTAACTAGACATGTATGGCAAGACTGAAATTAAAACGTTAGCAATCCTAACACAAAAGATAAAAAATAACTAAATATAACAAAAATTGCACATATACACCTCTAGGGTACCCCACTTTCGTTACCTTCGGAAATAAAGCAGTCATGTCCCTCAAAACGGGGACGCTTTAGCAAAGACCCATAAATCAAAAAGATCATAGTCCCTCGATGACCCTACAGTTGTCTCTCGGTAAATGATCTAGTCCCTAAACTAAATTGATAAAGCGTCTCCACAAGTTGCCTTCGTAACTATAACGTCCCTTTGAATGTCCCTTATACATCCAACTACAAGGCTCGTTACTCACTAATAGTAGGATAGTATTGTCTAAAGGAAAGGAGGAAAAGAATAACCTTTTTAGAGTACAAAGTAGATAGCTATTAGAAGTTTGCTCAAAATATTTTGCACTTACACAGATACTATTTTTCAAAAACATCTTTCAAAACACTTTGTATACTTTCTCCACTATCCCGAGAAACATTACAAAGTTCGTCGTACTAAGGCATTCTCAAAACATTTTCAAGCACACAAAGCACAAAGGTATTTCAAAATGAGCAAACCTCTAAGAGCCCGTAGATAACTACAGATGAAAAGGGTGCTAACACCTTTAGAATTACAGGATGGAATGCTTTGAAAAAGAAAATTGTAGATATTTTTGTAAATACTTTTTGTTGCAATTATCGACTTTTTATAGTTAATATCTTTGAATAAAGCCGACTTTTGTATAAATACATTTAGTTTGTGTTTATTTGTTTTTTTGTATACATAGGGTACCATTTGATATTTTTCCATTTATTTTATAGGTATTGATGTGTATTTGGAGCACGAGCTATAAAATATCGAAGACACAGCTTCAAACGCGCGATTTTTGAGCAACTCATCAACAAATAAGGCTCAAAATAAAAGAATAAAAAATCATCAATTTTGGTCTATATTTTTTCATTGTTATAAATATCATTGAATAAGCTTTCTAATGCTTCGAACCGGACGCAAATCAGAGTTACGGTTCAAAAGTTATGGTCGAAATAGTGCAGAATACCGTGCTGGTTTTTCAACTTTTTGTCATTCGTTGTTGGGAGACGCTTTTGGCCGCTGGGCAAGCTGTAGTGTGGGGAAAAAGCTGTTTTGTTCATCGGGAGACTCTTTATGGTCGTCGGGCGATGATTTTTGGTTGTCGGGCGATGCTGGAAAGTCAAAAATGCGTATTTAGGTGTAAAATTACATTTTTTAAGGATGGTTTTGAGTATTTTTGACCCCAACTCCATCAACCTTCATTTTTGGATAGGATTAGCTTAGAAAACAACATTGAAGCTTGCATACGGATGATCCGGAGTGAATTGCTCATTAATCGACACTGACAAACGGGAAGATTTGTGGTTCATTTCTCTTCCTCTTTGTGTATTCTTTATGTGTTGAGTTTGTACATGTATTTACTCTAAACTTATGTATATTTATCACTCATGGCGTTATATTAAAATTGCTTTATAAATCTTTATCGATTGTTGTCTTGGATTTTTTCTCTGTGCTAGGGATTTGAGTTGTTATAGACATATACTGCTTAGATTCTTATCTAGGATGATTATCTGTTAGTTTCTGAACTCTAGAGATAGATTTAGAGCTAACATCTACTTGGGTATCAGAGCTTAATGCTCCGTGTGGTTGTGTTGTACTGAGAGATCGTCAATGTGATTACGCAGTTGTCTTTTGTGTTGTTGAGGAGGTAGAGAGATCATTTCCTTGGTGATACAATTAGTCTTTCAAAATGGGTTAGAAATGACTTAGGTTGTGAGTGATACGTAGTGACATTGATGAGTATTGTTAGGTTGAATGTAACTGGTCGATAGATTTAAGTCTGTGATGAGTAGATTATATGCAGGTTTAATAAGTTCTTCCTTACTTTTTAATTTTGTTTACATTTGTTTTCTGTTGATAACATTTTCTTTACAAACAAATTCAAACCGAACTCATAAACGCGAGAATTTGTCGAACGACAATTCAATAACCAATCTCTGTGGATACGATAAATTCCCAGATAAATATTTCCAAAACCTTTGTTGCTTGCTGCTATAACGCACCAACAATATAATACTAGGGTAAAGTCTCAAGTGGATGTCATGGTTCCTCATATGTCTCAAGGAATTCTCATGTCAAGTTTCAAGCCTTGCATCACAAGTTTGCTCAGTCAGTTGCTGAGATGATTGAAAATCAATTGTATTGGATAAAAAGTCAAATATGGTCAACATACAGTCAAACTTCAATATTTTTTGTCAACATCAACATTTAGAAGTCATATTCACTATTTGATAAAGGGTTGCTCATAACTCATCAAGAAAACTCCCAATTCATCAAAAGTTGCCAAATTAGGGTTTTCTTTAGGAGAAGTCAACTGAACTTTCACCAAGCACAACTTTCACATGCTTCATCCTATTTTCCTTAACCAAATCTCATTTTTAAGTAAATTCAATTCCATACAACTTGGACTCTCTAAGCTCAAGTCCAAAAAATGCTTCATTTGAGAGATATGGGCCAAGACATTATAGGTCATTTCAAAAGTCAACAAAAAGACACTTTATGTGAAGGCAACTTACATCAATATAAATTCTTCAAATTCAAAAATTATCAAAATATAGATGGTAGAGGACATCTTGAGCTTTCCAAAAAGTCAAAGATCACCTTCATATGATGAAAATTGATAGGGTTATGATTGGTACAAGTTGGGAAATTTTGAGCAAATGCATGAAACTAAAAGTGACCAAACTTGAATTTTTGGGCTACTGGGATATTGTTTCAAGGTACATGTGTGTTTTATACCTTCATATGAACCTCTGAATTACTTTGTGCATCCCTTGATCTTTTTATTCTATTTACTTTGATTTTTACTTGTTTTAAATTCAAATTAAATAAGATAAAAGTCAAGGCTTTTCTTACAAAGTTCAAACCCACTATCGTTTAACCTAATTCTATTCTATATATCTCATTCATTCAGACAAACCTTGACACGAACCCTTGCACAAAAACAACTCTCCAAAATCTCAAAAATCATTCAAACTAGGGCAACCTTAGAACCCTAATTACAACCACTCTCAAGGCAAGCTAGTCGTTCCATTCACTTCCAGAAGCTCTCTAGGGTAAGAATGAATCAAACTTGGTGACCTAAACCACACGAAAATAACATTCCATGCATCTCCAGTTGCCCTATATTTTGTGAATTCATATATTTACTTTCATTATGTTTTAATGTGTAATAACTTATTTAACATGCTTCTGAGATCTCAAGGTACATACTAGACCAATCGCATGGCCTTCATGCTACCGGAATCACGCATCACCATGCTCATCCCGACCCTTGTTATTTTTTCCATATCTTATAACCTAACGCGTTTTAGCCAAACAAAATATCCCCATTGAATTTGCAAGGCCTGCTTTAGGGTGTAGGGTCCCTTTGGATCACTAACTATATTTATTTTGTAGGAACAAGGAAAAATAATCACCAGAGAAGACGACCGGAGCTAGGGCTTTGGTGCCTCTCTGGTCCAGTTAATCAGTTTTATAATATAATTATTTTGTTTAAGTTAAATCACCGGATGTATGGTCACACCAGTGGCAAGTGAGCGCGCGTTAAGGTCTTATTATGCCAAGGCGTGGGTTCGATCCCTGCCTTTTGGTGTTTTGATGTTTTTTCCAATTTTTTCATATTTTATAGGTTATGATACAAAGTGTGCTGATTCCATTCCCTTAACACAAGAGCGCGCTTGGCGCAGTGGTGAACATGCTGGGCAGAAGAGCTAAGGGTGTGGATTCAACACCCACCCCTTGTATTTTATGTTTTTTTCTTATTTTCTAACCTTTTTTCTCTTTTCTCTTAAACCTTAAATCCACCTAACCATGAAACAAAACCTTTTCTTTCACAAACCCTAAAATTAATTAGGTTTTAAGATTTTTTATCATTAAACCTTTTTTTAATTAATTTAATTAATCAATCTTTTTTTAATTAAAATTAATTAGACTTTTTTTAGATTTATTAATCATCAAAAAACCTTTTTTTCATAAAAATAAAAAAAAAATCTTTTTCATCTTTCTTATTCTTATTTTATTTTCGCAATTGTAAATAGTGTAGTTTATTTTTGCCGCTTTTTCATTATTATATAACTGTTCTCCGGGATGTAATAGCTTTTAGTTTTACTTTCCACTTTACTATTATGTATCTTCCCTGAAGCGATGTAATAGTTTATGGTGTACGTTCCTGCCTTTACTTTCCACACTTTATTTTTCCTGTTATTACTTTACTATGTTGCTGCTAGTAACTAGGGTTGTATGGCAAGACTAAAATGAATCGTTAGAAAACCCTAACTACAAAGATAAAATAACTGAATACGAATCACTCACATACTCACACCTCTATGGTAACCTCCATTGTTGCCTTCGGAAAATAGTCATGTCCCTCGAAAGAGGGGATGCTTTAGCAAAGTCGCTCGAATAAAGATCATAGTCCCTTGATGACCCTTTCGATGTTGCCTTTCGATAAATGATCTAGTCCCTTACGAAAATTGCTAAAGTGTCCTAACTAGTTGCCTTCGATGACTGTACGGTGACACTCGCATGTCCCTTCACATCCAACGATAGGGCTTCCTACTAACTAATGGTACGAATATCACTATCAAAAAGAGAATGAAAAGTACAAGAACAACCTTGAGTAGGGTAAAACTCCTAATCGCTTGCTCACAAAGCTCTTCAAAACAAAAACATTTCATACAAACACTTTCAAAGTATTTTCAAATAAACGCTTTGTATACACTCTTGAGGACCGATACAAGAGTTATTACAAAGTCCGCCTTACATCATCATTTTCAAAATATTTTCAAACACACAACACAAAGCAATTTTCAAAAAGTGAGCTAAGCGATTAAGAGTCCGTAGATAACTACGGATGAAAAGGGTGCTAACACCTCCCCTTTTCATAACCTACCCCCTGAACTCAAAATCTTTAAGTCTTTCCTGTTCTTTTCACCCTTTCCTTATTGGATAAAAGAAAAGTCGGTGGCGACTCTAGCTATCTGCAACATTTGCGATTAAACACAAAACCAAGTCAGTTCTCTCACCGTATTACAGAATTGGCAACTCTGCTGGGGAATACTTAAAAAGAGGGGATACCTTAGGGTTAGATCACTTTTACTTAAAGTTGTTTGCCTTTTTTGCTTTATATTTGAGGGTTGCTCGGGTTTTTTTCTTGCAAAGATCCTTCACCTGGATCAGGGGATACCTTAGGTAACTAGTAGTAGATCATGGAAATTGTACGGTGTAGACCGATATGGTTGAAGTGATGGCTATGTTAGTGTGACACTTTGGTTTGCATTGGTGTCCCTTGAGTCAGATGAGGAGAACACTAGGCTACAACATGGTGTCATAAGCACTAACTGACTTTTAGAACCTTAATTGACCCAACTTGGCCATTAGAAGGTAGTGAGATGACCGACTTTGGTGCAGTCTAGAGTTGGTTAATACTCGATGCTCTACTCATTGAGATTCGACTCGCTGGATGTTTTGGTTGCAAATCAGTTGTTGTACTAAAATAAAACCTTCGAGAAAGATTTGTGATATTAGATCTCTAGAACCCAGTTACTATTCTTAGGATAAGTTGAACCAACTGAACTTCAAGAGGGTACTTACCTACGAACCTCATGCAAGCCTTTAAACATAAGGTCCTTGTATGCTTTGTTTGTGTTTGCTATTTTTTCAAACATGACATCATAACACCATACCATATCATTTTCCATAACCATTTCAAGGATCTCAGGGACCTGTGATGCATGTTTGCAATGAATCAGACGCCTAAAAAGGGGTAAGAGGAATTATTTTCCTCTAACCAGATGTCGTCAAAGACCGAAGTGCGTTCTTTTTAGTTAAAGTCTAGGACCCACTCAATATGGTGAGTCTGATTCTCATAGAAGGATGTTCAAAGACACAAAGTTCTTCAGCCAAAGCTGCAGTCCGAGTAAACGTCTAACATTTCATTTTTGTTTATCCCATGAGACCCATGAAAACATTGCATATGCATTCACATACCATACACATCATATCATAGCAGGTATTCCCAAGACAGGTTTTCTCATCTTCTTGCTGTTTATTTCAGTAAAATATGGCTCTTGAACTAACCGTGAAAGAACTTCAAGCCAAGAATGCTCAATTCCAAGAGATACTCCTGAACTTAGCCAAGGGGTAGAAAGAACTGATGGCACTCATCGCGAAGAAGAAAAAGACTAAGTAGCCAACTGTCATTCTTAATATGGGTAGAAGGTCCAAAGGTCTGGTCAGAAGGGCTCTAGATTTTGAGATCCCATCAAATAAAGATGATAACCAAGAAGAAGATGATAAGAGTGTGAAAGCTGAGGAGAATAACAACCAGAGTTCTAATGAAGAGGAAGAAGACTATTCAGACGAATAATATCCTCCAGCTGATGACAAATACAAACAACTAGAATATCGTCTCAATGCTATGGAGATCCAAAGATTGCTAGGGTTGGATTTTAAAGAGATGGGATTAGTCTTATGGGTTGTTATCCCTCATAAGTTCAAGGTCCTTACTTTTGTGAAGTATGACAGTGTTTCTTGTCCTAAGCTGCATCTAAGGTCTTATGTCTGGAAGATCCAACCCCATACTGCTGATAGGAAGTTATGGGTACACTTATTTTAAGAGAGCTTGTCGGGAACACAATTAGAATGGTTCTATCAACTTAAAGGAACCAACATCCATACTTGGGAAGAATTGGTTGCTTCCTTTTACAAATAATACCAATACAATACTGATCTTGCACCAACCCGTATGCAATTACAAAGTATCACTATGGGTTCGAACGAAGGCTTTAAGGAATATGTCGAGAAATGGAGGGATCTAGCTGGAAGAGTTCAACCTCCTTTGTCTGAGAGGGATATGGTTGATATGTTTATGGTAACTTTGACAAAACCTTTATTTAATCATTTGATCAGAAGTTATTCATCTGGTTTCACCGAGCTGATATTGACTGGGGAACATGATGAAGGTGGAATTAAAAGTGGAAAGATTCAGGTAGCTACGTCTTCAAGTGCTATGAAGAAGAAGTTTAACGGAAAGAAGGAAACTAATGTTGTGTATGGCCAAAAGGGTCGTGCTAGAAGTGATCGCAACCAATCTGTAGGGTCGGTGCTAATTTCTAAGCCTCCACCTGTGCAACAACAACAACAAGGTAATCTGCGTAGGACAGACGCACCCAGGAGACAATTTACTAAGTTCAACATGCCATTGTATCAGGCATTACAACATCTATTGAAGGAAGAGTTGATAACATTAAGAGATTCGCCCCAGAATCCCAACACTTCCTCCCCCAAGTACAATCCTAATGCAAGATGCGCCTAGCATTCCAATAGCCCCTAACACGACACCAATAGTTGTTGCGCTTTGAAGAATAAAATTCAGGACATGATTGATAACAAAGAGATCGAGTTTGATCCTCCCGAGACGCCCAATGTGATTATTGCACCTATGCCTAAGCACGAAAAAGGCATAAGTGCTATTGATGATGTTTCATATGTTTCTGGTATAAGTGAATTGACTACTCCACTCCTAATTATCAAGAAGAATATGTTGCAGGCCAGTTTATTTCCGGGTTGTATTAAAAGGTGTTACTGCTGTGCAATCCAACCCAATGGCTACAAGTTGATGAAAGAAGGTATTCAACGTCTGATGGAAAACCATATAATTTTAGTTGAGAAGATTCCTGTTGTTGAGAATTTGTTTCAAGACTTAGAGCTTGAAGAGGTATCTGTAATTTTCGGAACTCCTATCAGGATCACTTTCAAGGGTCCTATAAAGATTACTACTAAACCCAGAGTTACTCCTCTAATAATCACTGCACCCAAGCCTATTCCATATTACTTGGACAAAGCTAACCCTTAGAGCTATGGAGCCGACGTCTACTACCAAAGCATCAAGCAAGAGCCATTGACTGTTGAGAATGAAGGTATTGTCGCTACACCAGTTCATGTTATCGCTATCGAGTCAATTACTGAGACTCGGGGAAAAGAGAAAATGGCGAAGCCTGCCCAGACAGAGGCACCTAAAGAAGTTATAGCTGAAGATACCTCTATGAAGGAGTTGGAGGAGGTATTAAAAAGTGATTACAAGATTGTTGAACAACTGGGGTAGACTACCTCAAAGATCTCCATGTTATCCCTATTATTATGCTCTAAAGCCCGTGCCTAGGTGTTGTACCCAAAAATTTTCCCTCTCATTTTTCAAGTAATCTCTTACAAGATCTCCTTTGGTTCAAAACTACACAAGGGTTGATGAGCTCAAGACACCTCCGCAAAGACTGATGATTGAAAATTAGGGTTTGAGTTTTCACAAGGACAAATAGAATTTTAATTCCTCATATGACTTTCATGGATCATTTTGAATCCTGAAGTTTGTTCATGTCAAGTTTTAAGTCTTGAATTACATTTTTGCTCAGACAATTGACCAGTTGACCTAAAATCAATTGTATTGGGGAAAAAGTAAATTGTGGTTAATTTACAGTCAAACTTCATAATTTTTCGTCCATATCAACATTATGAACTCATGTATGTCATTTGATCAAGGCCGGATCACAATTCTTCAAGAAATTTGATCAGATCATCAAAAGGGCAAAATGGTCAAAATTAGGGTTTTGACTAAGAAGGTGCAAATTCTTATTTTTGACCTAGCAAATGACTTATTGGTTCAAGGCATGATCTCAAGGACTCAAATGCATCATTTTTACCAAATGGCGTGGCTCAAAAAATTTCTCAAGATCAATTGATTGACAGATGGATTTTAGTGAACTGAGGAAAAAGTTAATTGTCCACTAAAAAGTCAAACTTTGACTTTTTGGTCAAAATCAAGTATCAAAGATCACAATTCATCAAGACATGTAAAAATATAAAAATTGTCCATCAAGAAATAAAAAATTCAAGATTTCATTTTTGAAAAGTCAAAATATCTAAACTTAGAAATTTTTCTAAGTGTTGGAAATTCACATTTTTTTCACAACTTTGAGCCAAATTTTCACCATGATGCAAGATGATTAAAAGGAAACTTCCAACATGAAAGTTGTAGATCTAAACGAGATCTAAAACATTGAATAACACAACTTTTTCTAGAAATTCATGGATTTGAAGTTATGATATTCTGAAGACATGTTCATGAAACTTGGAAACTTAGTGAAATTTTGCCCTAGTTTAGGCAGGATTTTGACCTAACTTCATGACAACTTTTCACATAGTTCCAAGATGAATTTTCAAAAATGTCCAACATAGAGGTTGTATAGGATGTTACAAGCTTTCCAAAATGTCCAAGAACTCATTGATATCATACTTGAGCAAGGAGAATCGAAGGCAAGAAGTTAGGGTTTCATTCTTGTTTTGCAAGGCAAATTTGTGAAGAACACTTGATCCAATCTTCAAGCATGTTGTACAAATCTTGTTTTGCAGGCTTCAAACTTTCTAATCACTCAATAATTAAATGTTTACACAACTGATAGATCCATTTTCCAAGCATTTGAGCCATTATCCATGTTTCATTTCCATTTAGGGCACAAAGTTACCATTCCATTCTTGAAAAGTTGCTTTAATCACAAAGTCAACTTGTCTTGAGCTTATAACTTGTTTGTTCAACACACACTCAACATACAAAGTCATATAAACATGTTTAAAGCTTGTAACCACTCTAGATAGCCTTGTACTATGCATTGGGACAATGTGTATCAAGCTTGCTTCAAAAACAAGCCAAATAGCCATAACATCTGAACTTGTACTTCTGATCACCCTAAGCTCTCAAAACCTTTTCCTGTAAATTGATACACTATTATGCAACTTAGGACATGATTTTGCAAGCCTGAAAAATCTCCCAAACTCCCTCTGGCCAGAAATTGCACACAAACTCCATTTTTGTGCAGGTTCTAACCTTGAACTTGTATCTTCTATTTCCCTTGTGCGTTTTCCCTCAAAATAATTTTCAAAGCTTCCTTACATCAATACAACTCATCTCTGTCCTTGTTTCCCAGAAGTAACACCATTTACATCAACCTCCATAGCCAATAAATAGAGTCTGCACCTTGACTTCTCCAAGCCATTCCAGCCATCCATTGCTCAAGCTAACCATTGCATTAGCTTCCTGGGAACTTGAGGAAGCTAACATGATGATCACAACTCCTTGAAAGCAGCTCAAACTCATTTCACGATTTCCAATTTTGAGGTATATTTTTCGAACATCAATCTTCTCATTTAGGCATTGTTAGGCTTGCATTTGTGAAGATAAAATGTAGACATCATTGCCCTGAAACCGTACATGTCCATAGATTTCATTTATATTGCTTGAGTAGTGAGAATTTTAGATTTGAATCTCTGAAAATAATTAGGTCAGAATTTTGTACTTTTAGAAATTCTCATTCATCTTTGATTTATAGCTTATGATATTTATATGGTTGGATTCGTATGAAAAAATGGAGCAACTTTCAGGTTTGCATATTTCATTTATGCTGAGAAATGGTGAATTTACAGATGTTCAGGCTGGAGGTTGAAGATGAAGTCATATTTAGGACAGGATTTGTGTTATGTATTTATTGTTTGGTTTATGTTACCGGATGTACAGCCACCCCAGTGGCAAAGGCAGCGCGCGTGTATGTATGAGGTCAGGGGTTTAACACCCAGCGCTACCTTTTGTGCAATTTTTCAACATTTTCCTTTTTTTGGTTATATACAGCAGCGCCTGAGCTCTAAATCATTGGGCTTTGTCTTTTTTGCTGGCTTCTAACCCCCTGCTTGCTTTCACACTCCTGGCCCAACTCTTTTTTTTTATTATTTTCTTTTTCTTATTTTATTTTATTTCTTTTTTCTTATTATATTTTTTATTACTATTATTATTATTATTATTATTATTATTTTAATTAATAAAAAATATAAAAATATTTTTATTTATTATTTACACTTACTTATTTTATTTTCTTTATAAAACATAAAAGAACAAAAACATTTTCCTAATAAATTAATTTCTTTTTCTTAGTAAAATAATATTTAGATTTAGGTTTAATTATTATTTTCTCTTTCATCTAAAATTAATTTATAATTTAGGGTTTCTTTTAATTAATTAATTTTCAATTTTATTTTATTAACTTAAAACCTTTTTTTATATAAAAACCCTAAAAATCATTTTTAACTTAATTTCTTTCTTAATTAGTTTAAATTTAATTTTGTTTATTTTTAACTAATCATTTTCTTAATTAGGTCAAGGTTAAACCCTTTCATTAAAAACCAAATAGAAATCATTTTCTTTTTCCATTTATATCCTTGTACGTTATTTATTCGATTCTTGTATATTATTCAATATGGTTGTAATAAATAACTAGGTTTAATTTTCTTGCAAATCCCCATTTGTAAATTTGTATACCCCCTCCCCAAATGATGTAATAGCGTAGTAATTTTACTTTCCGCAATTTATCGCTTTATATAAATGCTAGTAATTAGGGTTTGTATGGAAAGATAAAATCAATAAGTAGCAAACCCTAATTCAAGATAAACAATGCATGTAAATAAAACACATTTGCACACTTGCACCCTTAGGGTAATTCCACTTGTTTCCTTACAAAAATGGCCATGTTATGCATGTGGGATATCTTAGGAAAAGTAATCAAAAATACAAGATCATAGTCCCTCGATGGCGCTATCAATGTTGCCTTTCAAAATGATCTTAGTCCCTTAAATAGAAATGCTAAGATATCTCACAAAATTGCTATTATGGCTATACAATGACCCATACCCGTCCCTTTACATCTAAAGATAAGGCGTCTTACCAATCAATGGTAAGATAACAATATCAAAGGAAGGAAGAAATGAACAAAGACTTTTGAGTAGGTAGATTGTTCCTAGTGGCTTGCTCATTTTCAAATAAAACATCCTTGCTTATTTTCAAAACAAACACCAAACACTTTCAAAAATACTTTCAAAACATTTTCCAAACATAAAACATTTTCAAAACCCAACGCTTTGTATACGTTCTTACGAACGAGAACTATTACAAAGTTTGCCTAAACGAAGGTGCCTTTTTAAAATACTTTCAAAAACCATCACAAAGCACATTTTCAAACAAAAGCAGGTGATCTAGAAAGCAACTAAGAGCCCATAGGTAACTATGGATGAAAAGGGTGATAACACCTTCCCTTTTTATAATCTACCCCTCGAACTCAAGAAATAATCTCAAAGGTCTTTCCTGTTCTTTTCAGCCTTTCCTTTTGGATAAAAGAAAAGTCGGTGGCGACCCTTGCTAACTGCAACATTTGCGATAAAACGCAAAACACCCAAGTCAGTTATCCTACCGTATCACACCAGGATTTGGTGAAGTTCTTGAAATCGGTGCATGTGCCGCAAGAAATCTCGGCTGATTAATTTGAAAGTTATGTCGCTAGCCTAACAACGGATAATGGGCTAGGGTTTTCTAACACCTACCTGACTCCCGAAGGAAGAAACCATAACAAGGCCCTGTATGTCTCTATTTAATGCAGGGGCACTACTTTAGCTCATATGTTGGTTGATACGGGTTCCTCGTTGAATGTTCTACCGAAGGGTGCTCTAGACAGACTTGATTGTGAAGGGGTTATGCTGAAACCCAGTGACATTATGGTCAAGGCCTTTGATGGTTCAAAAAGGATGGTACATAGAGAGGTGCATCTTCCGATCAGAGTAGGTTCATAGGTATTCGATTCTACTTTCGATGTGATAGACATTTGTCCGGCCTATTCTTATTTACTTGGACGCCCATGGATTCATGGGGCAGGCGCTGTTACTTTAACCCTACACCAAAAGCTGTAATATCCCGTAAAAGGAAAGGTTGTTATGGTTTATGGTGAAGAAGAGTATATGGTGACTCATTTGAACTTATTCAAGTATGTTAAGATAGAAGGGGAATTTATCGAAACCCCCTGCCAGAATTTTGAAGTTATATCTCAAACAACTATCACTACTGAAGACCTTTCTGCTATTACCAAATTTACTAAGGTCCCGCCCATAATGGCTTCTTTGAAGGATGCTAGAGTTGTAGTAGAAGAAGGTGGTTGCACTACTTGGGGTCAGCTTCCTGACATTTCTTACAAGTCTGACAAATTTGGTTTGGGTTTCACTGCAGAGGCTCAGAGGGTTGTTCTTCATGCTCGTGCCGGAAGACCACCATTCCACATCAGTAACGGGCTCAACAATTGGAAGACGGAAAACCTTATCTCAATCTCCTTTAGTCAGGAGTAAATGCTAATTTCTGTTTTATTGCTTTCAACTTTTGGTTATGTAATTTTAAAACAATAACTTTAAGCCTTGTGTCTTACCCGGGGCACAATGGTTCATTGGTTAGGATTTCCATTTCATTAATATATTTTCATTCAATAAATCATGGGACGTTTTGCATTAAAATTTTGCGCTCTATGTCCTTCTTTTACTTTATTACTTTCAAAATAGCTATGTGTTCTTACACACACCCATAAGATAAATTGCAGATCCACATCCACTCTAGATCCCATTGACAACAATTCTGCCATTGCCACTTATGACTTTGAAAATCCGATCTACCAAGCCGAGGAAGAAGGTGAGGAAGATTATGAAATACCTGGAAAACTGTCCAGACTGTTAGTGCAAGAGGAAAAGGCTATACAATCGCATGAAGAGCAAGTCGAGGTTGTAAACTTGGGTACTGAATCAGACAGGAAAGAAGTCAAGATAGGTGCCAACCTAGAGGAAAATGTCAAGAACAAATTAATCCAGATGTTGCACGATTATGTCAAGATCTTTGCTTGGTCATATAAAGACATGTCAGGGCTCGATATTGATATTGTGGTTCACCGTCTGCCAATGAAAGAGGGTTGTTCTCCAATAAAGCTGAAGGTTCGTCATATGCGTCCCGAGGTGTCTGAGAAGATCAAGGCCGAGGTTATGAAGCAATTCAATACAGGTTTCTTAGTTGTTACATCCTATCCTCAATGGGTTGCAAATGTGGTTCTGGTACCGAAGAAGGATGGTAAAGTGCATATGTGTGTAGACTACATGGATATGAACATGGCAAGCCCCAAAGATGACTTTTTGCTTCCACAAATTGATGTTCTGGTTGACAACACCGCTCAACATAAAGTATTTTCCTTCATGGATGGCTTCTCGGGTTATAATCAGATCAATATGGCACTAGAAGACATGGAGAAGACTAATTTTATCACACATTAGGGCACTTTCTGCTACAAGGTTATGCTTTTTAGGCTATAGAACGTCGGTGCAACTTATCAACGTGCTATGGTAGCTTTGTTTCATGACATGATATATCACGAGATAGAGGTTTACTTTGATGACATGATATCCAGATCTCAGACTGAAGAAGAACATCTCGACCACCTACATAAGTTGTTTGAGATATTAAAGAAGTACAAGTTGAGGTTGAATCCGAACAAATGCACTTTTGGGGTAAGATCCGGTAAACTCCTAGGTTTTGTTGTCAGCGGTAAAGGTATTGAAGTTGACCCTGCCAAGGTAAAAGCTATTCAATAAATTCCAGCTCCCCATATTGAGAAGGAAATCAGAGGTTTTCTGGGACGCTTGAACTATATTTCCAGATTTATTTCTCATTCGACCGCTACTTGTGAGTCGATCTTCAAGTTGCTGAAGAAAGATCAGGTAGTGAAATAGAACGATGATTGTCAGATAGCATTCGATAAAATCAAGGAGTACCTCTAGGAACCTCTCATTCTAATGCCACCAGTTGAAGGAAGACCTATGATCATGTACCTAACAGTATTAGAAAATTCAATGGGTTGTGTAATGGGGCAACATGACGAGTCTGGTCGAAAAGAGCGTGCAATCTACTAGATTAGAAAAAAGTTTACCAACTGTGAAACAAGATACTCACTGTTGAAGAAAACTTGTTGCGCTTTGGCATGGGCTTCTCACCGACTAAGACAGTATATGATGACTTATACCACTTTGTTGATCTCTAAAATGGATCCCATAAAATACATATTCGAGAAACTCGCTCTCTCCGGAAGGATAGCCAGATGGCAAATGGTCCTAACAGAATACGATATTTATTACATCACTCAAAAGGCAATCAAAGGAAGTGTATTGGAAGATCATTTGGATCATCAAGCTGTAAATGACTATCTGTTGTACCCCAAAATTTGCCCTCTCATTTTATCAACATTTTCCATCACCAGGCTCTTGGAACTCAAGACTAAGCTAGGGTTTGCTCTACTCAAGACATCTCCTTGCACTGTTGACCTAAATTAGGGTTTGAGTTTGCACAGTGATTTTTGGAACTTCAATTCCCAATTTGACTTTCATACTTCATGTTGGACTCATAAGTTTGCCCATACCAAGTTTCAAGCCTTGAACCAAGTTTTTACACAGTCAATTGGACAGTTGACCTAGAAATCATTTGTATTGGGGAAAAAGTCAACTGTGGCCAATTTACAGACAAACCTCATGAATTTTTACCCACATCAACATTATGAACTCATATGAACCATTTGATCAAGTTTGGACCACAATTCCACAAGAAATTTGATCAGATCACCAAAAGGGCAAAATGGTCATTTTTAGGGTTTTGACTGCACAAAGGCAAATTTTGACTGTTTGACCTAGCCAATGGCAATTTAATCTCAACCATGGACTCAAGGACTCAATGACACTCTCTTGACCTATTCAACAAGTTCAAAAGATCTCAAATGCATTGGATTGACAGATGAATTTTTCAGTCAACTGATCAAAATTTGACTGTACACTGAAAAGTCAAACTTTGACTTTTTGGTCAAAATCAAGTGACAAGGGTCATTTTTCATCAACAGGTGTCAAATTATGAAACTTTTTCATCAAGAAACCAAAAATTACAAATTAGAGTTTGAAATTGAAAATTTTCATAACTTAGAAATTTTCTAAGTTATGAAATTTTCTTAATTTTTCCTAACTTTGTCCCTAATTTTCACCAAGATGCAAATGGATTCAAACAAAACTTACAACATGAAAGTTGTAGTACTCCAAAAAGTATACAACTTTGATTCACAAAGTTTTCTCAAAAGAAGCTTGGATCTCAAGTTATAATTTTTGGAACAAGGGTCCCTAAAACTTTTAACTTAGAGAAATTTTGCCCTAGTTTAGGCAGGATTTTGACCCATCTTCTTGGCCATTTTTCACATAGTTCCACTTGGAGTCTCAAGTTGCATTTCAAAGATGGATTATAGTACATGTTGCAAGATTTCCAAATTGTCAAAGAAATCCTCAAACACATTTGTGGTTAGGGAGAATCGAATGGTTGAAGTTGGCAAAAACTTACTTTGTAACCATGGCCAATACATGTTCATACAACTTGCAAAATCTGACCAAACTAGATTTGTACTTAATTACAGGCCTCTAAACCAATTTAAACTCAAAAATTGAATGCAAATACATTGGTTAGAGGCATTGTTCTAATCAAGGGAGCATTATACAATGAACAATTCCATTTTTGGCATAAAGATAAGAATTCCATTTACATAAAACATGCTTTATGTCAAGTTTCGTTTCTTGAGCCATACACCAAGCCTTTTGCTGCAAACATGGCTCCCTAATGTCAGGCAAAACTCAACCACTTTGTGCAGCTAGGTTACAAGCCAGTACAACCTTGCATTGTCAACTCTCACATTTTGCTTCAAAAACAAGTCATTATGCCAAAAGTCCATAACTTGCATATCTGATAAAATCAACCTAAGCCAACATTCAAAACAAGTTTTATACATCCTTGTAAGCCATAAACACGAGCCAATCATCCCTCAAACACCCTTGAACACCAAAACACCAAAAACTTGCAAAATAGGGCAATTGTTGCAACTTGAGTGCCATAGCTCATTTTGCTCGTGCGTTTTGCTCCTTTCCACTTCACACACCTTCCATTCAACTCACTCAAGCTATCCCAAACCTCTATTTCCAACTGTAACTCCATTTACAGTGTTCACCATTTCTGTTTCAAGCTTATGCAGGTTGACTTCTAGAGGTTAATTCAGGCCATTTCAAAACAAACTAAGCATTGGGAAAAGTTCAAGGAACATCAAGCAAGCTCAAAAGAACCTCAGGCCTCACTGAAAGTTGCTGCATTGTCCAACTCGAATCCAACTGAAACAGGTTTTTTCATCAACTTCTATCTCTCTATTTAGGAACATTTAGCCTTAGGTTTGTGAATGAAAGATGTAGTACTCATTTCCCTGAAACCATACATATGCTCAGTTTTCATTTATATTAAACGTGCTAAGAGAATTTCATCCATGAACTTTCTGAAAAAAACTAGGTTAGAAATTAGGGCCAGAAAAATTAGGTTAGATTAAGTTTTTTATATGGTTAGAATCGTGGTTTGATGCTCTACAAGTTTCATGTTTTGAGTTTTGTCAAAAGATCACAAATACAAGAGATACGAGTTTGTGTAACAGGCGCGCGTTTTCAAAAGTCTGGAGGAAGAAGATGAAGTTGATGGGTTGGGCTTGGCTCTTTTGCTTCTAACACCTTCTTTTTCAGTTTCACACCCCCTGGCCCAAGTTCTTATATTTTTATTATTTTTGCATTTTTATTTCATTTCTGACTTTATTATTTTATTTCCAAACATAAAAAAATACTTGAAAAATATTTTCATAATTTTTTACATTTATTTGGTATTTATTTTAATTATTTCTAATATAAAAAACATTTTAATACCTTTTTCTTATTTGTTTAAATATAAAAATAATGTAAATAATACTTTTATTTTCATTTCTTATTTTTATTCACATTGAAAATATTTTCTTGAATATATTTTATTTTTGTAAATATTTTATTTTATTTTATACACATTTAATATATATATATATATATATATATATATATATATATATATATATATATATATATATATATATATATATATATATATATATATATATATATATATATATATATATATAATTTATTTTATTAAAAACATAGAATAAAAATACAAAAATAGTATATTTTTATTTTTATTGTTATTTTATACTAAAAAACACTTTTTTTAATATATTTTTATTTTTGTACATTTTAATATATTTTGGTATATAAATAATATAATATTATTCTCTTTAAGGAAAATTAGGGTTTACCCCTTTATTAAATAAAATCAATCTTTTTTATTTTAATTATTTACACCTTTTTTTCACATTAAAAAATGATCTACATACATAAAAAAACTCTTTTGCATAAATTCATTTTTATTTAACATTTATTTATTGTGTTTATTATATATTGCCCATTTAAATATTATGCATTGTAAATTCAATTTGATTGTAATAATTTAGGGTTTTAATTTCTTGCAAAATAATCCCCTATTCAAAATTGTACCCCCTCCCTATGTCAAAGTTGTAATAGCTTAGATTTATTTTTACGCACTTAATGCTTTCAATTATGCCATGATTAGAGAATTAGGGTTTGTATGCAAAATCAAAACCAACAAATAGTTTGACCTAATCAAAGACAAAAATGCATGAAAAAACAAACACAATGCACACTTGCACCCCTAGGGTTACAATCTACTTGTTTCCTTCAAAAATGGGCCATGGTATGCATGTTAAGTACTTTGGAAAAACAAAAACAAACAAAAGATCATAGTCCCTCGATGAGCTATTTGAGTTGCCTAAACAAAAATGATCAAGTCCCTTAAGAAAATTGCCAAAAATACTTGACACCATTGCTATCATGGTCTATACGATGACCCGTGCCTATCCCGTTTAACATCCTAACACAAGGTTGTTTACCAAATATAATGGTGAAATAACACTTTTAAAAGGGTTAAAAACATAAGAAAGATCTTTGAGTAAAATAGGGTAGATAGCTCTTAGTTACTTGATCAAAAGCTTGCAAAAACATCCTTGTTATTTTCAAACACACTTCACAACACAATTTCAAAACCCTACTTTCAAACATTAAAAACTTTTCAAAAGACAAAAACACCTTTGTATACATTCAAACAAGAATCATGACAAAGGTTTCCACAACGATGGCCTCTTTTCAAAACATCTTTCCAAAATCACACACAAAGCACCATTTCAAACAATTGAAGAGCACCATTTCAAACAATTGAAAAGCAAAGCAAGTGATCTAAACAAGTAACTAAGATCCCCATGGATAACCATGGATAGAAAGGGTGCTAATACCTTCCCTTTCTATAATCTACTCCCCGAACCCAAGAAAACATCTCAAAGGTCTTTCCTGTGCTTTTTGGCCTTTCCTTAGGATAAAATAAAAAGTCGGTGGCGACTCTTGCTAAACCGAAACATTTGCAAACACAAACGTAAAACCTCAAGTCAATTCTCCCACCGTATCACACTATCAATCTATGAATTTCGAGTTCCTGAATGAGAATATTATGCTAGTTATAGACTATGAAAAATCATGACCGTATGAAGGACTTGAGTCGGGATCCTGATGGAATTTGGTTTTCGATGGAGCTTCTGACGCGTTGGAAAATGGAATCAGCACTGTGATTATCTCTCCCAAGGGTTTCCATATACCCTTCACCGCAAGACTTTTCTTTGATTGTACCAATAATATGGTCGAGTATGAAGCATGCATCATGGGTATCAAAGCTGCCATCGATATGAGAATTAATTTCTTGAATGTATATGGGGACTCATCCTTAGTCATCAATAAAATCAAGGGAAAATGGGATATAAAGCATCCAAATCTCATTTCATATCGGGAGTATATATTACCATTAATTCCGTACTTGGAGGAAATCACTTTTGAACATATACCACGAGAAGAGAATCAGTTGGTAGACGCATTGGTAACCATGTCATCTATGTTCAAAGTCAGGTGCGAAAATGAAACTCCTTGAATTACTATGGAGATACTGGATGAACCGGCACATTGCTACAAGGTTGATACTGACGGAGTAGAGGAAAAGCCTTGGTTTCATGAAGTAAAGAGATACCTCGAGGCTCAAGAGTACCCAAAGAGGGCGTCTATTAATGACAAGAAATTTCTGAGGAGGTTCTCTTCTAAGTTCATCCTGAGCAATGGGATTTTATACAAGCGCAATCATGATTCGTCTCTGCTTCGTTGTGTAGACAAGAAGTAATTCGAGAAGATTATGGAAGATATGCACGAAGGTATCTTTGGTACTCACTCCAACAGACATACAATGGCTAAGAAGATTCTAAGAGCGGGTTACTATTGGTCGATTATGGAAACAGATTGCCATCATCATTCCAGAACCTGTCACAAATGCCAAATCTATGCCGACAAAGTACATGTACCTCTGGTTCCTCTAATGTCTTGACTGCTCCTTGGCCATTTGCAATATGGGGAATTTATATGATTGGAGAATTTAAGACTACTTCTTCCAATGGACATTGTTTCATCCCCGTCGCTATTGATTACTTCACGAAGTGGGTTGAAGTAGTCTCGTTTGCCTCCGTTAACAAGAATGTTGTGGCCCAGTTCATTAAGCATAACCTTATTTGTCGGTATGACACCCCCGAAAGGATTATCACGGACAATGGTACCAACCTTAACAACCCTATAATCACAGAACTCTGCACGTAGTTCAAAATTAAGCACCACAATTCTTCTCCGTATCGACCGAAGATGAATGGCACAGTGGATGCTGCCAATAAGAACATCAAGAAGATTATACAGAAGATGGCGATGACGTATAAAGATTGGCATGAGATGTTACCATTTGCTCTTCACGGCTATCTCACTTTGGTATAGACATCAACTGGGGTAACCCCATTCTCTCTACTCTACGACATGGAAGTTGTACTACCTGTCGAAGTTTAGATTCCTTCTCTAAGGACTATGAAATATGCAAGTTTAGACGAAGACGAGTGGATTCAAACTAGGCTAGACCAGTTAAATTTGATTGACGAGAAAATAATTACGGTTGTTTGTCATGGTCAAATGTACTAGAAGCGTATGATCAAAGCCTTCAACAAGAAAGTCAAACATCGGGTATATCAGGCTGGTGACTTGGTAATAAAGCGCATCATCCTACCACAAGGTGATCCTAGGGGAAAATGGACTCCCACATATGAAGGGCCATTTGTAATCAAGAAGATATTACTTGGCGGCGTTGTGATTCTTACCACCATGAATGGTGAAGATTTTCCGCACCTTTAAATGCGGACATAGTAAAAAAATACTACGCCTAAAAGAGACTCGCTAGGTTGACTGACCTAGGCAAAAATAAAGGCATCCCGGTGAACCAAAAGGGTTCGGGCAAAAATTAGAAATATATATATATATATATATATATATATATATATATATATATATATATATATATATATATATATATATATATATATATATATATATATATATATATATATATATATATATATATATATATATATATATATATATATATATATATATATATATATATAAAGATTGTACACCCAGCAAATCAAAAACCTGAAAAGGCTGCTTAGGAAAAAAAGGGTATCCCGGTGGATTGAAAATTTGAAAGGGCAGTCTAGGTAAAAATTAGGGATCAAAGGGTATGAATATGTCCCGTTGGATCATCTACCTACAACAAGCTTTGTCATCGACGTCAAATTTAAAGGGTGCGGATCAATTCAGTCAACTTCTTCCGACAACAAGGGATGGGATGCTCGAAGACATAGGGGCAATAGCAAAATTGAAACTTGATGGGATCGTTTCCACATAGTTGTTTGTCTCTGTTTTGTTTGGTACTTTTTTCATTTTATGATGATTTCCTCTTACTAGGATTTTTGTCTCTTTGTACAAAAACGCCTGTTTATAGGCAAACTATCAATACAAGTCAATTTCAAAATTCAAATTTGTTTTACTTTCTCTTTTTTGATTGCAAAAACGTCCAATGACTAAATTGAATGAACATATGCATATGAATTTGATTACTCTTAACAAATATGTGCATAAAAATAGGAACAAGCGTTTACTAAAGACTCTAGGAGTTGGGATAATGTTCAAGTTATCTACAAATCCCAACAGAATAATCTCCATGGAACTATCTCTATAGGAGCCATCTTCACAAGCTTATCCTCGACGAAGATACATTCCCCAGCAGGTCTAACATGCCTTCAGACGGGAATTGGGGGCATATTTCAGTAGTCCACATGATCATCTCCCACAGTAGCTCCCCCAACGGATAAGGAAGTTTGATCATTTCCCCAGTATATGATGGAAGCTTCCTCAGCACAGCTATGAAATATCAATTCCCATCATAAATGATTCCCTTAGCACAGTTCATAGGAATGTAATCCTCAAGTAGAGTTTATATCTCCAACACCGTAAAATCCCCTTCAGAATTCTCTTCTCCAGCAGGGTTTATTTCCCCAACAAAGTCCATTTCTATGATTGTTGCAAATCCCCCCGGCAAGATTCTCTTCTCTAGCAAAGTATAGTCAAAGTTGTTATCCCTAGAGAGTTGCTACAAAACCTAAAACCGGGCCAAATATCATTTAACTTTGTCCTCCCTAAAATAGTTGGTATCCATATCAGAAACTCAGTCAGACAACACCTCAGAAGGTTATCCATCTCTTTTATCCCCAAGTCAGGGTATATAAGAACTAAATTCCCCAGTAAAGCGATGAACGACCAATGTTCCTGAATTCTTCAATCCCTAAGCAGAAGTCAAACATTCCCTGCGGAGTATCCTCAAACAGAAAGCAGGATCCCCAGCATAAACCTTCTAAATAAGATTGAAGATTCATATTCTTCACCCCCTCAACAACAGTCAGGGATTTATTTTCGCTAGCCAAAAATGTTACACGAAGCTATCAATATGCTTCAACGACATATCATATCCATACATCAGTTACAAAACATCATAGCATATGCATACAAAACTCATATAGCATTCTCATTTATTTTGAGAACACCATTACGCAATGCATTACATACATCATGACATAGCACGAAACTAACTTTGTTTCTTTCAGGTTAGTCTGCAAGCAGACGAATATCATCGGCAATTTTCAAATAGGTCGAAGATTAATTCCCGTAACAAGACGAGAAAACTATTTATACGACCAGGAGGTATGAATTCCCGAAACAGGAAGGGTTTACCAACAACAAAGAGGTCAGAGATTAATTCCCAAAACAACACGGGGCAACTATCTATACGGCCGATAAAAAGCAGGTCCTAGAATAAATCCTGAAACAAGATGGGACAACTATATGTATGACCAGGAAAAAGTTAATTCCTAAAAAAGGAAAGGGTAACTATCTGTATAACCAGGAAAAGATTATTTCCTGAAACAGGACGGGGCATCTATCGACATGGCCAGGTGGTATGAATTCCCGAAACAGGACAAGTTTACAAAGAAAAATAGATTATGGATTAATTCCCGATACAAGACGGGGCGACTATCTACATGACAAGCATTTCCCTCAGAGACTAAATCTGACAAGCAGCTACTTAAGCACTTTCCCCAGAGAGTCGTCCTGGAAAGCACTCTTCAGATATAGTCAAGCCTAGACTTATTCTGATACTCCTATCAACAATCACTTTGATGGCACTTATAAGCCTATCTCCGACGAAACTCTGTCATCTCTCCGAATGGCATCTTTAAGCCCATTCAAGCAATATTATCAACCAACAACGTTACCTCCTGCACATGCGAGTGTAAATTAATGGGCACTTAAGTGTTCAATCCTCTTCTACCTTCAAATCACGAATGACAGACATGCCAATCTAACTCCTCAGGTTTAAAAAGATTGAAAAGGGGCAGCTGTTGTACCCCAAAAATTTACCTTCCATTTTCTTTAAAGTATCTCCCCATGCTCTTAAGGTTCTCAATTGCTCAAAGATTGATCAGACATCTTCTCCTCCTAAGCAATGAATCTACAATTAGGGTTTCGCTTTTCTCAAGGAAGATTTGGTTTCTAAAGCCTCAAGTGGATTTCACGGTTCTTCATATGTCTCAAGGAATGCTCATGACAAGTTTCAAGCCTTGCATCACAAGTTTTCTCAGTCAGTTGCTCAGATGACTGAAAAACAACTGTATTGGATAAAAAGTCAATTATGGTCAGCGTATAGTCAAACTTCAATATTTTTGGTCAACATCAACATTTTGAAGTCATATTCATCATTTGATCAAGGGTTTATCATAACTCATCAAGAAAAATCCCAATTCATCAAAAGTCAAAAGTTGCCAAGTTAGGGTTTTCTTAAGGAGATTTCAACTGAACTTTGACCAAGCACAAATTTCACATTCTGCATCAGATTTACCCCAACCAAAGCTCATTTTGAAGGATATGGGCCAAGACATTATAGGTCATTTCAAAAGTCAACAAAAAGGCACTTTTTGTGAAGGCAACTTACATCAAGATAAATTATTCAAATGCAAAATTGATCAAATTAGAGATGGTAGAGGACATCTTGAGCTTTCCGAAAATTCCAAAATCACCTTCATATGATGAAAATTGAGAGAGTTATGATTGGTACAAATTGGGAAACTTTGAGTAAATGCATGAAACCATAAAGTGACCAACCTTGAATTTTTGGGCTACTGTGATATTGTTTCAAGGCCCATGCATGTTTCATACCTTCATATGAACCTCTAAATTACTTCATGCACCCCTTGACCTTTTTATTCTATTTATTTTGATTTTTATTTATTTTAAATTCAAATTAAATAAGATAAAAGTCAAGGATTTTCTTACAAATTCGGGCCCACTATCTTTTAAACCTAATTCTCTTTTATATATATCTCATTCATTCAGACAAACCCTAACACGAAATCTTGTACAAAAATAACTCTCCAAAATCTTAAAAATCATTCAAACTAGGGAAATCTTAGAATCCTAATTGCAGCCACTCTCAAGGTAAGCCATTCGTTCCATTCACCTCCAGAAGCTCTCTAGGGTAAGAATGGATCAAACTTGGTGATCTAAACCACACGAAAACAACATTCCATACATCTTTGGCTACCCTATATTTCGTGAATTCATATATTTGCTTTCATTATGTTTTAATGTGTACTAACTTATTTAACATGCTTATGAGATCTCAAGGTGCACGTTAGAACAACCGCATGGTCTCCGTGCTATCGGAATCATGCATCGCCATGCTCACCTGATCCCTGTTATTTTTGCCATATCTCACAACCTAGCGCGTTTTAGCCAAAATAGATATTTCCATTGAATTCGGAAGGCCTGATTTAGGGGGTTTGGGTCCCTTTGGATCACTAACTATGTTTATTTTGCTGGAACAAGGAAAAACAATCACCGGAGAAGACTATTGAAGCTAGGGCTCCAGCGCCTCTCTGATCCAGTTAATCAGTTTTAAAATATAATTATTTTGTTTCAGTTATATCACTGGATGTATGGTCACCCCAATGGAAAGCGAGCATGCATTAAGGTCTTACTATGCCAAGGCGTGGGTTCGATCCCTGCCTTTTGGTGTTTTAAGGTTTTTTTCCACTTTTTGCATATTTTGCAGGTTATGATACAAAGCGCACTAATTCCATTCCCTTGACACAAGCGCGCACTGAAGAGCTGAGGGCATGGGTTCAACATCCACCCCTGGAATTTTGTGGTTTTTTCTTATTTTCTAACCTTTTTTTATCTTTTCTCTTAAACCCTAAATCCACCTAACCATGAAACAAAACCTTTTCTTTCACAAACCATAAAATTAATCAGGTTTTAAGATTTTTTATCATTAACCCTTTTTTAATTAATTTAATTAATTAATCTTTTTTTAATTAAAATTAATTAGACTTTTTTTTAGGTTTATTAATCATCAAAAAACCTTTTTTCATAAAAATCCCAATAAAAACATTTTCTTTTTCATCTTTCTTATTCTTATTTTATTTTCGCAATTGTAAATAGCGTAGTTTATTTTTGCCGCTTTTTAATTATTATTTAACTGTTCTCCAGGATGTAATAGTTGTTAGTTTTACTTTCCACTTTACTATTTTGTATCTGCCCCAGAGCGATATAATGGTTTAGGGTTTATGTTCCTGCCTTTACTTTCCGCACTTTATTTTTCAAGTTATTACTTATTATGTTGCTGTTAGTAACTAGGTTTGTATGGAAAGACTAAACCGAATCGTTAGAAAACCCTAACTGCAACGATAAAATAACTGAATACGAATCACTCGCACACTCGCACCTATAGGGTAACCTCCCTTGTTACCTTTGGAAAACAGTCATGTCCCTCGAAAGAGGGGACACTTTAGCAAAGTCCCTCGAATAATGATCAGAGTCCCTCGATGACCCTTTTGACATTGCCTTTCGATAAATGATCTAGTCCCTTAAGAAAATTGCTAAAGTGTCCTTACTAGTTGCCTTCGATGACTGTA
Source organism: Vicia faba (assembly GCA_948472305.1). Classification (NCBI taxonomy): domain Eukaryota; kingdom Viridiplantae; phylum Streptophyta; class Magnoliopsida; order Fabales; family Fabaceae; genus Vicia; species Vicia faba. The sequence continues at coordinate 183,780,789 of OX451741.1, read as the reverse complement.
CGATGACCCTTGCATGTCCCTTCACATCTAACGATAGGGCTTCTTACTAACTAATGGTACGGATAACACTAGCTAAGTGAGAAGGAAAAGTATAAGAACAACCTTGAGTATGGTAAGACTCCTAATCGCTTGCTCACAAAGCTCTTCAAAATAAAAAAATTTCATACAAACACTTTCAAAATATTTTCAAACAAACGCTTTGTATACACTCTTGAGGACCGATACAAGAGTTATTACAAAGTCCTCCTTACATCGGCGTTTTCAAAATATTTTCAAACACACAACACAAAGAAATTTCCAAAAAGTGAGCTAAGCGATTAAGAGCTCGTAGATAACTACGAATGAAAAGGGTGCTAACACCTTCCCTTTTCATAACCTACCCCCTGAACTCAAAATCTTTAAGGTCTTTCCTATTATTTTCACCCTTTCCTTATTGGATAAAAGAAAAAGTTAGTGATGACTCTAGCTATCTACAACATTTGCAATCAAACGCAAAACCAAGTTAGTACTCCCACCGAATTACTCCTCTTCTCTTTGTGCTTTTATTTTTTCCTTGCTTTTTGCTTTGCATTCTTTTGTGGGTTTTATTCAATCTTTTCTCATTCCTTTGTGTAGAAGCACATCATAAGAAAACCTGGTCAGACAGACCAACCTGCTCTGATACCACTAATGCAACACCCTTATAAACCTACATATAATTCACATATAATTTACGAAAATAATTCAAATAAAACCACCAACAAGGGTGTCACATCTTCATATAAACATCATATAAAACATCATTCTCTATAACACAGGTTTTCAAAATCAATTATAATGGATACTTCATGAATAACAACAATGACACTTCAACTACTCGCAGCGGGATTCATAGTTTCAAAACACTTTTATTAAAATACTTCATAAAAGCTTCATCATACTTCATCATTCATAATTTATAATTAAATAACTCAAATACCATGAAAGGTAGTTCAAATCTCAAAAAAACCAAAAGAACATAATTATTCCAATTAAATGATCCAAACCCCAATGTTACATATCAAAGCAAGACCCACTTTATTCAACAAGAAATAAAACACACTCTGAAGCTATCCTCTAAGCTTCGACAAACTATTCCTGATTACCTGCAAATTACCCACGTATAGAGGCAACATTTCCAAGTAGAAAGTGTGAGTAATCATAAATTATTATAAAAGATATATGGAATAGATATAGTAGTACAACAACAAATCATCATGGATTCTAAATATCATCATACTTCGTATATTATATTCACACTTTCACATCACCAATACACATCAATTACATCATTATATCATCACATTAACATCTATCATCAAACACCACTGAAATCACAATGTTATCAACACCACTTAATCAATCATTATGCAATGTCACATAAAATAACTTAATATTCAGAATTGTCCTCCTTCTCTTCTCTTCGTGATTCCTCCTCCTCTTTTTCACTATCAACTTCTTCTTCTTCACATTCATTCTTATCGGTCATCAGATTGATCACTTCATCCACCTTATTCTTCCTGGTGGCGTTGGTAGTAATAACTACTTGTAGAGCCTTAGACACTTCCATCAGTTTATATAATACATTATTTTTAGGGGCTTTGGAAATAGAAAAATAATCCCCATCTAAATCTTGTTCTTGGTTTCTTGGAACCATAATTTATAGGACATGTGTCCCAATAAACAAGTTGTAGTCAAGAGTCAGTGGCCTTGGCTTCTTGCTCTTTATTTCTTCAGCATGCATAATATTGGGATGTTGGTTCAAAACGATCACAGTGATTAAGAAAGGAAAAGCTATTGGAAGAATTACAACATGAGAGTCAACATGTTTCATGGTCTGGTTAAACACATATTCTCCAAAGTTTAACTTAGACTTGGTTCCGATTTGAAAGATCAGTTTGGCCAAGACAGAGGTGATGCATGAACTATGATTAATGGGTGCCCAATTTGCTGCAACTATATTGTTCAGTATAGCATACTTCACAATTAAACTTCTATAAGGGATTGATCTTTTATTTTTCCATTGTATAACTAGCCCTACAATTATTATTCTAGCTATCTTGTCCAATGATATCACCTCAGTAGCCTCTACAGTCTTGTGTTTTTCCCAAGAACTCATTTATTATTTCTAGAGAGAACTTCACACAACAACCCTTTGTATAAAACCTCCTAAATAATTTACCACTCTTAACATTGCATTCATTGGACAAGTTAACAATAAACTCCATAACTAGTCTCTCAAACAAGGTCCAATGTTTGAAATAATTTTCATTAATCCAGTATCCTTCTGTAGATCAATGATTTCATGAAGAGACTGCCGCTTGCTGTTTTTAAAAGATAACAATAACACACAAGTTGCTCATGAAGAGACCACCGCTTGCTGTTTTTCAAGAGAACAATAACACACAAGTTGCTCATAAAGAGACCGTCGCTTGCTGTTTTTCAAAGATAACAATGACACACAAGTTGCTCATGAAGAGACCGCCGCTTGCTGTTTTTCAAAGATAACAATGAAACACAAGTTGCTCATGAAGAGACCGTCGCTTGCTGTTTTCAAAGGTGACAATAACATACAAGTTACTCATGAAGAGGTTGCCGCTTGCTGTTTTTCAAGAGAACAATAACACACAAGTTGCTCATGAAGAGACCGCCGCTTGTTGTTTTTCAAAGATAACAATGACACACAAGTTGCTCATGAAGAGACCGCCGCTTGCTATTTTTCAAAGATAACAATGACACACAAGTTGCTCATGAAGAGACCGCCGCTTGCTGTTTTCAAAGGTGACAATAACATACAAGTTGCTCATGAAGAGGCTGCCGCTTGCTGTTTTTCAAGAGAACAATAACACACAAGTTGCTCATGAAGAGACTGCCGCTTGCTGTTTTTCAAAGATAACAATAACACACAAGTTGCTCATGAAGAGACCGCCGCTTGCTGTTTTCAAAGGTGACAATAACATACAAGTTGCTCATGAAGAGGATGCCGCTTGCTGTATTTTTAAGAGAACAATAACACACAAGTTGCTCATGAAGAGACTGTCGCTTGCTGTTTTTCAAAGATAACAATAACACACAAGTTGCTCATGAAGAGACCGCCGCTTGCTGTTTTCAAAGGTTACAATAACATACAAGTTGCTCATGAAGAGGCTGCCTCTTGCCGTATTTTTTTCAAGGTATCAATAACATACAAGTTTCTCATGAAGAGACCGCCGCTTGATGTTTTCAAAGAAAAATAACACACAAGTTGCTCATGAAGAGACTGCCACTTCCCGTTTTCAAAAAGTGTTGATAACATACAAGTTGTCCATGAAGAGACTGCCGCTTGCTGTTTTCTCAAAGATACCCATAAAATATCATGAAGATATTGCTGGAGGTGAGAATCAATAGTTTCATCGAGGATGGACAAACTGCTCATGAAGAGACCACCATTTGTCGTAGAGAAATCAGAAATAAACAAACTGCTCAAATAAAGAGTCAGTCGCTTGTTGTCATGTCGATATTCCAGAAGAAGGTTGTGATAACACTACTGGGGAATAAAGTTCATCTTCAATGGGGAACCATGAATAAATCCTTCCTGAGGAGACCAAGTATTTACATACGCAAGATCAATACACTCTCCATTTAGGTTTCACAACTTAGAGAGATTCACCAAGCAACATCTATAATAGACAAAACGCAATCCAAGAACAAATTGGAGAGAAACAGTCAAACAAGACCCTACCAGATGAGGAATAAACTCAAATGAGAATTATCCTGTCCTGAGACAGAAAGGAAGGCTAAAGCAACAAATCTTCCACGAGGAATAAACTCAGTGGGGAATTAGAAAGGATACACTTTCTGCTTAAGTTGACACTCTGTTTGAGGAGAGGAAATATGATAACCAAAGTATACAGATCAAGAACATCAACAAATATCTAAGTGTGTGCATGATGCAAGTGTGAATGAATAAATGAATGTCATGTATGTGCTGACAAAACAGATAGAGGAGATAGACAGAAGATGATAAGACATCACAGCACAACTCGACACTCAGCTAATCTCAACAAGATGGGAACATTATTGGAGATAGAAAAAAATCCATCATTGGAGAAAAGTCCTTTTACAAGGATTAAATATCTCTGGAGGGGGAGATATTTTTCGGTGAAAACCCAAAGTCCAATCTTCTATTGTCGACAATCCATTGAAAGGATAACAACACGAACAATGATTCAGCTGGAAAAAGTCATGCTTAGTTGGAGATACTGGGAACACCACCCTCTGATAATGTGTGCAATACATATCACATATCTTGACAAATCTAGATTGCCCCTGGGACCAATTTTGGATGCCCCAAGTTTACTGCTGATGAGCTGCATGTTGCACGACAATTCTTGCGAATAGCTTCACTTCTAACATGCCCCAAGCTATCTGGTTGATGAGGAGAAATCGTCTCAAGAGGATTTTACAAAAGACCTGTCATTCACCATGCTCTGGTGTCTTCAAACTCTTAGAGGAATTCATCAAATCTCGACGTGATTGCCCCGGATTGACTGTAGTTGGCACAACAAAGTCTTCAAATTTTTCCCCAAAAGAGTAAACAAGTTGGGAAAGCATTAATTAGGAGAAGCAACATGTCCGTGCTTAAGGTCTTCAGGTGACATGCCCCTGCATATGATTTTTTTCTTGAAATGATCCACCAATTACTGAACAGAGCTTCAGGCCTTAAGAATAGACTCATCACTGGTGCTTATATGTGAGTTTCCTTGATATCAAACAAATGTTTTGCAGTTAGAAATTTTTTTTATGAGAATGAAAATTCTAATGCAACAGTTATGTAAGTCTTGAAGATTTTGAAAAGATATCGCACAAATTTTGCGAGTTAGAGCATCATTTATTTTTGTATAGGAAAAACATATGATACCAACATAACTATTTAGAACATTCATGGGAGTCAGGAACACTATCTCATTGAAGTATGCTTTCAAAATAACCTTGCTTCAATTAGGACTTTTGAAGGTTGTAATGTGGTCTGGTTCATGGTTTTAGAAAAAAGGATTTAAGGCTCAAAATATTTGGTGCCCACCCCCTTCATGATGTTCTCCAATCCTATGTTCAGTTAATTCAACATGAGCGTTCATCTCTCAAAAGGATTTTGTGACGGTTAAGGAAACGACGAGGCTTTTGGAGTAGAAACCACCCTCATGTCTTCGTGTTTGTAGTCACCAATTTGTTCTTTGCTGAGGACTTTTCTTTGCAGTCCTTTTCTTTGCAATTTTATTTTCCCTAACTTTTGCCTGAACTAATTCTTTTGAATTGATAGTCCAGCGGGATGCCTTAATTTTGCCTAAGTCACACGTTTTCATGTTTTTTTTTTGACTTAGCAGGCTTTTCTTTTTCTTGATTTTTGACTTTTTGAACAAAATGTGTGACATTAGCTTGTCTTTGCTTGTTGAGAGGATTGTGATTGCCTCGTTTCTTGATGAATGAGGGATAACATTGTGGTTCCACATCCTCTAAATTCATTATACATGAAGGATATCCCTCGTAGTTTCTCTTCAGAAATATCTTCCTTATGAATTTTGAACACTCAATCAGATTAACTGAAAACTACCCTGCCCCAGGTTAAAAGTTGAGGGTTTTTTCGTATAGAAAAGAAACTTCTACTTCAAGTCTCAAAAGGGGTTAGCAAGGGATTATCTTCCTTATATCTCCGGTGTTTAGGGATTAGAAACAATGCCTGTACATCATGAACAAGATCTTATTCAAAAGCATGCAACCAAATATTTTGTGTTCTTTAGATCATCATCCTCCCTTCAATCTCTGCCTAGGCAAGAGAATGGGCAACAAGTTGGTATCATAATGAAAAAAGCAATTTAAGATTTGAAAACAAATGAATTTCTTCAAGACAAACATACTCATTGTATTAAGATGATCATTCAGATGCAAACAAGTTCTTACATGCAAACAATGTTTTGATAAACAAGAAAAATTGCAACAAGCAGAAATAAGTTAATGATCGGGGAAGGCTTTCCATTTGGACTTGAATCACCGAAAACATCCTTCAAAACTCAAAGTGACCATCAATCGTGTTTACTCTTCGGCACGTGCTTGATTTGAACTTCAAAACCAACGTCCTTGAATGACAAGATACCACTTCTGACCAACTTCTGAACCTCAATCTTCAAAGCAAAGCAACCCTCCAAGTCATGCCCAGGAGTACCTTGATGAAAAGTACAAGTCAAATCAGCTTTGTAGTACCAATGTATCTTCTTAGGAACCTTCGGTGGAGGTCGGGTCTGAACCAAATTCCTCTGCATCAGGATAGGGAACAACTCTGTATAGGTAATTGGAATTGGATCAAACTGGGTTTTCCTCTGATTAGGAACTTGCTGATTCTGTTGATGAATAGGAGAAACATGATGATTCTGACAATGATTATTTCTTCCTCTGGTTCTCTTCTTGGAAAAGTTATTATCAAACTTCTTCACACCATTAGTTGAGCTACCATCTTCATATGAACATCCCTTCCCAACATCTTCTTCTAGACGCACTCCCCCATTCACCTTGTCAGGAAAGTCATTAGGTGCATTAACCATCACCTTCTCATGAGAGAATGATTTTAGAGTTTCAGTGAAGACTTTTATCATCGCTTCGTCCCTCCTAGAAGGATTGACTTGGGCGGAAACCAGAATTTCAACCAAACCAGTTAAGCGCTCCACACTAGCTTTCAAATTAGTCATCTCTCTACGGAGTTCAGAAACCTCTTGCATGATATTCTCCATTGTTCTCTTAGCGCGAGTGTTGTACTGGTGAGACCAAAGGAAAAATAAGACTTGGAAATGACCTTTGAAAGTGAAACAAAGAATGATGCATGATATGTGAATGTAAAAGAGAGTTTTTATTTGATTTTCAAGATATTTAAGATATTAAGTTATAAACATCAAAGTATGAAGATAGAAGATGAATTTTAAATTGGCTCCAAACGTTGATCAAGTTATCATCAAGATCAATCATCCATTTTGGTGGATTAGGGTTTCCACCCCCATCAACACCCAAGATCCATTGAGCTTGACAAAACTTGTGATATTTACAAAGAAAGACTTCCAAATTCCTTGAAAATCAAGTGAAAATGGGTTTCATGGATGCATGAAGGCAGGGCTATGCAACAACCACAGGCAAGGTCACAAATAAAGTCGAAAGGTTCAACGTCACGAGCATGGAGTCAAAGGTAAAAAACATCCCCAAGGTATGTAATAAAGGTTTAATCACACCTGTAAAACATGGTTCTAAAAGTTCCCAGAGTCTACATTCCCCCTTCGAATATTACCAACGTCTTGATTACTCAATAATCAGCAATATTCTCAAGAGAAACTCATCCGAGCGTAGCATCGCGTAACAATTACTTTCGGATTACTCCGTTATAATCTCCGCGCTACACCTAAAAGGCTAAGATGGGTTAGGGTTCTACGGTTCCCAGCTTCTCTGGCTCCCAGGTCGAAAATAATAATGTCTTCCCGATTACTCGGTAAACAAATATTACGTTCAAAAGGGCCTTCCACTGAGTGGGGGATCTCATGCCTCCTTCTTCGGGATTACTCCCTCAAAGTTAACATGACTATACCGCTCGTCCTATTCCTAAGTGTAACTTAGTCCGGGTACAGGACTTGTCCTTTGTAAATATTATCAACACCCAAATAATCATAATATATACATATAATCAAACAATAAAATAATGATAAAACAGATAAAACAAATTAGGATTAACCCACTTAGGGATGGACCAGCAAGAGGTCAATCTTTCCCCAGCAGAGTCGCCAATTCTGTAGCGGTGAAAATCGGAGATCAAGCTATTAATTAACTTGACTCACAAAAACAAGAGTCGCCACCGCGCTTTGTTATTTCCAAGGGAAAAGGGAAAAGAGCGAAATAAAACCCTAAAAATATGCAATGTAAAATAATACTTAAAAGTAATAAAAATACAATGCGTTTTTGAAAGAGATCGAGAGTTCGGGGGTTGGTTATACAATGGGAAGGTATTAGCACCCAATGCATCTGCAGTACTCCGCAGGAACCTTTTGAAATATCTATTTTTGGTTAAAATTGTTTGTTTGATTAAAATGGTTCGTTTGGCTAAAAATAGGTGTGGATGAGATTTTGAAGAGACAGCGACCTAATGTCGAAGTTTTGACTTAAAAGGTGTGAGTTTAAAAATTGAATCTTTTGGGAAAATTATCTTAGGTTTAACAAAATAGTAAACAAACAAAAGATGAATGAGGGTATTCGCACGATTGGATGAGATGTGTTTGATAACATGAAGTCAACAAAGTTAAAACATTTCCCTTGGATTAAATCGAGCGAATAGAATAGACATCAAAATATAAGCATTCAAAAATTCACAGAAAAATAAATGAAAAAAAAGATTAATGACCGAATGGCACCGAGAAATTAAAATGGCAGAGATGTTTAAATACAAATAAAAGAGAATGTAATTAATTATCTAAAAAAATTGTTTAAAACTAAATTAAAATTCTAAGATTATTTACTAAAATAATTCTACTAACTACAAATTCTAAAGTTATAAAATTATTAAAGCTCTAAAATTAATAAATTATATCTAAACTAATTCAACTATAAACTAAATTAATCCCCAGATTACTAATTTAAATTTAAACTAAATTAATTATAAAAAAGGGTGAAGCAGAAAACTGGGAGGGTGTATAGATAGTAAGCTCTGTATTGGGCGTAAGGCCCATCTAAAAGAGGCCCAGGAGTTGTCCTTTTTTATTGTACACAGTTTCAGAAACAAAACATTAATGGGCGTTGGATAGCCCGTCCGGCCCAAATAATAGCATCCATCAATGTTACTCAACCATGTTTGGATTATTGGACTAAATTAACATATAAAAAAAATTTATAATAAGACAATTATTAAAAAAAGGATTAGGGTAAAGAAATGTCACATTTCACATTTTGCAAGAGAACAATGCCTCCATCCCCTCAAACTCGCAAGCGCGGAGGCGACTTCGAGTCCGATTGTTCGTCCTCTTAACCTTCTCTTTGCACCACGACAACTATACCCATATCACCTTCTTCATTTGATTTCCCGCGTTATCTTTTCGATTCAGCACCCTTAACTCACAATTTCTCTGAACAACGAGGAAGAATCAGAGTGGCCGACGGATTCTGTTCTGATTCCGCTTGCACCTCCTTCTGCCATTCTTCTACCCAAGATGCTTAATCCTTTTATTCGGATCGACGATAGAAAATCAAGAACGCCGTTAGTGGCTTGGCTACAACCGGATTCCAGGTATTCCTACTAACACTCATTCTATTATTCTTCTGCTTGGGCTTTCAGTTGCGACATTGTGTATCGTTGTGTTGTTCTATTGTGTGATTATGTAAGGTTAGACTGCGATTTCGTTTTGGGATTTGGAGGGGAGAAGATGATGCAGGAACTGAATGATAATGATGAAGATAGGCAATGGTATTGAGGAGGTTGATGAAGCAGTATTTATGAAGTTGCAGATTGATGTACTGAAAAATTATGGATGAAGATGAATGAAGGTTTGAGAGAAGGTATCTGATGTTTTGGTGAGTTTCTGCTTTGAAATGTTTTAGGATGAAATTCTGTTCTCCTATCTTTGTACAAAACTCTTTTAGCTGTAATTTATTTATGTATTTTTCTATTAGGATGAGTTGCTAATGGTGAAGGGTACTGAAACAAGGTTGAAAAATTGATGTACAGTAGAGAGGCTTTTGTGGTGATGGTTTTGTGTATGAGTGAGCTAGGGTGCATTCAAGGTTTACCAGGTTGTATGGAGTGGATGGATTTGTTTTGAGGAGATGCAGAAAAATGTTGTTTTCTGTTATGGTTGAATCGAAGAGAGATAGGAGGGTGATTATGGTTAAGATAGGATTAGAAATTGATGGTGGCTCAGTGAGTGATTGAGCAGATTTTTCTTCTGTTCTTCTTTTTGGGCCTTTTTTACTGTATTGTTTTCTCTTTTTTTTGGGGGGTTTCTCCTCTCTCCTTTATCTCTGTCTTGGAACTGTTTTATATCTGAAAAACCATATGAAATTAGGGAGGGAAATTCGATAGGTTGAAAATTGTTTGCGGTTCACTTCTTCTTGCTTTCTTGATGCAGGTTGGTGGTTTTCTATTCTTGTGCAAAATAGCAGGACTAGTTTGACAATTGCGACATAGGCTGATTTTGGATAGAACTTATACAGTTTTGGGACTGTAAGGCAGAGTTTGTAGCAGTTGGTTCTGGACAGCAAACAAAAGACAATTTTGGGGCATTATTTTTGGACTGATGTGCGGCAGTAAAATTATCATTGAAAGGTCCCTTTTCTACTTTGCATTTTTCTGATTTTTCCATGTAACCATACATGTATTTTCCCTCTCTTTTCTTTCAAAATATTGGACTGATTTTGCTTCCATATGTTTTGTTGTTTTAGTGGACAGTTTTGGGGTGAAAGTTGGAGCAAGGTTTGTGGACAATTCTATGGCATGATTTGGAAGAATGAATCAAGTTTGAAGATTACGATAGGTTTATAACTTTTAGAGTTTAGGAAATGGCCATGGAAATGCTTGTAATGATGTATAAACTTTTAAGCACTCAACAACTGAAGTGTTCTAGTTATGAATTGAATCTTTTGTACCTTAGAATGTCTTGAATGAATTTCTGGAATTTCCTTGTAACTTGAAATTTAAGATCTAGGAAACTTGTAATTCTTGAATGGAATTTGCAATTGGAATGATGGACTTAAAAGAAAATGTGTGAGCACTTTTAATTCTCTATGAAAAAAAAATGAATCGTTTAGCCTTGACTTGAATTTAACGATATTTCATGGACGAATCTTCAATTCATGGTAATTCACAATAAAATCCAATGGCGCTTGAAAGAACAATAATTCCTTGAGAAATCCACTTTCATTCAATAATCACCAAATGCCCAGACACAAGTGATTTGAATTGCGAATAATAAGGAGATCAATGAATTTCCAAACTCTGATTCTTATTTTCATGAATAATCTCCAGGTAAGAATCAAGTATCTTGAGAAAATTTTTATGACATGAGTTGAACCTATGAGTTAAGAACATTTTAAGTCAAGAAATGACCCATGACGATTCAATGGCTTTTATGATCTTTTATGCATAATTAACTCTCGATCCTTGAAGAGAACTGGTAGATGACATTACTCATGACAATGTGCAAAAAGAATCGCCTCAAAATGTCGAGAATAAAAGAAATTATGATCCTTGGAAGTTGTGCACAACGGTTTTGAGATTAGGTCAAATCCCAGAGAACGACCTCTAAAGTATTCGTACTTTTGATGATCCTCCGCACATAATCAGATCTTGACTGGTAAAGAGGGGTTAGAGATGACGTCAAGGAGAACTATACGCAAAAGTAACCATTCAAAAATGTTGAATAATGAAAAAGTTACGATCGTTTGAACTTGAATGTGCAAGTATTGACTTTTGTTCAAAGTGCTTTGAATTGACTTGCAAACTTGATCTTTCTTCGCATTCTAAAGCATCTTGATGCACATGTAAACCAGTGATGATGAAATCTTGACTGTGCTTTTGGGGAATTTTGGAAGAAGCTTGAGACCACTTATCGAACAAGGCGTGGAAATAAATACACGATCCTCTGAAGATCCTCGAGACAGAAGTTATCATACTTGAAACAACTATGATCAAAATAAGCCTGAACAAAGCTTTAGAAGTCGTGTCTTTATGAATCAGTCTTCGAGAATCAATAATCAATTGTACTTCTGGCCTGAAGAACTCAAAACCCTAATTGAAGCGCAATGCTTGATGTCCTTGATTTAGACATGTCTCTGCACATGAAATCAAAGAAACAAAAAAACACACATTTCGTGCTTGAGTAGAAGTTAGTGATACAAAGGCTAAGAATGTTCAAAACACTTGATAATTTTTGCATAGTTAATGCTCGAAGGTGAGAGGTTAAAACCGACTGTATTTAGTGACCTTGACTTCGGTATAAAAATGAAAAAAGTAAAAATGGGATCTTAGGTCAAAAATTGGGGTATGACAGTGGGCGTATCTATGTTGTTGGAGATGGTTTCGGCTTGAATTCATTCTTTGGGTCTCAAAGAAAAAGTATTGAAAGCTCGGAATTAAATGCACAACGACAAAAGATTGATAATATTGAGAATAAATTAGAAGAACAAAGGAGAATATTAAAAGAGGAGAGGGAATAAAGGGAGAAATATATAGAAATGTTTCAAGAGTTATATTCGGTATGTGCTTTAATTGAGATGTTAGTGTTTTATCGCAAATGTATGATATATATTGTGTTTATTTTTGTTTTATGTTCTAATTGAGTATTATGAAGTAGAGATTAAGTGAAAACCTCGAACAACATACAAATGAAGATCTATGTTATGTTGATGGTGATTATGATGATGATCAAACTCCAAGTAGAAGTGTTATACATCGTGCTTCTACAAAAGGAAGTAATTGTTCAGCCCCTTCCCCCTCCAGATAACCGCAATGAGCTAATGGACCATAATGCAAATGAAATCACCATGTTATACTTGAACGTTACTGTGATAAATGATACACAACCTCTCCCACTAGAACACTGTCCATATTTGGAGTTATTCTACTACGGTAATGAACATATAAGGGATTTTCTTGGTGGATATAAGTGGCTGGACATAGGGATATTGCAAGTTTGGCGCCCTTAAGTATATAGTTGAATATACATCTCATTATAGAACATTATCATTTTTTGTATTTCCTCTCTTAATTTATTCATTTTCTTTAACCATTTAGGCACTTTCACCGTATTTTTATAGATTTAAATAAATAGAGTATTTGAGGAATCTTGGATCCGTTTTTTATTCGATGGCCATTTAATCAACCAAAAGACATTTGAGAGTACTTGAAAAAACAGTTAAATGAGGGAGGAAAAGAATGTTACTTAGCACCATTTCTATGTTCATAAGTATTTTTGTTATTGATGTTTATGTACTATATATTTAATTTTGTTTTAACAAATGCTAATAATATAGAAGCTCATGTTTATTCAGTGGCCATTGGCAATTGATCGTAATATCATTTAAGATGAATACGGTAACCGTATTGTGTCCCTTGAATGATCCACTCGAAAAGAATATGAAAGAGATTATTAATTCGTAAGTGTATGTTTAATTCATTTTCTTTGACATTGTAATTAGTTTATCATGTAATATGTTTAATTTATTTTTAATGTACAATGTTGTGGAGCAAGTGAATATGAGAACAATGTTAGAAAAAGCTCTCATGGATCTTTCCTAAAGTAAGTGGCCCGATTACCTGTTTCTTTCATTTACATTCATGTGTGGTTATATTGCTTAAATTTGTAGACGAGGAGACAACCCGAGACTTAGGAGTGTGGGTACTATGTCATGAAACACATGTTAAACATTTTCCTTGCTGACATTGTTGAATCATGGGATAAGGTAGATATGTCATAAAATGTTTACATATATTAATGTATAATTTGATTATTGAATTATTATCATGCATAATATTCCCTTTTTTTCTCTTTCTTACGTACATGTTTAACGATGAAACTCCATTCCCTGTTGAGGACTTTGTAGATCTTCATAAATGTTGGCCGTATATCCACAATGTACTTAAGGGTCCTGTTGTGTGATTTATTGAGATGTGCTAATGACTTATTTTTTGTATTGATGATGTGAATATTACTTTTGACTTAAACATATTGTGTTTGATATAAATATTAATTTTGTCTTTTCATGCACAATGTTAGCTGCTTTTTATGCTCTTTATGTATGGTTAAGAAAAATACGGGTTGTTGTAAATTCTCTGATATGGTTATAATAGTTACAGGATGAAAATGGGATGAATTTGAAAAGCAGAGAATGGCATATTTAAAACAGAGGAATTTTTTACAGCGGTTATAAAACCTAACAGTGATTGTACATTGAACGTTGACCAGGATAATATAAATTACAAAATGTTGATGCTGAGAATCGAACCTAGGACCTTTATTTCTATCAAAATGGTTGGGTTAACTAACCGTCGTGATATGGAACGTGCTTTCTATAATACAACAACGCTCCCAGGACCGTGATTGTAAGTATCACATATACAACCACATGCTACATAACAACGCCTGGTCCCGCATGGTTATATATCTTTCCCAACCTTTATTAAATGTATTTTCCGTAGTAGTGCTTGTGTTTTGTTATTTTGTGGTTTTATTCCTCTTCTCCATATTTATAGTGCAAAGGTTGTTTTAGCCAAAATAAGCCAAAGGGCGGAGATTGTTAGGTATGTGATTTTATGATTGACAATAATATTTATGAAACATGTTTCATTTGGAAAACATGTATCACAACCAAATGTTGAGAAAGATGTTATGACATCTTGAACAACTGTCATAGCAGGTGCTGCTGCCTCCAGATGTTGAGCAAGATGTTGTGACATCTTTGCCAACTGATATAACATATTCTGATGTTACTTTCTTGGTAGATTTTATTTCATTTTGTGAGATTCTCTTGGATACATCTCACTTATTTGTGCAGGTCAAGAAGGTTTTATTTGGAACAATTAATTTTATCTCTAGTTGTACATTAGTTTCTAAAATTGGATGTTGAGACAATTTAGGAAACTTAGGTTATTTTATTCCAAGATTTAAGGTTTTTTTTTCATAATTGGTGCAACTATCATCCGGTAAGTCTACAACAAATTAGGAAGAGAATTTTAAGCCCATGGATAATTGAGGTCTTTAAATGGAAAAACCTAAACCTATTACAAGAGTCTTAGGGTTTGGGAGTCTTTTTAGAGTACTGTGTTTTTGTGTATGTCACTCATGTATCATGTTGATACATAGATTTTGTCTGGTTGTTAATTGTTCATTGATAATCACTTATGAGCTTTTAAGCAAGGAGTGGGTTGTGTGTAATTGGAAGTGTGATCTTATGTTTTTGGTATTTTGTTATTGTCACTGAGGTGACTGTGGAAAGTGAGAGGGGTTCTCATATCTAGGAGGTTCCTATGTAGAAGTGTCATAATGTAGTGATTAGGTGATAAGTTGTAAACTAGGGTTGTTTAGCTTTGAACTAATATGATCATAGTAGATTTCCTTCCTGGCTTGGATGCTATCGTACCCCAAATTTTCCCTACCCGTACGATCACATTTTAAGGTTAAAAATAGAAGAAAAAATATTTTGATTAAGGATGGTACAACAATATCTGATGGCCCATCTTAAGAATCTAAGTCAACAGATGGGTGTATCTTAATTAAAGGGAGTGGGGCTTTCTAAATCATAAAGGACCCATATGCCCGTAGGCCCATTCGCGAAGCATGTTGGCCAATGGCCCATGAGATTCAAATATTAGAACTAATTCAAAAGGAAATTAAGATCCTATTTATAAGAGTTCGTTTAAGTGTTATTGTTGTTAGTAAAAAGAAGACGTGAAACTTCAATTTAAAGACCAGTAGAATTCATATTGGCCCATCTTCATTTTAGTTGTTGAATATCAAAAGGTGGGTGAGTTTTGAAACCGCCAGCCCATTTCGTTCGACACATTTCTTTTGGGGATTCAAATAGTAAGAGGAGGGGTATGGTTATACAGTGCATGCCCATTGAGATTGTTAATTAGCCCATCAAAAAATTTTACTACTGTATTATTTTTGGAGAAAATTATTATTATTAAAACTTTTTTTATTATTATTTTAATAAAAAGATCTTTCTTTGCAAATTATTAAAAGATTTAATTATTATATTCTATTATTTTATATTTTATATAACTAGTTTTTAAAAGTTTTTTGTAATAAATCTAATGTCTATGAAAAGTCTGTTACAAGGCCTATTAGGATCATTCCGTACAAAAAAAGAGTGTTGTTACAAAAGAAAATCGTTACTGGGAAACTTGAGGCCCAAAGCCCTTAAGAAACGCATGCTATGTAAAAAAAGGAAGAAAGAATGTACAGTGTGAAGCCCAAAAAAAATAACTGTATCAATCGGTAGAAAAATGGGCGTTATTTATCAAATTAACTATTACTGTATAAATCTAATCCAAGATTAAGTCAATCTTCATTACAGTTTGAATCTAAATGTGCAGAATAAAACATAACAAATCAAATAATACAAAATTAGTGATTATTGCAAATACAATTAGAATTGGATCTCTACACAAAACGAAATCAAATCACAAAATCAACTACAATTCAAATCAATTAGATATTACAACATGTATTTCAAACCAATTACAATAAAATTAGAATCCCTAAATTTGTTCTAAATCCCTGATCTAAGCCCTAAATAATTTGTAACAGCAATTCCGAATTGCTACAAACAGAACCTTATAAATACATGAACGAGGATAAGAGAAAAAAGGGGAGGAATTTTTTGAACCAAGGAAGGACGAATAACAGACACGACCTTGTTGTTGAAGACCGGAGAAAGAGGCGATTAAGGTTTCAATATCTAAAACCCTAATCATGTAATCACCTCACCGCTGTATCAACCTTCCATCGTAGCTCTCTTCGAGCACCGCCAAGTCCTGTGAATCAGAAAAGAGAAGGAGATCAGAATCAGTCGGAAGTGAAATTGGAATACGGAAATGTGAAAGGGGTAAATAGACTTAGCTTGCTTTTTTTTGTTTTTGTATTTGGTCGGTTTACGGTGGGGAAGGAGGCTTAGGACGGGCGTCGCTGCAGGGGGAAGGGGTTGGTTCTGGACTTAGGGTTAGAGAGGAGAAAAGGGTTTGTAAGGAAGGAGGGAGAGATAACAAGGAGGATTAATGAAGAATGAGATGGAAATTGAAATATGATATTTTGTGTTCTGTTGCTATTCAGTACACGCGCGATTATTGTAGTTAATATGTTCCCTCAATTACATTCGTATGATCGCCATCAGACGATCGTAAGGCCAAGTCTCACTTTAAGTGCAATACACCCTCACACACACGATCAGTCATGTCCTCTTACACGTGTAATGGAACAAATCCAATTCTTTTTTGCACCCCTTTTACCAATAGTTACTCAACCAAAGCCAATACTTCACCCCTACCTCTTAGCCCAGTTCAATATCTGAACTTGGGCCCAAATCCTTCGCTACACCCTCTGTTTTACTTGCCAGTTTAAAAATGAACCCCCCATGCCAACTGGTCCTGAATTCAATATCTGAATTCAGGCGATGACTTCTCACACCCCTATCTTTTACTACTTAACTAAAAAACGCACCCCCTGACTAACTTCAATATTTTCCATATTTTTTATCATTTTCTTATTTTCTATGTTTTCTTAGTTTATATATTCTTTATTTCTTATTCTTATTATTTCTTTTTTATAATAATAATAATAATTATTATTAATAATAATAATTTTTATTTTCACATATATTATTTGTATTGTTATTTAAATAAATTATTTTATTTAGAAACTCATGTATATATTTTTATATTATTGCATTAAAATATTTTTAATCATGCATTAATTAAGAATTTTTGGCAATTAATATGATTAAAATATGTCTAACAAACACTAAACCTTTTTTGCACTAAACTAATCTAAACAACTAACTTTTGCTAAAGGGTTTCAAATATATTTTGATTAATTGCGCATTTAGTCCAAAATTCTGCTATCTTTACACCCGGTCAAAATGCGAGGTGTTGCACCCCAAAATTTTCCCTGACATTTTATTCAAAACACACTCCTAGAGGTCCTCAAATTCTCAAGGTTGACCAAGAATTGACCAGACAAATTCTCCTCCTAAGTAATGGACTTCTAACTAGGGTTTCATTTTTCACAAAGAAGATTGGGTTTCAAAGGCCTCAAGTGATTTCCATGGTTCCTAATATGTCCTAAATAATGTTCATGCCAATTTTCATGCCTTGCTTTACAAGTTTTCTCAGTCAATTGCTCAGATGACTGAAAATTAACTATTTTAGGTCAAAAGTCAACTATGGTTAATATACAGTCAAACTTCAAGATTTTTGGTCAACGTCAACATTTTGAAGTGATATCCATAATTTGATCAAGGGTTGATCATAATTCCTCAAGGAATTCTATCAAATCATCAAGATCAAAACTTGCTAAATTAGGGTTTCCTAGAGAAAGTCAACTGAACTTTGACTAGGCATAACTTTCACATGCTTCATCCATTTTGCCCCAACCAAAGCTCGTTGTGAAGAAAATTCAATTCTACAACTTTTCTTTTGTCCTCAAGTTCAAAAAATGCATCATTGGAAAGATATGAGCCAATACATTACAGGTCTTTTCAAAAGCTCAACAAAAGACATTTTTGTCAAGGCAAGTTAAATGCAAAATTGATCAAAAGAGAGACTGAAAAAGACATCTTGTTGAAGCTAGTGCTGAACCCAAGAAGGTAGTAGGGCAGACTAGTGGTGTTGTGTTGGAAAAGGATATTGATGATCTTTTGAAGATCATTAAGATGAGTGATTATAAGATTGTAGATCAATTGCTTCAGACTCCATCCAAAATCTCCATATTGGAATTATAAATGAATTTCGCAGCTTATCGAGAATCTCTTATGAGGGTCTTGGACAAAGCTTTTGTTGAACAGGATGTGTCGATTGATCAGTGTGTGGGGTCAGATTATTGATCCACCTGTGAATAAAAACAAGACATGTCTAGGTTTCTCTCTAAAGAAGGATAAGAATGAAGTGGTAAAGCCGAAGTCTTCTTTCTGTCCATATTAAGATATCTTCCATAGTATGGGTTATCTCCATCTAACTACTCCAAAGGTCGACACTTGATCGCGACTTTAAGAGTCTATCGGGTTTACTGACTGCACGTGCACAGTCTAATCACGTAGTTTAAAAAGCTATTCAACCCACTAGCACTGATAATCAAACTAATGTTATCTAATGTCATTGTAAATATAAGGATAATGATTTATCTTGGGTTTGAGGGAAAACAGGATATAGCAACTGGTTTTTTAAATCAGATTCGCCACTATTAGTTTTTATCCTAGGGAAGGGAATCTAACAGAAAACTCTAATTCGCAGACAGAGATTCTAGGTTTCGGACTCAATTAGACGAAAGGAAGGTGTTAGGAACCTTTCATCTACCTTGTTCACAAGTATATTAGGTTTTAGGTTTAGGTTTGGGGTAAACAGGGTTTTAAGTTTTAATTAAAAGCAAAGGTGTCTTAAATTTTTATTAGGGGAAAAGTGTTTTAATTTTTAATAGGGGAACTCGCTACGATTTTTGACCGTATGCCTACGAATCCTTTTAAGAGGAATCAGAGTCCCAATTCGTAGTTCATACAGGGTTGGTGTTTTTAGGGGTTTGCAAACATATTTTGAATCACCTCGCACTTTGGTCGGGAGTGGTGATTGCGGAGATTTTGACTAAATGTGCGGTAAGTCAAAATATGTTTGAAACCCTTTTGCAAAAACAGTTGGTTAGCTTAGTTTATTGCGAAAAAAATAGTTTGATGATTTGTTATTGTTTTTTAATCGTATTAATTGCTAAGATCTTGATTAATGCATGATTAGCAAATATTTTGATGCAAATAATATAGAAAATAATATATGCAATTTTGATATGAAAATGATTTGGATGATAATATAGTGATATTTAAATAGTAAATAAGATATATTAGTATTAATAATTAAATAATTGAATAACAATATTTATATAAAAAAGGAATTATAATAATATATACAAAAATAATATTTGCAAAAAATAAGAAAATAAAATTAATAGCTGATAATTATAATAAATAATAATAAGGGAGAAAAAATAAAATATAGTAATTATAATAAAAATGTAGGAAATAGTTAATTGTTAGGTAGGTGTAATTTCTAATAAACAAGTAAAAGCAGGGGGTGCTGTTATTAGGAATCTGGCTAGGCCCAATTGTTGTTCAGGCCATGGGGTGCATTTGTTTTGTTGGTTTAGTAAAATTACTAAAGGGGGTGTACATACGACTGGGCTAGGCCCTACATATTTTTTTGAGGAAACCGACTGATCTGATACGTGAGGGAGTATGGGGGTTTATGGTGGACCTGGCCTTATAGTCGTCCACTGGGGATCTAACGACCAAAACTAACGCAGGTGCATGCTTATTACGGTATACATGCGGGCACAGGATTGAAATAGAATATAGTTTATGTTTTTTCACTTTTTGTACAATTCACTTTTCACCAGCTCCAGTTTCAACGCTATCTTCTTCTCTCTCTCTCTCTCTCTCTCACGCACCAACCTTCATCTTCAACCCAAACCCCAATCCCTTACCTCTCCGCTGGCACAACCATCTCTTGCCCCAAATCTCAAAAACCTAAATCAACAACAACAAAAGAGATACAAGCTATATACAATTACCCTTTCACAATTCCAAATTTTGAACTGTTGTCTGATTTTCTCTTTAATATCCTCTCCCTCTCTTTTGCAGGTAGCGGTATGAGGACTAAGAGTGTACAGCGACTGGAGGCACAGCTATCAACGGCGAAGATGGCGGTTCACACGGTTAAGGTTTCAAAGATTGAAACCCTAATCATTCTCCTTCAATCTTCGGCAGTGAACAGTGGCTTTAAACTCGGCTCCTCTGTATCTCGGTTCTCCAGTTTCTTCTCTCTCTCTCTGATTCCAGCTTTCTTCCTTTTCTCTCTTCTCACTCCTTGTATTATGTATTATTTAGTATATATATAGTTTTTGGATTTAGGGTTTTTGTGTTACAACGTAGATTTAGGAATTATGATAAATTTTAGGGTTTTAAATTTGCGATGTAATGGATTCAGATTTCATATAATTTGTAATTTCCTGATTTTGCTTTGTAATAGAGATTGAGATGGATTTTGATTATAGAAAATTGATTCTGTTGATTGTAATTGATTTATGTATTATATGACTTCTAGATTTGGGTTTGATTGATACTGATATTGCCTGATTGAATATTGTAATATGATAATTGAAGATTTGATTTCAACAGTTGTTGTTTATTTTTGACAAAAACAAATGTGAATTCAGGTGATTGAAACAATAGTTGTTAATTCAAACACAGGCCCTGCGTTTTTTACATATTGGGCCTTTGAACTACATTTGCAAAAAAAACATTCTTTTCGGGCAACTTTTGTTATGATCCATCTTTCTGAATTGGGCCCAAAATGACTTCTATCTCTGGCCCAGCGACCATCATAAAACAAAAACTTAATTAATTATAAAAATGTTTAATATAATAAGTCTTTATTATAAGACTTTTATAACATTTTTTTCTTCCTAATATATTTGCAAAGACTAATTTTTCATGGTAGCAGGGCTTTAACGTTTTTTTTCTTCTACAAAGTATAAAGCAGTAAATGGAAAAACGTCAAGTGGGCTTAGTTAAATGCTTAATGGCCTATAGTTCTATAACTTCACCCCTTCCTTTTTTGTTATTCACCAATCAAAAATGAAAAAAAAAGGCCAATATGCATTTCAAATGGGCTAAGTTATTCAGAAATTACACCCCCCTTATGCTGTTTGGATAACAAAATAGAAATGGGCCAAATAAATAAATTGCAACCACACCTCTTTTTTTACTAACAACAAAATAACACCTAAATATCTTTAATAAGCTCAATTATTATAGCAATTTTAATTTCACTAATAACAACTATTTAGTAGTTATCATCCTGAAATAAATTTACATTCGAATCGCATGGGCCATTGGCCAACATGCCACGCGAATGGGTTCACGGATGCACGAGTCTTTATGCTTTAGAAAGCCCCATTTTGCGAATTAAAATACACCCCTTAGTATTGGATAAAGATGAGCCATCAGATATTGTTGTACCATCTTTAATTAAATATTTCTTTTATTTTAATCTCGAAAAATAAAATCATCAAGGTAGGACAAATTTGTGGTACGACACAGGAAAAATTCAAATTTTTGATAGAAATATTCAATAATAGGACAATAGTATGTAACACATCATACTCGGGGATTCGATAAAATGTTGGCGTATATAAAAATATGTCAAAATACTTTTCAGACGAAAATATTGATTTAAAAGACTTTACCTCACACTGTCGTGATATTGACTCTGACTATACTCTGAACCACGATGCTTTGTTATTGCTCCCTCATTTGAGTTAAAAGTAATTTTTAAAAATCAATAAATACTAATTAATCCTAAAGCGTTATCGTTGTGTTTAATATTAATGTCTACATTCTACTATCTGGTTAAAATCTCAAATTGTCGCTCTATTGACCCTAACGTTTACTAGCTTTTTACTCTCGTAAAAAAAAAGTTTTGATTTTAGAATTAGAAACTATAACCAGAAAAATAGTTTATAAAGATTAGACCCAATTATTACTGAATCATGTCCGGACAATGGTTCTTACATACCTGTATCAAACCATTTAGCAAGACATGGTTTTAAACATAAACATGCTATCGCAATCACTAATTGCAGAATAAAACATGATTTCAACAAAAACAATTATTATCTTAAATTAAGTTTGAACAGATTGGAACAACAGTGCAACAATGATATCAAAACAATCATAAACACATAGAAATCAATTAAGTAGAACCTGATATAAAATAAATAATATTTTAAATGACAATTGTTTCAGAACTGCTCTTAATTATGTCAGCATGATTGCTTATCCAAAATACAGAATGAAAACTTCTGAATAATTAGAACTAAGTTGTGATAGTCCCGCGGTGTGGAAGACTTATCACTATTACAGGTCAATTTCTCCTTAAAATCTAAGAACAATATTCTGGCTCAAAAATTAACGACCGCCAAATTATAAGTGTCAGTCTCAATTTATAATTGCAATCCCTTTCCTTGAAAAACTGATTAATAGCGTGAATTTAAGGTGGTTGGGTTGAATGAGAAATATGGGGCCATGGAGAGAGTCCACGAGAAAGATAAGGAGAAGTGGCTTTATGGTAGACGCAACGTATGGAGGTGGTGGGCGCCACACCCTTGGTGGTGGCGGACGCCAAGTGTTGTGGTGGTGGGTGCCACCTGTTATAGTGGTCGGTGCCACAAAAGATGTGGCAGGCTCCATCTTTTGTTCTTGGGTTTTCCATGGTCTTCTTTATATTTTCCTTTCTTGATAAGACTTCACCCCTCTTCGGTCATTTCACCACTTTACTTGTATTTTTTTTTCTTCTTTTCACTCAAATCTTCAATTCTGCTTGAGATACTTGAAATAAGACAATAATATCGGCATAACAAGACATAGATAGAGGAAAACTAAACTAAAATCAATGCAAGTCAAGTCAAATATATGATATAATTTCGCGTTATCAAATTCCCCCATACTTGAACCTTTTTTTGTCCTCAAGTAAATAACCAATATGCTAATCACGCTAAGCATAGGTTTGAAGCAAAAAACACGACAAAACTCAAATAATACGTGGTTTCTAGGCTTTTGTGTGATAGATAGGTATTGAATGTCTATACCAAGGATATCATAGTGACACGAAATCCCAAAATGCGATCAAACACTCCCTCCCTATGCAGACTAATATGAATCAATCTATTATAACCCGACCTATTTCTTTTGTTTCGTTTTACCCATATTCTTTCAAGCGCAATCACATTAAGCCCTTTATCCTAAAACACTCATAGTAAAAATATCGGTTAGCTACTATGATCATTTTCGCTCGGGGTGTAGGTAAATAAATGGTGCTAACCCCATTTTTCCCAACTGCAATTGCGGGGGATTGGAACGTGATCCGCCCTACCAAGTCTAACACCAACGATCTCTTGGCCAATTAACAGCGGGTAATTATTATTATCTTTTTGTAGGTTCAACATCCATTAGGCTAAGTGACCGGTTGAAGGTCACCAAACTTAAAAGGCGCGTTCCCATTTTCAATTAAACAATATATTCATTAAAAAAATTAGGATTGTTAACTTATACTCATCGATCTTCATATGTAGAGTGTGTTTAAGATGGTCCTGACTGCTAATATAAACTACTCGAGGCTACTTTAAAACTCAAACTTAAGGTTTCAACATAATAGGTACTCAAATTTATCTTGCATACTTAGGGGGTTTAGGGTGTCAAAACGGTACCGATTTTAATGAATCTTTTCCCAAGTCTTTCTAACATAGCCTCAAGTGCAAAACAACCTATATACTCTTAGAGCTTCGTGTCATGCATCAAACTAAAATTTAATTTTTAATTTTTGTTATGGCTCAAGAAAATGGGAGAATCAAATAAATAACGGAAACCGGACATAAAGACTCGACATCACATGAATTTGACTCGATTAATGCTAAACAAAGGAAATAAATATAATAATTAAATCTACCTAGAAAACCATAAAGTAACTCCCCCCCACTTAATCCCAACATTGTCCCCAATGTTTCAAAATAAGGTGGAAATGATAAATAAACCTGAATTGAGGCTAATGCATGCCTCACTTACCCCTTGTCTCGTCCGATGAATATTGTCATCAGTGACGACTCCTGCTGCGGTGGAGACGTTCAGAGAGATGAAGCTGCTGAATTTGGGCTACTAGTGATGTGTTGGAGTTTGTAGCTGGCGGAGGCTAAATGCCATGTGTGCTTGGTTTTCTTGTATCTGGGTGAAAGAGATTGTTGTTTGAGATTGATATGTATGCATATAATCCATCATTTCTTGTTGGTTCTCATGCAAAGCGTAGAACAACCCATCACACTCTTCCTTGCATGCTATCTGATCCCTCATCATAGCTTCGGTAAAATAATAGCTTCCAAAAGAGGTACATGCATAGAAGTGAGAAGAAACATGTGTAGAGTGTGTATGTGTAACATTAGCATGAGAGGGAGGGGGTTGGGTACTCATTAGAGATCCCCTCTCTTGTCGGTCGTACTCGTCATTAGAGTCCTCGCCAGCAACTACATTCTCAGGAATATGCACAGGGACTGGGTTAGGCACTGGGTAATTAATATAGCAAAGGTTATTTAGATTGCACACATTTGTGTCGTTTCGGTCTGGGGGACTGATATCCGGAAAGACTTTGTTATTAATCATTAAGTTAAATTTAATGTCTAGTTGTTGTTTCACTAAATTCATACTTCTAGCCATGTCAATATCAATTAAATGTGACGAGAGAGGAACTAAGGTTGCTAATTTATGCTCTATCCCTGTGGTGCGGGCAATGGAGGTTATTAATCCTCCCAAAAGTGATGTGTCCGCGTCTTGCAGTGACGAGCCCATGCATATAAAAGATCATGAATGTGATTGTATTAATTTTTCTCTAGTACAAAAATGGAGAACAAATAAAAGGATTATTTAGCATTAACCTTGTTCGTATTCTCCCGGCCAAATATAGTGAATGCCAATAATTGGCGGAAAATATCGTATGGTCGGGTTATAAATCAATGAAGCATTATTACCCTAAAAGTTGTCCGTTAGTCTCCTTGTTAGTGTCCCCCGAAACAGGCTCAAAACATTGTGCCATCCAATGGTGTCTGGGACCTCACACTTAACACCATCCCCGTGTGGGAATTTTAGAAATTCAACTAAATGGTTAAAACTGAATTCATAGCGTATATTAAAAACATACGAAAGTAAACAGTCCCACTAGAACTATCTGTGTTAGGGATGGGAGAATAAATAAGACAACTAACGATAGAAAATAGGGTCTTTCATGGATAGAAAGTGGTTAAGACCTAATACATTTAGCATATGATTAACACTATCATACAGTTCTAAAGTTCTTAAACAAGTTTCATCAGCATACCTTGTTGTAGGATTTCTCTATTTTGTAGAGCAGCGTAGAGTTCTGCCTGCCTCTCACCGAGTCTTCCTGCACCAAAAATTACTTGGTAACCTTGCCATTGTGTCATGACAATGACTTATGAGATTTTTTAGTTTAAAGAAGAGGAAAAGTAGAAAGGAAAGGTGGAATGAAAGAATGTGTGTGTAGTGTTAAGTTATCTTTGGATTGAGGTCAGTCTCGTCTTGCCTTCTAAATCATAAAGTCAGTTATCTTAGTCGTGCACACTAGTTTTCTCAATATTAGGAAATGTGAAATGATGAACAAGCTCATGGTGTACTAGAAGTTGAAAATCATTAGAATCAAGGTTTCCAATTAGTCCTGTATTGAAGCAAAAAATAATGTGTATTGGGAAATATCCTCCTAAAGGGTTTATGCGTACAAGTGAAGTTCTTAAGGATAAAGAAGTGGTAATCATAGAAACAAGATCACCGATCAGGATGGGGCCATGAGTATCTTGTGAAATATTGTGTAAGTTAGCAAGCATGAAGGCTACACCATCTAGAGGTCTAAACTGGAAAACATAGAACATAATGAAAAGTTCTTCCCTAGACACTAAGGTATCATTTTCAGGTTTTTTCGAAAAAGGTAATGGACAAGATCATGTGAAAGTAGCGGATAGCAGGTTATGGATTTGGATGGAATGTGTAATACGGTGGGAGAAATGACTTGGGTGTTTTGCGTTTTATCACAATTATTGCGGATAGCAAGAGTGGCCATCGAATTTTCTTTTATCCAATAAAGGAAAGGGTGAAAAGAATAGGAAAGACTTTTTGAGAATTTTCTTGAGTTCGGGGGGTAGGTTATGAAAAGGGAAGGTGTTACCACCCTTTTCATCCGTAGTTATCTACGGGCTCTTAGTTTCTTGATCACTTTGAAATGCTTTTTTTGAAATGTGTTTGTGATGGTTTTTGAAAGTATTTTTGAAAGTTCCTTCATTTCGACAAACTTTGTAATGATTCTCGTCTCTATAAGAATGCATACAAAGTGTTGACTTTTGAAAATATTTCATGTTTGAAAGTGTTGGTGTATTTTTGAAATATGTTTTGAAGATTGATTGTGAGAAAGCAACTACGAGCGTTCTACCTACTCAAAAAGTCTTATTTCTTTTCCTCCTCCTTTAGATGTTGCTATCTTACCATTAATTAATAAGAAGCCCTATTATTGGATGTGAAGGGACGGGCGTGGGTCATCGTATAGTCATAAAATGCAATGTTGTAAGATACCTTAGAATTTTTCTTAAGGGTCTAAGATCATTTTTAAGGCAACATTCGAAGCGTCGTCGAGGGACTATGATCTGGTATTTTGATTGTATTTGCTAAGGTGTCTCACATGCATAACATGACCATTTTCTCAAGGCAACAAGTGGAGTTAACCCTAGAGGTGCAAGTGTGCAAAGTGTGTTTGATTGCATGCATTTTTTGTCTTGAATTAGGGTTGTCTACTTGTTGATTTTGAGTCTTTCCATACACACCCTAATTACTAGCATTTCATATAAAAGCTGTAAATTGTGGAAAATAAATGTCCTACACTATTACATCATTTGGGGATGGGGTATACAAATTTAAAAATGGGGGGTGGAAAGAAATAAATTTCCTAATTATTACAACCATATTGAATAGCAGTGAAGCAAAATATATAGAAAATGTAAAAACAGTGTAAAAAGAAAGGAAACAATATTTTTATCCATTTTGTGTCGACACATGCATCTTTGCATTGACACATAATCTTTCTCGTTCCTGTAAAACCAAAATCAACTCAGTTTGAGTCAGTACATAAGGGTATATGTTGACTAATTTCTTGTTTGTGTCGACACATTCGTGTTTTGTGTCGACTTATACACCTTTGGTCTTTCTGTTTTTGGGTCTGGATAGCAGTATGCATTGACTCATAATGTCTTTTGTCGACTCATGCCTGGTTCTGTAACTAAAATGTGTCAACTCATGTGAGTACGTGTCGACTCATGCTGCAGTTTTTTGCCTTGAACATTATTCTATTGTGTGTATAGGTTAGTTCTCAACACAGTATTGACAAGAATGAAAAGCAAGGAAATGGTTAGCTTCAAAAGGCAATAGTTACTACATTTATCTTCAACAATGGATTACTAATGATGTTTGAAATGGAAAGTTCAGAGTCACGAAAACTTACCTTGAAGTTGAAATTTGTATTTTGAGTTTGAACTACTGTGTTGGATGTTTTTGAGCTTAGAGAATGGTAATAGTGATGTTACAGAAGTTGTTATTATGTTTGAAAAACTCCTATAAGATGTATGTGGAGTGTTTGGATGGTTTGTTTGGACAAAACTTTACAAGGTGTGAGAGGTTCAAAGTTTTTGACTTCAAAACTCAAGAGTGAAGGCTTTGTGAACAATTATGGCTTTTCGAGAGTATGAGATTTTGATGGCTTGTCTACACAACAAAATTTATGGCCCTTTATCTTGTAAATGGCTTCTTTATTTATAGAGAAGATTTGAGACTTGAAACAACTCATATTTTGAAATCACATTTTATGGCTATCTTGCTTGTTTTTGAAGCAAGCATGAAGAACATGTTTCCAATGTTTGTACCTAGCTATATAAAGTGGTTGATCACTTTAAACATGCTTGTTCTGACTTGTAGAAGTTGATTGTGGTCAGAATAACAAGTTAGAGCCTCAAGAAATTGACTTTGTGATTAAAGTGAACTTTTCAAGAATGGATATGTCACTTTCTTCCAAAAATGGAATGATCAATTGGACAAAGGCTCAAACACTTGGATCATAGTTTAATCAATTGTGTAAGCATTCAATTAAGGAGTGATATACAAGTTTGAGGCCTGCAAAGTGAAGATTATGCAGCATGGCAATGGATTTGTTTCTTGTTCATCACAAAATATGTCTTATAAATCAAGTTTGAAACCCTAACTTATTGCCTTTGATTCTCTTGGTGAAAGAATGGCATGAAGTAATGAAATTATCATGTGTAAAAAACACTTAGAAAAATTTCTAAGTCTTGAAAATTTTGACTTTTCACATTGACTTTTGACTTTCTTGACTTCTTGATGATTAAGCTTGATATTCTTGAATGTTTTGATGAATTTTGATCTTTTGAAACTCAAATTTGGTCAAAAAGTCAAAGTTTGACTTTTTAGTGTACAATTAACTTTTTCATCAGTTGACCAAATTTCATCTGTCAATCCAATGATCTTGAGAAATGAATTGATATATTCAATTAGGTTAAAATAATGCATTTGAATATTTGGGACCATGTTTCAAACCATTAGATTGTATATTAGGTCAAAGGCCAGTGATCTGTCGTTATCTGTCAAAACCCTAATTTGTGGTCCCAGTGTTTCAGAGGTAATTTTGCCTGATCAATTCCTTGAGAATCCTTGAGAATTGAAGATCTTTTGTGAAATGTCTTGATAAAAGAGATGGAAAATTTTGGGGTACAACAACTGCCCCTGTTCAATATTCTTATACCTGAAGAGGTAGATTGGCGAGTCTTCCATTCGTGACTTGAAGGTGGAAGATAATTGAACACTTAAGTGCCTAGAATATTTCACTTGCTTGTCCAAGAGGTGAACTATTTATTGATTATCGGGAATGGGCTTAGAGATGCCATTTGGAGAACTGATGAAGAGTTTGTCGGAGATGGGCTTACAGATGTCATCTGGAGTGGCTGTCGAGGGAGAAGTATCAGAATAAATCTTTGGACGATTTATACTGAAATTATAGATGTCTTTTGCCTGTTTTTAACTGGAAGAGATAAATCTAAACCAGAAGAGGTCTTTGATTGGTGACTTCACTTGGGAAATAACTCTAACCAGAAGACGCATGTTGATTTCCTATTATTAACTGGTAGAAGTAAATCCATCCAGAAGAGGACTTTGTTTTGTTGACTAAACTTTTCCTGCAAGGAAGAGGGTTAGTATGATACGATGGCAGAATCGACTGTTTAATATTGGTTTACGTTTTGCGTTTTGTGTTTGCAAAATGTCGCGGTAAGCAAGAGTCGCCATCGACTTTTATTTCATCCAACTGGAAAGGAAAAAAGTACAAAAAAAATCCTTTTTCAAGATGTTTATGAGTACGGGGGGTAGATTATAGATATGGAAGGTGTTAGCACCCTTTCTATCCATGGTTTTCCATGGGCTCTTAGGTACTTTCTCTTCTTTTTAAATTGATTGTGTTTGTGTGCTTGTTTTTTAAAGATGTTTTACTTCATGATAACCCTTGTATCAGTCCTCAAGGGTGTGACAAAGTTGTTTTGAAAATTGTTTTGAAAAGGTGTAAGTGTGAAAAGTTTTGATTTGAGCAAGTACCTACTAGCATCTACCTACTCGAAAAAAGATTGTTTATATTCTTGTTTCCTTTAGTCAGTGCTATCCTACTATTGAGAAATAGGTAGCACCGTCGTTGTAATTTGTAAGGGTCAATTCGAAAGGGGCGTACGGTCACTAAAGCAATGTTAGGACACCTTAGTAGTAACCCTAGAGTCTTCAGATATTTTCGAGGCAACATTTGAATGGGACAATTTGATCTTTTAGACTGGAGGGTAACCACTAAGACACCCTATGCTTGATGATCGTTTACCGAAGGCAACCGAAGTGAGAGTATACCCTAAGAGTGATATGTGCGAGTGATTTGTTTCAGTTATTTATCTTTGCACATTAGGGTTTTCTAACCGTATTAATTTGTCATGCATTCTTACCATACAATCCTATTAGCATACATCTAAACAGTGAAATATTTACAGGAATTAAAAATGCGAGAAAATAAATCTATGCTATTACAAGGCTTTTGGGAGGGGGATTAATTACATAGCCAAAAAACCCGGGGATTTAACAGTAAATAAAAACCCTAAATTAAACTATTACAAACCATGAACAGTTACAAAATAATGGTGAAATAATAAACGAGCGTGCGGCGAATTAAATGCGAGGCGACTGAGGTTTTGACCGTTTGGCTAATCCTATTCGCGATTGACTAAAAAATGATGTTTTTGTCGTGTTTTTGTTATTTAAAAAAAATAATGGAATAATTAAATTAAAAGGAAGATCCTAAGTTCTAATTAATTTTAAATTAAGAAAAATAAATTAATCTATTTTAAGGAAACCTATTTTTTTGTATTTTTGTTTGAAAAAAGAAAAGAATTAAATCAAGAACTAAAACCTAATTTTCTAATTGGTTTTAATTATAAAAACAAGTCAAAATTTCCCTAAATTAGATTAAACTAAATTAAATTAAATTTGATAATAAAAACCTAATTCTAATTTTTTTGTGAATTCTTGATTTTATGATTTTTTACAAAAAATATTAATGGTGTTAATTAAAATAATTAAAAGAAAATATTAAATAAATTAAAAAAAGAAGAAATAAAAAAGTAAAGAGATGGGTCTGTTGTCAGCAGATCTGGCTAGAGATGGATCCAGAAGATGATGACCCTCAGAAGGTGAGGTGCGCTGGATTTGGTTCTGGATGATGGATCCAGAAGATGATGACCCTCAAAGGATGTATGTGCTCTGGATCTAGTTCTGGCTGATGGATCCAGCAGATGATGACCCTCAAAAGGTGAGGTATGCTAGATTTGGTTCTGGCTGATGGATCCAGAAGATGATGACCCTCAGGGGATGTATATGCTCTGGATCTGGTTCTGGCTGTTGGATCCAGCAGATGATGACTCCCAGAAGGTGTATGTGCTGGATTTGATGAAAATAATAGAGAAAATTCCAAAAGCTCACGCTTGGGATCGAACCCAGGACATGAACTTTTGATTCCCTTCCTCTGACCAACTACGCTGGATGTTAACTTGTTAATATAATAAAAAAACAAATAATATATTGGAAAACAAGTTAATGGCCAGAATCACGCGCCATAATTTAAACCAGCCAGTCAGGTTGTGACACGCTGTTGTCTTCTTCCCTTGAACCGCCATTTTAGGTTCTGAACCTTTACCTACAGACGCATGTCTGTTGCTGAAAACCAGTGTTATTCAATAATCCAGCATACGCAATATAAATTCAATTGGGGACCATGAATCAGTTGGGTTTGAAACTCTGATCATCATGGTACCCATTATCAGGTCTAATTTTGCTTGAAACCCAAAACCCCAAATTGGAGCGCGAAACCCTAACAATGGAAAAAGCTTGTTCCTGCACTGTAACTTAAATCAAACTATCCAGAAACATTGCAAACATGATGATGAACAAAAATATG
Source organism: Vicia faba (assembly GCA_948472305.1). Lineage (NCBI taxonomy): Eukaryota > Viridiplantae > Streptophyta > Magnoliopsida > Fabales > Fabaceae > Vicia > Vicia faba. The sequence goes on along the minus strand of OX451741.1, from coordinate 183,748,868 downwards.
TAACTTAAACATGCTAAAGATTCAAGAATTATGGCAATCGAATTTGGATAATTTTGCAAACTGTGAGAATGATAGGAAGTGATTCTGGACATGTAGGGGACCTAGGACTGATTGGAATAGCTTCCTGGGATGTCCTGGAATAGATTGCTGGCCTTGAATTGCTCTCAAAGGTCCTCTATCCTGAAATCAGAACCTTACTTTTTGTCAAGATTTCTGAGTTTTGTTCTCACCGTTTCACGCCTCTGACCTCTCCCATTCTGATTTGCAAAGCTTTATTATATAACCTAGAGTGAATTAGGTTAACAAACTTCGATTGAATCTTGAGAATTCATGAATGGAATATTTGATTTTTAAGCCATATGATATCTTTCCATAATCATGCCAATCATTCCTTTCTTGTACCAATTGCCATTGATATGATTTGATTCTGATATGCCAGCATAATGAGCTTGTGATTCTGTCCAAAAATCCAATTAAAACAAATCTTTTCTATTATTTACCAATTATTTGATTTAATTTAATTTTTAATAAATAAAAATCAAAATAAAATAAATAATGAAGCAAATAACATGTGATTGAACATTTGGGTCGTGGACCACATTATATTTGAGGTGCAAGCATAAAAAGTTGGGCCCATTTAGCAAAAAATGCAAATTTGAGCACATTTGACTTTTGGCAACTTTGCAAAAATGGTCAACTTAGCCAATGCATAACTCTCTCAATTTTGACCCTAGAGAGGTGTTCTTGGACTTTTTAGAAAGCTTAGTATGTCCTCTTAGCAACCCGTTTGGTCTCATCTCAATTGAGTCTTCCATGTTCATGTATGAAGCTTTGACCCAAAAGGTGTTTTTGTTGACTTTTCAAAGGGGCCTATAATGTCAAAATTCAAATATTTTTGTGAATGAATATTATGAACTTGGGAGATGAATATGAATTGTAGGGAATTGAATCCTCTTTAAAATGAGCTTTGGATGGGTCATTTCTGATAAAGTATGAGAACGTTATGCTTGGTCAAAGTTGAGTTAACTTTTCCTATAAAACCCTAATTTAGCAACTTTTGGGTTTTGATGAATTGTGAGCAATCCTTGAGGAATCATGATCAACCCTTTATCAAATGATGAATAATACTTAAAAATGGGGATGTTGACCAAAAATCCTGAAGTTTGAATGTATGTGGGGCACAGTTGACTTTTGACCTAGCACAGTTGATTTTCAAGCATTTGAGCAATTGACTGAGCAAACTTCTTCTGCAAGGCTTGAAACTTGACATGGATGATCTTGAGAACATATTATGGAAATGATAAGCATTTTATTCCTTTGTGGTTCACACATCTTGATGAAGATGGAAACCCTAATTTGAGATAGACTGCCTTAGGAAAGAGCATGTCTGGTCAACTCTTGAACTTCCTTGAGAAATTTGAGGACCTCATTTGCTATGTGTTGAGAAATATGGGAGGGAAAATTTTGGGGTACAAAAGCTTTCCCTGTTCAATCTTCTTAAACCTGAGGATGTAGATTGGCTCGTCTGCTTTTCGTAATCTAAAGGTGGAAGATGATTGGACACTAGAGTGCCCAGGAATTTGCACTCGCATGAAGTGATACTCGATTTGTGATATCGGGAATAGGCTTACAGATGCCATTTGGAAGTTGAGGATTGAAGGATGTCGGGGATGGGCTTAAAGATGCCATCCGAAGAGGTGTCGATCGCATAAGAGATTCCTTTGCGAGAACTCGTATACTTGTTGTTGAGGAGAACTTCGTTGGGGAATGCTGGTCTCTGTCTTGGGAGAAATAGAGTTTTAGGAGCTTCAATTTTCTGTTACTCTACTGGGTAATAACTCCGGTTTGAGGAAGAGGAAGTGAACTGCGTATATGGTTGGGGTATACGCTGCACCGCGACTTTCTGGGGTAATATGAAATCAATTGTGTTTGATCGGGTCCCGGTCTTACAGTGTTGTGTACTGTTGTCTGGGGATCATAGAGGAAGAACCCGGATAGTAGGGTTATGAGAAGGAACTTGGATAGTAGGGTTACTTTGTTATGAAATCCTGGATAGTAGGGCTGTGAGAAGGAACTTGGATAGTAGGGTTACTTCGATATGAAAGCCTGGATAGTAGGGATGTGAGAAGGAACCTGGATAGTAGGGTTACTTCGATATGAAAGCCTGGATAGTAGGGATGTAAGAAGGAACCTGGATAGTAGGGTTACTTAGATATGAAAGCCTGAATAGTAGGGCTGTGAGAAGGAACCTGGATAGTAGGGTTACTTTGATATGAAAGCCTGGGTAGTAGGGATGTGAGAAGGAACTTGGATAGTAGGGTTACTTCGATATGAAAGCCTGGGTAGTAGGGTTGTGAGAAGGAACCTGGATAGTAGGGTTGCTTCGATATGAAAGCCTGGATAGTAGGGCTGTAAGAAGGAACCTGGATAGTAGGGTTACCTCGATATGAAAGCTTGGATATTAGGGTTGTGAGAAGGAACTTAGATAGTAGGGTTACTTCGATATGAAAGCCTGGATAGTATGGCTGTGAGAAGGAACCTGGATAGTTGAGTTACTTTGATATGAAAGCCTGGATAGTATGGCTTTGAGTTGTTCCAGGTTTGTGTAGTACTTCTGTGAGGAACCCGCGTAAGGTTGCATTTGTCACACCGATGATTACTCTGTTTAGCTTCGAGTGTTGATTATGGACCTGCTGGAGATTGTTGATAATAATTTTCTTTCCTGAAAGAAATACAAGGTTAGTTATGTGCGATGCATGAGATGCATTGTATGATAATGTTCTCAAAATAAATGAGACTGTGTTATATGTAATTTATGCACATGCCATGATGTATGAACATGAAATGTTGACGTAATAATCTGAGTCTGGGAAAATAAATCCCTGACTGCGGCTTGGAGAGTATGAGAAATGGTATTCTTGACTGCTGCAAAAACCCATAGTTCTTCTACTTCTGTTGGGGGTGGTGAGCAAAGATGACTATGCTGGGGATTTTCCCCTCGTTTACGAATATTCTGTCGAGGAGAGACTCTATTTGAGAACAACTCTGCGGGAGAATAACTCTGTTGGAGAGGAGATACTCTGTTGATAGATCTGCTGATTTGGAGAAATAAACTCAGCTGGAGATGAATTTTTGTTGCTGGTGATAATGAATTTTGTTGGAGACTGAATTTCTGCTTGTGAGAGAAATAAACTCTACTTGGGGAAAAATTTATTGACTCACTCGCGATTGTGAACCTCAACCGGGGAGAGTTATGTCTTGTCCAGGAAAGCTAACATCAGTGTCTTTGGATATTGTTTACTCTGTGGGGAATATATGTACCACTACTCATGTTCTCAAGCTGGCTCTATCCCGGTACCTGATGGGCAGAGTAATTGTAAGGTTTGGGCACTTCTTGTTTTCCCTGTTCTTGGAATTACGAGTAATCGTCTTTTGTTTCCTGTATAAATATTTATGAGCAACCATTATTTTCAAATGCATACACCAAAAATGCATCATTGGACGTTCTTGCAACACAAAATAGAAAAAGAAAAACAAAATGGAAATTTCTTGTGAAAATGAATTGTATTGATATTTGAGGTTGGCCTATAATAGGCGTTTTGTACAAAGAGGCTGACGCTCTAGTAAGAGAATGCCGCTGAAAGAAAGAAATTATAAAATTTGTGTAAAAGAAGAAAAAACAGCTATGTAAAACAATCCCATTGGGTTCCAACTCTGCTATTGCCTTTATATCTTCAAGCGTCTCATCACTTTGTTGCTTGGTCGAAGGTGGATCAGATTGATTGGTGCCGATTGAGCTTGATAGTCGATACTGAAGTCTAGTTGCAAGATGATCCAATGAGATATAGTGTTACGCTTTAATCCCTAAGTTTTGCCTGGACCGCCCTTTCGGGTTTTCATTCCACCGAGATACCCTTTTTTTCCCAAGTCGCCTTTTCAGGTTTTCGACTTGCAAGGTGTACAGTTTTTTTATTTTCATCCCTTACTTTTGCCCGAACCCTTTTGGTTCGCTGGGAAGCCCTTATTTTTTCCTAGGCCAGTCAACTTAGCGGGTCTTTGATTATGCGTAGTATCTTTTCATTATGTCTGCATTGACGGGGTAAGGAAGGTCGTCACCATCCATGGTGGTTAGAATCATAGCTCCTCCCAAGAAAATGTTCTTAACCACAAATGGCCCTTCGTACGTTGAGGTCCATTTCCCCTTGGGATCACCTTGCGGTAGTATGATGTGTTTGATCACTAGATCCCCGACTTGATATTCTTGACGTCTGACTTTCTTGTTAAAAGCCTTAATCATTCGCTTTTGATACGTCTGACCATGACAGATAGCAGTAAGTCTCTTTTCATCGATTAGATTTAGCTAATCAAGTCGGGTTTGGATCCATTCGTCTTCATTCAGACCCGCGTCCTTCATAATCCTGAGAGAGGGTATCTAGACTTCGATGGGTAGGACTGCCTCCATGCCATACACCAAAGAGTAGGGTGTTTCTCCTGTCGACGTCTGTGCTGAGGTACGGTACCCATGAAGAGCGAATGGTAACATCTCGTGCCAGTCTTTGTATGTCATCGTCATCTTCTGCACAATCTTCTTGATGTTTTTGTTAGCCGCTTCAACAGCCCCATTCATCTTCGGCCGGTAGGGAGTAGAGTTATGATGCTGTATCTTGAATTGTTTACAACACTCGGTGATCATCTTGTTGTTGAGATTAGTACCATTGTCAGTAATAATCCTCTCTGGTACACCGTATCGACAGATCAAATTGTGTCGGATAAACCGCGTCACGATGTTCTTGGTTACTGTAGCAAAGAAAGCTGCCTCACCCACTTCGTAAAGTAATCAATGGCTACCAGAATGAAGCGATGCCCGTTAGACGCAGTAGGTCTGATCTCACTGATCATGTCGATGCCCCACATCGCAAAGGGCCAAGGAGCTGTCAAAACATTCAGGGGAACCGGAGGTACATGCACCTTATCAGCATAGACTTGGCACTTATGACAGGTTTTAGAGTGCTGATAACAATCGGCTTCCATAGTGGACCAGTAATATCCTTCCCGTAGGATTTTCTTCGCCATGGTATGTCCACTGGAATGAGTTCCGAAGGTACCTTCATGTAACTCTTCCATGATCCTTTATGCCTCGCTATTGTCTATGCACTGGAGTAAGGTTGAATCATGATTACGCTTATAGAGGATTCCATTACTGATGAAGAACTTCGCAACGAATCTTCTCAGAAACTTCTTATCATTAACAGATGCCCCCTCGGGATATTCTTGAGCCTTAAGATACCTCTTTACCTCGTGAAACCAGGGTTTATCTGCTACCTCTTCAGTCTCAATGTCACAGCAATGTGCGGGTTCATCCAACCTCTCAATGGTAATCTGGGAAGCTTCATTGTCCCACCCGACTTTGAACATAGAAGACATAGTAGCTAGCGCGTCCGCTAACGAATTCTCTTCTCGTGGGAAATGTTCAAAGGTTATCTCCTCAAAGTGTGGGAGCAATGTCTATACATACTCTTTGTAAGGAATAAGATTCGGGTGCTTCGTATCCCACTCGCCTTTGATCTGACTTATCACCAGAGCGGAATCCCCGAATACACTTAAGAACTTAATCTTCAGGTCAATAGCATCTCGAAGACCCATGATACATGCTTCATACTCCGCCATATTGTTGGTGCAGTTAAAACATAATCAGGTGGTGAACAGGGTATGACAGCCCTCAGAAGATATAATTATAGCGCTAATGCCATTACCCAATGCGTTCGAGGCTCCTTGAAAATACATAGACCATCAGGATCCCTCCTCGGGTCCTTCATCCGGTCCAGGTTCTTCGCAGTCGGTTACCAACATGATATTCTCATTCGGGAACTCGAAATTCATGGACTGGTAGTCATCCACGGCCTGATGCGCCAAATGATCCTCCAATACACTCCCCTTGATTGCTTTTTGGGTTTTGTATTGGATGTCGTACTCAGTTAAGATCATCTTCCATCTTTCTATCCTTCTGGAGAGAGCGGGCTTCTCAAAAATAAATTTAATCGGATCCATCTTTGATATCAACAAGGTAGTGTGAGTTAGCATATACTGTCACAGTAGGCGAGCAGCCCATGCCAAAGCGCATCAAGTTTTCTCGAGCAATAAGTATCGGGTCTCACAGTCGGTAAACTTTTTGCTAAGGTAATAAATGGTGTGCTCTTTTCGACCAGACTCGTCATGCTGGCCCAGCACACACCCCCATTGAATTATCTAGCACTGTCAGATATAATATCAAAGGTCTTCCTTCAACTGGAGGCATTAAAATTGGTGGTTCTTGAAGGTATTCCATGATTCTTTCTAAAGCGGTCTGACATTCATCATTCCACTTTACCACTTGATCTTTCTTCAGCAGCTTGAAGATTGGCTCACTAGTAACAGTGAGATGTGAAATGAACCTGGCGATGTAATTTAGATGTCCCAAGAAACCTCGAACTTCCTTTTCTATGCGAGGAGCCGGCATTTATTGTATGGATTTTACCTTTACAGGGTCCACCTGAATACCTTTGTCACTGACAATAAAACCCAGAAGCTTACCAGATCTTACCCTGAAGGTACACTTGTTCAGATTCCATCTCATCTTGTACGTCTTCAACATGTCAAATAGTTTCTGGAGATGATCAAGGTGTTCTTCCTCAGTCTGGGACTTGGCTATCATATCATCAACATAAACCTGGATCTCATGGTGAATCATGTCGTGGAACAAAGCCACCATGGCGCGCTGATAAGTTGCCCCAACATTCTTCAACCCAAAAGGCATTACCTTGTAACAAAAGGTGCCCCACTTTGTAACGAAGGTTGTCTTCTCCATGTCTTCAGGAGCCATCTTGATCTGGTTGTAGCCAGAAAAACCATCCATGAAGGAGAAGATCTTGTGTTGCACAGTGTTGTCGACTAGAACATCAATGTGAGGAACTGGGAAGTCATCCTTGGGGCTTGCCCTGTTCAGATCTATGTAGTCCACACACATCCAGACCTTACCATCCTTCTTAGGTACCGGAATGACGTTGGAAACCCACTGCGGATAAGAAGTAACAGCTAAGAATCCTGCATCGAACTGTTTCATGACCTCTTCCTTGATTTTATCTGACATTCCAGGGCGCATACGGTGGACCTTCTACTTTACCGGAGGGCAGTCTTCTTTATTTGGCAGGCGATGTACCACAATATCAGTGTCTAAACCAGGCATGTCTTCGTAGGACCAGGCAAAGATCTCAACATATTCGTGTAGCATCCGTATTAACCGTTGTTTGACACTAGGCTCCAGATTCGCACCTATTTTAACCTCTTTCCTGTCTTCCTCTATACCTAAATTCACTGACTCAACTGGCTCTTCATGAGGTTGTATGGCCCTTTCTTCCTGCTGTAATAGTCTAGCAAGTTCTCCAGGCACCTCACAATCATCCTCACCTTCGTCCTCGACTTGGTTGATCGGATTTTCGAAGTTATAACTTGCAGTAGCAGAGCTGTTATCAATGGGATCCATAGTGGATATGGATCTGCAGTATGATACGTGAGTGTGTGTAAGAGCATAGCTGTTTTGATAAAGTGAGAGACAAAAAAGAAAAACAAGGAGCGCAAAATTTGTATGCAAGAAACGTCCGATGCTTTATTAATGATATATGAAATGACAAATAATAAGCCCTCACAAGCAAAGCCAAGGTGCCTCGGGCAAGGCACCGGGCAGTAAAGTTTCAAATTATTTATTACAAATCTTAAAACAAATGAGTCAATTACTTCGGAATAAAAGAAACAGGTACGAAGTCCCTAGCTGTCCAGTTATTCGGTCCACTGTTGGTAGTCGGGTAGATCCAGCTGTTAACATCCGGGTTCTCATTATCGCAACCTTTGTGGCAGAGACAACCTCAATGGCATTGATTCCCGAGCCATTCTTGGGCATGGGTGCAGTTATGACGTTGGGCTTCTCCGAAGCGTCAAACTCAATCTCTTTGGCTTCAATCAGATTCTGCACCTTATTTTTCAGGGTTCAACAGTCGTTTGTATCATGACCTGGACTTTCAGAATGGTAGGCGCACCGTGCGTTGGGATTGTATCTAGGAGAGGTAGTATTTGGATTCTTGGGAGCCTCTCTCAAGGTCGCCAAGTTGGATCTCAACAGGTGAGGTAAAACTTCAGCTAATGCCATGCTAATGCGGGTAAATTGTCATTGTGGTCTTTTCACCCTTTGTTTATTGTTGCATTATGGAGCAACTGTGGGTCTTGGTATCACTAGAGCATTTACCGTTGGACGGTGTTCAGATCTGCTTTGGCCCCTCGGGCTATAGACTGCACTGGCTTCCTTCTTACCAGTAAAAGGTTTCTTTACCGAACTCGAAGAGGAATCCTTCTATATTTTACCACTTCGAATTCTAGCTTCTACTCTTTCTCCAGTTAAAATCAGCTCGGTGAAACCAGATGACAAGCTGCCGATTAAGTGATTGAAAAATGGACCAGACATCATCCCCAGAAACATAACAACCAACTCCCTATCAGATAAAGGGGGTTGAACTCTCCCAGCTAAATCTCTCCATTTTTTTAGCATAATCTTTAAAACCTTCACCTGCACCCATGGACATACTCTGAAGTTGAGTACGAGTGGGAGCAAGGTCGGCATTGTACTGATACTACTTGTAGAAAGCAGCAGCAAGATCTTCCCAGTTTTGGACACTGGCTCCCTCTAACTGGTAGAACCATTCAAGCTGAGTCCCTGACAGACTATCTTGAAAGATGTGCACCCACAAATTTCTATCAGCAGTGTGGGGTTGGATCTTCCTGTCATAAGAGCGGAGATGGAGTTTTGGGAAGGACACTCCATCATACTTGGAAAAACTGGAGCTTTGAACTTCTGAGGGATGACCACTCCCGATACCAGTCCCAATTCTCCTAAATCTAAACTAGGTATCTTCTGAACTTCCATGGCACTCAGACGGTCTTCTAGCTGCTTGTACCTATCCTCAGCATGAGGATATTGCTCATCATCATAATCAGTATCATTGTCGGAGATTGCAGGACTAGGGTCCTTTTCCCCTTCTTGGTTCTCCCCTTCCTTGGATGAAGTGGTCAGATCGGTTTGATGCTTCAACCTTTCCCCAAACCTTCTGCCCATATTCAGAATACCAACCTTCTTCTTCTTCTTCTCTTTCAGAATGAGGGTCTTCAGATCCTCTTGCCCCTTTTCCAGACTGATGAACATCTACTGGAACTGGGCATTCTGAGCCTGAAGATCTTTGATGACTTGATCGGAAGACATTTCTGCTGAAATAAACAGTGAAGAAGATGCGAAACCTGTGCTGGTACCTGTAATGATGTGTATGATAATGGGATGCGCATGTAATGATTTCAAAGACTTTGGGAGATTTAAATTTGCAAACCAAAATAAACAAAACTTTATTAGCTTAAATTTGAAAGGTTCAACATGCCTTTAAGGCATTACAAAGAAGTAAATAAAACAAATCTAAAACTAGAAAAGAAAAATCAAAAGTCCCATGGACGCTTTCTCTTTGTGCTGATATAATCATTGAGCACTCTTTCTTCCTCGAGTTTCCTTGTGAGCTTTAAAATTTTCCTCTCTTGCTCATGGAACTGCTCCCTGTAAGTATCCCACTCATTCTTCAGCTGAATCCAAGACCTCTGTAACTCCCCAAGATCAGTGGGCAAGTAAGGATAAAGAACCGTGTAAGGAATGCCTTCTTCAGTATTGGGCTCCACAATCACTGGTAATATGGCCGCATAAGGCATCATAAGCTTTTGGGAACAAGCCCGGACCCATTGGAGGTAAGGCTGCATATGAAGGGAAGTCTTCGGTCCCAACTCTTTGGGGTCAGATCTGTTTACCATGCCCCAAGCTCGTATGAAACTCTTGCGATGCCCCTTAAAATCATCCTTATAGTCGAATACAATGTCCTCGAGAAGTAACTCATGGGGACCATTCCTTCGAGCACGACCAAATTGTTGCAAAGCTAGACAAGGATTGTAAGTTATACCCCCTCTGATACCAAGTAATGGGACATTAGGGTATCCCATATGGCGGTTAATAACATCAGTGTCTTCCATAGCTCAGGAACACCAAAGAATATCCATATGAGCGAGTGACATTATTTTGTGCGACCAACCCAAACCTTCTTCGTTCTTCAGTATAGAATTAGGGAGGTGAGAAATAAACCACCTCGATAACAACGGCATGCAGCACATAAGAGTCCCTCTTCTCCTCATGGTACGTGTATGGAGAGCGTGCAAAATATCTCCAAGCAAGGTAGGCACAGGATTGTGAGAACAGAAAATCTTGATTGCATTCACATCTACGAAAGAGTCCGGATTAGGGAGGAGAACTAAACCATAGATAAGAAGAGCCAAGACATCCTCAAAAGCCTGGAACTCCATATCATCCCAAAATAGTTGAGCCTGGTCTATCAGAAATTTGGCTAGAAAACCCTCGACTCCGCTTCGAGTTTCCCAATTGGATACCACATCGGCCCGTTTCAAATGCAAAGCTAAGGCAATGACTTATGGCTTAGGAACTTCTTCCATACCAGTGAAGGGTACCTGTTCAAGAATGGATATGCCCAATAGATGAGAGAATTCTTCCAAGGTGGGTACCAGCTGATAATCTGGAAAGGTGTAGCATTGATGCTTGGGATCGAAGAACTGAAAAAGTACGCTCATCATATGTTCATCAGGGTTTAAAATAACCAGGCTGAGAAGTTGACCATGTCTCTTAATGGACATAGAAGTTTCAGAAATTCTTCATACTAGCTCTTTGAGTTGGGAAGGTATCTCCACAAAGCTGATTCGGATAGTATTTCTACACACGGAAGCCATGATCTGCAAAATAGAACAAAGATAAATTCCCCTGGTCTTTGAAATGGTTAGTGTAATGAAGCATGAATGCCATGTTATGATGCATGATGTCATGATAAACCACATGTATAGCAAACACAGGTATTGCAAACACAGTCAAATCACACAAAGCCCTTAGGTTTAAGGCTTGCATGAGGTCCAAGGTAGTACCCTCTTGAAGTTAAGTTGGTTTCAAACCTATCCTAGAAAAGTAACTGGGTTCTAGAGGATCTCAATATCATTGACCATCCTCCATCGGTCATGGTTTCAGCTCACGCAATCTTTTCTTGCGGCCGAAATTATTCCGAGACTATGATCTCAATGAGTGTAGCATCGAGTATCAACCAGTTCTCAGCTCTACACTGAGGCCGGTTATCTCACTACTTTCTAATGGCCAAGTTGGGCGATTAAATGTTCTAAGGTCAGTTGATGCTTAACGACACCAGGCGGCGGCCCCTTATTCTCCTCGTTTCTCCATAAGGGATACTGGTACCAACCAAAGTTCCACACCAATGTAGCTACTGCTTCAACCGTATCGGTCTACGTTGTACAGTTCCCTCACAATCTATTTCTACTTACCTAAAAGGTGTTCCCCATATCCGAGTGTAGGATCTATAGTAACCCCAAACAAAACCCTCAAAAATAAAGCAAACAAAGCAATCAAGAGAAGCAATTATGATGAACTAGATCCTAAGGTATACCCAACTTATATATATATATCCCCAGCAGAGTCGCCAGTTCTGTGATACGGTGGTAGAACCGACTATTTAATACTGGTTTGCATTTTGCATTTTGTGTTTGCAAAATGTCATGGTAAGCAAGAGTCGCCACCGACTTTTATTTCATCCCACCGGAAAGGAAAAAAGTACAGAAAAAAATCCTTTTTCGAGATGTTTCTGAGTACGGGGGGTAGATTATAGAAAGGGAAGGTGTTAGAACCCTTTCTATCCATGGTTTTCCATGGGCTCTTAGGTACTTGCTCATCTTTTTAAATTGATTGTGTTTGTGTGCTTGTTTTTGAAAGATGTTTTACTTCATGATAACCCTTGTATCAGTCCTCAAGGGTGTGACGAAGTTGTTTTGAAAAGGTGTAAGTGTGAATAGTTTTGATTTGAGCAAGTACCTACTAGCATCTACCTACTCGAAAAAAGATTGTTTCTATTCTTGTTTCCTTTAGATAGCACTATCCTACTATTGAGAAATAGGTAGCACCGTCGTTGGAATTTGTAAGGGTCAATTCGAAAGGGACGTACGATCACTAAAACAATGTTAGGACACCTTAGTAGTAACCCTAGAGTCTTAAGATCTTTTCGAGGTAACATTTCTGAGGCAACTTTCGAATGGGACAATTTGATCTTTTAGACTGGAGGGTAACCACTAAGACACCCTATGCTTGATGATCGTTTACCGAAGGCAACCGAAGTGAGAGTATACCCTAAGAGTGATATGTGCGAGTGATTTGTTTCAGTTATTTATCTTTGCACATTAGGGTTTTCTAACCGTATTAATTTGTCATGCATTCTTGCCATACATCCTATTAGCATACATCTAAACAGTTAAATATTTACAGGAATTAAAAATGCGAGAAAATAAATCTACGCTATTACAAGGCTTCGGGGAGGGGGATTAATTACATAGCCAAAAAACCCGGGGATTTAACAGTAAATAAAAACCATAAATTAAACTATTACAAACCATGAACAGTTACAAAATAATGGTGAAATAATAAACGAGCGTGCGGCGAATTAAATGCGAGGCGACTAGGGTTTTGACTCTTTGGCTAATCCTATTCGCGATTGATTAAAAAATGATGTTTTTGTCGTGTTTTTGTTATTTAAAAAAATAATGGAATAATTAAATTAAAAGGAAGATCCTAAGTTCTAATTAATTTTAAATTAAGAAAAATAAATTAATCTATTTTACGGAAAGCTATTTTTTTGTTTTTTTGTTTGAAAAAAGAAAAGAATTAAATCAAGAACTAAAGCCTAATTTTCTAATTGGTTTTAATTATAAAAACAAGTCAAAATTTCCCAAAATTAGATTAAACTAAATTAAATTAAATTTGATAATAAAAACCTAATTCTAATTTTTTGTGAATTCTTGATTTTATGAATTTTTACAAAAAAGATTAATGGTGTTAATTAAAATAATTAAAAAAAAATATTAAAGAAATTAAAAAAAAGAAGAAATAAAAAAGTAAACAGATGGGTCTGTTGTCAGCAGATATGGCTGGAGATGGATCTAGAACATGATAACCCTCAGAAGGTGAGGTGCGCTGGATTTGGTTCTGGCTGATGGATCCAGAAGATGATGACCCTCAGAGGATGTATGTGCTCTGGATCTGGTTCTGGATGATGGATCCAGCATATGATGACCCTCAAAGGTGAGGTACGCTGGATTTGGTTCTGGCTAATGGATTCAGAAGATGATGACCCTCAGGGGATGTATATGCTCTGGATCTGGTTCTGGCTGATGGATCAAGCAGATGATGACCCCCATAAGGTGTATGTGTTGGATCTGATGAAAATAATGGAGAAAATTCCAAAATCTCACGCTTGGGATCGAACCCAGGACATGAACTTCTGATTCCCTTCCTCTGACCAACTGTGTTGGATGTTAACTTGTTAATATAATTTAAAAAAAATAATATATTGGAAAACAAGTTAGTGGCCAGAATCACGCGCCAGAATTTAAACCAGACAGTCAGGTTGTGACACGCTGTTGTCTTCTTCCCTGGAACCATCATTTTAGGTTCTGAACCTTTACCTACAGACGCAGGTCTATTGCTGAAAACCCGTGTTATTCAATAATCCAGCATATGCAATATAAATTCAATTGGGGACCATGAATCAGCTGGCTTTGAAACTCTGATCATCATGGTACCCATTATCAGGCCTAATTTTGCTTGAAACCCGAAACCCCAAATTGGAGGGCTAAACCCTAACAATGGAAAAAGCTTGTTCATGCACTGTAACTTAAATCAAACTATCCAGAAACATTGCAAACATGATGATGAACACAAATATGTAACTTAAACATGCTAAAGATGCAAGAATTATGGTAATCGAATTTGGAAAATTTTGCAAACCGTGAGAATGATAGGAAGTGATTCTGGACTTGTAGGGGACCTGAGAGTGATTGGAATAGCTTCCTGGGATGTCCTGGAATAGATTGTTGGCCTTGAATTGCTCTCAAAGGTCCTCTATCCTGAAATCAGAACCTCACTTTTTGTCCAGATTTTTGAGTTTTATTCTAACCGTTTCACGCCTCTGACCTCTCCCATTCTGATCTGCAAAGCTTTATTATATAACCTAGAGTGAATTAGGTTAACAAAATTGGATTGAATCTTGAGAATTAATGAATGGAATATTTGATTTTTAAGCCATATGATATCTTTCCATAATCATGTCAATCATACCTTTCTTCTACCAATTGCCATTGATATGATTTGATTCTGATATTCCAGCATAATGAGCTTGTGATTCTGTCCAAAAATCCAATCAAAACAATTTTTTTCTATTATTTACCAATTATTTGATTTAATTCAATTTTTAATAAATAAAAATCAAAATAAAATAAATAATGAATCAAATAACATGTGAGTGAACATTTGGGTCGTGGACTGCATTATATTTTAGGTGCAAGCATAAAAAGTTGGGCCCATTTATCAAAAAATGCAAATTTGAGCACATTTGACTTTTGGCAATTTTGCAAAAATGGTCAACTTGGCCAATGCATAACTCTCTCAATTTTGACCCTAGAGAGTTGTTCTTGGATTTTTTAGAAATCTTAGGATGTCCTCTAAGCAACCCTTTTGGTCTAATCTCAATTGAGTCTTCCATGTTCATGTATGAAGCTTTGACCCAAAAGGTGTTTTTGTTGACTTTTCAAAGGGACCTATAATGTCAAAATTCATATCTTTTTGTGAGTGCATATTCTGAACTTGGGAGTTGAATATGAATTGTATGGAATTTCATCCTCTTCAAAATGAGCTTTGGATGGGTCATTTATGATAAAGTATGAGAAAGTTATGCTTGGTCAAATTTGAGTTGACTTTTCCTGTAAAACGCTAATTTAGCAACTTTTGGGTTTTGATGAATTATGAGCAATCCTTGAGGAATCATGATCAACCCTTGATAAAATGATGAATAATACTTCAAAATGGGGATGTTGACCAAAAATCCTGAAGTTTGACTGTATGTGGGCCACAATTGACTTTTGACCTAGCATAGTTGATTTTCAGGCATTTGAGCAATTGACTGAGCAAACTTCTTCTGCAAGGCTTGACACTTGACATGGATGATATTGAGATCATGTTATGGAAATGATTAGAATTTGAGTCCTTTTTGGTTCACACGTCTTGATGAAGATGGAAACCCTAATTTGAGATAGACTGCCTTAGGAGAGAGCTTGTCTGGTCAACTCTTGAACTTCCTTGAGCAATTTGGGGACCTCATTTTCCATGTGTTGAGAATTATGGGAGGGAAAATTTTGGGGTACAACAGTTAGTTACATGCAGATGTATGCGTGGCATAATGATGTCCTCAAAATAAATGAGATTATGCTGTATGCATTTGTCATGTATGTGCTATTATGAACGAATGTTATTGAAATGTAACTTTGTCTAGGAAAATAAATTCTTGACAAATGTTGGGGAGTAAAGGGAAGATGAATCCTAGACGGTTGCTGGAGATGAAGAGTATGTGTATCTTCAAACCTTGTTTAGAGTGTTTCCGCTGAGGATTCCTGTTTTTTTGTTTGAGGAGAAATCTGTTGGGGAACATTAACTTTGCTTGAGGAAACTCTACGGGGAGCGTTGATTTCTGCTTGGGGAATAGAGTTCAGGAGTTTTAGTTGTCCATTGCTCTTCTAGGGAGATATCTCTTGACCGGGGAGAATGGAAGTTAGTTGTTATCTGGTCGAAATACAGGCTTCACACTAACTTGTTGGGGATAAAGAAGTTAATTGTTATCTGGTTGGATTCCAGGATTTGCAGCAACTTACTGGGGATAGTGGCAAACTCTAACTGGGAAAAAGGATTTTTGTTAGTGATTTGAAGAAGTTAAACTATTATCTGGTCGGGTCCAGGTTTCGCAGCTTAAACTTGAAGTTAACTGTTATCTGGTCGGGTCCAGGTTTCAGCAACTTGAACTGTTAACTGGTTAGGTCTAGGTTTCAGCAACTCAAACTGTTTTTTGGTCGGATATAGGTTTCAGCAACTCGAATTGTTATCTGGTCGGGTCCAAGTTTCAGCAATTTGAACTTGAGGTTAACTGTTATCTGGTCGGGTCCAGGTTTCAGCAACTCAAACTATTATCTGGTCAGATCCAGATTTTAGTAATTTGAACTTGAGGTTAATTGTTATCTGGTAGGGTCCAAGTTTCAACAACTTGAACTGTTATTTGGTCGGTTCCAGGTTTCAGCAATTTGAAATAGAGGTTAATTGTTATCTGGTCGGGTCCAGGTTTCAGCAGTTGAACTGTTATCTGGTCGTGTCCAGGTTTCAGCAATTTGAATTGTTTTCTGGTAGAGTCCAGGTTTTACAATAACTGAAGAAGATAAACTCTTATCTGGGCGGGTCCAAGCTTTAGTAACTTCAAATTGAGATTTACTGTTATATGGTCAGGTCCAGTTTTCGCAGTAACTTAAGTGAAGTTAAACTGTTATCTGATCGAATTCCAGGCTTTGCAATAACTTAGGTGAAGTTAAACTGTTATCTGGTCGAATACCAGGCTTCACAGTAACTTAGGTGAAGTTAAACTGTTATCTGGTCGGATTCCAGGCTTCGCAGTAACTTAGGTGAAGTTAAAATATTATCTGGTCGGATTCTAGACTTCGCAGTAACTTTCTAGAAAGATGAATTTAAATTGTTATCTGGTCGGTATTTCAGGCTTCATAGTAACTTGTTGTGATAGTAACGACTTCGTTGAGGATTGTAATGATTTTGTCGGGGATTAAGGGTTTTAGTCCCTTGATATTAGTCTGGGAGGTAAACTCGAGCTAGGGAATTCATAGTTTGTTGGGGAAATAAACCCGATTAAAGAGAAAATTTTGACGACCTTCTAGGGAAGTGACTTATTTTAGGCAGAACTCCATAAGGCTTCTTTCTAAGACTAACTCAGTTGGGGAGAGGGTTTTTTTGGGAGACTGGAATTCTGGCTGGGGATTGCATGAATCTATCTTTGTGGGGATAATCTTATCTTTGTGGGGATATCCCAAATCCTTAAGAAGATGCTTGTTATTGTTTTTATGTATACATTTTTTAATAGTTTAATCATGTTCATATGCATATGTTCATTCAATTTTAGTCATTGGACGCTTTTTCACTCAAAACAAAAAAAAACAAAAAAGTTTGCACCTCAAAGTATATTTGTATTGGTGTTTTTCCCATGAATAGGCGTTTTTGTACAAAGAGACAGAGATCCTAGTAAGGGGAAATTGTCGAAAGAATGAAAGGAAATACAAAGTGAAAGCAAAAATAATAGCCATGTGGAAGTGATCTCATTGTGCTCCAACTCTACTATTGCCCCTTATGTCTTCGAACATCATCCCTTGTCATTGAAAGAGGTTGATCAAACTGATCTTGGACCAGAGAAATTGGAACTTGGTAATAAAGTTGACTGTAGAGATTCCACGGGACATAGTCGTACGCTTTAATTGTTAACTTTTGCCTAGACTTCCCTTTCGGGTTTTCAGTCCACCAGGATACCCTTTTTTGCCCAAGCTGCTCTTTCAGGTTTTCGACTTGCCGGGTGTACAATCTTTTGTATATATCCCTAATTTTTTTTCCCGAACCCTTCTGGTTCGCCGGGATGCCTTTATTTTTTCCTAGGTGTGTCAACCTAGAGGGTCATTTTATGCGTAGTATTTTTTAACTATGTTTGCGTTCATAGGATGTGGGAAGTCTTCGCCATCCATAGTAGTCAGCATCATCGCTCCACTAGAGAAAACTTTCTTTACAACAAATGGTACTTTGTAAGTGGGAGTCCATTTGCCCCTGGGGTCACCTTGAGGAAGAATTACGCGCTTTATTACCATGTCTCCAGTTTGATACACTCGAGGCTTGATCTTTTTATTGAACGCCTTGATCATTCGCTTTTGATACATCTGACCATGACAAACAGCAGCCAGTCACTTCTCATCGATCAAGTTTAGCTTATCCAATCTAGTCTGAATCCATTCGTCTTCGCCTAAGTATGCTTCTTTCATAATCCTTAAGGAAGGAATTTGAACTTCCATAGGTAAGACAACTTCTATGCCATAGACCAAATAGAAAGGAGTTTCCCCAGTTGACGTTCGAGCTGAAGTACGGTAGTCGTGGAGAGAAAATGGTAACATATCATGTCAGTCTTTATATGTTCCCACCATCCTTTGTACAATCTTCTTGATATTTTTATTGGCATCTTCCACTGCGCCATTCATCTTGGGTCTGTAAGAGAAGAATTGTGATGCTTGATTTTGAACTGAGTACAAAGTTCCGTAATAATAGCATTGTTGAGATTGGTTCCATTGTTAGTGATGAACCTTTCGGGGATAGCGTAACGGAAGATGAGGTTATGCTTGATAAACCTAGCTATAACATTCTTGGTAACTGAAGCATATGAGGCAGATTTGACCCACTTAGTAAAGTAATTAATGGCAACAAAGATGAAACGGTGTCCATTGGAAGCAGTAGGTTTGATCTCTCCAATAATGTCAATGCCCCACATTGCAAACAACCACGGAGCGATCATGACATTCAGAGGAATTGGAGGTACATAAACTTTGTCGGTATAGATTTGACACTTGCGGCAAGTCCTTGAGTGATGGTGACAATCAGTTTCCATTGTGGACCAATAGTAACCAGCCCTCAGGATTTTCTTGGCCATTGTGTTCCCACCAAAGTGAGTCCCAAAGATTCCATCATGCATGTCTTGCATAATTTTCTCTGCCTCCTTCTTATCCATACACCGGAGTAGATTAGAATCATGATTTCGCTTATAAAAGATTCCATTACTTAGGAAGAATTTGGATGAGAATCTTCACAAGAATTTCTTATCATTGATGGAAGCTCCTTCAGGATATTCTTGTGCTTCAAGATATCTCCTTACTTCATGGTACCATGGTTTCTCTTCGTCAGTGTCAAGCTCATAGCAGTGTACAGGTTCGTCAAATATTTCGATTGTAATCGTAGGATCTTCATTGTCCCATTTAACCTTGAATATGGAAGACGTTGTTGCCAAGGCGTCAGCCAACTGATTTTCTTCTCTAGGGAAATGTTCAAAGGTGATATCCTCGAAGTATGGTATCAGGGTTAACACAAGATCTTTGTAAGGAATAAGGTTAGTATGCTTAGTGTCCCATTCTCCTTTGACTTGACTGATTACTAGAGAAGAAACTCTTAATACGTTCAAAAACTTGATCCTTAAGTCAATGGCAGCCTTTAGACCCAAGATGCACACTTCGTACTCAGCCATGTTGTTCGTACAATCGAAGCACCATCTAGCAGTGAAAGGAGTATGGAAACCCCCAAGAGAAATAATTACAGCACCAATTCCATTGCCCAAAGCATTGGAAGCCCCGTAAAAAACCATAGTCCATTTGGATCCTTGTTCGAGTCTGTCATACAGTCCAGGTTCGTCACAATCAGTTACTAGCATAATATTCTCATCTGAGAAGTCAAAGTTCATAGACTAGTAATCATTAACATCTTGATGGGCCAAATGATCTGCCAATACACTTCCTTTAATGGCCTTTTGTATGGTATATTGGATGTCATATTCAGTCAGAATCAATTTCCATCTAGCTATTCATCCGGAGAGAGCTGGCTTCTCGAAGATGTACTTGATAGGGTCCATCTTAGAAATCAATAAAGTGGTAGGAGTCAACATATACTGTCTTAGCTGGAGAGAAGCCGATTCCATAGCACAACAAGTATTCTCGAGCAGTGAATATCTTATTTCACAGTCGGTAAACTTTTTGCTCAGATAGTATATTGCATGCTCTTTTTGGCCAGACTCATTATGTTGGCCCAACACACACCCCATTGAGTTCTCTAATACAGTCAAATACATAATCAGAAGTCTTCCTTCAACTGGAGGCATCAGGATAGGAGGTTCTTGTAAATATTCCTTGATCTTGTCAAAGGTTGTTTGGCAGTCGTCGTTCCATTTGACTACTTGATATTTCTTTAAGAGTTTGAAGATTGGCTCACAAGTAGCAGTTAGGTGAGATATGAAGCGGGTAATGTAGTTAAGATGACCCAAGAATCCTCTAACTTCTTTCTCGGAATGGGGAACTGGAATTTCTTGAATGGCTTTAACCTTTGCAGGATCAACTTCGATGCCTTTACCACTGGCCATAAAACCTAGAAGTTTTCCAGACCTTACTCCGAAAGTGAACTTGTTAGGATTCAGCCTTATTTTGTACTTCTTCAACCTCTCAAACAGCTTGTGTAGGTGATCGAGGTGCTCTTCGTCAATTTGCAACCTTGAAATCATATCATCCATATAGACCTCTATTTCATGATGGATCATATCATGAAATAAAGCTACCATAGCTCTTTGATATGTTTCCCCTGCATTCTTCAATCTGAACGACATGACTTTGTAACAAAAGGTGCCTCATTGTGTAACAAAGGTGGTCTTCTCCATGTCTTTAGGAGCCATCTTGATTTAATGGTAGCCGTAAAATCCATCCATGAAGGAAACGACTTTATGTTGAGCGATATTGTCAACCAAGACGTCGATATGAGTTAGAGGGAAATCATCTTTTGGGCTTGCCCTATTTAAATCCCTATAGTTTACACACATACGAACTTTTCCATCCTTCTTTGGCACGGGGACCACGTTTGCAACCCATTGAGGATAAGATGTTACAGCCAGGAATCTTGTATCAAATTGCTTCATCACTTCCCCTTTTATATTTTCAGACGTGTCAGGCCGCACCCGACGAACCTTTTGTTTGACAAGAAGGCAATCTTCCTTTGTAGGTAGACGATGAACCATAATGTCAGTATCCAACCCTGGCATGTCTCCATATGACCAAGCAAACACTTCAATGTAGTCATGTAGCATCTGAACCAACCTGCCCTTGATACCATCTTTTATGTTGGCGCCCATCTTCACCTCTTTGTTATCTGTCTCAGTACCTAGGTTGATAACTTCGACTGGCTCTTCATGAGGTTGAATAGATTTCTCCTCTTGCATTAGAAGTCTGGCTAGTTCCCATGGTATTTCACAATCTTCCTCACCTTCATCTTCGGATTGGTTAATTGGATGTTTAAAGTTATAACTGGAAATAGTAGAGTCGTTGGCAATGAGATCTGGAGTGGATGAGGATTTGCAAGTGTGTGCGTACATGTAAGATACACGGCTATTTGAAAAATGCAATAAAGAAAAAGAAAGACAATGAGCATAAAATTTGAATGCAAAGGTCCAATGTTTTCCATTAAATGACCATATGATAAATAAACATGAATAAAACCATTAACAAATGGACCATGGCGCCCCGGGCAAGGCACATGGCTTAAAAGTCATTGTTTGGAATTAAGATTACAGACAAAAGTTCTTGAATTTATAGAAAATAGTAAACAGTAATTACTCCTCATTGAAGGATATGAGAGTGAAGTCCTTTGCGTCCTAGTTGTTGAGCTTTCCTCTGGCAGTAGGGTAGATCCATTCTTCAAAAGCACATTCATCGTTAGAGTCTTCCATAGCGTTTACTTCATGATTTCCGATGCGAAGAGGTGACTTTCCCACGCGAGCACGCCCGACCTCTTTCTGAGCTTTCATGGCGAAATCCAGCCTAAATTTGTTTGCTTTAAACGGAATGTCAGGGAGTTGTCCCCAGATAGTACAACTTCTATCTTCGACCATGGAACGAGCATCTTTAAGTGAAACCATTCTTGGTACAACTTCATCAGCTTTTGATATGTCAGAGGAGATTTTGGTGGCGGCAACCATAGAAGGAACAACTTCGAAAGCCTGACACGGAGTTTCTATGAACTCGCCATCCATTTCCACATACTTAAAGGAATTGAGGTGGCTCACCATAAATTCCTCTTCACCACAAACAGTGACAATCTTTCCTTTGACTGGATATTTCAACTTTTGATGAAGGATGGACGTCACTACTCCTTCCCTATGTATCCAATGGCATCCAAGTAAACAAGAGTAAGCGGGACGGATATCCATCACATAAAAAGTATAATTGAAAGTTTGTGAACCAACTTTAATGGGGAGATCGACTTCTCCAAGTACCATCCTCTTGGATCCATCTAAAGCCCTCACAACTATGTCACTTGGTTTTAACACCACACCTTCGTAATCTAACCGGTCCAAGGAACCTTTAGGTAACACATTTAGAGATGAGTCAGCATCAACTAAGACATGAGCCAGGGTAGTTCCATTGCATTCAATAGAGACATGCAAATCCTTGTTATTATTCCTTCTAACAGGAGTCAAGTCAGCATCATAGAACCTAATCTGTTATCAGCCATTAAACTCGCCACACAATTCTCGAACTGGTCAGCTGTAGTCTCTTGGGGCACATGAGCTTTCTTTAAAATCTTGATTAAAGCTTGGGCATGAGCATCAGAATAGAGTAGTAATGACAACATGGAGATTTTGGAGGGGGTTTTCCCTAACTGTTCAACTATTTTAAAATCACTCTTCTTTATAATTTTCAGGATTTCCTCTATCTCTCGAGTGGAGGGCTCTTCAGCATCAACATCTTTGGCAGGTGCCTCTATCCCAGTAGTCTCACTTACTTTTTCTCTTTATCTAATGTTGGCATTAGGCTTGTTATTGGTTATGTGAATAGGAGTTGTTGTAGTAGTCAGAGGTGAAATATCAAGGAAGAAGATCCTCCCCGTTCTTGTTACCTTACTAGAACCTGCAATATCTGTAACATCATTGGTCTTGTCTTCATTGATCCATGAAACTTGCCTTAACTTCGGCACCATAGTTCCATGGAACTTCCTTGTAGGAGGAGTAAGGAATCGGCCCAGGGGCAGTGATTATTAAAGGAGCAATTGTTGGTTCATTTGAAATCCTAATAGGACCCTTTGAGGAGATCCTAAAAGGCTTGTTGGAAATTGTTATTATGGAAAGGTCTTCATATTTATTGGTCAAACTTTTGATGGTAGGAATTCTTTCAAACAGGATCTCGTGACTATCTATCAGGCGTTGAACACCTTCTTTCAGCCACTTGCATCCATTTATTTGTTCAGCACAACAATCACAGTCTTTTAAACAGCAAGGGAACACCGTAACTCTCAACAAATCTCCCTTTACAGTAGTCAATGGAGTAGTCAAATCCTCAACGGAGGAAACAAAAGTAGTGTCATTAATCGCATTGACACCTTTTCCATGGTTCGACATTGGTGCAGTTATAACATTTGGAGTTGTAGGTGGATCAAACTCAATAGTTTTGTTATCGATAAGATCTTGAATCTTGTTTTTTAGAGCCCAACATTGATCAGTTTCATGCCTAGGGTTGTTGGAATGATATGCGCATTTGGCATTAGGATTTTACTTCAGTGATGTAATATTGGTTTTTGATGGTGGATCACGTAATGTCACCATGTTGGCCTTCAACAGGTGTTGCAATGCTTGGGATAGTGATATGCTAATTCTCGTGAAATGTCTTCGAGGAATTTCAGATCATTGATGGTTCGATGATTGTCTTTGAGAAGATGGAGGGTTGGACATCAACACAGCATTAACAGAGGGTCAGTGTTCCTTCTTGGTATGGGCCCTTGCCCCATACACATCATTAGTTTCTTTCTTCCCAATAAAGGGATTCTTTACAGAGTTGGATGCAGAAGCAAATGTCATGGGAATTTTTCCACTCTTAATGCCACTTTCGACCCTTTCACCAGTTAGGATTAACTCGGTGAAACCAGACGAAGAACTCCCAATTAACAAGTTAAAAAATGGACCAGCTAATGTACCCATGAACATATCAACTAGTTCTCTGTCAGTTAGTGGTGGTTGGACCCTACCAGCAAGCTCCCTCCATTTTTTTGCATACTCTTTAAATCCTTCATTAGTACCCATTGTCATTCCTTGAAGTTGAACTCTAGTTGGTGCCAAATCAGCATTGTACTGATATTAATGATAAAAAGCAGGGGCCAGATCCTCCCATGTGTGAATGTAGGAATTCTCTAATTGCTAAAACCATTCTAGATGAGTCCCAGCCAGGCTCTCTTGGAAGAAATGGACCCAAAGCTTCTTGTCAGTAGTATGTGGTTGTATCTTGCGGATGTTGGACCTTAGATGAAGTTTTGGGCATGAAACTCCATTATACTTAGTAAAGACTGGTATTTTGAACTTATGGGGAATGATGACCCCAGGCACTAAACCCAAATCACTAAAATCCAAACCAGGTATTGCTTGAATTTCAACAGCTTTCAGTCTATCCTCTAACTTCTTGTATTACTCCTCAGTTGGTGGATACTTTTCATCAAAGTAGTCTTCGTCCTTGGAAGCTTGATCATTTGCACCCCCAGCATGGGTGCTCCTTGCCTCTTCATCCTAGTTCTCGTCTTCCTCGGATGACTCTTCAACTATCTGCACCTGAAAGACTAGGCCTTTAAACCTTTTCCCCGTGTTGATGAGGGCCTTATTCTTAGTCTTCTTTTTGGCCACTAGCAGTGTCATCAGCTCTTGTTGTCCCTTGGCCAGGGTCAGCAAGATCTCTTGGAACTAGGAATTTTGTGCTTGTAAATCTTTCATGGTCTGCTCGATATCCATCTTACTGAAATAAACAATAGAAAGATGAGGAAATTGTGTCAGAAAACCTTCTTATGTCATGATGCATGGAATGTGTATGCAAATGATTTCAAGGTTTTTTTAGATTTAAATTTGTTTAGACAAAGAGGGAATAAACATTAATTGCATTAATAAATTCAAATGGTTACAAGATACCTCTTGGGCTTACAATGGAAGAAACAAAGATAATGCAAAATAAACTCCTAAAACATAAAAAAAAAAGACTCAGGCTTCCCATGAGCGCATCCTCTTTAGTGCAATGTAGGCATTCAAACTCCGCTCTTTATGAAGTTGTCTCGTGAGCTCCAAAACCTTCTTCTCGCTTGGGTAGAACTGGGTTTCAAATGTGTGTCGCTCTCCTTTGAGTTGAATCCATGATCTTTGCAATTCCTCAAGAGTAGTTGGCATGTTAGGACGAATAAGAGTGTAAGGGGGTGTCTCCCTAAGCAACGGGCTCCACAATCACAGGTAGGATGGTGGGGTAAGGCATCACATAACTTTGAGCACGAGTTCGTACCCACTTAAGGTAAGGCTCAAGGGGGTGGAAATTTTATGCCCCAATGTCTTTCTATCAACTTTGTTCACCATGTCCCAAGCTCGTACGAATCTTGGACGATAACCTTAGACATTGTTCTCATAGTCAGATGCAATTCCTCAGACAAGTGCATCATGAGGACCATCCCTCCTAACATACCCAAATTGTCGTAAAGTAAAACAAGGATTATATATGATACCTCCCCTAATTCCAAGGAGAGGTACATTAGGGAATTTCCCTCAATGGTTAATAATGATAACGTCCTCCAAATATCGAGAATACCAATGAATATCCGAATGCGAGAGTGACATCAGCCTATTAGACCATCTCATTCCTTGCTCATTCTTCAAAATAGATCGAGGTAGGTGCGAAATAAACCACCTAGCCAATAAAGGAATGCTACACATAAGAATTCCTCTTCTCTTCATGGTGCGAGTGTGAAGATAATGCAAGATATCTCCAAGTAAGGTAGGCACCAGGTTACGAGATAGAAAAACCTTGACTGCATTCACATCTATGAGTTGGTCTAGGTTAGGAAATAGTATTATCCCATAGATGAGAAGAGCCAACACTTCTTCAAAGTCTTGTAAGTCCAAAGCATCCCAAAATTGTTGAGCCTTCTCAAAAAGAAACTTGGCTAGAAAACCCTTAACACCACTTCTTGTTTCCAAATTTGACATGACGTCGGACCATTGCAAATGTAATGCTTGAGCAATCTCCTCAAGTCTCGGGTTTTTCTCAATACCGATGAAAGGTATTTGATAAATAATTGGCACTCCCAAGAGTTGAGAGAACTCCTCCATGGTGGGCACTAATTGGTAATCAGGAAATGTAAAGCAATGGTGTAAAGGTTCAAAGAATTGAAAGAGCGCTTTCATCATGTCTTCAGCGTGGCTTGAGGTAAGCAGATTTAGAAGTCAACCATGTCTTGTGGTAAATTAAGAATGCTCAGGAACCCTCGATGCTAACTCTTTGAGTTGAGGAGGCACTCTTACGAGGTTAACTTCGATAGTATTCATGCGAGTGGAAGCCATGTTCTATAAAACAACACAAAGATAAATCCCAAAAATCCTTGAAATGGTTAGTGCAAAATGCCATGGTATGATGTTATGATGTTATGTAAAAGTAAACATATACACACAAAGCAAACAAGTCCTTAGGTTTAGGCTTGCATGAGGTTCATAGGTAAGTACCCTCTTGAAGTTTTGTTGGTTCAACCTGTCCTAGAAAGTAATTGGGTTCCATGGAATCTCAATATCAGTGATCTTTCTTCATCGGGCATTGTTTCAACACAAGCCTCTTTATTGGCGACCGAAATATCCCGAAAGTCCGATCTCAATGAGCGTATCATCGAGTATCAACCAACTTCATACTGCACCAAAGTCGGCTATCTCACTACTTCCTAATGGCCAAGTTGTTCGATTAAAGGTTCTACGGTAAGTTAGTGATTCATGACATAACACAGCGGACCTGTAATATCCTTAACTGGACTCGAGGGCTACCAGTACCAACAAATGTGTCACACTAACACATCCATCTCTTCAACCATGTCGGTATATCCCGCACAGTCCCCATGATTTACTGCTACTTACCTAATAATTTTCCTCGATCCGGGTGGAGGATCAATAAAAACCCAAACAAGGACCCATAAATGTAAAGCAA
Source organism: Vicia faba (assembly GCA_948472305.1). Classification (NCBI taxonomy): domain Eukaryota; kingdom Viridiplantae; phylum Streptophyta; class Magnoliopsida; order Fabales; family Fabaceae; genus Vicia; species Vicia faba. The sequence continues at coordinate 183,722,048 of OX451741.1, read as the reverse complement.
ACAAATCAAACAATGATATCAGTTAAAGGTTATCTAGTCTCTAAATTAACCCCACTTTTAAGAGATAACTCCCCAGTAGAGTTTCCAGTTCTGTAATATGGTGGGAGAACTGACTTGGGTGTTTTGCGTTTTATCGCAATTGTTGCGGATAGCAAGAGTCGCCATCGACTTTTATATTATCCAATAAAGGAAAGGGTGAAAAGAACAGGAAATACGTTTTGAGAATTTTCTTGAGTTTGGGGGGTAGGTTATGAAAAGGGAAGGTCTTAGCATCCTTTTCATCAGTAGTTATCTACGGGCTCTTAGTTACTTGATCACTTTGAAATGCTTTGTTTGAAATGTGTTTGTGATGGTTTTTGAAAGTATTTTGAAAGTGTCTTCATTTCGGCGAACTTTGTAATGATTCTCGTCTCTATAAGAATGCATACAAAGTGTTAAATTTTGAAAATACTTCATGTTTGAAAGTGTTGGTGTATTTTTAAAATATGTTTTGAAGATTGATTGTGAGAAAGCAACTACGAGCGTTCTACCTACTCAAAAAGTCTTAGTTCTTTTCCTCCTCCTTTAAATGTTGTTATCTTGCCATTGATTGATAAGAAGCCCTATCATTGGATGTAAAGGGATGGGCGTGGGTCATCTTATAGTCATAAAATGCAATATTGTGAGATGCCTTAGCATTTTTCTTAAGGGTCTAAGATCATTTTGAAGGCAACATTCGAAGCGTCGTCGAGGGACTATGATCTTGTATTTTGATTGCTTTTGCTAAGGTGTCTCACATGCATAACATGACCATTTTCTCAAGGCAACAAGTGGAGTTAACCCTAGAGGTGCAAATATGCAAAGTATGTTTGATTGAATGCATTTCTCGTCTTGAATTAGGGTTGTCTACTTGTTGATTTTGAATCTTGCCATACACACCCTAATTACTAGCATTTTATATAAAAGCGGTAAATTGCGGAAAATAAATGTCCTACACTATTACATCATTTAGGGATGGGGTATACAAATTTACAAATGGGGGGTGGAAAGCAATAAATGTCATAATTATTAAAACCATATTGAATAGCAATGAAGAAAAATATATAGAAAATGTAAAAAAAGTGTAAAAAGAAAGGAAAAAATATTTTTATCCATTATGTGTCGACACATGCATCTTTGAATAGACACATAATCTTTCTTGTTATTGTAAAACCAAAATCAACTCAGTATGAGTCAATACATAAGGGTATGTGTCAACTCATTTCTTGTTTGTGTCGAAAAATTCATGTTTTGTGTCAACTCATACACCTTTGGTCTTTCTGTTTTTGGGTCTGGATAGCAACATGTATCGACTCATAATGTCTTGTGTCGACTCATGCCTGGTTCTATAACTAAAATATGTCGACTCATGTGAGTATGTGTCGAATCATGCTGCAGTTTTTTGCCTTCAACATTATTATATTGTGTGTATAGGTTAGTTCTCAACACAGTATTGACAAGAATGAAAAGCAAGGAAATGGTTAGCTTCAAAAGGCAATAGTTACTACATCTATCTTCAATAATGGATTACTAATGATGCTTGAAATGTAAAGTTCAAAGTCAAGAAAACTTACCTTGAAGCTGAAATTTGTATTTTGAGTTTGAACTGTTGTATTGGCTGTTTTTGAGCTTAGAGAATGGTAATAGTGATGTTACATAAGTTGTTCTTGTGTTTGAAAAACTCCTATAAGATGTATGTGGAGTGTTTGGATGGTTTGTTTGGACAGAACTTTGCAAGGTATGAGAGGTTCAAATTTTTTGACTTCAAAACTCAAGAGTGAAGGATTTGTGGACAGTTATGGCTTTTTTAGAGTATGAGATTTTGATAGCTTGTCTACACAACAAAAATTTTGGTCCTTTATCTTGTAAATGGCCTCTCTATTTATAGAGAATATTTGAGACTTGAAATAACTCATATTTTGAAATCACATGTTATGGCTATCTTGCTTATTTTTGAAGCAAGCATCAAGAACATGTTTCCAATGTTTGTACCTAGCTATCTAAAGTGGTTGATCCCTTTAAACATGTTTGTTCTGACTTGTAGAAGTTGAGTGAAATCAGAACAACAAGTTAGAGGCTCAAGAAATTGACTTTGTGATTAAAGTGAAATTTTCAAGAATGGATATGTCACTTTCTTCCAAAAAATGGAATGATCAATTGGACAAAGGCTCAAACACTTGGATCATAACTTAATCAGTTTTATAATCATTCAATTAAGGAGTGATATACAAGTTTGAGGCCTGCAAAGTGAAGATTATGCAACATGGCTATGGATTTGGTTCTTGTTCATCACAAAATTTGTCTTGTAAATCAAGTTTGAAACCCTAACTTCTTGCCTTTGATTCTATTAGCTCATGTATGATCTTAATGAGTTATTGGACATTTTAGAAAACTTGTAACATCCTCTACAACCTTCATGTTTTCTGTTTTTTAAGAATCCAATTGGAACTTGATGAAAATTGGTCAAGAAGTTGGGATAAAAACCTGACCAAACCTGCTGAAAATTTCTCTAAGTGTTTAGATGAAAATGTCATGACTTCAGGAATTTATAACTCCAAACCCAAGAACTTATAGGACTTGATCAGCAAAGAAAATTTGTAGATATCATCAAGATCTACAACTTTCATGTTGAAAGTTTTCTTTGAATCATCTTGCATCTTGGTGAAAGAATGGCATGAAGTAATGAAATTATCATGTATAAAAAACACTTCGAAAAATTTCTGTCTTGAAAAGTTTGACTTTTCAAATTGACTTTTGACTTTCTTGACTTCTTGATGATCAATATTGATATTCTTGAATGTATTGATGAATTTTGATATTTGAAACTCAAATTTGGTCAAAAAATCAAAGTTTTTACTTTTCAGTGTACATTTAACTTTTTCATCAGTTGACCAAATTTCATTTGTCAATCCAATGATCTTGAGAAATGAATTGATATATGAAATTAGGTCAAAATTATGCATTTGAATCTTTGGGACCATGTTTCAAACCAATAGATTGTATATTAAGTCAAAGGTCAGTGATCAGTCGTTCTCAATCAAAACCCTAATGTGTGGTCTCAGTGTTTCAGAGGTGATTTTGTCTTATCAATTCCTTGAGAATCCTTGAGCATTAAAGATCTTTTGTGAAATTTATTGAGAAAAGAGACGGAAAATTTTTGGGTACAACAGAATGAATTTGGTTTGGATCATGATTATGTTGGCTAGAAATTTGACTCACAAAATAGTTGAGTTCGTTATCCATAAATAAATCCTCCTGCGCCTCTATGAAAGCATCTAGTCCATTAAGAAAACCTAATAGTTCTGAAATATTACGAGTGGTCAGGTGATAGGTAAACCTAAGTAGTCTAAAAGAAGTCCTTCCTCTATTTAATCCCATTCCGAGGTTAGGATCATAAGTGAGGGAGCTTAGGAATTCTAAAGTTAGCTTATGGTAAGTGGAGCATTTCTTCCTAATAAAACCATCCCATCCTATTTGGTTAAACACGTAGTAGTTGCTTTCCCCAATTCCTAGAGCAGTCATCGTACGGCCATCAACAAATTCCTCAGTGTCATCTCTCTCTAAAAAAGAATCTCATAACATCATTGTTCAACGTCGCTTCCAAAAGTGACAACCATATTATCTACGTTATCCATCTCTAAAGTTAGTAGCCTAAAAGGAGATACTGAGAATTTTAGTATTGATCATAACAATTAAATCAACAAACATTCGGGGGAACAGAAATATAATATATAAATATCAAAAAGTCAAACATTGTGGTTTTCCTCCCACACAGCACTTCTTTTAATGTCGTAAGCTCGACAAAGTTTTAACAAAAACTAATTTTGTGAACGAGCGGGAAGCTCTTCAAGCTTTAGACTAGTATAATAGTCTTTGTCGTTTCTATAATGATAATGTTTCAAACGCTTCCCATTCACTATAAATGGTTCGGTAGATTTATCCTTGATTTCTATCGCGCCATTTTGAAAAACCTTGGTAATTTCAAAGGGGTCTGACCGCCTAGAGCGAAGTTTACCAAGAAAGAGTCAAAGTCGAGAGTTTATTAGAAGAATGAGTCCCCTTCTTTAAACTCTCGTCTTACTATGCATTTATCATGCCATTTCTTTGTTCTTTCCATGTAAATTTTTACGTTCTCAAAAGCGTATAGTCGTAATTCCTCGAGTTCATGAATATCTAACACTCGTTTTTCACCTATGGTTGCATAGTTCATATTTAGGCCTTAATAGCCTAATAAGCTTTATGCTCTAATTCAAGCGGCAAATGGCAAGACTTATCATAGATTAATTTAAATGGTGTTGTTCCTATGGGAGTCTTATAGGCTGTTCTATATGCCCATAAAGCGCTAGGTAGCTTAGAGGACCAATCTTTCCTAGATGTAGTAACTGTCTTTTCTAAAATTTTCTTAATCTCCCTATTAGAGACTTCCACTTGACCATTTGTTTGTCGGTGGTAAGGTGTTGCTATGCGGTGTCTGACTCCATACTTAAGTAATAGTTTTTTGAATATTTACTTGATAAAATGAGACCCATCATCACTAATGACAAGTCTCGGTACACCGAATCTAGGGAATATTTGATTCTTGAAAAGCTTCATTACTACCCGTGCATCATTTCTAGGAGAAGCAACAACTTCGATCCATTTTGAAATGTAATCAACAACTACGAGTATAAATATATTTCTAAGGGACGATGGGAAGGGCCTCATAAAGTCAATACCCCACACGTCAAAAACTTATACCTCTTGGATATTATTCAATGGCATTTTGTTTCGCCTAGAGATGTTACCAGTGTGTTAACAGCGGTCACAATTTATAACTGCAGCATGTACATCTTTCGATAAGTTGCACCAATAGAGGCCGGATTGTAGGATTTTCACATAGGTTTTAGACGTGCTTGCATGGCCTCCATAAGGTGCAGCATGGAAGTAAGTTATAATACTTTGAATCTCCTCTACGGGCATGCAACGACGGAAAATGCCATCAGTGCCTATCTTGAAGAGAAGGGGTTTTTCCCAGTAATATTGTTTAAGGTCATGGAAAAATTTATTCTTTTATTGGTAGGTTAACTCGGGTGGAAGAACTTCGGCTGCTAAGTAGTTTACGTAATCAGCATACCAAGGTATAGCAGAATGAGCCAATGTGGCTTCCACTAATTCATTAGTTTCAAACTCGAGGTTTTCTAATTTTGAAGGATAATCATATTTAATTTTGTTAGTTTCTAACTGGGAAATAATTTTGTCGTATTGGAAGTCATCATTGATTGGCACTTATTCATATTTTAGGTTTTCGAGTCTAGAGAGGTGATCTGCTACAACATTTTGAGTTCCTTTTTTTTATCTTTAATTTCTAAACCAAATTCTTGTAATAACATAATCCACCTCAATAGACTAGGCTTAACATCTTTCTTAGTTAATAGGTATCTAATAACGGCATGATAAATATAGATGATTATTTTAGCTCCTACTAAGTTGGAACGAAATTTGTCTAATGTGAACACTATTGCTAAAAGTTCATTTTCTATTGTGGCATAATTCATTTGTGTTGCGTCTAGAGTTCTACTCGCGTAATATATGACATGATGTTTTTTATCTTTCCGCTGTCTTAGGACATCACCTATACCATAATCACTCGCGTCACACATTATTTAGAATGGCTCACTCCAATCTTTAGGTTGCATAATGGGTGTTGAGATTAATGGTTGTTTAAGTGTTTGAAATTCTTCTAAGCATTTGTCATCAAACATGAATTCAGCATCATTCATTAATAGCTCAGTTAGTGGTTTAGTTATTTTAGAGAAATCTTTAATGAAATGTTGATAGAAACCAGTGTGTCCTAAAAAGCTTCTTATTTCTCTAACACTTTTAGGAGGTTGAAAGTTTTCTATGATTTCTATTTTTTCTTTATCAACTTCAATCCCCTTGTCGAACACTATGTGTCCAAGTATAATTCCTTGTCGGACCATGAAATGGCTTTTTTCCTAGTTTAGCACTAGATTAACACATATGCATCTTTCAAGTACCATTTTGAGGTTCGATAGGCATCCTTCAAAGCTCTTCCCACAAAAATATAAACCATCCATAATGAATTCCATTATACCATCTAAAAAATCAGTGAAGATTGACATCATGCATCTTTGAAATGTTGCAGGAGCATTACACAGTCCAAATGCAATTCTTCGGTAGGAAAATTTACCATAAGGATAGGCGAAGGTAGTCTTTTCTTGCTCGTTAGGATGAATAGGGATTTGGAAATATCCTGAATACACGTCTAAATATCAGAAATGGGAGTGTTTAGCCAGACGTTCAAGCATTTGATCAATAAAGGGTAAATGGAAATGATCTTTACGAGTGGCCTTGTTTAGCTTTCTATATTCGATGCATATTCTCCATCTGGTTTCAGTTTATTTTACTACATGTTCATTTTTTTTTTCATTACTGACAATTGTAAAACCTCCCTTATTTGGTACAACATGCACTAGGCTAACCCATTTACTGTTGGGTATCAGATATATGATTCCTTCTTCTAATAACTTTCGTACTTCTAGCTTGACTACATCACTCAGAATGGGATTAATTCTCCTCTGATGTTATCTAGAGGTATTATAGTCTTCCTCAAGCATAATGTAATGCACGCAGATAGAAGACTTATTCCTTTTAGATCTGAGATGTTATAGCCTAAAGCAGTTGATTATTTTCTTAGGACATGTAATAACTTTTCAGTTTCTATCTGTCCTAAATCTTTGTTGACTATAACGGGTCGTTCATGGTCCGTGTCTAGGAATTCATACCTTAGATATTTGGGTAGTGTTTTAAGTTCTATAGCTGGTTTCTTTGGGCAAGGCATAGGGTAAGGAGTTAATGCTAGACATTCCCTCAAATTTTCTGTCATCTACGTATGGTTCACGCCAGTTATCGTCTTCAAATATTGGAGGTGCTAAAATCTTTAGTACTTCAGTTACTTAGTTAATTGCATCCCCATTTCTTTAACGCATTTGTCAATGACGTCTAAGAAACAACATGAATCATCTATAGCAGGTGCCTTAAAGAATTGTGAGAGAATAAATTCAACCTTTTCCTCGCCAACCTCAAAAGTTAGTTTTCCCTTTTTTACATCTACAATGGTTTTGGAGGTGGAAAGGAATGGTCTTCCTAATATAATAGGGATGTTGGAATCCTCCTTAATGTCCATAATTATGAAATGAGTAGGAATATAGAATTTTCCTATACGTACCGGGACGTTTTCCAGTATACCTAAAGGAAATTTCACTGAACGGTCAGCTAGTTGCACAAACATTTTTGTCGGTCTCAATTCTCCCATGTTGAGCCTTTCGCAAATTGATAAGGGCATTAGGCTAATACTGGCTCCTAAGTCGCATAGAGCTTTGTCTATGACAAACTTTCCAATCGCACAAGGTATAGAAAAACTACATGGGTCTTTTAGCTTAGGAGGCATGTTATTTTAGATTATAGCGCTACACTCTGCAGTAAGCATAACTATTTCGTTATCCTCGACCTTTTTCTTATTGGATAAGATCTATTTAAGGAACTTAGCATAAGAGGGAATTTGTGTGATAGCTTATGTGAAAGGTATAGTGATATTCAATTGTTTTAGAAGTTCAATGAATTTCTTAAAATGCCCTACACTTTTAGACTTACCAAACCTTTGAGGATATGGTATAGGTGGTTTGTATGGTGGCGGAAGCACATAAGGTTTTGATTTTTCTTTGGACTCTTCGCTTTTATCTTCCTTCTCATTTTCTTTTGGTTCGTCTTCCTTTTCAGTTTATTTACTTGGATTTTGATACATGGCTGGATTTTTGATTCTCAGATTAGTTGGTCCTTGTAATTCTGTCTCACTCTGAAGTATTATAGCATTAGCATGAGCTTTTGGAATCGGTTGTGGTTGTCCATGAAAAGTGCCAGCTGGAGCAGCGGTAGTCGCTTTCTGTTGAGCCACTTTAGAGATTTGTATTTCTAGCATTTTGTTGTGAGTGACTAGGGTATCAACATTGTTTGATAGTTGCTTGAGTTGTTCTCTAGTGTGTATGTCTTGATTTAGAAAATCTTTGTTTTGTTGAGCTTGAGTGGATATGAAATTTTTTACCATGATTTCAAGGTTGGATTTCCTAGAAAAATTTGGAACAATTCGGGTGGCTTTCTGATATCCTGGCGGTGTAGCAGGAACTTACCCAGGTGCATGTAATGTATTACTATTTTTGTACGAAAAGTTTAGATGGTTCTTCCAGGAAGGGTTATAGGTATTACCATAAGGGTTCCCTTGAGCATAATTTACTTGATCAACTGGTACTCCTATCAAAAGTGGAAATTTGGGGGAAACATGCCCATGAAGTCCACATAAATTGCAGTTTGGAGCTACTGCAACCACGGTGGATGTGTGGGTTGTGGTCAGGTTTTCTATCTTTTGAGTAAGGGCTTCTACTTTAGCATTAACTTGGTCTAAGCTACTAACTTCTTACATACCTCCTTTCATTTGAGGTTTTTCCACAAAAGTTCTATCACTACCCTATTGGTAATGATTTTGAGCCATACTTTTGATAATCTAATAAGCATCTTGGTAAGGTTTATCCATCAGTGGGCCGCTACCAACAACGTCTATTGTCAATCTTGTGTTATACAAGAGACCATTGTAAAAGGTATGGATAATCAGCCATTCTTCTAGACCGTGACGTAGACAAAGTCGCAACATGTCTTTCTATCTTTCCCATGCTTATAAAAGAGATTTACTTTCCTTTTATTTAAAACCATTGGTATTGGCTCTTAGCATAGTCGTCTTACTTGGAAGAAAATATCGTGCTAAGAAAACTTTCTTCAACTCGTCTCATGTGGTAACAGAGCTGGATGGCAGAGACAGGAGCCACGCTCTAGCTCTATCTCTTAAAGAGAAAGGGAAAAGATGTAGTCTTATTGCTTCGTTACTGACATTTTTTTCTTTTATTGTGTCTACGTAGTGCACAAACACTAATAAATGCAAGTTCGCGTCGTCCGTAGGACTTCTTGAAAATTGATTTTGTTGGACAACTTGCAACAGAGAAGGTTTCAACTTGAAATCATTTCTGTTGATAGCGGGGGTAGCAATGTTGTTGTGATGTTCTTCTTGTGATGGGATAACATAATCTTTAAGAGGATGATTTTGGGGTCCTTCATCCATTCTTGGTTTTGATTCAGAGAGATTAAAGTCAAGAAGATTGTACTTAATAGGTATCCTTGGATTCGGCATCTTATACTAAAAAAACGCTCGATCTCATCGATTGGTTAATCTAATTCCTCATCTTGAGAGCGAGTGCTTGGCATACAATCAACGGATAAAAAAGTAAAAGATTATTACCTTAGTCTATACTGCATAACAATGGAATCACAATATTGACTAAATCAGTCCTCGGCAACGACGACAAAAAACTTGATCGTGACTTTAAGAGTCTATCGGGTTTACAAACTACAAGTGCACAGTCTAATTGTTTACATTTAAAAGATATTGAACCCACAAAGACTGATAATCAAACTAATGTTATCTAATGTTACTGTGTAAATCTAAGGCTAATGATTTATCTTGAGTTTGAGGAAAACGGGAAATAAATTCAAATTTTAATAGAAATATTCAATAATGGAACAACGGTATGTAACTCATCATACTTAGGGGATTCAATAAAACATTGCATATATAAAAAGTGTCAAAAAATGTCTCAGTAGAAATAATTGATTTAAGGGACTTTATCTCACACTGTCGTGCTATTGACTTTGACTATACTCTTAACCAGGATGCTTTGTTGTCGCTCACTCATTTAAATTAAAAGTAATTTTTTAAAATCAATAAATTCTAATTAATCATAAAGTGTTGTCATTGTGTTTTGTGTTAAAGTCTAGATTCTACTATTCAGTTAAAATCTCAAATTATCGCTATATTGACCCTAACCTTTACTAGCTTTTTACTCTCGTAAAAAACTATTTTGATTTTAGAATTAGAAATTATGACCAGAAAATAGATTAGAAGATTAGCGCCAATTATTACTGAATCCCGTCCGAACGACGGTTCTTACATACCGGTATCAAACAATTTAGCCATACATGGTTTTAAACACAAACATGTTATCGCAATCACTAATCGCGGAATAAAACATAATTTCAACAAAAACAATAATTATCTTACATTAAGTTTGAACAGATTAGGACAACAGTGCAACAATGATATCAAAATAATCATAAACACATAAAAAGCAATTAAATAGAACATGATATAAACTAAATAATATTGTAAACGATAACTGCTTCAAAACTGCTCCTAATTATGCCGGCAAGATTGCTTGTCCGAAATACATAATGAAAATTTCATAATACTTAGAACTAAGTTGTGATAGTCCCCTGATGTGGAAGAGCTATCACTATTACGGGTGAATTTCTGCTTAAAATATAAGAACAATATTCTAGCTAAAAAATTGAGGACTGCCAAACTGTAAGTGTGAGTCTCAATCCCTTTCCTTGAAAAACTGATGAATAGCGTGAATTTAGGGTGGTTGGGTTGAACGAGAAAGATGGGGCTGTGAAGAGAGTCCAGGATAAAGACAAGGAGAAGTGTCTTTGTGGCGGGCGCCACGTATGGAGGTGGTGGGCACCACACCCTTAGTGGTGGAAGGCACCAGGTGTTGTGGTGGTGGGCGTCACCTGTTGTTGTGGTGGGTGCCACAAAAGATGTGGTCGGCACCATCTTTTCTTCCTGGGATTTCCTTGGGATTCTTTATATTTTCCTTTTTTTGCTAAGACTTCACCCCTCTTCGGTCAGTTCACCAATTTACTTGTATTTATTTGTTTTTTTCTTCTTTTCACTCAAATCTCCAATTCTGCTAGAGATACCTGAAATAGGACAATAATATCGGCAAAACAAGACATAAATTAAGGAAAACTAAACTAAAATCTATGCGAGTCAAGTCAAATATACGATATAATTTCGCATTATCAACACTATCTTTGAAGATGAGCCAGAGCAAGAGATGCCGAATTTTGTGACGCATAGAGTGAGAGTTCAGAATTGGATCACTGTTGATGTTCCTAGTTGCATTCACATTTTGAAGTAATTTTTCTTTGCTTGTTTTTCAAAATCCTTTCACTCTTCCCAAGGTGAAAGTAATATTGTATGGGCGTGTCTTTTGTTTTGAATTTTAAAATCATTAATAAAAGTTGTTTTTGATTTCCAATTGCGTTTTTATTTTATGCTTTTCTTGGAAAATGGTAATCTAAAAAAACCTTTCAAAATAAATAATAATTGAAAATAAATCTACATAATCACTTATTGCATTTATTAGTTTCTAAGATCAAGCATAATCATATGTGCAGATTAATTAAAAAAATTTGTTGAAAATAATGACCTTGCACTCTCTCCTAACTTTGAATTTCCTATGTATGAGGCCGAAGAAGAGGAGTTCACTGAAATCCTAGAAGAGTTTTCTCGATTGCTTGAGCGCGAGGAGAATACCATTCAGCCATACAAAGAGTCGTTGGAGATTATTAACTTGGGTTTTGAAGAGGATTTTAAGGAAGTCAAGATTGGCGCACTTCTTCATCCCGATGTGAAGAGCAGGTTGATTGAGTTATTAGAGGAATATGTTGACATCTTTTCTTGGTCTTATCAAGACATGCATGGGTTGGACACTGATATTGTGGAGCATCGCTTACCGTTGAAGCCTGAATGTTCACCTATCAAACAGAAGTTAAGAATAACTCACTCTAACATGAAAGTAAAGATTAAAGAGGAGATTCTGAAACCTATTGATGTCGGTTTTCTTGTGACATCAGTGTATCCTCAGTGGATTGCCAATATTGCCCCAATTTCGAAAAAAATATGGAAAAGTCTACATGTGCATTAATTATAGAGATCCGAATAAATCTAGTCCAAAAGATGATTTCCCTTTTCCACATATTGACTTTATCATCGAAGCAACAATCTTCTCGGATTCTCATCACTTTTCAACTTAAGATTAAGCATAGGAATTCAAAGTTGTTAGGGAGAATACTGGTCATTGTATTTCAATGTAACTTTTCCATGTATTTACCATTTTCAAACTTTGTAATCATATATGGAGTCACACCATTTTCAGACTACAATTATATTAATAAAGTTTGAGCCTTTATCCAATTCTTTGCAAAACTTATTTTATTCTGCTTACAAAATTTTCATCTATTATTGATAGTAATTTTCAAAACAAAGAGACTTAAAGAAATTAATAATAAAAAATGTTTTTGAAAAATTTGCAAAAATGTTTTTACTTTAATTTTGTGAATCAAAGGGATAAAAGAAGTCGTTCCAAAAAAGGACAATTTCCAAAGCTTGAAATTTTCTCCTTCTCATTCAAGGAGCCTCCTTTGGTTACTCTCGCGGATTATGCACACGGTGTCCCCCACAATTGTTATTCGTATAGTGGGTTACCCCCAGATTATTGTATGATGTTAGGTCTGTGATCCCATATTCCTCAATTAAGTCTTGATTCATATTTCTCCAGTTGAGTGTGATTCTTTCCCCAGCCAGGTTGTGATCAAGCAGAGATTGTAAAGTTATGAAGCCTTTGCTCAGTTGTTGGATTCTTTCTCCCTTCATGTTGAGATTTGACAAATAATCTCCTGCAAGATATTACTATTTTTCAATTATGACATTATTTCTTTTGTGTGCTCCCCAAGTAGGCAGACAAGGGCAGTATCTTTCCTAAGAAATGTTGAGACAACTATCAACTTTTGGGTTTTCTCACACCTAGTGTTGAGATTAATTTAAAATCCCCACAAAGTTGACTTGTGTTGTGGTGTTAATTTCTTAGTTCTTCATATAAACCAAGGGTGGTGTTTCCCTTTGAGTTTGTTATCCCCATGAAGTTTCTTTGATCTTCCCCGACGGAGTTTGTGCAACCATTATTCTTAATGTCGCGTGTTTTCTTCTCAGCGGATATGGTATCATCTTCCCTAGCAAAGTGCGTGTGTTATCTCCCATTGAAGCTTAAAGGAGTTTTTTATATCCCTGCATCTTTATGGTTTATTGCTATCGGATTGTGCTTTAATTTTTTCAAACCATGTTTCCTTCCCAGAAAAGTCAAGCCTTGAAGTAGGACGTTGTTACCTCAGTTGTTTGATTATTCTCTTTTGGAATTTCCATCTCGGATGTGATCTAGTCGAGTGTTGTCTTTACCAGAGTTTGTTTTGTATGGTTATCCCCAGTGTTGTATATATGTTTTATCAACACGCACATCATTATAACATTAATACATAAATGCATCACGCATAGTTGAATTAAAATTCATTATTTATTTGCATTTATTGATGTTTCTATTGATATTTTATCCTCCTTGAAGTGTGTGTATTATCTCTCTCCAGTAGAATGTCAACCTTAAGCAAAAAATGTATATCCTTTCAAAATCCCCACTGAGTTTATTCCTCGTGGAAGAGTTTTTCTTCAACCTTCCTACCCATCTCATTACCTAGATAGAATTAATCCCCAATTGAGATTATTCCTCATTGGGTAGAGTCTTATTTGATCGTTTCTCTCTAGTTTGTTCCTAGATTGAACTTTGTTTCTTGTTAGCAATTGTTGTCTTGCTTCCATGATTGGTTTATTCATAACTTTTTTGGTTCACCATTATTAGACTATCAAAACTTGGATAGATGGTATTCACTCTTATATCTTTTGGTGCTTACAATTATTAAACTATCAGACCTTTGATAGATGTTATTCACCTCATTTGACTGTTACACTCCGGTTTATTCCTGGTTTGATATTTGGTCCCTTATAGAAATGTTGTTCTGATCTCTCTGAGCAGTGAGCCTTATATTGAGAGTGAATCTATTTTGCACATGAAGACTTTATCTCCATAGCAGGAATGTGTTTATATTTCCCTAGGAAGTCAAAATTCATTTCCCATCTGTGTTATTGCAATACTTTTCATAATGGCAAGAGATGGCCTCTTTATTTGAACAACTTGTATTTTCCCAGTAAGTTTGTTATTAGTTTTCCTCCATCAAATGGCAGTCTATTTTGAGCAGTATCTTAGTTCCCACAAAAGATTATATCAAGGTTTTACTCTGATGGATGGTTGGTCTCTTCAATGTGATAGAGACAGTTCGTTGGGAGATCCTTACAACAGATTATTACCCTTTTTAAGTGATATCTTGGTCAAAGAAGAAATTGTTACTATTCTTGGCGAAATCTAGAAATTAGGTGAAGTTTACCCTTTCTAGGTGGAATGCCTTGGTTAAAGAAGAAGTTGAGACCCGTTCTAGGTAGAACGCTATAATTTTGGGAAACTTTTTATTGTTAATACCTACTTTACCTCTAGTGGAATTTGATCCTTCATCTTCAGTAAATATGGGTGTATCATTCTTATATCCTTTGGTTGTTTACCATTGTTAGCCTATTAGACCTTTGATAGATGGTACTCAGTCCATCTCTTGGTGTTTATCATTTTTATCCTATCAGATCTTTGATATATGATATCCACTCTTGTATCCTTTAGTTGTTTACATTTGTTAACCTATCAGACCTTTGATAGATGGTACTCAGTCCAACTCTTGGTGTTTATCATTGTTATCCTATTAGATATTTGATACATGATATCCACTCTTATATCCTTTAGTTGTTTACCATCGTAAGCCTATCAGGCCTTTGGTAGATGGTACTCAATCCACCTCTTGGTGTTTATCATCGTTAGCCTATCAGACCTTTGATAGATGATATCCACTCTTATAATCTTTGGTTGTTTACCATCGTTATCCTATCAGACCTTTGATAGATGGTACTCAGTCCACCTTTTGGTTGTTCACCATTATTAGCCTATCAGACTTTTGATGGATGGTGTTCTTTCCACTTCTTGTTGTTTACCAACATTAGACTATCAGATCTTTGATAGTTGGTATTCATTCTTGTGTCCTTGTGTCCTATGGCCTATATTGCCCATTTAGGCTTATGTCCTCAACAGGGTTTGTATTACCTTCTCCTCATTAAACTTTACCCAAATAGAGTTGAGCTTTTACCAGTCTCAGCACTGATGTAAATCTTTTCATTCTCCAGCCTCAGTACCGACATTTACCATCGTCTGTTGAGCCGATATATCTCTTGTCTTTTACCTTCATTTGTGATTTGGTAGTTCACCATTATCTATTAATCGGTGTTTCCTTTTTCTTTATCCTCATTTATTGAGTTGATGTTACCTTGTCTCTTCTTTGAGCTTTACCCTAGTAGAGTTGAGTTCCCCCTTTTGCCCAGAGGAGTTGATTTTTTCTCCACAAGAGTTAATATTCTTTCCCCAGTAGAGTTGGTAATCCTTTCTTAAAGATTACTTCCTTGTTGGCTAGTTGTTGGCATTGTTAAGAATTTCTCCTTTGAATTCCTACTTTTCATTTTGATTCTTTAACTGTGATTTGGTTTTGCCTATTCATAGTTAACCCCAGAGTTATTTCGTTCCCCATTGATTCATTCTCATGGTGGAACTCTCTTTCTTAGTTTGTCTTGTGTCGTAGCTTTGTCTACATTATTTTGTTATTCCCAGTGGTGTCTTGTTTCCTCCGTGGAGTTCATCTTTTACATTCATAATCATAAGCATTGCATGGTATCTTAGGGCAAAAAATAGGGGTTTTTTTTATATATAAGTATCTTCAATCACGTCGAAACGAAGATTTTAACCTTCATATCTCCGGATAGAAGCCACTTAAATAAGGAAAGTTGTTATACCCCAATTTTCCCCCTAAGATACTCCATCATTCATATCATCACAATACATCATGATCACAAATTTGGTTGGTCATATCTTCTACTATCTCTAATCTTTGTCCTTGAGGTATCATCAAGTGCCTTGAATTGTGTATCTTGTATATGTGTATTTTATGATTACTAACCCATAACCAAAATATAAAAAAAATATGTATGTATTTCCCTTGATGTTTTGTATATTGTAGGTATTAACACAAGTGCATTCATATCACCTCCTAACCTAGGGTTCTGAAGGTTGATCCTCAGTCAAATGGATACTCAATGGATTTTAAAAGTTTGAACTCCAAGGCTATGATTATGGCACCAAAGTTTCTTTTTTTTAAGGACTCTCTCAAGTTAATTTGGTAAAATTTTCCTCAAGGTTTGTAGTTAGATTCATCAAGAAGATTCATAGGTTCATGAGTTTATTTCTATGCGTTCTTCAAGAATTTTATTTGAGATGTGATCCCCAACATTACATGTACTTCAAGACAACATCATTTCCAGGTCTTATGTGATTCGTCATGTCTTAATTTTCAAGAAATTGCAAGAGATAAAAGTTTATTAAAGAGGTTTTACCCAATTTTGACAAGTACTTGACTTCAAGACCACAAGGGGATAACACATTAAATTTTTTCCATCTTGAGCTGATTCTTTTTTCTATGGACTCTTCTAAGCATCTACACCAACTTCTCTTTGCATGACAAAATCTAATTGTGTTTGGAGAATCATCAAAAACTTGAAAGGATCATAAGTCCTTTGAGGAAACAATGGAAATCCTTCACTTGACTTCAAGAGATCATAAATTGAACATTTTTTATCTCCTTGAGCTCATTCTTTTTTCACAATAAACTTGAAGATGTCTACTAAAACTTTGATTCAAATATCAAGATTTAAAAATGTGTGGAAAGTTATGGAATTCAATGAAACATTATAGGCCATTTGTAGATTTCTCAAGAAATTATTACCATCTTCCAATAACCATAACTCTCTCATTGTTTATGATTTTTGAGTGATTCCAATTCCATAGTTCTATTCAAGGAGTCTACTTTATTTCATATTCAATGATCAAGATCTAATTTTGAGCGGAAGGGCTTGTAAGTTTGCAAAACATTATAGGTCATTATGAAGATCTACACTTAGAAAAATTTTCAAATAGTCAAAATCAACTCGTTTTTCACGATTTTCAAATGGACACAACTCTTAGCTCAATTGTCCAAATGAATACTTTCTTGGTACATTGTAAACTTTGAGATGATAGATTTCAAATGCATCAAGAATCATGCCATAAAGTCTCTTGAGCAAGTTGCACCATAAATTTGAAGATGGTCATTTGGAACTGAAGTTTCCATATCAGGCAGATTGTAATTTGCTCAATGTAAAGTGCTTTCATAAAAAGTGTCTTTTTATTGACTTTTAAAATGACATATAATGTTTTGGCCCATATCTTTCAAATGAAGCATTTTTTAACCTTGAGCTTAGAGAGACAAAGTTGTAGAGAATTGAATTTCCACCAAAATGGTATTTGGTTGATAATTTTCTAATGAAGTATGTAAAAGTTATGCTTGGTCAAAGTTCAGTTGACTTCTCCTAAAGAAAACCCTAACTTAGTAACTTTTGACTTTTGATGAATCTTGAGGTTTCTTGATGAATCATGATCAAACCTTGATAAAAAAAAGATGAATGTGAGTTCAAAATCTTGATGTTGACCAAAAACCTTGAATTTTGACTGTATGTTGACCATGGTTGACTTTTTGCCTAGTATAGTTGGTTTTCAATCATCTGACTAATTGACTGGGAAAACTTGTGCTGCAAGGCTTGAAACTTGACATGAAGATTCTTTGAAGTATATGAGAAACCATGAAATTCCCTTGAGGCATTACAAGTCCAATTTCCCTTGGGAAAAGCAAAACTCTAGTTGTAGGTTAATGCTTAGGAGGAGGGTTTGTCTGATCAATCTTTGAGTGGTCTTGAGTAATTGAGAACTTTAGGAGTATGAGAAGGTATCTTGAATCATATTGTCTTGAAAATGGGAGGACAAATTTTGGGGTATAACACCAGGCATGTGTGATGAGCAGTCTGAGTCCAAGTACCATTGGTCCTTGAATCTCTCTTCTTCTCTTGTTGTGACCATCAACATCATCTCTTCTTCTTCATGTTTTACAAACTTTGCATTTCTTGTTCTTTCGTTTTTCTGGACAATCGCTAGAATAGTGGCCATACTTCGGACCATTAAAATAATGAATGTGACTTTTGTCAGTTTTTCAACTACCACCTCTTTCTCTACCTCCAATACCACCTCTCTGGTTACCTTGGTATGAGGGTCTTCTCTGATTCGACACAATTTCTTCCTGCTGGTTTCCTCTACCAGTCGAATTGTTGTAGCTTCCTCTACCTCTATTATCGAATCTGTAACACCTCAATTTTTATTAAATTATTTTTATTTAATTAATGGTGTGATGTTGTGCATTTATATATGTTGATGAGTTGTTTTAGATGTTGTGATACCTTCTTGAGGGGTAATTATCTTAGAAATATAGAAAATAAGGTATTGGGAGTGTATGACCAAAAGCGTAAGAACATAGGGGTGAAAGAGGAATGTTATTTAAATATTCTTATTTTTAGAATATTAGAATAGTGATTATATTTTTGATAATTAAATAATTATTTTATTTATTATTAGGAAGAAATGACATAATTGAAATATGATAATAAGGGTCTAAGGGTTAATTTAGTAAAAACAAGAAAGATGGAAAAAGAGGAACAAGGAAGATGGAAAAGTTAGGTGTTGTAACCGACAAAAAATACGAGAGTCACCACCACTATTTTTTGTCCTAAGGACGGGAAAATAAAGGATGATCCTAATTTTTCAGAGATTTCTAGGTTCGTGAGTTGACTAGATAAAAGGAAAATGTTAGGTATCCTTTATCTCCCTTGTATTCAAAGAAATCCTCTTTAGGTTTAGGACTTATGGGGAATGTATCTAATTAGTGTGTTATTATCACATGAAAGAAAAATATATTAATTTATTTATCAAAATGATCAAGTAATAAGGATAATATTTAAAATAAAGTTAGTATTTGAAATAAAAATTATATTTGAAATAAAGTTAATTTAAAAAAAAAAGATTTTATTTATAATTTTAAAGAAAAAAAGTTTATAATAATAATAATAATAGAGAATATTTTATAGTTTATTAATGAAACAAATAAAATAATATACAGAGATTATATAAAAAGACAAGTAAAATTTTTATAAAGGAAATAGAAATAGAAAAGAAAATAAATTGAAAATTGAAAAAATAGCAGGGGCGTATTTTAATTCTCTAACTCTTTTTCATACATTTATTTTATATTGTAATGATAGTGTAATTGAAATTAAATATTTAAGCAAAGAAAGGTTTTTTTATGTAGTTTTTTTATAATAATTTAAAATAGAAAAAAAAACTAAATTGCATAAAAATTTAATGAAAAAAATTATTGACATGAATAAAGAGTATATACACCAAATACAACAATCAAAAACCATATGAAATTCATAAAGATCGAATTTACAAATGAATCAAAAATTTAAACAACACAATTATAATATTCTAAGGTGTAACAGTAGTTGGAGTTACCAACCTGGAGTGTCGTGACTGAATTAAACTACCCCTTTCTTTTTTTGATCCTATAGAATTCCTTCATCTTTCTTTGGTACGAGAGTTTCTTGGGTTGATGAAGGTTTTTAGGATTTTTAGTCGTTGTTCGGGAAGTGCAACAACTTTTATTGTTGTTCGTGAAGAACAACAATTTTTTTAGGAGAGAAAGTATGTAAATCTATTGATAGAAGTGTGAATTATGGATGAATTGTTGATGAGGAATGTGAAGTGAAGAAAATTCTATTTATAGGAAAACTTTAGGTCAAGAACTAAATGTGATTCATCTATTTTTGGCAAGATTTATAGTGATTGAGGCTTGATTGGAACTTTAAGACCAAGATTATAAACCTAGACACTATTGTGACTTTTTTCAATATTATGATTGATTTATGATTGAAGATTTGATTCTGACAGATTTTATTTATTTTCTTAGTTTTAGCTATTAAGTGCATAAAATCAAAGATTTAAGAAAAATAAAAAATTAATTTTTTAATGCCCCTAAAGTGACAAACGAAAATAATAAAAAAATACCTTTTTATCTTTTTTTTATTATTTAAAAACACACAAAACTGAAAATAAATACCAAAAATAATGCAATGGGACTTGAACTCACAACCTTATACTTAAAACTCTTAATATATATATCTCCTAACCAACTATACTATATTATTTATTTGAATTTAAATAGAATTAAAAAGTATATGAATGTGACATTTTTTTATTTAAAAAAACAAATAATTTAAAATAAACAATTATATAAATGAACTTAGATTAGTAAAAATAAATCTATTTTAACCTAAACAAATAATTCAAAATTAAGCTAGTTATTTTTTTTGTTTTTTAAAATAAACTAAAAATAAATTAATATTAAAGTTAGATGTTAGTAAAAAAATATAAAAATCCAATTTTGAAAATAATTTGAATGTTTGAAATAGGGCGGACAAATTTGGCGTATGAAAAATATTTCTATTTAATTAATCTTCTATTGAAGGATGTGTGAATATGACCATCTCGGACGTTCAGATTGTAGGGTAATTAAATAATGAAAGACCCCAAGATTTGGTCGAAAAGATTTTGAAAACATTTGAAAAAAGTTTAAAAATAAGCAAAGCAAGTAAAAAAATGTGAAAAAGGGCAAGGATGGCGCGGATAACTCATCAATGTCTGGAGCGTGGATTAACATATCTATCTTTGCCAAGGGGATAAACTAATAGATATGAGAAAAGACGCCATCGCAGATTTTGCATTCCTACCACAACCTAGGGGGCAAACAATGCAAGTATCAACTTTGTATATGCCAATGGACTAAATCAATAGAGTCGAAAAGGTTTGAAAACAACTTGCTAACGCTTCGGGGCTAACATAGTACGTTGTATCGTAGATTTTACATATTTATCACAATCTAGGGATAAATTATGTGGTGTCAACCTTATATTTGCCAAGGGACTAAACCAATGAGATAAAAAATTTTGGAAAAATAACTTATCATTACTCAGGGACCCATATGAACAATTATATTACTGATTTGCATATCTACCACAACCTAGGGGTAGATAATGTGGGTATCAACTCTATTTATGTTAAGGGACTAAACCAATAGAGTTGAAAATGTTTGAAAACAACTTGCTAATGCTTCAGGACTAACATAGTAAGTTGTATAGCAAATTTTACATATTTATCACAACCTAGGGGATAAATAACGCGGACTTGAAATTTGGTAATTGAAGATTGAAATTTGATTAATGGAGTTTGACAATTGAAATTCAATAATTGAAACTTGACAATCGAAACTTGGTAAGTGAAACTCGATAATTGAAACTTGAATAACTAGGCTATGGATGTGAGTCGAAGATATACCGCCTAGTGTAACTTTGATTGTGGTACCTCTAAATGTTATGTATGTTCTTAACTGAGGCATCTATTGTAATAGTGTAAACAATGCTAAGATTTAAATTTGTGATTTGTGCAGATAACTTAGCTGGTAAATAGGCCTTGAGATTTTTCAAAGTATTCTTGGGCCTGTATGATTTGGATGTAAATGTTGCATGTGTTTATGTACGTTGCTTAATGATAATGTGTTTATGCACCAAATGTTATGAATGATTTACATACTTTTATATGGTCATGATTGATGTATGTGTTAATGCATGATATGTTTTAGTAATGTATGTTTTATATGATCATGATAATGTTATGAATGAGATGCGTCATGCTGCTTACGCTTAGATGCTAGTGGAAAATTTATGAGACTATTTATACTTGAATGAAATGATGATGGAATTGCATGAGGCTGCTCATGCTCGTAGGGCTTCCTAAGAATGAAAGGATGATAGACATCCATGAGGCTCCTCATGTTCGTATTAATGATTGAGTGGATGATTGATAATTATGTGCTTATATATATATATATATATATATATATATATATATATATATATATATATATATATATATATATATATATATATATATATATATATATATATATATATATATATGCATTCTTTATGTGATTGAGAATCTCACTCTTCTGTTGAAATGATGCTTTATACGACATCGTGTAGATACTCAAAAATAGTTCGGAATCAAAGTGAGTGAAGATGGAGTCTTCCTTTTATTTTATTAGAGTCGGCGTCAGTTTTGATGTGTAATACTTGAGAACAAAACATTATGTTTTAGTTATGTTTGTGTGAGATTATGTGAAATCTCTAATGATGTAATGGCTATAACTATTTTGTTTAAAAACATGATTATATTTTAAATGTTGATAATTGTTATGTGTCGAATTATTTCCGTTGTTTAAATTGAAAGTTGAATGTTTAAGACTTGCATGGTTCTTATAATTATAATTTTTATAATTTTTGTAAAAATATGTGTTGCATGTCAACTATATGAGCATGTTTATGTTGAGATCGTAATATCCTAACTACATGTATTTTGTTGATTACGCCTGCAAAGCCACATCACTCTTTGACTTACCTGCAACTCTTTTAGTCATTTTTTGTTCATGAGATTCAAGTGTCCCTTGAAGCTATTCTTTTGTAAATTTTGATAAATCTTTTGACTCTTCTATGGCTACCACCATGTGTTGAACTTCAGAGTCAAAGATCTCAAGATCATTGCAACAACTGATCAAGTTGTTAACGTTTCTCCACATACTTTGATTTGATTCACCAGTTTCGTAATCCTAGTGAAAAAATTAGTTATGATTTTATTGTCTTCCATCTGAACCAGTTCATACGTTCTTTTGTGAGTTTGTAACCTCACATTTTTCACCTTTTCTGCACCTCCAAAAGACTTTTTCAAAATTTCTCAAGCTTCTTTCACAAATTCTACATCACTCACCTTTTTGAAATTGTCTGGACTCATACGTTGATGAATTATAAAGAGAGCTTTATAATTATTCTTCTTAAATTTTTTGTGTGCAACCTCTTCTTCTTCTTCTATTGTGTTTTCTTCAAGAGGTTATAATCCTTTTTTCACAAGATCCTAATGATCTTGACAATAAAACACAACCTTCATTTGCTTGCACCAATTCTTATAGTTATCAACTTTCAGAATTGGAAGACTTGTTGAAAAATTTCTGTTTGGATAATTCATTGCCATCGTGATTTTCTTCCCTTGAATCGCTCAACCGGAGCTCGTATACCAGATGTTGGAAATCCACCAAAAATCTATGGAGAATTTCTATCAATCTTAATGAACAAGATTGTTATCAATACACAATAACAATGAAAGAACGAATTAGGGTTTGAAGAAAATAACGAGAAGATGATGATTTTCTATAGAGTTTCTCTCTGCCCACAAAGTGTGGAAAAATCTTATTCACTTGCAACCGCGAATTCTGTGAATATAAGTTGTACACAATAATAACGGTTACTCCCTCTATTTATAGTTTTAGGTTATCTTTCTTCCCAAGGCAAAGTCCAAAATACAAAAGCCCAAAATACTTATTTTGATCTAAGTCGAAATATTGTGTCAAACAACCTACTTCAACACTTCGACATCTAATACAACTCGACACACACATTAGACTATTTCGACACACTCTTATTTCTGTCGAACAACATACTATTTCGACACAAGAGATTAGCATATGCGTGTTGACTCCATCCTTATTTTTTTATATAGAGTGTCTATAATTTTAAAGTCACACTCTTAACAATACAATTCTGCTATGCCTAACTTTTAAGTAGTTTTTTATTTATTTAATTTTTGCAGAACATGCATAAATGATACATCTTACCCGTTAGCTATATCTATCCAAAATCCATTATACCCATACATAAATTTAACGATATCTTATTTTTTATCATTATCAAGCATTCAGACTGAGGAAGTCAATAACGAGTAGCAAAAATAACATTATTGACATTAATATTTGTAGACAGCGACAGCTTGGTTAGGTTATCTGAAGTAACTGTTGGGCGGTTGTAGGTAGAACAGAAGTATTCCTCTTTCACACACTTGCATATTTTCACACTAGTTTAATTACCTAGGACCACATTCATAGTTTTAGATATTATTGCAAATAAATGCATTGTTACGTGTCGTTTAATTCTTCCTATATATATTTGGTCATCTAGGACATTATTTTTACACCAAAACATCAAACTTTCTTAAATCCTATATCTTTGATATTTTCTCTAAAATGGATCATTTTGGAAGCATTACTCAGTTTCTTAAAGATAAGAATGTGTTGGTTCTTGGTGCTGCTGGATTCCTTGCAAAAAGTATAAATATTTTTAAGTTTTATATGTAAACAAAAAAATAAATCAAATGTATTTTGTGCTATTTGCTTAACAGTTTTTATATGGTTATATTTTTAGTTTTTGTGGAGAAGATACTAAGAGTGCAACCAAATGTGAAGAAAGTTTATCTTCTTTTGAGAGCTTCAGATGCTGAATCTGCTACTAAAAGATTGCATAATGAGGTATGTTTATACTCTCATTCAAATATAATTTTACATGATTGGTAAACATAATGAATAAATCATAATAAAAAATATATTTGGATTTTTTATTAATATTATTTAGTATAATTTTTATAATAATGTGTTCTTAAATCTTGTTCTTTTTTATAAAATGTTTTATGTCAAAAACTTTAATAATAAAGCTCTCAATTTTTTTTTGTTGAGAAATAGAGAGAATCATGACTCTCATTTTACATCGTTATCATTGCCAAAACATGATAATATTTTAAAATAATTTGAAATAGAAAATATTGATGTTTTTTTATTTGTGTAAAATTTATTTACACACTGCATGTTTATTAAACTCAACAAATATTGTTTTAAAATGAATAAAATGCAACTTCTTTTTGTTTCTTTTAAACCGTTACATGGTAAAAGTAATTTAGTTAAAATATTATTATTTTTCTTTTATTTTTATTTATTTATGATTCTTTCTTAGTATTGTAAGACAGAAAAGCATGTATAATTTAATTTTTTTGAACAATACCAAATTCATTTATTTTTGTGAAAACAGTACTGATATAATTTACTGTAGTAGATCAATGAATCTATAATATATGTATGACTTTATGACTGCATAGAGAAAAAGACTGTTTCTATCAACAAAATGAGGACTTCTGCCTACTTAATAGTTAAACTTAAAATTTAAAAAAAAATATTTAAAAAAATATTTTTTTTAGTATAAATTATTATTTTATTAAATATATATGATAAGAGTCCATCTTTAGTTTTTTTTATTATATAAAAGAGCCATATGTTATAAATTGTCTTATTCAAAAGGTACGGAAGAGTGCCCACTAATTAAAATTTTGTTATCCTATAAAATTTTGTGACGTGACTTAAGAGAATAAAATAACAGTCTAAATCAATTTTATACATATAATCAATCTAAATTTTTAAACTTGTTATTATGTCATTTAAATATTTTAAAAATAAAAATGTATTTTTTTATTAAATATATCTCTCTTATTAATTGAGAGCATAAAATATTTTTATACTGTTATTATATATTCCTTTTTTTTTTCTAAAATAAAATTGAAAGTTCAAAATTAATATTTTACACCCACCACAAAAATAAAATTTCCTCACCGCATGTGATTAAAGAAAAAACTAAATATTTATAAAAATTTAACGATTATATTTTATTTACAATGTAAAATTGTTTTATACAGTGAATATATTTATTATGATATTGATGTATAAGATTTTATGTTTGTATATGTAGATTTTGAAGAAGGACTTGTTCAAATTGCTGAAGGAAATTCATGGTGAAAAATTCAGTAGTTTTATTTCAGAAAAAGTGATTGTAGTGGTGGGAGACATTTCTGAGGAGGAGTTCAACTTGAGGGATTCAAATCTAGTTAAAGAGTTGTACAATGAAACTAATGTCATAGTGAATTTAGCTGCAACAACTAACTTTGATGAAAGGTATAATAAAGACTTATTATAACTCTTTGGAATCATATATTGTTACTTTCGAGGGTGTGACACTGTTTCAACAGTTATATAATTGCTTTAAATGCTAATATTATGATACACATGTAAATAAGTGTCAGAGATGAGTTAAATCAGTTTAAATTGACCGTATCTAACTTATTTATTTTTATTAAAAAATACAGATATGATGATGCATTGAAACTAAATACATTTGGAGTGAAGCATGTCTTAAACTTTGCCAAAAATTGTAATAATCTCACGGTGCTTGTCCACGTATCAACAGGTATGTATTTTTATTTTTCTTAAAATATTTGTGAGATAATCTTATTAAAGATATTCTTTCATTTTATTTTGGCAAAACAAATAACAAAAAATCTTAAAATATAAGCATTTATTTCTTCCTTAAATTTGCTTTTCACATTCTTTCATTCAAGCCAAACATATCATTACTTTTATCGTATTCATATTATATACCGACAAATAAGGCCATTTTAAGCAAAATTATAGGAGATTTAACTTTTCAACAAACTGAGGAGATTCTATTAAATTTGAATAATTTAAGTATAATTGCAATTTTGATTTTTTTTATTTAGTTTATTTTATTGATTTTGATCATTCTAATTTAAAAATTATTATTTTAAATTTTTTTTTTAAGTTTTTTTTTGAATTTTCGTCATGTTATTTTAAAAATTACGATTTTAGTCGTTTTTTTAAATTTTAAGTTGTAATTTTAGTCTATTTTTAAATTTTGATGATGAAAAAGAAATTAAAATTCAAAATAAAATTTAAAAAAGAGACTAAAATTATAACTTAAAACTTAAAAAAAAAAAACCAAAATCATTATTTTTAAAATGAAAACACGAAAATTCAAAAGAAAACATATAAAAGAGAACTGAAATGATGATTTTTAAAATTGAGGATCAAAATAAAGAAAAAATTTAAATAGAGAGATTAAACTTGTAATTAAACTAATAATTTATTTAAATATATAAATTTAAAATGAAATCTAAAATCCATATAATTAATATTTTATTTGAATTATTGTTTAATGAATCTCTTCTTAATTGTTATACTCTGACATCGTCTGATTTTATCCATAAATGCATGAATCCTTATACAAATGAATGCAGAAAACTCTGTTCATATTAAAGGCAGTTATTAGATCCCACCAACAAATCATAATGATAGGATTTTATTTTATAGAAAGTTGACTTAAATAGTGTTTTAGTTTACGTAAGATAGCGAATTTCTATTTTGGTTCTTGTTTTTTTTTTTTTTTTTTTCAAAAATTATAGGTTTTAAACTATAGACCTCTTGTTAAAATAATAATGTCTCTCCACCACACTACTTATTGCTTCATAAATAATTGCGATAAATATGTATATATTGGATATTATTATAATATTATTAATGATTTTAAATATTAAATAGTTAAGATATATATTATTATATTTAAGCTTATTTTATTTATTTATTTTCAATTTATTATTAATGACTGTTTAATAATTGTTTAATTATGTATTAAAATTTTAAGTATTATATATTAAAGTTAATATCCATTTTAAAATTTAAATAATACGTAAAAGTTATATTTATTTATACATTTATTTATTATGTATAAGAAATTTATATATTATTTATATATTAATACTGTTTATTTAAAATACCTATACATTTTCAATAATATAATTTTTTACAATATTTTATTTCAAAAATAAATATATGTTTTATTTAAAACTAATATTACATATTTACGTATTTAAACATGGATATATTTATTTAAAAATTCATTTTATATTAAAATTTATTTTATTTAAGAATAATATTTATTAGGTTAAATATCAATAATGATATTTTTTAGTATTTATTTAAATTATTTTATTTAAAACGTATATTTATTTCATGGAAAGAATTTTAATTTGAGTAAATTTATTAATTATATGCAAACAATTATTTCACAGTAAATATATTAAATATTTAATTTTATACTATTTTAAATATTAAATTAATAATTTTACTATTTAATATTTTAACTCTTAATATTTTAACTCGTTAAATAGTTATTTAGTTTATTAATTATTTAATATTTAATTAAAATGCTTAATATTAATTAAAATAATTAAAATATTTAATTAGCTTATTAAATTTAATAGTTAAATATACTTTAACTATTTAATACTTAAAATAATTAGTTTACTAAATATACCTTAACTATTTAATATTTAAAGTTATCAATTATTTAATAGTTAATTAATATAATTATTTAATATTTAATTAGTTTATTAAATTTAATATTTAAATATATCTTAACTACTTTATTTAATATTATTATTTAATATTTTAAACAAAATACAATCCATTTTAAAAAAAAATTGCACACAATTTTTTCCAACACAAATTATAATTATCATTTAACTATATTTGACATTTTAAACAAAACTTAATATCATTATATAAAAGACAATTTATTACTATTACAATAATATTCTGCTAATATCCAATATATATATATATATATATATATATATATATATATATATATATATATATATATATATATATATATATATATATATATATATATATATATATATTTGTTTTTTTTTATTAAGTTGATACATTTTAAGTTTTACTAAGCATACTACTTTCTAGAATTTTTTATCAAAGAACAAAAACCAATATTAATAAAAATTATCACATGCTTTAAATTTTTACCTAATTCCACGTTTAGTGGGTGGAATTAATACTTTTCAATATTTTAATGTACTAATGTTATTGATTATTAAATTCAGCATATGTATGTGGTGAGAAAGGAGGACTTATTGTAGAAGATCCATACAAAATGGGTGTGTCATTAAATGGAGTGACAAAATTAGACATTAATGTTGAAAAGAAAGTAGTTGAGGATAAATTGAAAATGCTTCAACAACAAGGAGCTTCTGAAAATGATATTAAATTTGCCATGAAGGATTTGGGCATCAAAAGGTTAGCATCAATAAAATTATTTATTAGTGCACCCGTCTCTAATTATAAAAGTCTCATAAGTTTTTTTTTTTATTTTTTATAAAATTCTCTTCAATTTGTAAAATTCATTAATTATTTTTGTCAAATATATTTTTAATTATTTTACATTTTTTTTACAATTTGTAATAAATATATTTATAAATATTAATTATTTCTCTTTCTTAAGAATATATTTATAAAATTGTACTAATAGTCGATAAATTTAATATTTTAATTAACTTTCTTAATTAGTGTAATTAGCTTATTATTATTATTATTATTATTATTATTATTATTATTATTATTATTATTATTATTATTATTATTATTAGTATTATTATGTCATTTTAGATATTTTAAAAAAAATATTATATTTGTTTTTTTGTTTCAAATTAAATGTTATTATAATTTATTTATTTTTGAAATAATATGGTTTAATTTGAATATAATTTTAGAGCAAAAATGCATGGATGGCCAAACACGTATGTGTTTACAAAAGCAATGGGAGAAATGCTTTTAGGAACAATGAAGGAAAATTTGTCCATTGTTATTGTGCGTCCTACAATGATTACAAGCACTTACAAAGAACCTTTCCCTGGTTGGGTTGAAGGAGTAAGGTAAATTAATCACCAATTCTCTCTTATGCAATTAAATTAATTAACTAATCATATTTGATTTAATCTCTTTTCTTTTTTCAGAACCATAGACAGTTTAATTGTTGCTTATGGTAAAGGAAAACTAACATGTTTCCTTGCAGACGTTAAAGCTGTTTTTGATGTGGTGAGAATCATTATTATATATAAAAAATTAATTTTTAAATTTATCAAATAATTAATGTATCTGAACTAAATAATTATGCAGATTCCCGCGGATATGGTGGTGAATGCAATGATAGTGGCTATGGTGGTGCATGCTAATAAACCTAGTGATAACAACATATATCATGTGGGTTCTTCAGTTGGAAATCCAGTTAGATATCAAAATCTCAAGGATTACACTTTCAGATATTTTACTGCAAAGCCATGTTTAGACAAAGAAGGAAAACAAATCAAAGTTGGCACAGTTACGGTTTTGGAAAACATGAATAGCTTCCAAAGATACATGTTCATTAGATACATGCTTCCACTCAAGGTTTTTCAATTTCAAATCCTAATTTATTAGTCAATTTATCGTGAAACTCACATGCGTATTAATCGGTTTGTGTTTTATCAGGGGCTAGAACTAGTGAATTCGGCTTTTTGTCACTTTTTTGATGGTACGTGTTTTGATATCAACAAGAAGGTCAATACCGTGATGCGCTTGGTTGATCTCTACAAACCCTATGTGTTCTTCGACGGCTTGTAAGTAAATAAATTACAATCAATCATAAATATTTATATAAATATATAAGATTAACGCTCTAATCAACATAACTACGTGACTAATACAATATGTTTTGTGGATAGATTCGATAATAAGAACGCTGAGAAGATGCAAATAGAAGCAAAACAAAGTGGAGTAGAGATGGATTTGTTTTACTTTGATCCAAAAATTATTGATTGGGAAGACTACTTCATGAATGTTCATATTCCTGGCATTGTCAAATATTGCTTCAAGTGAAACTATTATGAAATTTGAACTTGTTTGTAGTTTTTGTTTTTCAAAACATGAAACTCATTTGAGTTCAAAGTTATGCCAGCGAGTTTAATACTATAGGTGGTGTAATATTATGTTTTGAATTTTAATAAATATATATTACGTGTGGCGAATGTTTTAATTATAATCCTTGGTGTATGTTTGGCTAGGGATTGAGGAGGTGTGTTATTGTTTATAATACTATAGGTTTTTTTGGCAACTCATGATAGTATTCAGTTTTATACAACTTTCTATCCCATCTTTGGTTGTCTAATTAACTATGATGTGGGATTTAAGATGCTTTATTATTAATAAAATATTAAATTCTACCAATAAAATAATAACTTTTAATAAGACAATAAATTTATTTGATAAAAGTAATATTTGAATAGAAATAAATGAGAAATGCATAACAAACTTAGTTGTTAATCTTTTTTAAAATGACAAATTTAATCTTCTTAAAAATAACATCTATAGATCTATGGATATCATATTACTATGTATAACCCTTTGAATAATTTGTAAAAGATCCATTGTCTATGCGATTAGTGATCTGTGTGAAATCTATCCGACATACTTTATAAAAGTATTATAAATATCAATTTTTTAATGAAACATATAAAATAAAAACTTTGAAGCATAAAGAAGTTTGGTAAATTTCTCTATGATAGATTGCAAGAGTAGAAAATAATTTGAGTTTAAGGTTTGTGTTCTTCAATAATCATATTTATTGCAGAAAATAATTTGGGTAAAGTTTTGTATATTTATTTTATTTAACTAACTTTTTTTTTAATCAGAAACAAATTAATGCAAAAAATCATCGAGAATGTATTGCACCCAACATTTTTTCTTTCCCAAGATTCAATGAAACGGGGATCCATCATTTGTTCTTATTGATAGTGATGATGATGAATCAGATTTAAAATTTGTTATATATTTTCACTTTAGTATTCTCTGTAAACAATATAATATTTTGGGTAAACAATGTAGTTTGTAACGATTCTTTTTTTAAAATAAATTTATCTTATGACCCGATTTTATACATAAACCGGTAGGTATAATACACTAACTTTGAAAATAATAAAAGTGTAGATGCTGATGTTCGAACCCATGAGCAGATAACTTTACTCTCGGTTTTTTAAAAACTGGGCAGTAAATGGAAGCTTTTCATGACAGCTTTTTTTCCTCACTTCTGTAATTGAGGTTAAAAGCATTTCTCCTCTGAGGTTAAATGTGTTTTTGTAGTAGTGTTCATCTTAACATCGACCTTTTGTTAATGTTCGAAGGAAACATCCCCCACGATGTTTACTTTAATCACACAAAGGGAAAAATATCTCAATCTTAAGAATATACATGTCAAGACCAAATCTTGGATCCATCTCCCAAATGATATCAATGAGTTTATCCATGAAGGTTGAGAGAAACATAAGAAAGAGGGGTTTGAATTTGGTTTTCAAAAACTTTTTGTTTAGAAGTACTTTACACAAATAATCAGAATTAGAATCAAAGCTATAGAGAGAAATAATGGCATTTTCGATTTATATAGGTCCACCTTAGAAAAGGCTAATACTGTCCATCCGCCAAGGTGATTTTTCCTTAGAAAAGGTCTTAATCCACTAATCTTGAAAGATTAAAGATGCACAGGATACTTGTAACACCCTTATAAACCCAACGGATAATTCACGAATAATTATAACATCAAATCAAACATATATCACCAACAAGGGTGTCACATCTTCATATAAACATCATGTAATAGACATCCTGCCCCGTAACATGGGCTTTTTAATCATTTATAACAATACTTATTTTAAAAAGTCAACCACATCATTCAAACTTCATGGCGGAAATCATAGTCCCAAATTAACTGCATTTGGTTCATCAATATAAAAACATTTTTGGTGAGTATCACAAGTCAACCTCAAAAATATATCCATCATAATAAAACTCATAAGAATGTGTTTATCAAATCAACCGAAACTTTAATTCAAGTGTTTCCCACCTGATGTTACAATATCATAGCAAGGCCACTAGCATTAACGACAATAAACAAATAACTCCAAGATATCCTCAAACCTCTTCGAGCTATTCTTGGTTACCTGCAAGTTACCCACGCATAGAGGAAACATTTCCAAGCAGAAAGAGTGAGTAAATTATAATCATTATAAAATACATAATGAGTAGATATAGTAGTTATACACAACAATAAGAAACATCACATCATCAAAACCCATGTATTACTCATACCTTCACAACATCATCAATTAACAATCATCAATAAAACAATCATTAATCCACGCATCTCACCAAAACATCATTTAATCAATCATCATGCAATGTCACATAATGCAATGCGACTAGATTCATGCATGTGGTACCAAAACTTCACTGATGACACAATCACCATTTTCTCCAAAGATCTCCACCAATAATATTGATTCCCGCTTGGAACCAGAGCACATCACAACTTGCACCCAATCCACACTAGGGGATTGGAGCCATCAGTGGACTATTCGTCCTACAACTTCACTGGACTAGGGTCCTAACAAATCATCACTGGGCTTGGCCCTAACATATGACATGAATGTATGATGCGCAACATCTTAATAATAACACCATCACAACTAGTCAAAATACATCATCATTCATAAAATCATCATAATATCATCACATGCATCATGTTACACACATCATAACAGAATAATCACTGAATCATCTTATTCATCAAAGAATAGTTACTCGAAAAACACTCTATATGACCCATTTTATTCCACCAAAGTATAGTTCATTGTTTTAACTTCCTAACGCTTCGAACGACGCATCAAACAGAGTCCTAAAACTCAAGTTACAACACTTTAAAAAAATGTTACTGTTGTCCATCGCCTGGTGCTCGTCCGGCAAAGCAGGCTACTCGAATGAGGCTCTCCTAATGATGTGGGGGCGATAGCACCATCCTTATACAAAACTCCAGGGGCTCTATTTTCTTTTGTCTCCATCAGCCGATGAAGCACTTCGCTCCTCCTCCGACAGCTTCTCGCTTCTTCTTTGCCCGGTGAAACACGAGCGAGTGACCACCCTCCTTACAAATATCTAGGGGCTATGTTTTTCACCCCATCCCTTTGCCTATTTCTCGCCTGGCGCTGCTTAGATGAAGTTCGCTCGCCCAAAGAGGCACCTAGCTCCCCCGGTGACGCAGCACGAACATGACTTCCCAGTTACGATCTCTGCACTACACCAGTCCAATTTTTACACTATTTCATCATATTATAGGTCTCAAACCATCATAATTTCACTTAGTTTCATCATATAACAACAACACAAATTATCATACATCATGGGCATAAATTCTTTACAAGAAAACATCACAATTTCACCAATTTATCATCAAACATCATATTAACATCATCAACCCACAACCCTAACACAAACCTACAATTATCTAAGCCTTAAATCAATTATAATAACAACGATAAAATCCTCTTACCTTAGATTTTCTAGCAGCAATCTATTCCTCTTTGTGTTCTACTGAAATCCCTTAGCTCTTCACGTACCCTAGCTCTCCACAACATTCTTCTTTTTCCACGATTGCACATAATGAGACTATTTTCCCTCTATTCCTTGTTTAACCTTTGGACCCTTTCTATGGTCATTTCATCTTACCCTCACTTATATCACATTATTACCACCTTTCCCTCATAGCCTCTACCTCTTATTATTCTATTAAACTAATTAAAATATTCCAACTAATTATTCTAATTATCCCAGCTATTCTAAAAATACTCATTATCATCTTAATTCTCACTACCCCATCATATATCACACAAAACATCATATCAAGCATCATATTCATCAATACATCATATAAACATCACAAATGCGTCACAAAAACTCAACATGAATAAATCAAATAATTAAATAAATAATCTAATTAGTTCGGGGTGTTACAACTCTCCCTTACTTAAAAGAATTTTTGCCCTCAAAAATTCCCTGCCGAAAACAAAATCGAATAAGACTCTCTCATATGATCCTTGCATTCCAAAGTCCAACTTTCACCAGCTGGTCCACCCCACAATACCTTCACTAAGGTGAGTTCTTTACCTTGCAATTGTTTCACTTCTCGTCCTTCTATCTGTATGAGTGATGCTTCCACAGTCAGGTTATCTCTCACCTGTACATCATCCATTTGAAGCACATACGAAGGATATGGAATGTATTTTCTCAACTGAGACACATGAAACACGTCATGAAGATTCGCAAACCACAGAGGTAAATTAATCTGATAGGCTACCTCAACTATATTCTATGATATCTGATATGGACCAACAAAATGTGGTGTAAGCTTTCTTGACTTCAAAGCTCTACCAACACTAGTCACTGGAGTGACTCTTAAAAACACATGATTGTCTTTTTGGAATTCAAGTTCCTTCCTCCTTTTATCACAACAACTCTTATGAAGAATCTAAGAGGCCTTCATCCTCTCTTGGATCATCTTTATCTTCTTAGTTATCTCTTGCATAATATCAGGTCCGAGCACAACACTCTCACTTGAATCATACCAGCACAATGGAGTTCTACACCTCCTACCATACAACGCTTTATATGGTAACATCCCAATACTAGAATGGAAATTGTTGTTGTATGTAAACTCAATCGATGGTAAGTGACTATACCAAACACATCCTTATTCCAACACACAAGCCCTCAACAAATACTCCAAAGATTAAATAGTATTCTCTGTCTGACCGTCCGTCTGTGAATGATATGCAGAACTCAACTTCAACTTAATACCAAAAGCATTCTGAAAACCTTCCCAGAATATTGACGTAAACCTTAGATCTCTATCTGACACGATACTCGAAGGTATTCCATGCAATTTCACAA
This sequence comes from Vicia faba, assembly GCA_948472305.1. NCBI lineage: Eukaryota > Viridiplantae > Streptophyta > Magnoliopsida > Fabales > Fabaceae > Vicia > Vicia faba. The sequence continues at coordinate 183,686,750 of OX451741.1, read as the reverse complement.
TCTCATCAATGTACATCTCATCTAGCTTCTCCATAAGATGATTAATCTTCATTGGTAAGAAATCCGAGAAGGTCAGAAGTTTGATTTGAAATTGGTTCATAGATTGGTTTAATAAAAGTGTATTTAATGATTGTAGTATATCTGAGATACTTAAATGGTTGTCGTACGAGTCAAAATTTTGTGTCATTACTTGGACTACATACAACATTGGTCATTATATCTTTTATACAAAATCAAAAGATGATCGTAGTACAATGCAAAATAGTGGGGTTATGGTTGAAGCCGAATCAATGTATTTCTCTAGTTCAAAATATAAGAATCCTATATTGGCAAGTACCGTGTTTTATGGTGTCATTGATGAGATTTGGGAGATTGATTATGTTATTTTTAAATTTTCTTTATTTAAATACAAATGGGTTCCCAATAATAGTAATGGTGTACACATTGATAACTTAGGATTCACCCGGGTCGACCTTGGCAAGGCATCTTTTATGACTGAACCATTCATCATGGTTTTTCAAGCAAAATAAGTTTCCTATGTTACTGACCATCGAACATATAGAGGAAATGGTCAATCATACTCCAAGAAAAACCCATTCCTCTTAGTGATGAAAGTCTTGATATTCCGTCCACACCTTTTTTACACAACACAAGTTCCTACCTCATATGATGAAGTTGATGGAGATGATGTCTATACTATTCGAATCGATCATGAAGAAGGCATTTGGGAAAATTAACAGGTACGTAATTTATTCTTTATTCATAATATATTCATGTATGTTATAGTTTCCAAGTGTTTTTACTAACAAATATAATCATTTGAAATTATAGGTCTTTAGAGTCAAGAGACCAAGAGACAAGACACCAAGAGACAAGATACCAAGAGACAAGATTGCGATATGTATGATGAATTATAGGTCTTTATGTAATATGTAAACTGTAGATTGTTTGTTCTGATAAATTGTAGGATGTTTGTGTATGGTACAATTGAATATGATACAATTATGTGATATATTATGAATATGATATAATTAATATTATTCAGATAACTTTATCACAAATGTGAGTTTTATTTTCTGTTGTGATATGGTGAACAATAATATAGGTTAAAAATGGGATGAATTATAAAAGCAGGATAATATCTGTTAATTATGCGGAATATTTAACAACAGTTATAGTCATAACCATTATAATATCTCGCACGCTTTCTAGAAAAAAATAAATATCAAAATGGCACATCTAGGAATCGAACCTAGAACCATTAAATTTATCACAACGGATGTTTGGAAAACCGTTGTGATAAGGGGCGCGCTTTCCAGTTTATCACAACGGCTACTTGACCATGATTGTAAGTATCGTATATTTAACGACACTATACATAACAACGTTTGTGCCTGCGTTGCTGTATATCTTTCCAAACCGTTGTTAATTGGGTTTTCCATAGTAGTGGACATACAAGAGGAAACCCTTACGGGTTTAGAGATTGTAACAAAACGTCCATTGCGAGAAGGCTCATTATGAAGGATAGGATCTAAATAAAACATCCTATAGGAGGGCTCCTGCGAGAGGTTCTAAGATTTTTCTACACAACCCCCCACAAGGGTGGCTTCTAAAGGTATCATGGGTAACACATAAGGGCAAAGGCACAAGGGCCTACTTTAAGTGGAGCCTCTGTGTAGATCAAGAATTTTGTCTTATATGTCATACAAGGTCTCAACATGAAATTTTATTTTTGGGGTTATACAAAAAGTCATTGGTTAAATCCCAAAGTCTTATCTCCAAGAGAGTCTATCCCTCTAAAGACATTCCTCGGAATTCAACCCACTCTAGACGAAGTTGTCGCAAAAACTCATAGGATTGTTAAACCCCCTTGGCCAATTGACAATCCTTCATCTAAGATTTTATAACATGTGAATAAAATCTCACCAACAAATATAATATGATAACAAATATAGTAAAAACAAATAACATGCATAAAAAGCAATAAATAAAACAAAAATATAGAAATTATAACAAAAGAAAAACCCAAGAAGTCCTAAAGCTAAAGGAAGGATAAACTCTAACTTAAGAGGTTTCCCAACAGAGTCGTCGACTGTCGTAACTGGCAAAAAATACGAGAGTTGCCACCATTATTTTTATCCTAAGGACGAGAAAATAACGAATAACCCTAAATTTTCAAAGATTTCTAGGTTCGCGAGTTGGTTAGATAAAGGGAAGGTGTTATGCACCCTTTATCTCCCTTGTACTCAAGGGGTCCTCTTTAGATTTAGGACTTATGGGGAATATTTATAATTATTGTGTTATTATCACATGAAATTAAAAGATTTAATTTTTTAGTTAGGGGACTCGCCTTGGTTTTAACCGTGTGCCTACGTATCCTCTTGCGAAGAAATCATAGTTTATTTCGTAGTTTGTATGTGTTTGGTTAGTTTTTTTATAGGATTGTATAGAATTTTTTTCGAATACTCCTTTAAACTTTGTCTGAGTTTGAAAATTGAGTGAATATAAGCACAGTTAAAATTTAATTAGAAAGCGGTACTATTTATAAATATGCACATTGTTAGATTATTAACTAATTCATCTAATTGTATGTGGATATTGATGATTGAGTGGATGATTGATTATTTATGCGCTTTATATGTGTGTGTATATATATATATATATATATATATATATATATATATATATATATATATGCATTCTTTATGTGATTGAGAATCTCACCCTTCGGTTGGAATGATGCTTTATACGATATCGTGTAGATACTAATAAATAGTTCGAAATCAAAGTGAGTGAAGATGGAGTCTTCCTTTTATTTTATTAGAGTCGGCGTCAGTTCTGATGTGTAATACTTGGGAACTAAACATTATGTTTTAGTTATGTTTGTGTGAGAATATGTGAAACCTCTAATGATGTTATGGCTATAACTATTTTGTTTAGAAACATGATTATGTTTTAAATGTTGATAATTTTTATGTGTCGAATTTTTTTCGCTGTTTAAATTGAAAGTTGAATATTTAAGACTTGCATGGTTGTTATAATTATAATTTTTATAATTTTCGTAAAAGTATGTGTTGCATGTCAACTGTATGAGCAAGTTTATGTTGGGATCATAATATCCTAAATACATGTATTTTATTTTACTATGATAATTACATGATTATACGCGGGGAATATTTAGGGAATTATAGAACCACTTTCCCTTTCCTTTCTTTTCTTTTGTTGATTACGCCTGCAAAGCCACATCACTCTTTGACTTACCTGCAACTCTTTTAGTCATTATTTGTTCATGAGATTTAAGTGTCCCTTGAAGCTATTCTTTTGTCAATTCTGACAAATCTTTTGACTCTTATATGGCTACCACCACGTGTCAAACTTCGGAGCCAAAGATCTCAAGATCATCGCAACAATTGATCAAGTTGTTAACGTTTCTTCACATACTTTGATTTGATTCACCAGTTTCGTAACCCTAGTGAAGAAATTAGTTATATTGGTCCACCCTAAAATACCTTCACTAAGGCGGTGTCTTTACCTTGCAATTGTTTCACTTCTCGTCCTTCTATCTGCATGGGTGATGCTTCCACAGTCAGGTTATATCTCACCTGTACATCATCCATTTGAAGCACACGCGAAGGATCTGGAATGTATTTTCTTAACTGAGACACATGAAACACGTCATGAAGATTCACAAACCACAGAGGTAAAGTAATCTGACAGGCCACCTCACTTATCTTCTCTTATAAATGATATGGACCAACAGAATATGGCGTAAGCTTTATTGACTTCAAAGCGCTACCAACACCAGTCACTGGAGTGACTCTAAAAAACACATGACCGTCTTTTTGGAATTCAAGTGCCTTCCTCCTTTTATTATAATAACTCTTCTGATGAGTCTGAGAGGCCTTCATCCTCTCTTGGATCATCTTTATCTTCTCAGTTGTCTCTTGCACAATCTCAGGTCCGAGCATAACACTCTCACCAGAATCATACCAACACAATGGAGTTCTACACTTCCTACCATACAACGCTTTATACAGTATCATCCCAATACTAGAATGGAAATTGTTGTTGTATGTAAACTCAATCAATGGTAAGTGATTGTCCCAAACACCTCCTTGTTCCAACACACAATCCCTCAACAAATCTTCCAAAGATTGAATAGTCTTCTCTATCTGAACGTCTGTCTGCGAATGATATGCAAAGTTCAACTTCAACTTAGTGCCAAAAGCATTATGAAAACCTTCCCAGAATTTCGATGTAAACCTCGGATCTCTATCCGACACGATACTCGAAGGTATTCCATGCAATTTCACAATCTCATCAATGTACATCTCATCTAGCTTCTCAATAGGATGATTAATCTTCATTGGTAAGAAATGACCGACTTAGTCAACCTATCCACTATCACCCAAATTGAGTCATTGCCTTTAGAAGTCTTCGGCAAACCCGACACAAAATCCATAAAGACACCGTCTTATTTCCACTCTGTAATACTCAAATGTTGTATAAGATCCATAGGCTTCTGATGTTCAATCTTCGACTTCTGACAAGTCAAACAAGCATAAAAAAATTTAGCGATTTCCTTCTCCATAATAGGCTATCCAAAATAACTTCTTTAAGTCTTGATACATCGTTGTAGCACCGGATGAATACTTAACCCGCTTTGATATCCTTCTTCAAGGATACTTCTCTTAAGTTCTGGAATATCTGGATCACACACTCTAACTTCGAACCGCATCACATCATTATCATCAACTTTGAACTCACCTTCATTACCTTGGTTAATCAATGTCAACTGGTCAACCAATTTCAAATCAAACTTCTGACCTTCTCGGATTTCTTCTAAAATACCACTAGTCAGTTTCAACATTCCCAACTTCATACTATAGGGAGTCTCTTTACATGCTAAGCTCATATCTCTAAACTGTTCGATCATTTCCAACTCTCAAACCATAAGCATCGACATATGTAACAACTTCCTACTCAACACATCAACCACCACATTTGCTTTACTTGAATGGTAATTCAAATCAAAGTCATAATCCTTCAACAATTCAAGCCACCTTCTCTGTCTCAAATTTAATTCTTTCTGATCAAACAAGTACTCCAAAATCTTATGATTACCGAACACTTCAAATTTAGAGCCAAAAATATAATGTCTCCAAATCTTCAACACAAACACCACATCTTCCAGCTCTAAGTCATGCATAGGATAATTCCTTTCATGAAACTTCAATTGTATGGAAGCATAAGCAATAAGTTATCCATTTTGCATTAGCACTCCACCAATACCCATCTTAGACGCATCACAATACACCACAAAAGATTCACTCGGATTAGGAAAAATTAATAACGGGGAAGTCGTCAACTTCTTCTTCAATTCTACAAGACTTTCTTCACACGCGACATCCCACACATAAGCTTGGCCCTTTTGGGTCAACTGAGTTAACGGTAATTCCAACTTAGATAATCCTTCAATGAACCTTTGATAATAACCTTCTAAACCAAGAAAAATTTGAATATCAGTTGTAGACCTCAGAGTCTCCCATTGCAACACTGTGTCAACTTTGGAAAGATTCACAACAATCCCACCACTAGAAAGCACATGGCCATGGAAACTCACTTCCTTCAACAAAAACTCTCACTATGACAACTTTGCATACAAATTCTTTTCCTTCTGCACTTACAACACAGTTGGTAAATGCTCAACATGTTCTTCCTCGGATTTGGAATAAATCAAAATACCATCAATGAAAATCACAACAACTTATCCTGCTATGAATAGAAAGTTCTATTCCTATATTCCATGAAAACACATGGGGAATTAGATACACCAAAAGAAATCAGAATTTACTCATAATGACCATACCTCATTCGAAAAGCAGCCTTCATAATATCATCTGGTTTAAAACGAATCTAATGATAACTTGACCTTAAATCAATCTTGCTGAAAACACGAGCACCCATTAACTAATCCATAAAATCATCAATCATCAGAAGTGGATACTTATTCTTAATCATCACTTTATTAAACTTCTTGTAGTCCACGCATAATCTCATACTTCCATCTTTCTTCTTGACTAACAACACAGGCGCACCCTACGATGAAACACTCGGTCGCACGAACTTCTTCTCGAGCATCTCTTCTAGTTATCTCTTCAATACACTCAACTCAGAAGCTATCATTCTATAAGGAGCCATTGATATTAGACATGTACCTGGCATCAAGTCTATAGAAAACTCCACTTTACGTTCAGGGGGTAAATCACTTATATTGTCTAGAAACACCTTTGCAAATTCACAGACAACGGGTAATTCAACACTTGCAGCTTCACGATCAACTTGCAGTGGCACAAGCATTGTAAATATCAGGGCTTCGTATCCCATAAGTTCATCACTTGCTTAATAGACAACAACATAAATTCTCCATTATCAGCAAACTTAAGGAACCTCAAAGTCTTATTATAACAATTGATGTGAACATAGTTGAACTCCAACAAGTTCATCTCAAGAATAACATCAATTTTGTGTAAGGGAAGACACACAAAATCCATCACAAAACTCTTGCCATAGATAGTCAAAGGACATTTTAAACAAACACAAGTTGTAGTAACAACACCACTAGTAGGATTATCTATTACCATACTACCATTCATATTAGACAACTTCAGTCCCAACATGTTAGCACATTCACGCGAAATAAACAAATGAGTAGTACTAGTATCAATAATAGCAAACAATTCAAAGTTATTAATCAAAGAAGTACCTCGAATCAAGTTGTCCTTCTTGGAATCCTTTAATCCACTCAAAGCAAACACTCCCCTGTTAGTCTGGGAAGCAGCGTCCTTCTTCGACTTCTGACACTGGCTACTGATATGACCATGATTTCCACAATTGAAATAGGATGGATTGTCGTTCTTGCATTCATGAGCACGATATCCTATCTTACCACACTTGTATCACCTCAACACCTTATTCTTACACTCATTGGAACGGTGACCCTGTTCACCCCAAATATAATACTCGACAGGAGTGGGAGCTCCTCCCTCACTTGTATTTTTCCCATCATAAACCTTTTGCTTTTCTTTATCAATTGGAGCATCATAAGGCTTCTTACGGTCTGGATATTGTTTTCCCATTTTCTCGTTCAAACTCTTATAGTGAGCTGAATGAGCTTTACTATCTTCTTTATAGATTCTACAGTTGTTCACCAACTCTGGAAACACATTGATTTACTGATATCTGATTGCCCATTTTGATTTATGGATGTAAACCATTCTCAAACTTAATACACTTCGAGAACTCAGCAGTTGCCTCATTGTACTATGGATAGTACTTTTCCAATTCCATAAACTTTGAAGCATATTCAATCACAATCAAATTTCCTTGTTTCAGCTATAGAAACTCAATCTCTTTCTTCCCGCGTACATGCTCTAGGATGTACTTCCTTAGAAACTCCATGCTAAACACAACCCAAGTGATGACTTCACCCACCGCTTCCAATCTCTGACGGGTACCAACCCACCATTCATCGGCTTATTATGTCAGTTGATTCGTACCAAACCACACCTTCTGTACCTCTAAGAAATTCATGACATGAAAAATCCTTTCAATCTCCTTGAGCCAAGTTTGTGCTCCATTAGGATCATATCTACCTTTGAAAACAGGTGGATGGTTCCTCTGAAACGTCTCCAAAACACGAGATTCATCATTCCCGCCAAATTAGGTTGATGTTGCACAGCTTGAGCAACAACCTACAAAGCAACAACAATTGCATCATTGTTTCTTCCAGCCATTCTACACATAGAAAATTAACGTCAGAAACACGTATCTACTGTGCACTCACACTAATTGGCTGATAGGACATGCACACCATAATAAAACCTGGTTGGACGGACCGACCTGCTTTGATACCACTAATGTAACACCCTTCTAAATCCAACGGATAATTCACGAATAATTATAATATTAAATAAAACATATATCACAAATAAGGGTTTCACATCTTCATATAAACATCCTGTAATATACATCATGCCCCGTAACACGGGTTTTTAAATCATTTATAATAATACTTATATTAAAACGTCAATAAAATTATTCAAACTTCACAATGGAAATCATAGTCTCAAATCAACTTCATTTGGTTCATCAATATAAAAACCTTTTTGGTTAATATCACAAGTCAACCTCAAAAATATGTCCATCATAATAAAACTCATAAGAATATGTTTATCAAATCAACTGAAACTTCAATTCAAGTGTTTCCAACCCGATGTTACAATATTAGAGCAAGACCATTAGCATTAACGGAAATGAAAAAATAACTCCAAGATATCCTCAAACCTCTATGAGCTATTATTGGTTACCTTCAAATTACCCACATATAGAGGCACAATTTCCAAGCAGAAAGGGTGAGTAAATCATAATCATTATAAAAGACATAAAGAGTAGATATAATAGTTATACACAATGGCAAAAAACACCACATCATAAAAACCTCATGTATTACTCACACCTTCAAAGTGTAACATACCCTAAAAACCACACAAATAGTATGGCATAACGGGAGTAAGTCAGCATGCATATTAGACAAGGGCGTCACATTTACTTCACGACAATAATACAAATACACTGGACATATTCATAACACGTATTTAGAATCCTGTTCCATAGAATAACACATATGCGTCTCGCAACGGAATAATTCTCAACTCAAAATAATAATACTAATGATTGAAATCCTATACTGATAATCATAACATAAAGTATTAGGCACTAAAGGCCATCATCACATATATATTAATCCAACATAAATATCCAAAGAATATAACAATATCTCTCACATAAACATGAATATAATAAAAATAACATGAACCCAAACATTATCCGTGTTACATAGACCAAAGCATGACTCTCTACCTAGTAAAACGGATAAATAAAGGACTACCTTCTCCAACTACTCCTTGCTAGAAGCACCACGGCTACCCTCGGTAGCTGAGCGATGTCGTCTAACCCATCATTTCAACAGAAGGGTAAAAATTCATATAATTAGATAAATATATAATAATAAGTAATTGCATAACATACATACATCAATTGAACTCATCACACTTCACATAATCATGCATTCAAAACATTCTAACACAATTCATATGATTACATATACAACATTGCTCAATGATTCATGATTCAAAGATAAGCAATCACAAAATACCACATATGTAACATTCACGCCAATATTACATAATCCATACTAATTCAACCTTACACATAGACACATGTGACTCAAATACAACTCAATGCAATATGAATGTGGTACCAATTGTTATCCTTACTGGTCTTATCAGGTCCATCTCTCAGACAGATAACCACCAAAAAGTTCGTCCTCTAATCTTCAAACCAGTCCTCTAGGTTTGGGACAAGTCAATAATTTCCACGGAATTACCAAAAATTGACTCTTGACAAGTCATGATGCATGTGCAATCTCAACAATCATATGCAATTAAGACCATCTCTCAATCTTAAGTATACAAGCATACATCACATAATTTAACACATTTGAATTATCTTCACCAAATTGCACAACATACATATTTCATGTCATAAATCACACACAATGCATACTCATAAAATTAATCATCTCAACACATCATTATAACATGTATCAAACCGATTCTAATCATGTTATTCAACTTTATCATCATTTCACATTATTCTCATACACAAAATCAAGTATCATGTTTCTCATCAAAAGTCATCCAAAACCAATAAAAAACACATCAAATAAATTATTAAAATTCTTATAAATAAATAATAAATCATAATAAATACAAGACTCCATCCAATCAAAAAAAATATTAAAAAAATTGTCCCTGTCTGTGCTAAGTGGCTACCTGCGTGCTAAGCGGCCTCACGAATATGCAGAAAAATCTGCTACGGACATCATTATGTCCTTCACAAAAAAGTTTCACAAAATCCATTCCAAAAATCCATTTATCATCATTTAAATGTATTATAAGATATATCAAACATATAGTATCAAATACAAACATAAAAACATGATTTCCAACATCAGTTTCATGATTCTACATTCAAATCCTAACATGTCTAAATCTAGAAATTGAAGAACAAACTCCTAGTTTTATGTTACTACCCATCACATATCATTACATATACCCATAAATAGATGAATATCCACCCTTACCTTAGATGTAGATATTCTAGGGTTCTATCTTCTTTTCTTCTCTTTTCTCCCTTTTCTCATCTTTTCCTCTTTCTTTTCTTCTCTTATTTTTACAATTCTCTTTCTTTATTTTACAAAACCTCTTACTAAATCTAGTTTTCACTAATGGACTTATCTCATATCCACACTAATTCATCACCAAGGCCCAATTACTTAATATCTCTAATTTCATTTTTACTAACCTAAAACACAATTAAACAATTAATTCAAATACTCATATATTCATAAAATCACACAATTTAATCAATTAACATATCAAATAATAATTAACAAAATAAATACTAATAAAATAACTAGTAATTAAAATTGGGGTGTTACAACTCTCCTCCACTTAAAAGATTTTTGTCCATGGAAATCATCTCAAACAAACAACTTAGGATAAGACTCTCTCATATGACTCTCAAGTTCCCAAGTCACATTTCCACCCGTCGATACTCCCCAAACTAACTTCACCAAAGCAATATCTTTACCATAAAGTTGTTTCATCTCCTGACCCTCTATTCGCATAGGTAATGTTTCTACAGTCAGATTATCTCTTACATGTAAATCATCTAATTGAATCACATGAGACAGATCCACAATATATCTTCTCAACTGAGACACATGAAACACGTCGTGGAGATTAGCAATTGAAGGTGGAAAAGCAATATGATAATCCACTTCACCCACTTTCTCTAGAATCTGATAAAGACTAATAAAACGCGTCTTCAACTTACGCGACTTCAAAGCTTGACCAACACCCGTTACTAGAGTAACTCGAAGAAACACATGATCTCGCTTCTTAAACTCAGGTGCTTTCCTCTTCTTATCATGGTAACTCTTATGACGATTATGAGAATCCTTCATCTTCTCTTGAATCATATTAATCTTATTTATAGTCTGCTGAACTATCTCAGGTCCAACCACATCACTCACTCCATATTCATACCAACGCAAAGGCGTCTTACACCTTCTACCATATAAAGCCTCAAACGGTTCCATCCCAATAATCGAATGGAAACTATTGTTATAATTAAACTCAATTAAAGGAAAGTAATTATCCCAAGTACCTCCTTGTTCCAATACACATGTTCTCAATAGATCCTCAAGTGACTGAATCTTCCTCTCAGTCTGACCATCTGTTTGCAGAGGATAAGCAGAACTCAAACACAACTTCGAACCTAAAGCAATTTACAAACCTTCCTAAAATATCGAAGTAAACCTCGTATCTCTATCTGATGCAATGTGTTATACCCCAAAATTTTCTCTCTCATTTTGCTCAAGACATGTCCATTGAGATCCCCAACTTGCCCTAGGATGACTAAGAATTGACCAGACAAATTCTCCTCCTAAGGCAATAAACCTCTAACTAAGGTTTCAATTTTCATCAAGGTTTGTGAGCTCCAAGGGTCCCCAAATGTTTTCCATGGCCCTAATATGTCGTCAAGATCATCCATGACAAATTTCATGCCCTGCACAACAAGTTTGCTCAGTCAACTGCTCAAATGCCTGAAAATCAACTGTACTAGGTCAAAAGTCAATTGTGGCCTATATATAGTCAAAATTCAAGGTTTTTGGTCAACATCAACATTTTGAAGTAATATCCATCATTTTATCAAGGGTTGATCATGATTCCTCAAGAAATGCTCCTAACTCATCAAAAGTCAAAAATGGCAAATTAGGGTTTCCATAGGAAAAGTCAACCAAACTTTGACCAGGCATAACTTTCTCATACTTAATCAGCAATTTTTCCACCAAAGCTCATTTTGAAGAGAATCTAATTCCCTACAACTTCTCTTCATCCCTCAAGATCAAGAAATGCCTCAATTAAAAGATACAAACTCACATTATAGGTCTTATTATTATTTTTGTACTATTATTCTTGTTATTATGCAACTGTTCCCGGTTTGTAATAGCCTAATTAGGATTTTAATTTCCGCATTTTACATTTTCAGTCAGATATAATTATAATTTCCCCGAAGCTTTGTAATAGCCGTAGGTTTTACTTTTCGCACTATATTATAAGCCTATATATAAACTGCTAGTAAATTAGGTGTGTATGGCAAGAACTAATCAATTAATCTTAGATCACTAACATCAAGATAAAAATACTTGAAAAAGCACACTATTGCGCACTTGCACCCCTAAGGTATTTCCCATTTTGGTTGCCTTCGGAAATGGTCATGTCCCTCGAACGTAGGGATACTCTTAGCAAAGACATTCAGTTCAAAAGTCATCATCAAGATCATAGTCCCTTAAATGTCCCTCGAGTTTCCTACGAGAAATGATCTTGTCCCTCGATGTTGCCTACGAATATGATGACAGTCCCTTCGAGCTGCTAAGGTATCCTTACATGTTGCCTTCAATGACCATAAACGCCCCTTACGATAGTCCCTCAACATCCGATGATAAGGCTGTCTACTCACTAATAGTAGGATAGCACTATCTAAAGGAAAGGAGGAAAAGAATGCCCTTTTTCGAGTAGGTAGATAGTTCTTAAGTACTTGCTCAAATCTAATTCACTTTCACACCACACTTTCAAAAATCTTTTCAAAATACGCTTTATCACACTCTTGAGGACTGATACAAGAGTTATCGTAAAGCAAACAAAAACTTTTCAAAACATACAAACACGAAAGCAATTTTCAAAAAATGAGAAAGTACCTAAGAGCCCATGGAAAAACATGGATGGAAAGGGTGCTAGCACCTTCCCTTTCCATAATCTACCCCCTTACTCAGAAAATCTTGAAAAAGGTCTTTTTCTGTTCTTTTCACCCTTTCCTTTGTTGGATAAAAGAAAAGTCGGCGGCGACTCTTTCTTACTGCAACATTTGCGAATACAAACGCAAAACCAGTATTAAACAGTAGGTTCTTTCACCATATCACACAATGCTAGATGGAATACCATGCAAAATTACAATCCTCTCAATGTAAAACTTTACAAGCTTCTCCATCGGATAATCCATTCTCATTGGAATAAAGTGAGCAAATTTTGTCAACCAGTATGCAATTACCCAAATAGCCTCAAAATTACTCGGTGTTCTAGGTAAAACAAACACAAAATCCATAGAAATACTATCCATTTTCATTCAGGAATAGATAACGGTTGCATCAAACCAGACGATTTCTGATGTTCAATCTTCGACTTCTGACAAATAAAACAAGAATACACAAGTTCCATAATCTCTTTCTTCATACCTGGTCTCCAAAATAATTTCCTCAAATCCCGATACATCTTAGTAGCTCCAGGATGAATACTCAATCCACTACGATGCCCTTCCTCTAGAATACGCCTCGTCAAATCAGCTATATCTGGAACACAAACTCTATTACGAAATCTCATGATACCATTCTCATCAATCCAAAAATCACCACCTCGACCTTGATTGATCAACGTCAACCTATCCACCAAAATCAAATCAAATTTATGACCTTCTCGAATATCATCAAGAATGCCACTACTAAGCTTTAACATACCAAGGTTAACTTTAGAAGAAGTCTCTTTAGAAACCAAACTCATATCTCGAAAATGTTCAAGTAATTCCAACTCTCACACCATCAACATTTACATATGCAAGGACTTCCTACTCAATGCGTCAGCCATAACATTCGCTTTACCCGGATGGTAATTCAAACCAAAATCATAATCCTTCAAGAATTCTAACCATATTCTTTGCCTTACATTCAACTCTTTCTGATCAAACAAATATTTCAAACTCTTTTGATCACTAAACACATCAAATCTTGATCCAAACAAATAATGCCTCCAAAGTTTCAACACAAACACAACAAAAGATAACTCTAAATCATGAGTCGGATAATTCCTCTCATGCACTTTAAGTTGCCTTGAAGCATAAACCACAACTTGTAGATTATGCATCAACACACCACCTAAACCCATCAATTATACGTCACAATACACAACAAGCGGTTCTACTGGATCATGCAAAATCAAAATAGGAGCGGTTATCAACCTTCTCTTAAGCTCTTGAAAACCAGCTTCACACTGTGCAGTCCAAATAAAAGCTTGACCCTTCCTTGTCAATTGCGTTAATGACAAAGCTAACTTGGAAAATCCTTCAATAAACTTCCGATAGTAACCTGCTAAACCAAGAAAACTTCTAATCTCAGAAACAAATTTCGGAGCTTCCCATTGAGACACAACCTCAATCTTCGACGGATCAACATCAATACCACCACTTGATATCACATGACCAAGGAAACTCACCTCCTTCAACCAGAACTCACACTTAGAAAACTTAGCTTATAACTGCTTCTCTTTCAACACAGATAACACAATCTTCAGATGTTCATCATGATCTTCTTCATTCTTTGAATAGATAAAAATATCATCAATGAAAACAACCACAAACTTATCCAAATACTGATGAAAAATCCTGTTCATATATTCCATAAATAAACCATGCACATTGGTCACACTGAACATCATCACAGAAAACTCATAATGACAATACATTATTCTAAAAGCAGTCTTCTGAATATCTTCAACCTTCACACAAATATGATTATACCCAGACCTCAAATCTATCTTGCTAAACACACTAGCACTAACTAACTGATCCATTAAATCATCAATCCTCATAAGTGGAAACTTATTCTTAATAATCATCTTGTTCAGTTGCCTATAATCCATACATAACCTAATATAACCTTCCTTCTTCTTAACCAACAAAACAGGCGCACCCCACGATTACACACTAGGACGGATAAACCTCTTCTCAAGAAAATCCTATAGTTGACTCTTCAACTCTTTCAATTCAGATGCTGACATCTGATATGGAGCCATCAATACCGGACTAGTTCCTGAAATTAAATTGATCATAAACTCCACGTCACGCTCTGGCAGCAAATAACTTACATCTTCAGAAAATACCCCAGGAAAATCACAAACTATTGCTAATTCACCAATCGTGTATTTCTCACCAATTTCCAATGTTGCCATCAAAGCCAACAACACAGCACCATCCTGCACAAACCCATTCACTGGCTTGACAGATATAAACAAATCTCTCTCAAAACTAGAATCAAGAAAGATAATTGTCTTATCAAAACAGTTGATATAAACATGATTGTATTCCAACCAGTTCATCCTAAGAATAACATCAATTTAATCTAATGGAAGACACACTAAATCAACTCTAAAGTCTTTACCAAAAATACTCAACAGACAATTAAAACACACATACAAAGTAGTCATTGAACTCATAGCAGGAGTGTCAATAACCATACTTCCATTTATATGAGATAACTTAAGATTCAAATTCTTAACACAATTCAAAGAAATGAAAGAATGTGTCACGCCAGTATCAATAATAACAATCAAAGGTGTACCATTAACAAAACACATACCTCAGATTAGTATATCCTCAACAGTAGTCCCGAACCAGATAGAGCAAACACTTTCCCTCTATCTTGGTCCTTCTTCGGCTTGTCACACTTGAAACTAATGTGACCTTTCTCACCACAGTTATAATAAGTCACACTCGAAACTCCTCTGCAATCATGAGACTTGTGACCTAGCTTGCCACACTTGAAACACTTCTTATCAGGACTTGTGCACTCAGAGCATGATGTCCTTCAACACCACACTTGTAGTACCTAACCGGAGTATAAGCTCCTCCCCCACTAGGCTTCTTGTCATCACCAGCTTTTTATTTCCCTTTACCATCAGGAGTCACATACAGCTTCCCTCTGAATTCCCACTTTCCCTTCTTATCATGCAAAGCCTTATAATAAGCAGCAATATCTCAACTATCCTCATCATATATCCTACTCTTACTAACAAGCTCAGAAAATCGTGTAATTTGCTGATAACTCATAGCCTTTTTGATCTTGGGCCTCAAACCATTCACAAACTTAAGACACTTAGATCTCTCAGCATTAGCAGTGTTGTAATGAGGACAAAACTTAATCAACTCCTCACACTTTGCAGCATCCTTAGCCACGATTCCATTACCCTTCTTCAACTTAATAAATTCAATCTCCTTTTTCCCACGCACATCCTCTGGAAAATACTTCTCCATAAATGCATCTCTGAAAAGTTCCCAAGTAACCTCGATCCCGTATTCATCAAATCTCTAAAAAGTGTTGTTCCACCAATCCTCAGCTTCCTTCTCAAGCATATGGGTGCCAAACTACACCTTCTTCACATCCTACCAATTCATAACCCGAAAGATATTCTGAACCGCTTTCAGCCAAAATTGTGCTTTGTCAGGTTCATGAGCTCCTTCAAAGATTGGCAAATTATTCATCAGGAACTTCCCCAAAGCACAAAATTCATCATCTTCATTTCTGTTATCATCATTGACATGCATCTGTTGCCCAATTGAACCGGCCAACATAGCCAATGCCTCAACAATAGCATCATCATTCCTTCATGCAACCATCGTCTTGAGATTCCAAACAACCAAATAACCAACAACACTCATCAGACAAATAATATTGATTATGTATATGACACATATCGAATACAGAAGGAAATAAAGATATTAAAAACCTGGACAACTGACCGACCATGCTCTGATACCACTAATGTAACACCCCCTAAAACCCACACAAATAATATAACACAATCATAGTAAATTAGCATGCATATCAGACGAAGGCGTTACATTTACTTCACGATAACAACACAAGTACACTGGTCATATTCATAACACACATTTATAATCATGTTCCATACAATAACACATATGTGTCTCGCAGCGGAATAATTCTCAACTCAAAATAATAAAACTAATGATTGAAATCCCATATTGACAATCATAACATAAATTATTAGGCACTAAAGGCCATCATCACATACTTCTCAATCCAACATAAATATTCAGAGAGTATAACAACATCTCTCACATAAACTTGAATATAATAAAAATAACATGAACCCAAAAGTTCCTCGTGTTACATAGACCAGAGCATGACCCACTTCCTAGTAAAATAGATAAATAAAGGAATAGCTCCTCCAACTACTCCTTGCTAGAAGCACCACTGCTATCCTCGGTACCTGAGCGATGTTGTCTAAAACATCATTTTAATAGAAGAGTGAGAATTCATATCATTATAGAAATATATAATAATAAGTAATTGCATAACATACATACATCAATTTAATTCATCACACTTCACATAATCATGCATTTAACACATTCTAACAGAATTCATATGATTACATATAAACATTGCTCAACGATTCATGATTCAAGGATAAGAAATCATAAAATACCACATATGTAATATTTACACCAATATTACATAATGCCCACCAATTCAACATTCCAAATCGACACCTGTGACTAAAATTCAACTCAATGCAATATGCATGTGGTACCAATCGTTATCTTTACTGATGTTGTCGGGTCCATCTCTCAGACAAATAACCACCAAAAAGCTCGTCCTCTAAGCTTCAAACTAGTCCTCAAGGTTTGAGACAAGTCAATAATTCCCACGAAATTACCAAACACTTCCTCATTACAACTCATGATGCATGTGCAATCTCAACAATCATATGCAATTAATACTATCTCTCAATCTTAACTATACAAGCATACATCATAATTCAACACATTTGAATTATCTTCACCAAATTGCACAACATACATATTTCATGTGATTAAATCACACACAATACATAGTCATAACATTAATCATCTCAACACATCATTATAACATGTAGAAAACATATTCTAATCATGTTATTTACCTTCATCATCATTTCACATCATTCTCATACACAAATTTAAGTATCACGTTTCTCATCAAAAATCATCCAAAAACAATCCAAAACACATCAATTAAATTATCAAAATTCATGTAAATCAATGAAATGTCATAATACACACAAGACTCCATCCAATTAAACAAAATATAAAGCAATTTGTCCCAGACCATGCTAAGTGGCCTCACGATTATGCAGAAAAATCTGCTACGGACACCATTCCGTCCTTCACGAAAAGTGTCACAAATCCCATTTCAAACAGCCATTTCTCATCACTTAAATGTATTATAATATATATCTAACATATAGTATCTAATACAAACATAAAAACATGATTTCTGTAAGTTTTTGTTGGCAGCAATTTTAGTAAAATAATGACTTGATAATGTTTTGCTAAATGTCTTAACATTTGAAGCAAAACTATTTTGAATGATGTCAAATCAGATGTCTTGACATCTGTCTCCGGAACTGAACTCAACCCAATATCAATTTAAGTTTTCTATTTCCTGATTTCCTGCGCACCATAATTCAGGATTTGTGACTCGTAGGCTGCGAAAAATATGGAGGAATATTTTTCTATTTGAATTATCTTTATGAATTATGTCTTGGCCTGTTTTCATGGAAATATTCAAAAGATTTGAATATTTGTTTTTAAGCCCAAGCCCACTACTGCGCATATATAAAGACATGCTTCCTTATTCTTACTACTGCAACTTTTGAAGAAGAATACTTTCTTTTTGTTTTAGAAGTCTAAGTCTTTTAATTGTCAAACACTCTAGTATTGATTTAATACTTGTATTGTTATTTGGATTGTTAATTGTGTATCACTCATAAGCTTTTAAGCATTGAATGATTGAAGTTTTTAAACTTATTATTTATGTTGTTTCTTCACTGTAAGTGGTTGAAGGGATTTGAGGAGGGCCTCATACCTAGGCGAGTCTTAGGTAGAAGTATAGCATGGGTAGTAATTGAGTAATTAGATCGTAAACTGGTTGTTTACTAAGGGTCTATGAATTGATACTATTTAGTGGACTTATCCTTGGCTTGGTAGCCCCCAGAGTAGGTGTTGTTGTACACTAACTGGGTTAACAATCCCTTGTGGTTTTACTGCATTTATTATTGTTTCACTTTACTTTGTTCCTCAGATATTTGTTTCGTGACATCTTATTCGACATCACATATCTGATACCAGAATTTCAATTGGTATCACAGTATGCATCCAGCTCTTTATCTGGGTGAGATCTAGGGAAGATACTTTCTGGTACTATGGACAAGGAAGGAGGATTTTTTAACAGACCACCCATTATTGATGGAAGTAATTATTACTAGTGGAAACCACGTACGATTGCCTTTTTAGAGTCTCTGGATAGAAGGGCTTGGAAAGCTGTTTTAAAAGGATCGAAACACCCTGTCAAATTGGGAGAAAATGGAGAACCTACTTCTGAGTTAAAACCATAAGAAGATTGGTCTAAAGAAGAAGATGAAATTTATCTTGAAAATTCTAAAGCCTTGAATGCCATATTCAATGGGATTGACAAGAACATTTTCAGATTAGTCAACACATGTGAAGTAGCTAAGTGTTGTACCCCAAAATTTGCCCTCCCATTTCCTCAACATTTTCTCATCACAAGACCTTTGAAGATCAAGATCCAGTTAGGGTTTCCTCTGCTCAAGACTTCTCCTTGCACTGTGGACTCAAATTAGGGTTTGTGTTTGCCCAAGGATGTTTTGACCTAAAATGCCTAAGATGACTTTCATGCTTCATATTGGACTCCCAAGTTTACCTATACCAAGTTTCAAGTCTTGATTCCAAGTTTTGCCCAGTCAATTGGACAGTTGACCTAGAAATCAGCTGTATTGGGGAAAAAGTCAACTGTGGCCAATTGACAGTCAAACCTCATGAAATTTGATCCACATCAATATTATGAACTCACATGAACCATTTGATCAAGTTTGGATCACAATTCCACAAGAAATTTGATCAGATCATCAAAAGGGCAAAATGGTCATTTTTAGGGTTTTGACTGCACAAAGGCAATTTTTGACTGTTTGACCTAACCAATGGCAAACCAAGCTCACATATGGACTCAAGGACCCCATGAAATTATCTTGACACATTCATCAAGCTCAAAAGATCCCAAGTACACAAGGTTGACAGTTGAATTTCCCAGTCAATTGATCAATTTTGACTGTATACTGAAAAGTCAAACTTTGACTTTTTGGTCAAAATCAAGAGTCAAGATTCATTTTTCATCAAAACATGCCAAATCATGAAACTTGTTCACCAAGAAATCACAAAATGCAAATTAGGGTTTGAAAATGGAATTTTTCATAACTTAGAATTTTTCTAAGTTATGAAAAACCCTAATTTTTTCCCAACTTTGCCCCACCTTTTCACCAAGATCCATTTGGATTCAAACAAAAGTCAAAACATGAAAGTTGTAGCTTGTTGCATAATCTACAACTTTGATTCACAAAGTTTTCTCATTTGAAGCTTGTATATCAAGTTACAAGTTTTTGAATAAGGGCACTAAACCATTTTTAACTTAGTGAAATTTTAACCTATTTTGACAAGGTTTTCTACCCCACTTCAAGGCCACTTTTCATACCCTTCCACTTAGAATTTAAATTTGCATTTCAAAGATGGATTGTAGTACACATTCCAAGCTTTCCAAAATGTCCAAGAACTCATCAAACAACCTTATAACTTGAGAGATTCGAATTTCACAAGTTGGCAAAAATCCACTTTTGAATGGTTCATGAACATGTTCATAACTTGGACCATTTTCAAATCAGCATAGTTTGTGCTACATTGCAGGCCCTAAAACCCTTTGACACTCATAAATTTAATGCAAAACCATTGAACCAAGTTGTTATTCTAAGCCTTTGGTCATTACACAAGGAATTAAGCCTAAACTAGAAAAAGCATTATTTCCATTCTTGAAAAGAAGAACTTTATGTCAAGTTTGCAATCCAAGTGGTACAATCAAGATCTTCTTGGCACAAGTTTGTGAGCAAATTGCACTGATCAAGGCAAGGGATAGCAGCATAGTGGGAGGGCCTGTACAGGCTAGAGACATCAACTTGCTTTTGTTGCTTGACATAGAAGAAAAAGTCCATAACTTATGCCATATCTCATCTCAGCTTAGAAACACAAGAGAGAAGTTATCAAACACATTCCATAGAACATATCCAAGCTTCTACACGAGCCATTGACCTCCCAAACATCCTCAAACCAAAAAACACCATCAAACTGCAAAAACAGAGTTGTCTCTGCAGTTTGATTGCTAACTCCTATTTCCCTCAAGTTCTTGTGCAAAAACCAGTTCACACACATTCCCTAGTGCTTATGCAAGCTAACCATGTCCTGAAACCTGACCTGTAACACCTCCAAGCCACTTCACCATTTTTAATTTTCTGTTTTGCAGTTGGAGTTCACTAGCTCGATTCAGGGAGTTTCAAGACAAAGTAGGATTTGGAAAAGCATCCTTACACTTCAAGGAAGCTATACCAATCATCATTTTACTCTGAAACATCCTCCATTGCAAAGCACGATTCCAACTGAACAGGTACATTCATGGAGTTCTATCTCTCTTGTTAGGCATTGTTAGCTTTAGGTTTGTGAAGAAAATATGTCACCATCATAGCCCTGAACATGCTCATATGTTTAGATTTCATTTATATTTCGTGTGCTTAGAGAATTTTATGTCTGAACATGGTTAAAAAATCAGGTCAGGATTTGGGAGAGAAGAAATTCTCTCTCATTTCTGAGAGTTAGCTTGACTTCTTTATATGTCTAGAACCGTGGTTTCAAGCTCTACATGTTTCATGTTGGAAGATTTGGCAAAAGATCAAGGAATGAGGAGTTAGAAAACGCGTGTTTTTGAACAAGGAAGTGTTCTGAGGTTGAAGATGAAGCTACATGGGCTGGGCCTGTGTGGTTTCTTCTTTTTGCACCATATTTCCATTTTCTCACCCCCCTGAGCCCATTTGTTCATTTTTTAATATTTTTGACTTTTTCTTTTTTTGTTTGACTTGTTTATTTTTTCCCAGCACATTAAAATTTTGAAAATATTTTTTCCATCATTTTTTGTATTTATTGCATGTTTATTTGTTTATTTCCTTTGTTTATACATAAATATATATATATATATTATTATTAGAATAAAATAGAAAAATAGTGTAAATACCTTTTTATTTTTATTTACCTTCTGAAAATATTTCACATAAAAAATACTCTTTTTATTTATTTTATTAAAATATTAAATAAATATTTATTTTGTGTATAATGCATATTTAAGAAATTTATATATGTATATATATACGTTTATTAATATATTTAAGATAAAATAGAAAAATACTTGAATTTTTATTTTTATTAATATTTGATACAAAAAATACTTTTTCCACAATATATTTCATTTTATTTTATTTTTTATAAATAATAAATAAATAGTTTTATTAAATCAAATAATAATACATTTTCTTTTAAAATTAGGGTTTTTGCCCTAAATTCAAAATACTCCAAAAAATAATATATTTTTATTTTCTTTTCTCCTTTACATAAATAATACTTTTCTCATACATATAAAAACTTTCTTTTTTGCATTTCACATATTTATTTAATTTACATTTAATTATGCAATTTATTTACCTTGCAAATATTCAAAATGATGTAATAATTTAGATTTAAATTCTTGTCAATATCCCCATTTGAACATTTGTACCCCCCTTCCCATATTTGGTTTTGTAATAGCTTAGTAATTTTAATTTCGCACTTTATTGTTTTCTAATGATAACATGTTAGAATTAGGGTTTGTATGCGAAAAAACGATAAAAAATAGTTTGACCTAATACAAGATAAATGAGCATGAAAATAAACAACACATCTCACACTTGCACCCCCTAGGGTATTCCACTTGTTGCCTTCAAATAAATGGGCCATATTGTATGTTGAACCTCTTTGGGCAAAGCAAACAATTTGAATGATCATAGTCCCTCGATAAAACTTTTCAAAAAAACAAACAAAAACAAATGATCAAGTCCCTTAAAGAAAATTGCCCAAAGACCTTTAACACCATTGCAATTATGGTCTAAAACGATGACCCGCGCCCGTCCCTTTCACATCCTAACACAAGATTGTCCACCAAATACAATGGTGGAACAAACTTGTTAAAAGGGTTAAAACATAGCAATAATCTTTTGAGAAATTTAGGAGTAGATGACCTCTTAGTTACTTGAAACAAACTTGCAAAACAAAACACTTGCCTGATTTCAAAAACACTACACTTTCAAAACAACTTTCAAAAAACAAATGAAAACCTTTTCAAAAGACATACATCTTTGTATACATCCCCACATGGATCATTACAAAGGTTGCCACCACATTGGCCTCTTTTCAAAATATTTTCAAACCCACTCACACTCAAGCACCATTTCAAACAATTGAAAACACAAGGCAAGTGATCTAAGCAAGTAACTAAGAGCCCATGGATAACCATGGATAGAAAGGGTGCTAACACCTTCCCTTTCTATAATATACTCCCCGAACCCAAGAAAACATCTCAAAAGGTTTTTGCTGTGCTTTTTAACCTTTCCTTAGGATAAAATAAAAAGTCAGTGGCGACTCTTGCTAACCGCAACATTTGCGAATACAAACGCAAAACCTCAAGTCAGTTCTCCCACCGTATCACAGAACTGGCGACTCTGCTGGGGACAACCTTTAAAAGTGGAGTAACCTTAGGGCTTAGATCACTTTTGTTTTCAATTGTTTGCTTTGTTTGCTTTTATATTTGTGGGCTTTGCATCGGAGTTCATAGATCCTAACCCGGATCTGGGATATACCCTTTTTAGGTAGCATAATCTGTGAGGGACCTGTCCGGCGTAGACCGACATGGGTGAAGCAGTGGCTACGTTGGTGTGGCATCTTAGTCTGTACCTATATCCCTTGTGTTGTAACGGGGAGAATATAGGTCTTCTAAGGGGTCATTAAACACCAACCAACCTTAGAACCCTAAATTGACCAACTTGGCTATTAGGACAGTAGCAGTATGCTACACTCATTGAGGCTAAACTCTCGAGATGGTTCTGGCCGCGAGAAAAGATTGCGATGCTGGAGTTATGACCGATTGAGGGTAGCCAATGATTTGAGATCCTCTAGAACCCGGTTACTTTTGATAGGACAGGTTTTAACCAACAAAACCAAAAGAGGGTAATACCTGAAACTCATGCTGGCCTGAAACCTAAGGGTGTCTTGTGTGACTTGTGTGCCTTATTTGCCTATGTGAATACTTGTGGTGTGCTTCATCATAGCATCATGCCATCATACCATTGCATGCATCCTGTATAAAAGGCTAACCCATTTCAAAGACAAAAAGGTTTCATCTTTGCTCTGTTTTGTAGGACATCATGATGCCCGTGCGTAGAAATACTGTCCGGCTCAACTTTGTTCAACCACCAGTCTTACTCAAGGATTTGGTTGGAAGGATTCCAAACACTTCTTCCTTCATCAACAGACATGGTTCTCTCCTTGGCTTGATCACTGCAAAATGGGACCAACAACTGATAAGTGTTCTGACCCAATTTTATGACCCTCTGTATCATTGCTTCACCTTTCAAGACTTCCAGCTGGTTCCCACCCTGGAAGAATTTTCTTATTTGCTTGGGATCCCTGTCTTGGAACAAACTCCATTCACTGGTTTGGAAAAGACTCCTAGGCCCGAAGAGATTGCTGCAATTATCCCCTTGACCAAAGAAGAGGTATTGTCCAACTGGGAAACTAGAAATGGGATTAAGGGCTTTTTGGTCAAATTTCTGGTTGGCAAGGCTAATGATTTCTGGAATGACTTGGACTTCAAGGCATATGAGGATATTCTAGCTCTTTTGATCTATGGCCTGGTGCTGTTTCCCAATCCTGACACCTTTATCAGTATCCATGTCATAAGAATCTTCATGTCTCGGAATCCGGTACCCACTCTTTTGGGTGATATTCTACAACAACTCTATGCTCGTACTGCTCGAAAACGGGGAACTCCGTGGTGTTGTGCTCCTTTGCTAGTAAGGTGGTTTATTTCGCACCTTCCCAAGTTCGTGCTGAAGAATGAAGAAGGGAAAGGTTGGGCTCGAAGGTTAATGTCTCTCACTGATAATGACATCACCTGGACTCTCAGAGGTTTGGATGAGGTAGCTGTTATCGACCGTTGCGGGGAATACCCTAATGTCCCGTTGATTGGTATTCAAGGAGGAATCTCTTACAATCCGTGTTTAGCTCTCCGTCAGTTTGGAAGAGCCAGAGGAGATGGGCCTCATGAAATGCTGGTTCCTCACTTCCATTTTGAGTTTCAGGCAGACAGTGACGAACTACGCCAGGGATTCATCAGAGCTTGGGACAGAATCCACAAAGCTGACCCACATGAGTTGGGACCAAAGACTTCCCTGCCAATGGAGCCCTATTGCAAATGGGTCCGCATCCGTGCTCAAAAGTTAGGTATGCCCTACGAAGCTGTCAGACCCCTCATTCTTGAGTCTCCTGATGAAGATGGGGTTCCTCCAACTGTCCTCCCTCCTCAGATACCTACTGATTTTGACACCATGAAGAGATCTTGGGCGCAGCTAAAAGAAGAACGGGATTTCTATCGAGAGAAGTTCAACGAGCAGGAACGGAAGATCCAGAGGCTGACTAAGCAATTGGAAGAAGAACGGGTCCTGAACAATTACATCAGCACTGAAAAGAGGAGGCCATGGGAGCATTGATGAGCTTTGATTGTTTCTTTTTGTAGTTTATTTCCTTTCCAGTATTTTTCATTCCTGTAATGCCTAAGGGCAAGTTGTTGAACAATTGAAAATTTTAATCTAATGAAGTGTGTTTCCCTTTTGTCTACAAAGTTGAATCTTGTTTGTCTTTGAAAACATAAAACATACGCATTCCATTGCACCATATGCATAG
Organism: Vicia faba; assembly: GCA_948472305.1. Lineage (NCBI taxonomy): Eukaryota > Viridiplantae > Streptophyta > Magnoliopsida > Fabales > Fabaceae > Vicia > Vicia faba. Next base: position 183,660,845 of record OX451741.1, on the reverse strand, counting down.
CAGGTACCCTATTCCACAGGTTGCTTAATCTCCTTCGCTGTTTATTTTGAACAGTCATCATGAATCCAGACTCCTCCAGTGAGCAAGCAATCAAGGCCCTTCAGGCCCAAAATGCACAGTTTCAAGAGATGGTCCTAAGCCTAGCCCAAGGTCAGCAAGAGTTGAAGACTCTACTCCTGAAGAAGAAGAAGAAAAAGAGGACTGCATTGTTCAACACCGGACGCGGATTTGGGAACACACTCCATAATGAAGCTGATCCAACCACTTCTTCTGCTGAGAAGAACAGTCCCCAAGGGGGAGGAGCTCCTAGTCCCGCAGTCTCCGACAACGAGACGGACTATAACGACGAACAATACCCACCTGCTGCTGACAGATACAAGCAATTGGAGGACCGCTTGAGCGCCATGGAAATTCAGAATATGCCGGGACTGGATTTCGGAGATTTGGGGTTATCTTCTGGAGTAGTAATTCCACACAAGTTTAAGGCGCCTGCCTTCGCCAAGTATGATGGGGTCTCCTGTCCAAAGCTGCATCTAAGGTCATACGTAAGGAAGATCCAACCTTACACGGCGGACAAGAACCTCTGGATTCACTTCTTCCAAGATAGCCTCTCGGGGTCACAGCTTGAATGGTTCTACCAATTGGATGGAGCTAGCATCCGACACTGGGAGGATTTGGCAACCGCATTCTACAGACAATACCAATACAATTCTGATCTCGCTCCTACGCGTACCCAACTTCAGGGTATGTCTCTAGGAACGGGTGAAGGGTTCAAAGAGTACGCTCAAAAATGGAGAGATTTGGCTGGCAGGGTGCAGCCTCTGTTAACTGATCGAGAGCTGGTTGATATGTTTCTGGGGACGTTGTCTGGTCCATTTTTCAATCATTTGGTTGGTAACTCCTCCGCCGGGTTTACAGATTTGATATTGACGGGAGAAAGAATTGAAGCTGGCATCAGGTCAGGCAAGATACAAAAGGCTGCCTCCACCAGTGCTGAGAAGAGGCCGTTTAAGAAAGAAGCAAGTGCCGTCTATGGTCCTAGAAGACAAGTCAAGCCCGAAAGTCGCCAAGCCGTCAATGCTTTGGTCATCTCCAAACCTGTTGCTGCTCCTCAGCAGTACAATCAACAAAGAAGCGAAAGGCCCAAGAGGCAGTATACCCGACTGAGTATGACCTTATCTCAAATTTTACCCCAACTGTTATCCACCAACCTGGTGACCCTCAAAGAAGCTCCTAAGGTCGTCAACACTGCGTCTCCTAAATATAACCCAAATGCCCGGTGTGCTTATCATTCTAATAGTCCCGGGCACACTACTGATGATTGCTGGGCCTTGAGAAACAAAGTGCAAGATCTGATCGACGCAAAGGAAATTCAGTTTGAAGCGCCGGAGAGACCAAATGTTGTAACTGCTCCTATGCCCCAGCATAGAGTAAATGCCATCGAAGAAGAAATGTACGCTGTTTCGGTAAATGAAGTTGTCACCCCTCTGAAGACTGTTAAGAAGAACCTACTGCGGGCCGGTTTATTTCCGGGTTGCGGTGAAGGTTGCCTGTTCTGTGCTGTTTCCCTATCTGATTGTCCCTTGCTGAGGTTAGGCATCCAAGGTCTAATGGATAGCAAGGAAATTCTATTCAAAAAGTCTGCTGTTCAGTTGGTTCCGATAAAAGAAGTTTCTGTGATTACCATCTTCAAAAATCCAATCAAGGCTCCCCCGAAGAAGCCTGTTCAAATCATGACTGTTGCACCTGTAATTATTACTGTCCCGGGGCCTCTCCCCTACATATCTGATAAAGCTGTCCCCTGGCATTATGGGGCAGACGTGTATGTAAATGGAATCAAGCAAGAATTCGACGCTGGTGCCAGTATCTGCGATATCACTGGTCCAGCCAAAGTTACCCGCAGTGGCAGGCTCTTCTCGCCTGACATTGCACCGCCCGCTATTCGAAGACCCCTCCTTATAAAACCTACAAGTTTACCTGTTCCTGTTGCTGATCAAGTTGTTTCCCCTGCTGCCGAGTCATCAAATGCTCGGGGCAAAGGGATTGAAGAAGAGCCTGCCCGGATGGAGGCACCAATACCCATAAATGCTGAGGCCTCCTGACAAGAAATGGAGGAGATTCTGAAAATAATAAAGAAAAGTGATTTCAATGTTGTCGAGCAGCTGGGGCATACGCCCTCCAAGATCTCCCTACTCTCCTTATTGCTATGCTCCGAGGCCCATGCTAAGGCCTTGATCTCATTTCTCAAGACGGCCCATGTGCCGCAAGAGACGTCTGCAGTCCAGTTCACCGATTGCATAGCAAATCTAACAGCAGACAATGGCTTGGGTTTCTCAGATGCTGACCTGACTGCGAAGGGAAGAGACCACAATGATGCCCTGCATGTCTCTATTGAATGCAGGGGCACTACTCTGGCACATGTATTGGTGGATACTGGTTCTTCCTTGAATGTTCTACCGAAAAAAGCTTTAGACCGTCTGGATTATGAAGGCCTGGAGTTGAAACCCAGCAATATCATCGTCAGGGCCTTTGACGGTTCCAAAAGGATGGTTCATAGAGAGGTTAACATCCCTATTCGTGTGGACTCCCAAGTGTTTGACTCTACATTTTATGTGATGGATATACATCCATCGTACTCTTGTCTACTGGGTCGACCTTGGATCCATAAAGCTGGGGCAGTGACCTCCACCTTGCACCAGAAGCTGAAGTATCTCGTCAGGGGGAAGATCGTCACTGTGCAAGGAGAAGAGGAGTATATGGTGAGCCATTTGAATTCCTTCAGATACATTGAGATGGACGGGGAGTTTATTGAAACCCCCTTTCAGCATTTCGAGGAGGTGCATCCAATTTCAGCAGCTGCAGAGACAATAGCCGAAGAGAATGATTCCTTGAAGATGGCTTCCCTAAGGGATGCCCGGGCTGTGGTTCAGAAAGGCAATTGTGCACACTGGGGTCAGCTTCCTGACTTCACTCAGAAGAATGACAAGTTTGGGCTAGGCTTTACTGCAGAGGCTCAGAGGGCTGTGCGCAAAGAGAAGATCGGAAAGGCTCCGGTGTTTATTTCCAGCTCAAGGGTGAATGCTATCGAGGAGGACGTGGAGGAAGCAGAGTTTGACAGTTGGATCTACCCGACTACCAGCAACGGACCAAGCAACTGGACGACAAAGGATTTTACCCCTATCACATTTGTCACGCAGTAATTAATTTCTTTTGATTTCCAATTTGTAACAAACAATATGTTAAAACTTTGTTGGCTCGGTGTCCTACCCGGGGCATCGTAGCTCCATTTGTGAGGGCTTTTTGTATGACATTTTCATATATCATCAATCAAAACATTGGACGTTTGTTGCATTTCAAATCTTGTGCTCTTTTCCTTTCTGTGTTATATATTGCAAAACAGCTATATTTACACACACTCACTTATACAGGTTTCAATCCACTCTGGATCTCACTGGTAACAGCTCTGCTACCGCCAGTTATGACTTCGAAAATCCGATCAACTTGGCCGAAGACGAAGGTGAAGATGATTGCGAAGTGCCTGGTGAACTTGCGAGACTGCTACTCCAGGAAGAGAGGGCTATTCAACCACATGAAGAACCGGTGGAGACAATTAACCTAGGTACCGAGACAGATAGGAAAGAGGTCAAGATTGGTGCCAATCTAGAGCTCAGCGTGAAGCAACGATTGACCCAGATGCTACAAGACTACATGGAGATTTTTGCTTGGTCCTATGAAGATATGCCTGGTTTGGATGCCGACATTGTAGTTCACCATCTGCTGACCAAGGAAGATTGCCCTCCGGTAAAGCAAAAAGTCCGACGGATGCGTCCGGAGATGTCTGAAAAGATCAAGGCCGAGGTTATGAAACAGTTTGATGCCGGGTTCCTTGCAGTAACTTCTTACCCTCAGTGGGTTGCCAATGTGGTGCTGGTGCCGAAGAAGGATGGTAAAGTCAGAATGTGTGTTGACTACAGAGATCTGAACAGGGCCAGCCCCAAGGATGACTTCCCCCTACCTCACATTGATGTCCTTGTTGACAATACAGCTCAACACAAGGTGTTCTCCTTCATGGATGGTTTTTCAGGGTATAATCAGATCAAGATGGCTCCAGAGGATATGGAGAAGACTACATTTGTGACTCAGTGGGGCACCTTCTGTTATAAGGTCATGCCATTCGGATTGAAAAATGCTGGGGCAACCTATCAACGTGCTATGGTTGCTTTATTTCATGATATGATCCATCATGAGATTGAGGTATACGTTGATGACATGATTGCAAGGTCTCAAACTGAGGAGGAGCACCTTGACCATCTGAGGAAGTTATTTGACCGACTCAAGTTGTACAAGCTGAGATTGAATCCCAACAAATGCACCTTTGGGGTAAGATCCGGAAAATTGTTAGGTTTCATTGTGAGTGATAAGGGTATTCAGGTAGACCCTGCCAAGGTAAAAGCCATACAAGAAATGCCGACTCCAAAAACAGAGAAAGAAGTCAGAGGCTTCCTGGGACGACTAAATTACATTGCCCGATTCATCTCACATCTAACTGCTACTTGTGAGCCAATCTTTAAATTGCTGAAGAAAGATCAAGTAGTACGCTGGAACGATGAATGTCAGGCTGCCTTTGAAAGGATAAAGGAATACCTTCAAGAGCCACCCGTTCTTATGCCACCGGTGGAAGGGAGACCTCTGATACTATACTTGACAGTACTTGACAATTCAATGGGGTGTGTGCTGGGGCAGCATGACGAGTCTGGCCGAAAAGAGCACGCTATTTATTACTTGAGCAAAAAGTTTACCGACTGTGAGTCTCGTTACTCACTGCTTGAGAAAACTTGCTGCGCTCTTGTATGGGCTGCTCGCCGGCTGAGACAGTATATGCTGACTCACACTACTTTATTGATTTCAAAGATGGATCCCATCAAGTACATATTTGAAAAGCCCGCTCTGTCTGGAAGAATAGCGAGATGGCAAATGATCTTGACAGAATATGACATCCAGTATACAACTCAGAAAGCAATCAAGGGAAGTGTACTGGCAGATCATTTGGCACACCAACCTGTGGATGATTACCAATCATTGAACTTTGATTTTCTGGACGAAGACATCATGGTGGTAACTGACTGTGAAGTACCTGGACCGGATGAAGGACCTGAGGAAGGATCCCGATGGTCTATGCATTTTGATGGAGCCTCCAATGCTTTGGGTAACGGCGTCGGCGCTGTAATCATATCTCCCAAAGGAACTCATACTCCCCTCACCGCCCGATTATGTTTCAGCTGCACCAACAATATGGCAGAATATGAGGCATGTATCATGGGTTTACAAGCTGCAATCGACTTAAGGATCAAATTTCTAAGTGTCTTCGGAGATTCCGCTCTCGTGATCAATCAGATCAAAGGCGAGTGGGATACGAAACACCCGAATCTTATTCCTTACAAAGAGTATGTGTCGACCTTGCTTCCCCACTTTGAAGAGATAACTTTTGAGCATTTCCCCAGAGAGGAGAATCAGCTAGCGGACGCACTAGCCACGATGTCTTCAATGTTCAAAGTTAAATGGGACAATGAGGCTCCCCAAATCATAATCTAGAAGTTGGATGAACCGGCATACTGCTGCGAGCTCGAGGTTGAGAAGGTCACTGAGAAACCCTGGTATCATGAGGTGAAGAGGTACTTGGAAGCTCAGGAATACCCTGAAGGGGCATCTGTCAATGATAAGAAGTTCATGAGGAGGTTTGCTGCAAAATTCTTCCTCAGCAACGGCACTCTCTACAAACGGAATCATGATTCGACTCTGCTACGTTGTGTGGATAAGGCTGAAGCGGAGAAAATCATGATGGAACTGCATGAAGGTACGTTTGGAACACATTCCAGTGGACACACCATGGCTAAGAAAATCCTTCGGGCAGGATATTTCTGGTCCACAATGGAAGCCGATTGTTACCAACACTCCCGAACTTGTCATAAATGCCAGATCTATGCTGACAAGGTGCATATCCCTCCGGTTCCTTTGAATGTCCTAACGGCACCTTGGCCTTTCGCAATGTGGGGCATCGATATGATCAGTGAGATCCGACCAACGGCATCCAATGGGCATCGCTTCATCTTGGTGGCGATCGATTACTTCACGAAATGGGTTGAGGCAGCTTCCTATGCCACAGTAACCAAGAGCGTCGTGGCACGTTTCATCCGGCATAATCTAATCTGTCGGTACGGAGTCCCGGAAAGAATCATTACGGACAATGGTACCAATCTCAATAACAAAATGATCGCTGAACTCTGTGAACAATTCAAGATACAGCACCACAATTCTTCTCCCTACCGGCCGAAGATGAATGGGGCTGTAGAAGCAGCCAATAAAAATATCAAGAAAATTGTGCAGAAGATGACAGTAACCTATAAAGATTGGCACGAGATGTTACCATTCGCTCTTCATGGGTACCGCACCTCAGCAAGGACGTCAACCGGGGCAACCCCCTTCTCCTTGGTCTATGGCATGGAGGCAGTCTTGCCAATTGAAATCCAGATACCCTCTCTCCGGATAATGAAGGATGCAGACTTGAATGAAGATGATTGGATTCAGGCTCGACTTGATCAATTAAATCTGATTGACGAAAAGAGGCTCACTGCTATCTGTCATGGTCAAACGTATCAGAAACGGATGATCAGGGCGTTTAACAAGAAAGTTAGACCGCAAGAGTATCAAGTTGGGGACCTGGTAATCAAACGCATCATCCTTCCTCAAAGTGATCCCTGGGGCAAATGGACCCCTACATACGAAGGGCCATTTGTGGTTAAACGTGTGTTCTCAGGAGGAGCCATGATCCTAACCACCATGGATGGTGACGACCTTCCTCACCCCGCCAATGCAGACATAGTGAAAAAATACTACGCATAAATAAAAGACCCGCTAGGTTGACATACCCAGGCAAAAATAAGGGCTTCCCGGCGAACCAAAAGGGTTCGGGCAAAAATAAGGGATGAAATGAATAAAAATCTGTACACCCGGCAAGTCGAAAACCTGAAAGGGCGGCTTGGGCAAAAATGGGTATCCCGGTGGACTGAAAACCCGAAAGGGCGGTCCAGGAAAAAGTTAGGGACAAAAGCGTAACACTATGTCTCATTGGATCACTTCGCATCTGGAATTTGGCATCGATTATCTGGCTCCAGATTGACCAATCAGCTTCATCTTCAACTAGGCAGCAAAGCGATGAGATGTTCGAAGACATAAAGGCGATAGCAGAGTTGGAACCCAGTGGGATTGTTCACATAGCTGTTTTGTTTCCTTTTTCAAATTGTAAACTTTATATTATTTGGCGGCGCCCTCTTACTAGGATGTCGGCCTCTTGTACAAAAACGCCTATTCACAGGCAAAGTTTAAATCAATACAAATTCACTTGTCCATACAAATTACCATTGTTTTCCTTTTTCTGTTTTGTCTAGCAAAGAACGTCCAATGTTAATTTTTGATATATGCATTTGACATTAAATTGCTGATTCATAAAATATTTGCATATGAAACAAGAGATTGATTACAGGTGACATCAAAGACAGGGGAAAGTTGAAGTTGTCTAATGCATGTCTGGTTGTTTTGTCCGCCAAGGCACCAAGGTAGGTTCAACTGAAGAATGTGGCCAAATCATCTCAACGCCCCGCAAAGTAAAACAAGGTTCAGTAGTACTTTCCCCAAGCAGAGTTGGTTCCCCGTTGATCCTGAAAAAGCACAACATTCCCCGGCAGGTCTTGAAGCTCATCCCCAGTAGATTCTGGAAGCTTATCCCCTGCAGAGTACGGACGTCTCTCCCGAGTTTTATCTAGAGTTATTTCCTCACAAGGACTTATAACTGGGTTATCCTCAGCTAAAAACCACGGAAGATCGCCCTCGGCAAGTTCCTCCAATCCCCAGCGGAGTATATCGTCATTATCCCCAGCGGAATCCATCATTAGAGTCCTCAACAGGCCTCGCATCAAAACTTCGGCCAAGTATCTCTTCCACAGAGCATTTCTCCGGCCGATCGTCAAGGATTTATTTCCCTAAAGGCGAAATTACATCCATAAACATTTCACACATCTTGCTTACATACATGATGAAACGCATACAACACTATCTCATGTTGAGCATCATGATATCATGCATATCATACATCATGACATCGCATACAACTTACGTTTTTGCCTTTTCAGGAAAAAGACAATCCCAAAAACAACTACCTTCAACTGTCACAACGCCAGATTCGATTCCTGTATCCAGCCAGGGCATATCTGTTAACAACGTTTCCAGACTCGATTCCTGTATCTAGCCAGGGCACGTCTGAAGAGTCCGAAGATTCGATTCCTGTATCCAGCCAGGGCATATCTAGCAACTATCGCAACGCCAGATTCGATTCCTGTATCCAGCCAGGGCATATCTGTTAACAACGTTTCCAGACTCGATTCCTGTATCTAGCCAGGGCACGTCTGAAGAGTCCGAAGATTCGATTCCTGTATCCAGCCAGGGCACATCTATTGACGACTATTTCCGGATTCGACTCCTGTATCCAGCCAGGGCACATCTATTGACGACTATTTCCGGATTCGACTCCTGTATCCAGCCAGGGCACATCTATGAGCAAACCGATTGTAGATTCGATACCTGTATCTAGCCGGGGCATATCTGCATAAGGAGACTAAAGATCAAACACCTGTAACAAGCCAGGAAAACACCCGTCTTTCTCAAATACACAAGTTCTCGCTAAGGAATCCCCTATGCGATCGACATTTCCAAATGGCATCTATAAGCCCATTCCCGACAAAGTTCTGTCACATCTCCAGATGGCATCTATAAGCCCAACTCCCTATCCACCATCTCTCCGAATGGCATCTATAAGCCCATTCCTGACATCACATTGTTGAGACTCCCGCATGCGAGTGCAAATTTCCGGGCACTCTAGTGTCCAATCTCCTTTTACCCTCGAGTCACGAAAGGCAAACTTGCCAATCTAACTCTTCAGGTTCAAGAAGATTGAACAGGGGCAACTGTTGTACCCCAAAATTTGCCCTCCCATTTCCTCAACATTTTCTCATCACAAGACCTTTGAAGATCAAGATCCAGTTAGGGTTTCCTCTGCTCAAGACTTCTCCTTGCACTGTGGACTCAAATTAGGGTTTGTGTTTGCCCAAGGATGTTTTGACCTAAAATGCCTAAGATGACTTTCATGCTTCATATTGGACTCCCAAGTTTACCTATACCAAGTTTCAAGTCTTGATTCCAAGTTTTGCCCAGTCAATTGGACAGTTGACCTAGAAATCAGCTGTATTGGGGAAAAAGTCAACTGTGGCCAATTGACAGTCAAACCTCATGAAATTTGATCCACATCAACATTATGAACTCACATGAACCATTTGATCAAGTTTGGATCACAATTCCACAAGAAATTTGATCAGATCATCAAAAGGGCAAAATGGTCATTTTTAGGGTTTTGACTGCACAAAGGCAATTTTTGACTGTTTGACCTAACCAATGGCAAACCAAGCTCACATATGGACTCAAGGACCCCATGAAATTATCTTGACACATTCATCAAGCTCAAAAGATCCCAAGTACACAAGGTTGACAGTTGAATTTCCCAGTCAATTGATCAATTTTGACTGTATACTGAAAAGTCAAACTTTGACTTTTTGGTCAAAATCAAGAGTCAAGATTCATTTTTCATCAAAACATGCCAAATCATGAAACTTGTTCACCAAGAAATCACAAAATGCAAATTAGGGTTTGAAAATGGAATTTTTCATAACTTAGAATTTTTCTAAGTTATGAAAAACCCTAATTTTTTCCCAACTTTGCCCCACCTTTTCACCAAGATACATTTGGATTCAAACAAAAGTCAAAACATGAAAGTTGTAGCTTGTTGCATAATCTACAACTTTGATTCACAAAGTTTTCTCATTTGAAGCTTGTATCTCAAGTTACAATTTTTTGAATAAGGGCACTAAACCATTTTTAACTTAGTGAAATTTTAACCTATTTTGACAAGGTTTTCTACCCCACTTCAAGGCCACTTTTCATATCCTTCCACTTAGAATTTCAATTTTCATTTCAAAGATGGATTGTAGTACACATTCCAAGCTTTCCAAAATGTCCAAGAACTCATCAAACAACCTCATAACTTGAGAGATTCGAATTTCACAAGTTGGCAAAAATCCACTTTTGAATGGTTCATGAACATGTTCATAACTTGGACCATTTTCAAATCAGCATAGTTTGTGCTACATTGCAGGCCCTAAAACCCTTTGACACTCATAAATTTAATGCAAAACCATTGAACCAAGTTGTTATTCTAAGCCTTTGGTCATTACACAAGGAATTAAGCCTAAACTAGAAAAAGCATTATTTCCATTCTTGAAAAGAAGAACTTTATGTCAAGTTTGCAATCCAAGTGGTACAATCAAGATCTTCTTGGCACAAGTTTGTGAGCAAATTGCACTGATCAAGGCAAGGGATAGCAGCATAGTGGGAGGGCCTGTACAGGCTAGAGACATCAACTTGCTTTTGTTGCTTGACATAGAAGAAAAAGTCCATAACTTATGCCATATCTCATCTCAGCTTAGAAACACAAGAGAGAAGTTATCAAACACATTCCATAGAACATATCCAAGCTTCTACACGAGCCATTGACCTCCCAAACATCCTCAAACCAAAAAACACCATCAAACTGCAAAAACAGAGTTGTCTCTGCAGTTTGATTGCTAACTCCTATTTCCCTCAAGTTCTTGTGCAAAAACCAGTTCACACACATTCCCTAGTGCTTATGCAAGCTAACCATGTCCTGAAACCTGACCTGTAACACCTCCAAGCCACTTCACCATTTTTAATTTTCTGTTTTGCAGTTGGAGTTCACTAGCTCGATTCAGGGAGTTTCAAGACAAAGTAGGATTTGGAAAAGCATCCTTACACTTCAAGGAAGCTATACCAATCATCATTTTACTCTGAAACATCCTCCATTGCAAAGCACGATTCCAACTGAACAGGTACATTCATGGAGTTCTATCTCTCTTGTTAGGCATTGTTAGCTTTAGGTTTGTGAAGAAAATATGTCACCATCATAGCCCTGAACATGCTCATATGTTTAGATTTCATTTATATTTCGTGTGCTTAGAGAATTTTATGTCTGAACATGGTTAAAAAATTAGGTCAGGATTTGGGAGAGAAGAAATTATCTCTCATTTCTGAGAGTTAGCTTGACTTCTTTATATGTCTAGAACCGTGGTTTCAAGCTCTACAGGTTTCATGTTGGAAGATTTGGCAAAAGATCAAGGAATGAGGAGTTAGAAAACGCGTGTTTTTGAACAAGGAAGTGTTCTGAGGTTGAAGATGAAGCTACATGGGCTGGGCCTGTGTGGTTTCTTCTTTTTGCACCATATTTCCATTTTCTCACCCCCCTGAGCCCATTTGTTCATTTTTTAATATTTTTGACTTTTTCTTTTTTTGTTTGACTTGTTTATTTTTTCCCAGCACATTAAAATTTTGAAAATATTTTTTCCATCATTTTTTGTATTTATTGCATGTTTATTTGTTTATTTCCTTTGTTTATACATAAATATATATATATATTATTATTAGAATAAAATAGAAAAATAGTGTAAATACCTTTTTATTTTTATTTACCTTCTGAAAATATTTCACATAAAAAATACTCTTTTTATTTATTTTATTAAAATATTAAATAAATATTTATTTTGTGTATAATGCATATTTAAGAAATTTATATATGTATATATATACGTTTATTAATATATTTAAGATAAAATAGAAAAATACTTGAATTTTTATTTTTATTAATATTTGATACAAAAAATACTTTTTCCACAATATATTTCATTTTATTTTATTTTTTATAAATAATAAATAAATAGTTTTATTAAATCAAATAATAATACATTTTCTTTTAAAATTAGGGTTTTTGCCCTAAATTCAAAATACTCCAAAAAATAATATATTTTTATTTTCTTTTCTCCTTTACATAAATAATACTTTTCTCATACATATAAAAACTTTCTTTTTTTGCATTTCACATATTTATTTAATTTACATTTAATTATGCAATTTATTTACCTTGCAAATATTCAAAATGATGTAATAATTTAGATTTAAATTCTTGTCAATATCCCCATTTGAACATTTGTACCCCCCTTCCCATATTTGGTTTTGTAATAGCTTAGTAATTTTAATTTCGCACTTTATTGTTTTCTAATGATAACATGTTAGAATTAGGGTTTGTATGCGAAAAAACGATAAAAAATAGTTTGACCTAATACAAGATAAATGAGCATGAAAATAAACAACACATCTCACACTTGCACCCCCTAGGGTATTCCACTTGTTGCCTTCAAATAAATGGGCCATATTGTATGTTGAACCTCTTTGGGCAAAGCAAACAATTTGAATGATCATAGTCCCTCGATAAAACTTTTCAAAAAAACAAACAAAAACAAATGATCAAGTCCCTTAAAGAAAATTGCCCAAAGACCTTTAACACCATTGCAATTATGGTCTAAAACGATGACCCGCGCCCGTCCCTTTCACATCCTAACACAAGATTGTCCACCAAATACAATGGTGGAACAAACATGTTAAAAGGGTTAAAACATAGCAATAATCTTTTGAGAAATTTAGGAGTAGATGACCTCTTAGTTACTTGAAACAAACTTGCAAAACAAAACACTTGCCTGATTTCAAAAACACTACACTTTCAAAACAACTTTCAAAAAACAAATGAAAACCTTTTCAAAAGACATACATCTTTGTATACATCCCCACATGGATCATTACAAAGGTTGCCACCACATTGGCCTCTTTTCAAAATATTTTCAAACCCACTCACACTCAAGCACCATTTCAAACAATTGAAAACACAAGGCAAGTGATCTAAGCAAGTAACTAAGAGCCCATGGATAACCATGGATAGAAAGGGTGCTAACACCTTCCCTTTCTATAATCTACTCCCCGAACCCAAGAAAACATCTCAAAAGGTTTTTGCTGTGCTTTTTAACCTTTCCTTAGGATAAAATAAAAAGTCGGTGGCGACTCTTGCTAACCGCAACATTTGCGAATACAAACGCAAAACCTCAAGTCAGTTCTCCCACCGTATCACACTAAGGATGCATGGGGAATTCTTTAATCTACTCATGAAGGCACATCAAAAGTTAAGATGTCAAGAGTTCATTTGCTCACCACAAAATTTGAGAATTTGAGAATGAAGGATGATGAAAGTGAAGAATTGAAAAACACAAGAAAGAGGGGGGGGGGGGGGTGAATTGGAATCTTAAAAATCAATGGAAAGAACATGATGATTTTTATCCTGGTTCATTTGAACTCAAACTACTCCAGTCCACCCGTCAAGGTGTTTTCGCCTCTCTCCAACGAGGTCTTAATCCACTAATCAATCTTGATTACAAATCTACTTTGACTACTGCCAAAGTCTTCTTGAGTATAACCATAACCCGGTTTTTCTCAAGGAATTATACTAAATAATATAATTATAATATGGTGTATATGATATGGTGGGAGAACTGACTTGAGGTTTTGCGTTTTGTGTTTGCAAATGTTTCGGTTTAGCAAGAGTCGCCACTGACTTTTTATTTTATCCTAAGGAAAGGTCAAAAAGCACAGGAAAGACCTTTGAGATGTTTTCTTGGGTTCGGGGAGTAGATTATGAAAAGGGAAGGTGCAAGCACCCTTTTCATCCATGGTTATCCATGGGCTCTTAGTTACTTGTTTAGATCACTTGCTTTTGTTTTTCAATTGTTTGAAATGGTGCTTTGCGTGTGGTTTTGAATGATGTTTTGAAAAGAGGCCGTCGTTGTGGAAACCTTTGTAAGGATTCTTGTTTGAATGTATACAAAGGTGTTTTATCTTTTGAAAAGATTTCAATATTTGAACGTTTGTTTTGGGAAATGTTTTAAGATTGTGTTTGTGAAGTGTGTTTGAAAATAGCAAGGATGTTTTGCAAGCTTTTGATCAAGTAACTAAGAGCTATCTACCCTAATTTACTCAAAGATCTTTCCTAATGTTTTTAACCCTTTTGACAGTGTTATTTCGCCATTACATTTGGTGAACAACCTTGTGTTAGGATGTTAAACGGGACAGGCGCGAGTCATCATATAGACCATGATAGCAATTGTGTTAAGTATTTTTAGCAAATTTTTTAGGGACTTGATCATTTTGTTTAGGCAACCAAGATAGCGTAATCGAGGGACTATGATCTTTTGTTTTGTTTTTGTTTTGCCAAAGTACCCAACATGCATAACATGACCCATTTTAAGGCAACAAGTGGATTGTAACCCTAAGGGTGCAAGTGTGTATTGTGCTTGATTTTCATGCATCTTTGTCTTTGATTAGGTCAAACTACTTGTTGATTTGGATTTTTGCATACAATCCTTAATCTCTAATCATGGCATAATTGAAAGCATAAAGTGCGAGAATTAAAATTCTAAGCTATTACAACATGATTATGGGGATGGGGGGTACAATCTTTGAATGGGGGGTGTATTTGACAGGAAATATAAATCCTAATTTACTATTACATCCAAATTGAATTCAAATGCATAAATATTAAATGGACAATATTTAAATAAGCAAGATAAATGAATATATCAAACAATATGAATTATGCAAAAAGGTTTTTGTTTATTTATGTATGTAAAAATATTTAATGTAAAAAAGATAAAGAAATAAATAAAAGATTAATTTTATTTGGTTATGGGTAAAACCCTAATTTTCTTTAAGAAAGTAAATATATTAATTATTTTATTTATATACAATAAAACAAAATAATATATACAAAAATAAAAATATGTTTAAAAAAAGTATTTTTTAAGTATATTTAATAATAAAAATAAAAGTGTAATGTTTATGTATTTTTATTCTAAAGTATTTAATAAAAGTATATATTTATATATGTGTTAATTATATTAAATATGATAAAATAAAATAAAATGTATACAAAAATAAAATATATTTAGAAAAATATTTTTAGTGTGAATAAAAATAAAGAACAAAAATAAAAGTATAATTTATATATTTTTCAAGTTTTGGATAAATAGGATAAAAGTAAATAAATTGGTTTTTATGTTATAAAAATAAAAATAAAATGTAAAATAAATTTGAAAAAATTATAAAAATATTTTTGAGTATTTTTTATATTTGGAAATAATAAAATATAATCAGAAATAAAAATAAAAATGCAAAAATATAAAATAACAAGAAATTGGGCCAGGGGGTGCAAAAAGGAAATGGGAGGTGTCAAAAGTAGCCAGGACCAAGCCTAGCCCAAACAAACTTCATCTTCAACCTTCTGACTTTGAAAACGCGCACGCTCTGTTCAAATACCAGATCCTGTATACGAGCTCTATTTGCAAAAACACATAACATCAAACTTGTAGAGTATTTCAAGACGAATCCAACCATATAAACAACTTGTCTTAACTCTCAAAGACCAGAGAGAATTTCTCAGGCCCTAAAATCTAACCTAGTTTTTTCAGTATGTTCATGGATGAAATTCTCTTAGCACGCTTAATATAAATGAAAACTGAGCATATGTACAGCTTTATGGCAATGAATACTATATTTCTTATTCATAAACCTAAGGCTAAATGTTCCTAAATAGAGAGATAGGAAGTGGACAAAAACCTGTTTCAGCTGACTTTGTGTAGGGCAATGTAGAGATTTTCAACAAGGCTTGAGATGTCTGGGAGCTTGCTTGGACTTTACTTGATCTTCTCCAATACCTAGCTTGTCTTGAATGTACTTGAATCAGCCTATAGAACTCAACCCGCACAAGCTCAAAATGAAAATGGAAAACCCTGTTAATGGAGTTACAGTTGGTGTTTGAGGTTTGGGATAACTTGGATGAGTTGAATGGAAGGTGTTTGAACCAACTTGGGGCAAAACGCACGAGCAAAATGTGCTATGGAAGTTAAGTTGCAGGTTCTGCCCTGTTTTGCCAATGGAAGGTGATTTTTGGCTAGGCGATGTTTAGAGGCTCAAACAATCGTGTTTCTGGCTCAGAGGGATGTATGAAAGATGTTCAAAATGCTTGCACAGGTTTATTTTGGCTGGTGTTCAAGTTCTCAAGTTTTGGACATGTTTCTTGTTTTTGAAGCAAAATGTGGAAGTGATATGTAACAGGCTTGTACAGGCTATACAACCCCTTGTAACCTCTTATCTTGGGCCCTCTAATTTGTGGATTTGATTAGCTGCAAAAGATCTGGACCAATGCTCAAAGATTGTGGTTTGACATAAAGCAAGATCATGACAAAAATGACAATGTACCTTTTTCTACTTAGGGATTAGTTTTGTGTACAATGCCCTAATGACCAAAACAATGTCTTAGAACAATGGATTTGCATTAAATTATTGAGTGTGAAGTGGTTTAGAGGCCTGTAATCTAGTGCAAAGCATGTTGACTTGAAATTGCAACTTGTATGAACATGAATATGCCATGGATGAAAAGTGAGTTTTTGCCAACTTCAAGCCTTCGATTCTCTCTAACCACAAATGTGTTTGAGGAGTTCTTAGACATTTTGGAAAGCTTGCAACATTCTCTACAATCCATATTTGAAATGCAACTTGATATTCCAAGTGTAACTATGTGAAAAATGGCCATGAAGATAGGTCAAAATCCTGCCTAAACTAGGGCAAAATTTCACTAAGTTAAAAGTTTTAGGGACCCTTGTTCCAAAAATCATAACTTGAGATCCAAGCTTCTTTTGAGAAAACTTTGTGAATCAAAGTTGTAGAATTTGTGGAGGACTACAACTTTTATGTTGGAAGTTTTGTTTGAATCCAACTGTATCATGGTGAAAATGTGGGGCAAAGTTAGGAAAAATTAAGAAAATTTCATAACTTAGAAAAATTCTAAGTTATGAAAGTTTTCAACTTTAAACCCTAATTTGCAAAAATGGGTTTCTTGATGAACAAGTTTCATGTTTTGACACATCTTGATGAAAAATGACCCTTGGCACTTGACTTTGACCAAAAAGTCAAAGTTTGACTTTTCAGTGTACAGTCAAATTTTGATCAGTTGACTGAAAAATTCATCTGTCAATCCAATGTAATTGAGATCTTTTGAACTTGTTGAATAGGTCAAGATGATGCCATTGAGTCTTTGAATCCATGTTTGAACCCAATTTGCCATTGGCTAGGTCAAAAATCAGAAATTGCCTTTGTACAGTCAAAACCCTAAAAATGACCATTTTGCCCTTTTGGTGATCTGATCAAATTTCTTGTGGATTTGTGGTCCAAACTTGATCAAATGGTTCATATGAGTTCATAATGTTGATGTGGTTCAAAATCCATGAGGTTTGACTGTAAATTGGCCACAATTGACTTTTTCCTCAATACAGTTGATTTATAGGTCAACTGTCCAATTGACTGGGCAAAAATTTGATTCAAGTCTTGAAACTTGGTATGGTCAAACTTATGAGTCCAACATGAAGTATGAAAGTCACTTTGAGCATTAGAAGTCCAAAATTCTCTGTGCAAATTCAAACCCTAATTTAGGTCAATAGTGCAAGGAGATGTCTTGAGCAGAGCAAACCCTAGCTTGATCTTGAGTTCAAAGAGCCCTGTGATGAGAAATGTTGATAAAATGAGAGGGAAAATTTTGGGGTACAACAGTTTCCCCTGTTCAATCTTCTTGAACCTGAAGACTTAGATTGGCAAGTTTGCCTTTCATGACTCGAAGGTAAAAGAGGATTGGACACTAGAGTGCCCGTAAATTTGCACTTGTCAAAATATTGCTGAGGGAATGGGCTTAAAGATGCCATTTGGAGATGATAGAATCTTTCTGGAGATGGGCTTGAAAGATGCCATACAAAACTTGTTTGTTGAAAACCAGGAGCATGATAATCAGAATGGTATCCGTATCTGGAACGTATCTGAGTTGTATCTGGAGATTGGATTCATATGAACAAAGGAATGACGTTCGTGTCTGGAGCGTATCCAAGTTGTAACTTTATTTGGTTCTTGAATGAATATTAGAATGACTGTCGTGTCTAGAGTGTATCTGTATTATATCCGAGATCTGAAATCTGAATAAGCGACAGAAAGACATCCATGTCTGGAATATTTCTGGGCCGGGGAATAGGTTTGAATTTGTAACAGAATGGCAACCGTGTCTGGAGCGTATCTGGACTGTATCTGAAGTTGAGATCTGTATGAGTAGCAGAATGACTTCCGTGTCTGGAGTGTATTCGTACTGTAACTGGGATCTGGATAAGTGACAGAATGACTTCCGTGTCTGGAGTGTATCTGAACTTGAAGTTGGTAGGTGAATCAGAATGAGAGATAGAATGGCTTCCGTGTCTGGAGCGTAACTAGTCTGTATCTGATTGCTGAAGTCTGAATGAGTAATAGAATGACCGCCGTGTCTGGGGATTATTCATACTGTATCTTGACTTGAAATTCTGAATGAGTAATAGAATGACCGCCGTGTCTGGGGTGTATCCATACTGTATCTGGAATCTTTGAATATTTGTTAAAGATAGCTTTTTAATCTTATCCTGAAAAGGGTAAAATGTTAGCTAAAACACAAAGTTATGTTGCATGATATGTATGATGCAATAAAATGTGTTCTATCAATGTTTATGGTATATGAATGTAATGTATTCGCATGTAAGCCAATGAGCTGTCTTGTTGAGGAAAATAAATCCTAGATAGCTGGAGATAATGAAATCTTTGACTGCTTACGGGGAAAATAAGCCCTTGACTGCTGTTGGAGATTCAAAACCTTTGATTGTTGAGACTGAGAATGTCCTTTGGACTACTGCTGAGGATTGAAGATCCTTGGTGACTTATGGGGAATTGATAATCCTTCGTGACTTTCCTGGGGAAATAAGGATTACTCCGACGATCTCTACTAGGGAATTAAAACCTGAGAGGCTTCAAACGGAAAAATGAAGATAAGAATCTTCGTTCTGCTGGGAAATGACTCTGTGGGAAGAATGTTTATCCTGTTGGAGAATTTTTCGAAAGCTTGGGTTGTATGCCAATCTACTGGGGAATTAGAGGAAGTTGGATAATACTCCATCGGGATTTAAAGGCTGAAGTTTTGGACTCCGTTGGGGAAGAAAGTTTTATCTTCACAGGGGATTTGTGTTCAAAGTCTTCTGGCTCCTCTGGGGATCGGGAGTTTAGAAACTTAGCCCTGATGGGAATTTTGAAACTTAACTCCGCTGGGGATATGCATTTCAAGGTTTTAGCTCTGTTGAGGATCTGAACGACATACTGTAGGGGATTTCTTCTGGAATAGCCTAAAGACATTTTCCTGTACTTTCAACCTATCAGTAATTATCCTTTTTCATTTCATTTTATTTGTAGGCAGTGATTATATTCAAATGCATATGCTCACTTAATAAATCATTGGATGTTTTCAAATAAAACATAAGTGTAAAAGGAAAAGGCAAGAAAATCTCTGCATTTTGAAGTATCTTTGTATTAACTTTGTAAATATTTTTGTACAAGGGAGACAGTCATCCTAGTAAGAGAATGTTGTCGTAAAATTGAGAAAAATTTTATACAAAGAATTCCATGGGGTTCCCATTCTGCTATAGCCTTCACAACTCTGAGTATCTTGTCCCTTCGTTGCTTCGTCCGCAGATGATTGGATAGATCAGAAGCTTGGAGCTTGTCCGTGAAGAGATTGTCCTTAAAGTGATCCGACGAGACATAGTCATACGCTTTAGTTCCCTAACTTTTTCCTGGACTGCCCTTTTGGGTTTTCGATCCACCGGGAAACCCTTTTTTGCCCAAGTCGCCCTTTCGGGTTTTCAACTTGCCGGGTGTACAGATTTTTTACTTATCCCTAATTTTTGCCTGAAACGCCCTTTCGGGTTTTCGATTCACCGGGATGCCCATTTTTTGCCCAAGTCGCCCTTTCGGGTTTTCAACTTGTCGGGTTGTTTTATGCGTAGTATCTTTTGACTATGTCTGCGTTCGCAGTGTGCGGCAGGTCGTTGCCGTCCATGGTGGTCAGAATCATTGCACCACCAGAAAAGATGTTTTTGATCACAAATGGTCATTCGTAAGTAGGAGTCCACTTGCCCCTGGGATCACTTTGCGGCAAGATGATCCGCTTGATTACAAGATCTCCAACTTGATATACCTGATGTCTGACTTTCTTGTTGAAAGCCTTGATCATCCATTTTTGATACGTCTGACCATGACAAACAGTGGTAAGTCGCTTCTCGTTGATTAAATTAAGTTGATCAAGCCGGGTCTGAACCCAATCGTCTTCACTTAAACCAACATCCTTCATAATTCTCAAGGAAGGAATTTGAACCTCCATAGTTAAAACAACCTCCATGCCGTATACCAAAGAAAAGGGTGTTGCCCGAGTTGAAGTGCGTGTCGTGGTACGGTATCCATGCAGAGCAAACGGAACATCTCATGTCAGTCCTTGTATGTGACTGTCATCTTTTCAATGATCTTCTTGATATTTTTGTTTGCAGCTTCAACAACACCGTTCGTCTTTGGACGATAGGGAGATGAATTGTGATGTTGAATCTTGAACTGCTCGCACAGAGCGGTGATCACAGTGTTATTCAGGTTTGTACCGTTGTTCGTGATGATCCTATCGGGGATACCATACCGGAATATGAGGTTCTGCTTAATGAAGCGGGCAACCACATTCTTTGTAACGGAGGCGAAGGAAGCCGCTTCAACCCACTTGGTAAAATAATCAATAGCCACCAAGATGAAGCGATGTCCATTGGATTCTGTAGGCTTGATCTCTCCAATCATGTCGATTCCCCACATCGCGAATGGCCAAGGAGATGTTAAGACATTGAGAGGAACTGGGTGAATATGTACCTTGTCAGCATATATTTGGCATTTGTGACAAGTACGGGAATGTTGATGACAATCAGCTTCCATGGTAGACCAGTAATAGCCTGCCCTTAGAATCTTCTTAGCCATCGTATGTCCGCTTAAGTGGGTGCCAAATGTTCCGCTATGTATTTCAGTCATGATCAACTCAGCTTCAACTTTGTCCATACAACGAAGTAGAACACAATCATGGTTGCGCTTATATAGGATACCATTGCTCAGAAAGAACTTGGCCGCAAACCTCCTTAAGAACTTTTTGTCGTTGACTGAAGCTCCTTCAGGGTATTCTCGAGTCTTGAGATACCTTTTGATTTCATGAAACCAGGGTTATTCCACTACTTCTTCGGTATTAATCTCATGACAGTGCGCAGGTTCGTCCATTCGCTCGATGGTGATTTGGGGAGCCTCATTATCCCAGTTGAGTTTAAACATGGAAGACATTGTAGCCAGAGCATCTGCTAGCTGATTTTCTTCTCGCGGGAAGTGCTCAAAGGTAATCTGCTCGAAATGAGGCAACAATGTCAAGACATGTTCTTTGTATGGGATAAGATTAGGATGTTTAGTGTCCCACTCTCCTTTGATTTGACTGATAACCAAAGCTGAGTCCCCAAATACAATCAGAGATTTGATTCCCAAGTCAATAGCAGCCTTGAGACCAAAGATATAAGCTTCATACTCGGCCATGTTGTTGGTGCAGCTGAAGTAGAGTCTAGCAGTGAAAGGTGTATGACATCCTTCTGGAGAGATAAGTACCGCACCGACACCGTTGCCAAGTGCATTCGAAGCATCATCAAAGTACAGGGTCCATCGGGATCTTTGTTCAGGTCCGTCATACGGTCCGTTACCTTCAATGTTGTCCAATGACATAATATCCTTGTCAGGGAAGTCGGACCTCATAGATTGATAATCTTCGACGGCTTGATGAGCTAGATGGTCAGCTAGTACACTCCCCTTTATAGCTTTTTGGGTTGTGTACTGGATATCATACTCAGTCAGGATCATCTGCCATCTAGCGATCCTTCCAGATAAAGCAGGCTTCTCGAAGTTGTACTTGATCGAATCCATTTTAGAAATCGGCAAAGTTGTATGTGTTAACATATACTGCCTTAGCCAGCAAGCAGACCATACCAAAGCACATCAAGTTTTCTCGAGCAGTGAGTAGCGAGTATCACAGTCGGTAAACGTTTTGCTAAGGTAATAAATGGCATGCTCTTTTCGACCAGACTCGTCATGTTGGCCCAGTACGCACCCCATTGAGTTATCCAAAACAGTCAGATACATGATTAAAGGTCTTCCTTCGACGGGTAGCATCAAGATATGAGGTTCCAACAAATACTCCTTGATCTTATCAAAAGCAACTTGACAATCATTATTTCATTCAACCACCTGATCTTTCTTCAACAGCTTGAAGATTGGCTCACAGGTAGATGTTAGGTGAGAGATGAACCTTTCAATATAGTTTAAGCGTCCCAAGAAACCTCTAACCTCCTTCTCAGTGCGGGGGGCAGGCATTTCTTGTATAGCTTTGACTTTAGTAGGATCAACCTCAATGCCTTTGTCGCTGACGATGAATCCCAAAAGTTTACCGAACCTGACTCTGAAAGTGCACTTGATAGGATTCAGTTTGAGCTTATATTCCTTTAACCTGACAAACAGCTTCTGCAGATGGTCGAGGTGTTCTTCTTCTGTTTGTGAATGGGCTATCATGTCGTCTACGTAGACTTTGATTTCATGATGTATCATGTCATGAAACAAAGCTACCATGGCTCGATGATAGGTTGCCCCGACATTCTTCAGTCTGAATGACATCACTTTATAGCAGAAGGTACCCCACTGCGTAACAAAAGTAGTCTTCTCCATGTCTTCGGGGGCCATTTTGATATGGTTGTATCCCGAGAATCCATCCATGAAGGAAAATACCTTGTGTTGAGTTATGTTGTCAACCAAGATGTCAATGTGTGGTAGTGGAAAATCATCTTTAGGGCTAGCCCTATTTAAGTCTCTGTAGTCCACACACATTCTGACTTTGCCGTCCTTCTTAGGCACGGGCACAATGTTAGCAACCCATTGCAGATAGGAAGTAACACCAAGAAAGCCAGCATTGAACTGCTTCATCACCTCAGCTTTGATCTTTTCGGACATGTCGGGCCTCATTCGGCGAAATTTTTGTTTGATCGGTGGACAGTCTTCTCTTGTAGGGAGACGGTGAACCACAATATATATGTCCAGTCCCGGCATATCTTCATAGGACCAGGCGAAGATTTCAACAAACTCATTCAACAGTTGAACTAAGCGCTCTTTGACACTAGGCTCTAGGTTGACACCCACTTTAACCTCTTTCTTGTCTTCCTCTGTTCCCAAATTGATAGTCTCTAACAACTCTTCATGGGGCAGAATAGCCCTTTCTTCTTGTTGCAGAAGTCTAGCTAACTCTCCAGGAACTTCACAGTCTTCATCACCTTCGTACTCAACATGATTGACCAAATCTTCAGAGTCACTGAAGGCCAAAGAAGAATAGTTACCCATGGAATCCGGAGTGGATGGGTACCTGCATTTTGTGAGTGTGGGTGTGTGTAAGGGATATCCATCCTTAAACAAAATGAAATGTAAAAAGAAAGAAAATGAACACAACAGTTTATAGATGAAAACGTCCATGATTCATTAAAAGATGGCATATGAAAATGAAGAATCAAAACCCTTACAAATGGACCTACATGCCCCGGGTAAGGCATAAGGCAAAAGAGAGTGTACGAGTAGTTTAAAAGTTATTACAGACCAAATAGGAAATGTTCAAAAGATAAATTACTGATTGATGAAAGTAATGGGAACGAAGTCTTTCGCCTCCCAGTTGTTCAGTCCTCCTTCAATGGTTGGAAAGATCCAATCTTCAAAGTTGCCTTCTTCATCATCATCTTCTAAAGCATGAACTCCATGGTGAGTGATTTTTAAGGGTGGTCCTCCAGCCCAGGAGCGACGCACAGTTTTTTGGCTAGCAGCAGTGAAACCCAATCCGAACTTATCCGTCTTGTAAGGAAAATCTGGAAGTTGACCCCATACTGTACTTCCTCCCTCCTTGATTACAGCCTCCGCATCTTTAAGGGATGACATCTGAGACACAGGCTTGGTAATGATAGGCACATCATCCATTGTCTTTGCTACTGCGACCTCAGGAGAAACCTCTTCAAAGTGTTGGAAAGGTGTTTATATGAATTCGCCATCTAACTCCACATAGCGGAAAGAGTTAAGGTGACTTATCATATACTCCTCCTCACCATGAACTGTTATGATTTTACCATGGACAGGATATTTTAACATTTGGTGTAGAGAAGAAGTGACTGCCCCAACATTGTGGATCCATGGTCTTCCCAACAAGCATGAATATGAAGGACGGATGTCCATCACATAAAACGTAGAGTTGAAAATTTCCGTTCCCACCTTGATTGGGATGTCCACTTCTCTGTGAACCATCCGCTTAGAACCGTCGAAGGCTCTAACAATGATATTACTGGGCTTTAGGGTCAAACCTTCACAGTCCAATCTGTCCAATGCTTTCTTTGGTAGAACATTTAAAGATGAACCAGTATTAACCAGAACATGAGCAAGTGTGGTCCCTCTACACTCTACCGAGACATGCAGCACATCATTATGCTTTCTTCCCTTAGGGGTCAAATCAACATCAGAGAAACCAAGACCATTGTTGGCTGTAAGGCTAGCCACGCACTCTTGAAACTGATCTGCAGAAGTTTCTTGAGGCATGTGTTCCGTATTTAAAAATTTGATCAAGGCTTTGGCATGAGCCTCGGAGCAGAGTAAGAAAGCCAACATGGAGATTTTTGAAGGAGTTTGCCCTAGCTGCTCTACGACATCACAATCGCTCTTCTTAATTGTCTTTAAGATTTCCTCCATCTCTTTTTGGGTGGTCTCGGGGATAACCAAAGTCTGAGCCTTCGTCCTGACAGGCGCCTCTTGGATCCCCTTACCTTTATCGGTGGTAACATCAGAGGGTTCAATTTCGGGAGTAACAACTTCTTCAATTACTGGATTTTGCAGAGATATCTTGACAGGCACATAAACTCTTGAGGGTCCAAAGACTGCCCGTGGAGGAGCAATCTCCGGAGAGAAGATTCTTCCGCTACGAGTTATCTTACTTGTCCCTGTAATATTCCCTATATCAGGAGTTTCTTCATCGGAATTCTCTTCGGTTGATTCAATCTGCTTGACACCATGGTAGAAGATCTCTCCTCCATAATTCCATGGTATCGTCTTGTTGGACTTATATGGGATAGGCCCCGATATGGTAATCTTCAGCGGTACAAACTTTGGATCAGGCGTAATCTTAACAGGCCTTTTGCAGGTCTTGGAAAGATTATCGGAAATGGTGATTATAGCAATGTCATTGATTGGAGTAACAAAGGTAACCGGAGTTTTATGAAAGAGGATCTCTTGGGTATCCATCAGGCGTTGGATGCCTGATTTCAACAGTGGACAGTCGGATTGCAGGGTTGAACAAAAGTAACAATCTTTTTCACAGCCCGGGAATATCCTGGCTTTCAACATATTCATTTTAATCATTGGCAACAGAGTCAATAATTCATCAACAACGGTAACATGAAGAGCTTCCACAATAGCATGGACATTATGACCATTTTTTGGCATAAGAGCGGATATCACATTAGGTTTTTCGGGAGCATCAAACTCTACCTCCTTGGCATCTATTAAATCTCGGATCTTGTTTTTAAGGGCCCGACAGTTGTTGGTGTCATGCCCTACACTATCCGAATGGTATGCACATTTTGCATTGGAATGATAATAAGGAGAAAAGGTATTTGGGTTTTTCGGCGCTTCTTTCAAGTTGGTAAGGTTTAACTTTAACAGATGATGGAGGACCTGAGCCGGTGTCATATTGATTTGGGTGAATTATCGTTGTGG
This sequence comes from Vicia faba, assembly GCA_948472305.1. Taxonomy (NCBI): domain Eukaryota; kingdom Viridiplantae; phylum Streptophyta; class Magnoliopsida; order Fabales; family Fabaceae; genus Vicia; species Vicia faba. Next base: position 183,635,051 of record OX451741.1, on the reverse strand, counting down.
CCTTTCTGCCCTTTGCTGGTTAGCTCTTGGTTGGTTGCTGTAAGGTTGATCGGCTGAGGAGTTCTGGATCATCACATCCCCCACCGTTGGTCGGTGCTCCATTATCCCTTGATTTTTCTGGGAGTAAACAGCAGAAGCTTCCTTCTTGGCTGGGAAGGTTTTCTTGATAGCAGTGGAAGCGGAGGCATCCTTCTGAATTTTACCACTCTTAATGCCAGCTTCGACCCTTTCACCTGTCAGTATTAATTCAGTGAACCCTACAGATGAGCTCCCGATCAAGTGATTGAAGAATGGACCTGACAGGGTCCCCAAAAACATGTCAACCAGCTCTCTATCCGACAACGGTGGCTGCACCATTCCAGCAAAATCCCGCCACTTCTGGGCATACTCCTTAAATCCCTCATTAGAGGCCATACCCATACTCTGTAATTGAGTACGAGTAGGCGCTAAATCTGCGTTATATTGGTATTGTTGGTAGAAAGCAGCAACCAAATCTTCCCAGTTATGAACATCAGATCTCTCAAGTTGATAGAACCAGTCCAATTGCATACCTGACAAACTATCTTGAACAAAGTGGGCCCACAGATCCTTATCAGAGGAGTGAGGTTGGATCTTTCTGACGTAGGATCTCAGATTCATCTTCGGATAGGACAAACCGTCGTATTTAGCAAATGTAGGTACTTTGACTTTGGGAGGAATGACGATCCCAGCAACCAACCCTAGTTCTTCAAAATCCAATCCAGGGACCCTTTGCAACTCCATGGCTGCCAACCGATCCTCAAGATTTTTATACTTATCGTCCGCCGGAGGGTACTGCTGTTCGGAGTAATCTTCATCCTCTTCCTCTTCTTCTTCTTCTTCTTCTTCAGCTTCAGATTTGGAGGGCATTGCAACTCCCTTTCCTTTACCAACCCCTTCGTCAGACGTCGAGGGGAATTCCAGAACTCTCCTAGCTTGATGCTCAAATCTCCTTCCCATAGTGGCCACACCAATTCTTTTCTTTTTCTTCCTTTCTGGTTCCTTCTCTTTCTCTAACAGTGCTTTAAGATCCTCTTGACCCTTTGCTAAGGTCATGAGGAGTTGTTGGAATTGCGAATTTTGTGCTTGCAGATCTTTAACCGTCAGCTCTATATCCATCTTGTTGAAATAAACAGCAGAAAGATAAGGAAACCTGGTGTGAAGACCTGTTTATGCATATGATGAATGATATGTTATTCATGTAATGCATTCAAGGATTCAGAAATTCAAATTTGTTGCAAACAAAAAGAACACACGTCATATTGATAAGAAGAAATTTTGTTAGTACATAAATGCCCCATTGGACAAATATTACAAAATTCTTAATGTAAAAAGACATTGCGCATCCTTTTTGGCGCGATGTAAGTGTTGAGAGTCTCCTCTTCGTGAAGTCGACGGGTAAGTTCCAAAACCTTCTTCTCACTGGCATATAAGCTGGCTTCAAAAGTATTATGTTCTTCCTTGAGTTGTATCCAACTCCTTTGCAACTCTTCCAATGATGTTGGCATGTCAGGATGTAGGAGGGTGTATGGAACCTCTCCTTCCATAACAGGCTCTTTGATCATATGCAGAATGTGAGGGTAAGGCATCATAAGACTCTGGGAGCGGGTTCGTACCCACTTGAGGTAGGGCTCAAGGGGGATGGAATTCTTGTGCCCCATTGTCTTACTATCCACTTTGTTGGGCATCCTCCAAGCTCGGATAAACCTTTGTCGAAGTCCTTGAGCGTCGTTGTCGAAGTAAAAAACCAAGTCAGGAATCAGCATATCATGAGGGCCATCCCTTCGAGCATATCCAAACTGTCTCAGAGCTAAACAAGGGTTGTAGGTAATGCCTCCCCTAATGCCAAGTAATGGGACATTAGGGAATTCCCCGCAACGATCAATGATGATGACATTTTCTCTGAACCGAGAACACCAATGAACATCAGAATGTGTGAGGGTCATCAACCGTTGCGACCACCTTAAAGCCTGCTCATTCTTCAAAACTATTTGGGGAAGGTGAGAAATAAACCACCTTGATAGAAGAGGAGTACAGTACATGAGAACACCTCTTTTCCTCATTGTTCGTGTGTGAAATGAGTGTAGGATGTCCCCAAGCAACGTAGGCACAGGATTCCGAGATATGAAAATCTTGACAGCATTCACATCTATAAGCTGATCAGGGTTTGGGAACAAGACCAACCCATAGATGAGAAGTGCTACAATATCCTCAAAAGCTTGTAGATCTAAAGAATTCCAGCAGTCTTGTGCCTTCTCAAACATAAACTTTGCCAAGAAACCCTTGACACCACTTCTGGTTTCCCAATGAATTTTGATATCAGATGGTTGCAAGTGTAAGGCTTGAGCAACATCTTCAGGCTTTGGTTCTCTTTCCGTACCGTTGTAGGGTAGTTGATGGAGAACAGGAATCCTCAGGAGTTGAGAAAATTCCTCTAAAGTAGGTACTAGTTGGTAATCAGAGAATGTGAAATAATGGTGTAGAGGGTCAAAGAACTGGAAGAGGACTTTCACCATGTCTTCTTCAATGTTGGAGTTGACCAAGTTAAGGAGTCTACCATGTCTTTTACTGAAGAGAGAATTCTCTGGAATCTTGGAAGTAAGCTCATTGAGTTGAGGAGAGATTCTCACAAGGTTGACTTGAATTGTTTTCCTGCGAAGAGATTCCATGACCTACAAAACAAGAACAAAGATGAAGATCCAAACCCTTGAAATGGTTAGTGGATGCATATGATGCTTTATGATGTTCATGATGTATGCACAAGCATATGTACAAACAAGTCACATAAGTTCCTAGTTTCAGGCTTGCATGAGGTTTCATAGGTAAGTACCCTCTTGAAGTTAGTTGGCTCAACCTGTCCTATAAATAGTAATCGGGTTCTAAGGAGCTCAATATCACTGGATGATTTTCTATGTTCATTGTTTCAGTTTAGCCACTCAACCGGCGACCAAAATATTCCAAGAAAATAACCCTCAATGAGTGTAGTATCGAGTATCTACCAACTTCGGACTGCACCAAAGCCGGTCATCTCACTACCCCTAATAAGGCCAAGATGGTCAAGTAAGGTTCTAAGAGTTCATTAGTGCTTTATGACATCACTCAGCGGCCTCATATTCTCTTTGATTGACTCAAAGGCTATCGGTACCCACAAATATGTCGCACTACTATAGCTATTGCTTCAACCATATCGGTATACCCCGCACAGTTTCCACAACGTATTGCTATTTACCTATGAATGTTTCCCAAAAATCCGGGTGGAGGATTCAAACTCAAACAAGAGAAACAAATGTAAAGCAATCAAAGAAAACAAGATAAGCATGCAAAGGTGATCTAAACCCTAAGGTTACTCCACTTTTAAAAATTTTCCCCAGCAGAGTCGCCAGTTCTGTGATACGGTGGGAGAACTGACTTGAGGTTTTGCGTTTTGTGTTTCTAAATGTTTCGGTTTAGCAACATTCGCCACTGACTTTTTATTTTATCCTAAGGAAAGGTCAAAAAGCACAGGAAAGACCTTTGAGATGTTTTCTTGGGTTCGGTGAGTAGATTATGAAAAGGGAAGGTGCAAGCACCCTTTTCATCCATGGTTATCCATGGGCTCTTAGTTACTTGTTTAGATCACTTACTTTTGCTTTTCAATTGTTTGAAATGGTGCTTTGCGTGTGGTTTTGAAAGATGTTTTGAAAAGAGGCCATCGTTGTGGCAACCTTTGTAATGATTCTTGTTTGAATGTATACAAAGGTGTTTTATCTTTTGAAAAGATTTCAATATTTGAAAGTTTGTTTTGGGAAATGTTTTGAAATTGTGTTTGTGAAGTGTGTTTGAAAATAACAAGGATGTTTTGCAAGCTTTTGATCAAGTAACTAAGAGCTATATATCCTAATTTACTCAAAGATCTTTCCTAATGTTTTTAACCCTTTTGACAGTGTTATTTCACCATTGCATTTGGTGAACAAACTTGTGTTAAGATGTTAAACGGGACAGACGCGGGTCATCGTATAGACCATGATAGCAATTGTGTTAAGTATTTTTGGCAAAATTTTTAGGGACTTGATCATTTTGTTTAGGCAACCAAGATAGCGTCATCGAGGGACTATGATCTTTTGTTTTGTTTTTGTTTTGCCAAAGTACCCAACATGCATAATATGGCCCATTTTAAGGCAACAAGTGGATTGTAACCCTAAGGGTGCAAGTGTGTATTGTGCTTGGTTTTCATGCATCTTTGTCTTTGATTAGGTCAAACTACTTGTTGATTTGGATTTTTGCATACAAACCCTAATCTCTAATCATGGCATAATTGAAAGCATAAAGTGCGAGAATTAAAAGTCTAAGCTATTACAACATGATTATGGGGATGGGGGTACAATCTCTGAATGGGGGTGTATTTGACAGGAAATATAAACCCTAATTTACTATTACATCCAAATTGAATTCAAATGCATAAATAATAAATGGAAAATATTTAAATAAGCAAGATAATTGAATATATCAAACAATATGAATAATGCAAAAAGGTTTTTGTTTATTTATGTATGTAAAAATATTTAATGTAAAAAAGATAAAGAAATAAATAAAAGATTAATTTTATTTGGTTATGGGTAAAACCCTAATTTTCTTTAAGAAAGTAAATATATTAATTATTTTATTTATATACAATAAAACAAAATAATATATAAGAAAATAAAAATATGTTTAAAAAAAAGTATTTTTAAGTATATTTAATAATAAAAATAAAAGTGTAATGTTTGTGTATTTTTATTCTAAAGTATTTAATAAAAGTATATATTTATATATGTATTAATTATATTAAATATGATAAAATAAAATAAAATGTATACAAAAATAAAATATATTTATAAAAATATTTTTAGTGTAAATAAAAATAAAGAACAAAAATAAAAGTATAATTTATATATTTTTCAAGTTTTGGATAAATAGGATAAAAGTAAATAAATTGCTTTTTATGTTATAAAAATAAAAATAAAATGCAAAATAAATATGAAAAAATTATAAAAATATTTTTGAGTATTTTTTATATTTGGAAATAATAAAATATAATCAGAAATAAAAATAAAAATGAAAAAAATATAAAATATAAAATAACAAGAAATTGGGTCGGGGGGTGCAAAAAGGAAAAGGGAGGTGTCAAAAGTAGCCAGGACCAAGCCCAGCCCAAACCAACTTCATCTTCAACCTTCTGACTTTGAAAACACGCGCGCCCTGTTCAAATACCAGATCCTGTATACGAGTTCTATTGCAAAAACACATAACATCAAACTTGTAGAGCATTTCAAGACGAATCCAACCATATAATGTCTTAACTCTCAAAGACCAGAGAGAATTTTTCAGGCCCTAAAATCTAACCTAGTTTTTTCAGTATGTTCATGGATGAAATTCTCTTAGCACGCTTAATATAAATGAAAACTGAGCATATGTACAGCATTTCAACAAGGCTTGAGATGTCTGGGAGCTTGCTTGGACTTCACTTGACCTTCTCCAATACCTAGCTTGCCTTGAATGTACTTGAATCAGCCTATAGAACTCAACCTGCACAAGCTCAAAATGAAAATGACAAACCCTGTAAATGGAGTTAAAGTTGGTGTTTGAGGTTTGGGATAGCTTGGATGAGTTGAATGGAAGGTGTTTGAACCAACTTGGGGCAAAACGCACGAGCAAAATGTGCTATGGAAGTTAAGTTGCAGGTTCTGCCCTGTTTTGCCAATGGAAGGTGATTTTTGGCTATGGAATGTTTGAGGGCTTCAGAGGTCGTATTTCTGGCTCAAAGGGGTGTGAGAAAGATGTTCAAAAAGTTTTCACAAGCTTGTTTTGGCTGATGTTCCAGTTCTCATGTCTTTTGCATATTTCTTGTATATGAAGCAAAAGTGGGAAGTGATATGTAACAGGCCTGTACAGGCTATCCAACACCTTGTAACCTCTGCTCTTGGCCCCTCTAATTTGTGGATTTGATTAGCTGCAAAAGATCTGGACCAATGCTCAAAGATTGTGGGTTGACATAAAGCACATTTGAGCAAAAATGGAAATGTACCTTTTTCTACTTAGGGATTAGTTTTGTGTATAATGCCCTAATGACCAAAACAATTCCTTAGACTTATGGATTTGCATTAAATTATTGAGTGCGAAGTGGTTTAGAGGCCTGTAAACTAGTGCAAAGCATGCTGACTTGAAATTGCAACATGTATGAACATGAATATGCCATGGATAAAAAGTGAGTTTTTGCGAACTTCAAGCCTTCGATTCTACCTAACCACAAATGTGTTTGGAGAGTTCTTGGACATTTTGGAAAGCTTGCAACATGATCTACAATACATCTTTGAAATGAAACTTGAGATTACAAGTGGAACTATGTGAAAAATGTCCAAGAAGATAGGTCAAAATCCTACCTAAACTAGGGCAAAATTTCTCTAAGTTAAAAGTTTTAGGGACCCTTGTTCCAAAAATCATAACTTGAGATCCAAGCTTCTTTTGGAAAAACTTTGTGAATCAAAGTTGTAGACTTTGTGGAGGAATACAACTTTCATGTTGGATGTTTTGTTTGAATCCAAATGCATCATGGTGAAAATGTTGGGCAAAGTTAGGAAAAATTAAGAAAATTTCATAACTTAGAAAAATTCTAAGTTATGAAAATTTTCAACTTTAAACCCTAATTTGCAAAAATGGGTTTCTTGATGAACAAGTTTCATGTTTTGACACATCTTGATGAAAAATGACCCTTGGCACTTGATTTTGACCAAAAAGTCATAGTTTGACTTTTCAGTGTATAGTCAAATTTTGATCAGTTGACTGAAAAATTCATCTGTCAATCCAATGCAATTGAGATGTTTTGAACTTGTTAAATAGGTCAAGATGATGCCATTTAGTCCTTGAGTCCATGGTTGAACCCAATTTGCCATTGGCTAGTTCAAAAATCAGAAATTGCCTTTGTACAATCAAAACCCTAAAAATGACCATTTTGCCCTTTTGGTGATCTGATCAAATTTCTTGTGGAATTGTGGCTCAAACTTTATCAAATGGTTCATATGAGTTCATAATGTTGATGTGGGTAAAAATTCATGAGGTTTGACTGTAAATTGGCCACAGTTGACTTTTTCCCCAATACAGTTGATTTCTAGGTCAACCGTCCAATTGACTGGGCAAAAATTTGATTCAAGGCTTGAAACTTGGTATGGTCAAACTTATGAATCCAATATGAAGTATGAGAGTCAATTTGGGCATTGTAAGTAAAAAAATCCCTGTGCAAACTCAAACCCTAATTTAGGTCAACAGTGCAAGGAGATGTCTTGAGCAGAGCAAACCCTAGCTTGGTCTTGAGTTCAAAGAGCCTTGTGATGAGAAATGTTGATAAAATGAGAGGGAAAATTTTGGGGTACAACAGCGAGCATATTTGTTCTTTATATCATGTGTTTGTTATCATCAAAACTCTTACTAGGATGTGAAACTAAATTATGTTTCAACAATCTCCCCCTTTTTTATGATGACAAAAACTAGTATATTTTGATGGAATATAAAGAACAATAATTAAAAGGATCCCCCTGAGTAGAATATTCGGATAACGAGCAAATAAAATACTTCCCTGACAATCTTCTGATTATAAGTCAAAATATTCTTGATTCTCCCCCTTTTTGTCAAGAATAAAAAATGGTAAAGACTCTGTCTGGCTTGCTCTGACAGAAGTTGCTTGAAAAGGTGTGACATCTGCTTTTGGATACATCTGAGATTCTTTAGAGATCTTCTGATGTTGTATTTCCATTCCTGTTTCCATTAGATTTAGAAGCAGTAACCTTATGTTTCTGATTTCCTCTGAAACCTGCGAGTGATTTAAATTCCAGGCTTTGGAACATATGCTTTCTTTCCTCCATGTGTAGTGAGCATCCAGAGTCCAGGTGTTAATGCTGGTGTTTCAACCTTGCTGTTAAAAATATCTGCAACATACATGATTTTGTCTTTTGGTACCCATATCTTTTTAGGTCCATGACTGTTAGATTTTCCAAAATTCTGTTTGAATTTTGGTTTAGCATAAAATGCCTTACCAGTATGTTTCATATCATGTGTTTGCCCAGTATTGAAATGAGAATAAAGAGGAGTGCGTTTGATAACCAAATCCTTAACTTTCTCAGGTTGGGATACTTTACCTTTGTATCTTATACCTATTCTACCATTTCGACTAACTCCATAGATCATTGAACCCATATTGCTTCTATCTATGTTTCTAGCGAGGAATTTCTGAAAGTTGTGATCATATTCCTTTATGATTGTATCAGGGTCACTAGGAACTTCTGAGACAGTTATCTTTTAAGTACTTTGTAAATCATTTTCATGTTTAAAAACCTTTTCTTTCAACTTAGAGTTTTCTAGTCTCCGATTCTTAGTTTCTTCAGAGTCAGAGACTAGATCTTTTTTCAGGTACTTATTTATGACTCGAAGCTTCTGATAACTTTATAGAATTTCTGACAGACTCTCCTCTAATTGGGATCTAGAAAAGTTAGAAAATACCTCTTCTGGATCTGAGTCTGATTCTGATTCTGATTCAGAGGATTCTGAGACATCTGATAAGTTGTCCGTTAAAGCTATATTGGCTTGTTCATCTTTGATTCTGTTCAGTCTTCAGAAGATTCAGAGTCATCCCTCGTTGCCATAAGACTTTTCTTCTTCTCCTTAATGAACTTCCTTTTATGTTTCTTCTTCTAAAGCCTTGGACAATCACTTTTGTAGTGGCCTTGTTTATTGCATTCATAGCAGGTAATGATTCTGTTACCAGATTTTCTGAATCCAGAGGATTGTTTAGAGTCATTTCCTATTCTTTTGGAGTTACTGAAATTCTTATGCATGTGCTTCCACAGCTGATTGATTCTTCTGGATAGAAAGAACAGTTCATCTTCTTCAGACAAGGATTCTCCAGAGTTTTCTGCTTCTGCTTTTGCCTGCAAAATTTTGGTTTCATATTTGTTAGATTTCAGAGGGAGAGACTTACCTTGCTTTTAAGGCTCATCATCTTCTATCTCTATCTCATGGCTTCTAAGAGAGCTGACAAGTTCTTCTAGAGATATTGTGTTCATATATTTTTCCACTTTGAGAGCCGTGACCATGGGTCTCTATTGCTTTGGTAAATTTATGATGATCTTCTTTACATCATCAGCAGTTGAGTACCCTTTTTCCAGCACCTTTAGCCTAGCCACCAGAATTTGAAATCTAGAGAACATTGTTTCAATGGTTTCGTCTTCTTCCATTTTGAAGGCTTCATACTTCTTAATGAGAGCAAGGGCATTAGTTTCTTTTACTTGCATGTTGCCTTCATGCGTCATTCTTAGAGAATCAAACATGTTCTTAGCTATTTCCCTGTTTGTGATCTTCTCATACTCTGAATATCCTAGTTCGGATGAACTAAAACTACTCCAGTCCACCCGCCAAGGTGATTTCGCCTCTCTCCAACGAGGTCCTAATTCACTAATCAAACTTGATTACAAATCTACTTTGAAAACTGTCAAATTCTTCTTGAGTCTAAAACCACAACCCAATTTTCTCAAAGAAATTCACTAAACAGTTAATTGAATAAAAGTGTACAATGATGTTTCTAATAAACAGTATCACTAGATGTGATGTTTTACACAGTTTATTATTGAACGTTGAGGATGAAGAATGATAGCTGCGTTTATGTACTTTTCATGTGAGTTCTTCTTTTTATGCGCAGTGGTTCATCACCTTGAAATCTTCTTTTTGTGTGCTTTATATAGGCCAGCAACAGTGACATTAGAAGATACTTTTGGTATGTCCATAACACGAGTTAACGAGCTTTCCAAACCAGGAGATCCTTGTCTGTTTGTAGCCGTTACTTATGATCTTGCATTGATGGAATTGTAATGCTTCAGAGCTTCTTACATCAGAGGATGAATATTACCGTTGAGAGTTCTTTACAACTTGTATTAGAACATTGCAAATCAGAGTATCAGAGATTCTGTTTTACAGCGCTGGTGCATTTAGAATTTGTAACAAAACTTCTTCATATAAGTGTGTCATGTATATTTGATGCATCTGAATCTATCACTGTACTCTTAACTTCTGTGCTCACATAATCAGAATGTCTGGTGATGTTACGGCAAAACTTCCAGTTTGCATCAGAACATCTTTTTAACATCAGAACTTCCTGCATGTAACGATACTTTTATTAGTGAGTATATTTGTTCTTTATATCATGTGTTTTTTATCATTAAATCTCTTACTAGGATATGGAACTAAATTATGTTCCAACAACATGGAGTGTAGAACACGCTTGAACTCTGAAATAATAGCACATTAGCCCAAAAAAAAATCAAGTTTGCTCAATTTGAACTTCATGCATTTATTCAAAATTTCCAAACTTGCACTTATCATAACTCTTTTAATTTTCATCACTTGAAGGCGATCTTAGACCTTTTGGAAATCTAAAGGTGTCATCTACAATCTCTATATTGACCATTCTTGCATTTCAAGACTTTAGCTTGATGTAAGTTGCCTTGACAAAAAGTGTCTTTTTGTTGACTTTTGAAATGACCTATAATATATTGGCCCATTTCTCTCAAATGAAGCATTTTATGGACTTTAGCTTAGAGAGATGCAGTTTTAGCGAATTGAATTTCCTTCAAAATGAGCTTTTGTTGAGGCAAATATGATGAAGCATGTGAAAGTTATGCTTGGTCAAAGTTCAGTTTACTTCTCCTTAGGAAACCCTAATTTGGAAATTTTGACTTTTGATGATTTGAGAGCTTTCCTTGATGAATTATTATCAACCCTTGATCAAATGATGAATATGACTTCAAAATGTTGATGTTGACCAAAAATCTTGAAGTTTAACTGTATGTTGACCATAATTGACTTTTTACCCAGTACATTTGATTTTTAGTCATCTGAGCCATTGACTGGGCAAACTTGTGATGCAAACCATGAAACTTGGTATGATCATTCTTGGAGACATATAAGAGACCATGAAATCCACTTTAGACCTTTAAAACCCAATCTTCCATGATAAATACAAAACCCTAGTTGTAGGCCCTTGCTTTGGAGGAGAATTTGTCTGGTCAATTCTTGAGCAACCTTGAGCATTTAAGAACTTTAGGAGAATGTCTTCAGTAAAAGGGAGGGAAAATTTTATGGTAAAACAGTTGTCCCATTTCAATATTCTTAAACTTGAGAAGTTAGATTGGCATGTACGCCATTCGTGATCTGAAGGTGAAAGATGATTGAACACTTAAGTGCCCAGAAATTTGCACTCGCATGTGTAGGAGGTAACATTTTTGGTTGATAATATTGCTTGAATGGGCTTAAAGATTCCATTTGGAGAGGTGTCAAAGTTTCGTCAGAGATGGGCTTATAGACACCATCCAAGGTAACTGATGATAGAAGTATCAGAATGAGTCTACGCTTGACCGTATCTGAAGAATGCTTTCTAGAATGAACCTCTGGGGAAGGTGTTCAAGTAGCTACTTGTCAGATTTAGTCTCTAAGGGAAATACTTTTCAGAATTCATTCTCTGAAGGATGTGTTTGTCATGTAGATAGTCGCCCCGTCTTGTTTCAAGAATTGATTTACAATTTTCTTTTGTTGGTAAACTTGTCTTGTTTCGGGAATTCATAGCACCTAGTCGTAAAGATAGTTGTGTTGCACCCCAAAATTTCCCTCTTCATTTTACCTTTTGTGGCTTATGCTTCCTCATACATACTCATACATTCTCATGATGGGATTAAGGTATCTTTATTCCCAAATTCTTCTAAATGCTATAAAGTGCAAAAGAAGATATCATATCTTCAATGTTTAAACTCTCTCAAGATACAAGGGTTTCTTATATTACAAGACATCTCATTTGTCCCATATGATCATTTAGAAGTTGGAAATTTTCAAAGTTTGAGGAAGAATCACATTCCTACTATTCATTTCTCAAGATTAGGGTTTTGATCAGTTGAAGAATTTGAGGCTTGTAAGAGTCAAGAGTGTGAAATATTACCTTTTCATCATTATATAAGACATCTTTATTCATATAATTTCTCAATTTTTCCTGAAGAATGAGGGTTTTGAAGATTGGTCATTATCTTCTAGCACAAAGGGCTAAATTTAGGGTTTTGAATTTAATCAGGAAATCTTTGATTTTCTGGGAAAGACTTAATTCAATTCCTCTATATATGTTGATAAGCACCTAAGGTTGATAGATTTGGTGCCAAATTTGTGCGAAAGAAGTTCAATTGATCAAAAGGGGAAAAATGGTCATTTTGACCAAAAGTCAACCAAAGTCAAAGTTGACCAAGTGGACTTTTGGTCAACTATCAACTCAAGTATCCTATTTTCATATTTTATAATCATTGATGTCATAAAATCAAGAAAAAAAGGTCAAAATGGAGATAACTTGTTCAAGCAGTTATATGGACATTTAGAAAAAATTCCAAGTCCTTAAGTCTCTATAGTACTGAACTTTGGATATCCATAAATTTCTCATTTTTTGTCCAAAGAAGGTAAACCCTACATGCTTCGAAAGCCCGAAAAAGGTCTATAAGTTTACCAATGTGTGGTTAAGTCTAAAACCTGAAGCATTTAGGAGTTATTGAGCTTAGGAGTTTAGGGCATGAAGATGGCAAGTTACAAGTCATGCTTGCACGCCCAGACCAACATTTTGACAAAGACATGGCGTGCCCCTATTCATGATGCTCTATCTTTTAATACAAGTGATAATTGAATTTAAAATTCAAATAGAAGTTGCAAAGGGATGTGTAAGTTTCATGTAGATCTTTGAATCACTTCATTTGAGCAAATAATGAAGAAGATATAATCATAAAAAGAGAAGTTATGAAGTTGAATTTCTTGCCCAACGGGTAAGCCAGGCACGCGCATGCGATATTTACCAAGCCTAATTTTCTTTTCAAATTCATACCATTTTCCACCAACTTGCAAGCATCATTTCAGATTTCTCTCAACAATAACTTTAATCTCCAATATCTCATCTTTCTATAGGCCTTAACTTCAGAAAAAATGCATGAGTGAAATGGTATATTCATGAGTTTTTACCTATACTGTCACTGTATTCATCTCCTGGACAAAATTCAAACTTTCTTACAGTACAACTTTTGCCTGCCACCTCATCCCTTCACACCTTCCTTATTATGTCATGCACTAATCAAAACACAACCATTAAGTGCTCAAAACGCATCGACTTATGAAATTATCCCCATTAGCTCCAAACTGCATAAGACTTTTGAAGCTACCGACAAAAAACACAGAGCTGCCACCGAACTTTATTTACTCTGAAGGAAGGGGAAATATCGAGAAAACCACAAGAGGATGGATAAGATGGTCTTGCGACCAAGATAAAGGGTAAGGGAGTCGGTTATGCAAGAGGAAGGTATTAGCACCCCTCACATCCGTTGTACTCAACGGGATCCATTTTGTGTGTTTGCTTCTAAGGGTGTGTTTATTTATAACTATACTTGCTTAAGGGGAAATTAAATGATTTTTGTTAGTGAGTTCGTGAGGGTCTCGCCACCCTTTGCCTACGTATCTAGTGTAGGAATTAAGACACCGTAGTTCTTCTAGAAAATGTTGGTTTGTTGGTGTTTTTAATGGGCGACATTAATGCATGCATTCTAGCAATAGGCACGACCTGTATCACAGTAGAACAAAGATAACGTGCCCTTTGGGGGGGGAGTTTTGATTGGTTGAGTGTTTTGCGAGTTTTAAAATGAATTCGAGTAATGATTAAATGTTTTTGGATTTTTTATTTGTGAATGAGAAGTTTTAATTACAAAAGAAGAAAAAGGGGAAAGTCTACCCTAATGTTGTCATGCATGGGTTCCAACCTAAGGTCTAATTAGTTTGTATCTTAAAGAAGAGGAAACTATCATCCTAAGGGAGCATGTTATAAAAAGGAGACAATGTTTGTGAAGAGTGATCATGGAAAAAGTGACGACAAAATGAGTAGTATTATGAAAGGGAGTAAATGGAATGCTTGGTGTATGAGAATTGAATATGGTTATGATTAACCAAGGGGTGTACTTGATTAATCTTGTGAGAATAGGTGCTCCTACCCTAACCATGAGACCCTTTATCCATGGAAACACTTGGTATAGGGACCAAAGAGGTTGATTCGGGTTATGGTTAACCAAGTGCAAGACTTGATTAACCTCGTGAGAATAGCCATGCCCAATCTCAACTATGAGATCCTTTAAGAAGATGCTTGGTATGTAAACCAAGGGGAGAGAAGTTGCTTAAATGGATAAGATAGAAATCAAAAGCCTATACAATGTGTCTATATGCATGCTCCTAGAAAGTGGGATTAGCGTGGCACTAGTATTCTAAACGACCAATTGAAACAATCGATCAAATAGTTGTCGCTGTAGAAAAGCTCAGGACCAAACTATGAAATGTGTGAAAGTGTGCATTTGTAAGTGGATACCTTCTCATTGATGATGAGCCCAAGAGGAGGACATGTGTTCTAATTGGATGACATATGCATGATTAAGAAACAATTAAAACATACAAAAAATAAACCCTAAGCTATTACAATCATACGGAGATTGGGGTACAATTTATAAATGGGGATGAAGTAGAAACCTAATTAAATTATTACAACCATATTGAATAAATGAATAAAAATGAAAAAAATATTAAAAAAAAATACAAATATAGTGTAAAAAGAAAGGAAAATTGTTTTTTTTAATAACTTTTATGTATCGACACATGCATTAACACATCCATACACAACACTTCTTGTTTCTGGAAAAATCAAGATCAACTCAGTATGAGTCGATACATAATGTCTTTGTGTTGACTCATTTCTCGTTTGTATCGACACATTCGTTTCTTGCATCGACTCATACTCATTTCTTGCCCCTGGAAATAAAAAATGACACAATATGAGTCGACACATAAGGGTTTGTGTTGACTCATTTCCGTTTTGTATCAACACATGCACGTTTTGTGTCGAATCATAACCTAATTTGTGCTTGATATATGTTGACTCATAGAGATATGTGTCGGCTCATAACCTATTTTTTCACTTCTAACATTGTTCTGTCACACACATAAGTCAGCTCTCAACATATAATTGATAAAAATGAAAAGCAAATATATGGTTAGATTCAAGGGTATGATATCTACATTTATCTTCAAAAATGAATCACTAATGATGCTTTAAATGAAGAGCTCAAAGTCAAGAAGACTTACCTTGAAACTAAAAAATTGTGTTTTGAGTTTGAACACCATTCAAGAGGTTGTGATGATCAGAATGGCTTCAGTGAACCTCCAGGAAGTTGCTCCAACCCTTAATTTGTATTGAGAGTTGCAAGATTGTACATGGGGTTGAAGGTTTTTTTTTGTTTCGGTTTTCCTTTAGGTTGCTAATATTTTCTTGTTGCTGTTGTTTTATGGTTCAAAACAAGTTTCATTTTTCAACACAGTTTCATAGTTGTTGTTGTTTTTTCTTTTCTGGTTTTACAGTGTTTTTCTTCTCTTCCTCTCACAGTGTCTCTCTCTCTCTCTCTCTCTCTCTCTCTCTCTCTCTCTCTCTCTCTCTCTTCTATGCTGTCTTTTCTCTCTCTCAATATTTCTATTGTCTCTCTTTCTTTTCACACAAAACTCTCCCCCCTCAATATTGATCATCTATCTTTTTTCTTCAATATTGCTCCCCTCTCTTTTCTACTATTTTGCTATTGTTTTATTGGTGAATCCAGTGAGGTTTTTTTGGGGCGCGGGGGGGGGGGGGGGGGGGGGGGGGGGGGGGGGGGGGAATCTGATATGTTTTGAATAATTTTGTAAGCTGATTTATTGCTTTTTTGGTACATGTTAGGTTTAGCCTATTTGTGTGCAAGGATTTGCAGTTCTTGGACTGTTCTGGACAACAGGTTTATGCATCAGTTTTGTAAACAATTTTATGCAGGGCTGCAGAAGATTTTAGGACTGTTATGCATGGACTGTTTTTGTGTAGGAACAACAGGATTTGGACTGATATGCAGCAGAATGAACAACAACAGTTTGGACAAATTTGTGGGGCTGGTTGGTGCAAACTTTGGGCCTTATACAACAGCAAATTGGATAGTATTATTATGCAGGTTTTGATAGTTTGGACAGGTTTTTTGGCATATTAGATTTGGATAGTTTGGACTGATTTTGGGCCTGTTATATTTGGACAGTTTGGACTTGTAATGAGAAATTCCTTTGTATGGTTTCAAATGGTCATGACATGAATAAAAATGGCAAGATAACCAAATGACTTGAATCTTGAATATAGTAACTTGTGATGTAAGGAATTGGTGACTCGTGAACCAAAGACATTATATGAAATACCAATTTCCATTATTTCCAATTTGCAAACCAAATCCAAGTTTACTTTCTCTTTCAATTTCGAATCTTCATGAAAAATTCAAACCACTTTGAAAATGATAGATTCCATCTTAGTTCAAAATTTAGTCCCTCAAGAAACTCTTCAAATAAAAACTTTAACCAATATGAGCAGAATTCCTTGACTTCAGCCGCTGATCCTCTTGATAAGCAAATGACTTGTAGAAAGAGATAAAGCTCAATGTGACCTCGAAGAAAAAAATCCTAATTTCCTGAAAACACTGTGAAACTTTAATATTGAACAAACACTGAACTCTTAGACCTCAGGTGTCTTTATTCAATGAAATACATGATATGCAAATGAACTAGTGAAGATGATGTAGATGAAATGCGAAGCCTAAGCCAGACAAAAGTAAAACATGTAGGACAAATTTGGGGTATGACGACTTCCATACCTTTACAAAACTTCTTCAACACACTTCATTGTTCTATATTATCTCTTATCCATTCTCATTTCAAAGAGGAGGCTTGCTCAACAATCATACAAAACTTTTGGAAATTCTGCTCGAGGCTCAAATCTTCTCTTGAAACAGAATTTGTCTACTTTGCATTTTCTCTCAAATTCTTTGCTCGAAGATCCTATTTCTGCACAACTATATTACATTTGAAGTGAAGTAACAATGTTCATTGAATTTCTTGCAAGTTTAGAGGCCTAGAGTGAGTTTATTTTCCACTCACTCAAGGTAAGTTGTTCTTAAACTTTGATTTGAATTTGTGCATACATTTTGAATGTATTTCTTGTATGATAGCATAGCAGGCCAAATCTTAGATCTGATGAAGCTTGAATCATACTCTGCAACTCATGTTCAAATTGTTTGATACTGTGATTTCGTGATTAGTTTTTGTTTTGCTCGTGCAACAGTTGAAGAAACTAATAGCATATTCTTATTCCTTACAATTTTCTAATGAACTTTAATGTTTGGATTGTTGGATTTGGTGGAGAAACAAGAGAGATCGATGGATCTGAATTTGGCTCGATCATTTCTGTTTTTACAAGTTCAAAATATGTTGGTTTCAATGACTTTCGCGCGTGTTTTTCTCCCTGATTCATGAACCATTCTTGATAATATTTGATCTTTATGTTGATCTTTCATCATGCATTAAAGGAGATATCAAGATCTGAAATGAGCATGTAAAATAGAGCATAAGTGGATAGGGCATGGTTCAGTGGTAGGGACGATTACATGGCGCGCATCTATTGAACATATTTTGATTTTCTTTTACAGCACGTTTTGGCTTTAACAGGTGTAATAAGCCTTGGCATTTTTTGAATTTTTAATACAATTTTAATTGTTTTCTTATTTTTTTTTTAATATTTTCTCTTATCCAAAAATTACAAAAAAAAATATATTGAGCTTTTTTTTAGTATATTTTTCATATTCTGAATTTTACTTCCTTTTTATCTTTTTTTTAGAAAATTAAGTAATACAATTAAGAAAATTAGGGTTTTCTTCACCATTAAACTTTTAGAATTTTATTTTTTAACTTGTGCTAATCTGAAAAATCCTCAAAAAATATATTAGGTTCATTTTGAATGTACTTCATGAAAATGATTTTTTTTTTATTTTATAAAAATTCGTGATAAGAAAATAGAATCAACCTTTGACAATATCTTTTTGTTTACCTTTTTTTTTTGTTATTGTGTGCAAATAATTTCCTTTTGGTATATTCCTCCAACAAAAATTTCCATAAAAATAATTTTACTGTTTCTTAGGTATTGAACTAGTTTTTTATAATTTTTAATTGAATTTACATCTCAAATTTTCTTTGTTCTAATTTTTAGAAACTATAATAGTTTTTTACCTTTCTTATTGCTTAGGCCTTAAGAAACATTTTAAAACCTAAATTTCTCTAATTGAAAAATTCAAAGAAAATATATTTAATTTCCTTGGATTCTTTAAAATTATAAAAATCATTTTTTTTAATTTTAACTTTTGATTTTACATTTTTTACAAATATTTTTGCTAAACTCTCTAGTTTGACCTTTTTAATAACCAGTCTTGTTAATTCCCAATCATTTCTAACTCTTCACTTTAATCCATTGGATTTTAATTATATTTCTAACTCTTACAAGTCTTTAGAAAGTTAGGTTTTAATTGATTCAATTTTACAAAATTTTCTTCTATTTTTTTAACTTAGTCTTGATTAACGAACATATATAGGGCTTTACCTTGACCTTGAGTATTTCTTATCCACCTCTCTTGGTGTGTTTAAGATTTCCAAGCTTTTGTTTTTTATCATAAGTGTTGAGTGCTTTTTAGACTTAGTCATCCCTCTTCCCTTCCTTATTAGACTCTCCTCTCATATGCTCCCCGTAGGATGTACAATTCACTCTTTTCTAAGTTTGAGTTGAATAAACCTTAGGCTTATATCCATGTATGCCAATATTAAGTAGATATTTCCCTTTTTATCCTCAACTATAGAATTAATAATGCATGACAACTCTAGGGTTATTTTGCTAGTCTCCCCTTAGACTTTTCTTTTTGCCTTTGCATTTGAATTAAAACAAAAACTTCTTTTTCTCGCAAACTTCAAAACACATAAAAATTACTGATGATAATCATACCTTTGTTGAGCATGGGAAATGATAAGCGGGTTTCTTCTCGATCTTATTTTTCTTCCATTCTAAGCCTTGGTGTGGTTCAAGTCTCCAAGATTTATTT
The DNA here is from genome assembly GCA_948472305.1 of Vicia faba. Classification (NCBI taxonomy): domain Eukaryota; kingdom Viridiplantae; phylum Streptophyta; class Magnoliopsida; order Fabales; family Fabaceae; genus Vicia; species Vicia faba. Next base: position 183,616,002 of record OX451741.1, on the reverse strand, counting down.
CATGAATAAGTGGAGAAGTGGCTAATATCTCTCTCTTGAGATCAACTAGCTATTATCCACAGCAAAAACACCAACCAACACAAACTCTTTTTACCTTTGGGCTTTTCTTTTAAAACTTTTTCAAAAGAACATGTTAATTCACTTCTGTGTTGACACGTAAGTCTCCAATGGTCGAGTTGCGAAATAAGGTGAAATTAATATTGTTCATTAAAAAATACAAACAAACAGAAACTTTTGAAGTCGAACTACGGCTGCTCCGATTCCTTAAAAGGGATACATAGGCATTGGGGTAGGGCCCGAACAAACACAACTTTTATTTTCCCTACATTGTTTTATCTTTTCTTTTGTATGCATTTCCCCTTTTCATCTTTCTTTTTATCTCTTAAGCTTTAGACCTAGATTTACACACCCTTAGATCATAACAAACATAAGTGGATCCTGTAGAGTACTACAGACGTTTAGGGTGCTAATACATTCCCCTCGCGTAACCGACTTCCTTACCCAATCTCTATGGTTGCAAGACCGTGATTTCACTCCTTAAGGTTTCCTTGATGTTTACCTTTCCCATCTTTTGGGATAAAAGATGCTCGATGGTGACTTCATTAAATTTTATCTTTGATGATTTCTGCCGGTTGTTTTAGCTGGCGACTTTACTGGGGAAAGATTGACCTATTGCTGGTCCATCCTTAGAAAGTAAGTCCTAGCTTGTGTTTGTTTTTATTTTCTTGGGTGTTTATGTGTCTATTTGTTTATATACTTTGATTATATGCTTTCATACATTACGTTTTATTACTTTCTATACTCTGGATACTACTGTTGTGCTCTCTCTATGGGGTTGGGATGTTACTTCTTAAGGTAAAAGACCCAATACCCAGGCCAAAGTTGTGAACTCACAGGAAGCCTAATAATAGAGTGGAGGCATGACAGCTATAGGAAGTGGTCCGATTAGTGCAGTCATGCCATATACCATGCTCATATGAGGATCAACTAAAGGTACTTTCATCATGCACGTCTGTGTTGCGATGATTTTACTTTTAGGAGGACCCGTGATTTCTGAGTTACCCTTGCATTACCCTAACCTAGTCTTTACTCGTGAGTGGGAGGGATGATTTTCTTACAGGTACAATTGGTGACTTTGTTCGTATTAGTAACTCTAGTTCTGAAGGTGACTTTGGTTCAGTTGGTGACTTTGTTTGTGTTGACTCTCTTTCTGGTGGTAACTTTGGTTGGTAACTATTATTGGTGACTATTTAGAACCTTTGAACCTACGAATCTATACAATAGAACAAAAATGTCCAGTATGTTGGAAACCCTGGTCCTATCATGTTACATCATATCATATTTACTTTTCAAAAACAAATGTTGTACAAAAAGATTAATCTGCATATGCATTGTCATTTCCAGGATTTTCCAAAGTTTTCTTTTCCTCTAAGAATGGAAAATAACACTGATATCATCATGAATACCAAGAGGGATAACTTCAGCTACCATTTTCGTCCAATTGTTTGGCCCTTTCTTGAAGAACTCATAGATCTCATGAATTGTCAATAGATAGGTGTTTTTGGCGAAAGATATGGGAATCTCCTATCTTTGTTAGATGCTTAGGTTGTTCAGAATTTGCTACTATTTTATGATCCAGAGTTGCATTGTTTCACATTTTAGGATTATCAGTTGGCACCCACTCTTGAGGAGTATTCTCCTCTTTTCCACATCAAAGTTACTAATCACACTCCCTTCATCCAGGTCCCTGTTGAACCTAACTATGAGGCTATTGCTAAGGTTCTTTATTTGAACCTTAGTAATGTAAAAGGAAAGTGGAGACGTAATAAAGTCACTTGTGGTCTTCTAGTAGATTTCATGACATGAAAGGTAAAATAGATGGTGAGCAAGGGAAATTGGGATGCTTATTATGCATTGTTGGTTGCTACCATTTAGGGAGTTATTCTCTTCCCCGAGATTAAGGAGATAATGGACTTGGCTGCTCTGTGCATCTTCATGAATGAAAATCTGATACCCACCTTATTAGCTGACACTTATAATGTCGTTCACTCTAGAAATGGGAAGAAGGGAGCAGTGGTATGTTGTGTGCCAATGCTTTACAAATGGTTCATGGTACATTTACCTACAAATATGAAGAAGTGAAAAACACAATAAGGGGGGTTGAATTGAAAACTTGAAATCAAATGCGCAATGACACCATATTTTTATCCTGGTTCGTTTGATCTCAAACTACTCCAGTCCACCCTCCAAGGTGATTTCACCTCTCTCCAACGAGGACTTAATTCACTAATCAACCTGATTACAATTCTACTTTAACAACTGTTAAAGTCTTCTTGAGTCCAAAATCACAACCCGGTTTTCTCAAGTAAATTCACTAAATAGTTAATTAAATAAAAGTGTACAATGATGTTTCTAGTAAATAGTATCACAAACTTGTGATGTATTACACAATTTAATATTGAATCGTTGAAGATGAAGAATGATAGTTGCGTTGCTAACTTTTCACGTGAGTTTTTCTTTTTGAGCGCAGTTGTTCATCATCTTGAAATCTTCTTCTAGTCTGCTTTATATAGGCCTTACAATAGAGACATAAGAAGATACTTTTGGTAAGTTCATAACACGAGTTAATGAGCTTTCCAAATTAGTAGATCCTTGTCTGTTTGTAGTCGTTACTTATGATCTTGCAGTGATAGATTTGTAACGCTTCAACGCTTCTTACATCAGAGGATGACTGTTACCGCTGAGAGTCCTTTACAGCTTGATCAGAACTTTGCGCATCAGAGTATCAGATATTCTATTTCGCAGCGCTGGTGCATTCATAAGTTCAAACAGAACTTCTTCATATAAGTATGTCATGCATATTTGATGCGTCTGAATCTTCCATTGTCCTCTCAACTTCTGTGCTCGCATAATCAGAACTTCTTGTGATGTTCTGGCAGAACTTCCAGTTGCATCAGAACATCTTTTTCATATCAAAACTTCCTGCATGTAAAGATACTTTTATTAGCGAGCATATTTGTTCTTTATATCATGTGTTTGTTATCATTAAAACTCTTACTGGGATGTAGAACCAAATTATGTTCTAACAATCCCCCCATTTTTGATGATGACAAAAACTAGTATATTTTGATGGAATATAAAGTGTTGTACCCCAAAATTTGCCCTCCCATTTTCTCAACATTTCTCATCACAAAGCCCTTGGAGCTCAGGATCCAGTTAGGGTTTCATCTGCTCAAGACTTCTCCTTGCACTGTTGACCCAAATTAGGGTTTGTGTTTGCACAAAGATGTTTTGACCAAAAATGCCTAAGATGACTTTCATGCTTCATATTGGACTCCCAAGTTTATCCGTACCAAGTTTCAAGTCTTGATTCCAAATTTTGCCCAGTCAATTGGACAGTTGACCTAGAAATCAGCTGTATTGGGGAAAAAGTCAATTGTGGCCAATTGACAGTCAAACCTCATGAAAATTGACCCACATCAATATTATGAACTCACATGGACCATTTGATCAAGTTTGGATCACAATTCCACAAGAAATTTGATCAGATCACCAAAAGGGCAAAATGATCATTTTTAGGGTTTTGACTGCACAAAGGCAATTTTTGACTGTTTGACCTAGCCAATGGCAAACCAAGCTCACATATGGACTCAAGGACCCCATGGAATTGTCTTGACATGCTCAACAAGTTCAAAAGATCCCAAATGCACAAGATTGACAGTTGAATTTCCCAGTCAATTGATCAATTTTGACTGTATACTAAAAAGTCAAACTTTGACTTTTTAGTCAAAATCAAGAGTCAAGATTCATTTTTCATCAAAACATGCCAAATCATGAAACTTGTTCATCAAGAAATCAAGAAATGCAAATTAGGGTTTGAAATGAAGATTTTTCATAACTTAGAATTTTTCTAAGTTATGAAAAACCCTAATTTTTTCCTAACTTTGTCCCACTTTCTCACCAAGATTAATTTGGATTCAAGGAAAATTCAAAACATGAAAGTTGTAGCCTATTTCATAATCTACAACTTTGATTCACAATTTTTTCCCAAAAGAAGCTTGTATCTCAAGTTACAATTTTTGGAACAAGGATACCAAGCCATTCTTAACTTAGGGAAAATTTGACCTATTTTAGGCAAGGTTTTTACCTAACTTCAAGACCATTTTTCACATACTTCCACATGGAATTTCAATTTGCATTTCAAAGATGGATTGTAGTACACATTCCAAGCTTTCCAAAATGTCCAAGAACTCATCAAACAACCTCATGGTTAGGGAGAATCGAATTTTGCAATATGGGAAAAACTCACTTTTGTTATGGCCAATTTCCATGTTCATACACTTAGGCAATTTTCAAATCAGCATGCTTTCCTTGATTACAGGCCTCTAAACTATCCAAAACTCAATAATTTAATTCTAACTCATTGTGCCAAGGCCTTATTTTATGAGTTTAAGCATTACATGTTGAACTAAGCCATTTATAGAAAAAGCAAATTAGCCATTCTTGAAAAGTTGCACTTTATGTCAATTGGTAAATCAAGAAGGTACAAAGAAAATTTCTGAGGCACAAGTTTATGAACAAAACACACTGATCAAGGGGAAGGTTAGCAGCATAGCTTGGGGGCCTGCATCAGTCTAGAACACCAAGTTGCCTTTTGTTGCTTAAAGTGTAAGAAACATAGCATATCATACAACAACTTTCATCTCAGCTAAGAAACCCTTAAGCAAACTTGTCAAACATATCCTAAACATCCTAACTGAGCTAGAACATGAGTCAACCACCTCCATTTCCTTCCCATTCACAGAATCACCATTGAACTGCTCAAAACAGGGCATCCCTGCAGTTTGAGTTCCATAGCTCAAACCTTCCATGCATTCTTGCTAAAAACTTGTCAAACACATCCCATAACATCCCTTGAAGCTAATCAAAACCTCAAACACGACCTGTAACACTCCCAGGCAAGATCACCATTTTCATTTTCTTGTTTTGCAGCTGAAGTTCCATAGCACGATTCAAAAGGTTTCAAGACAAAGTAAAGCTTGGAATAGCATCCCTGGACATCAAGGAAGCTGTACCAATCATCACCTTGCATTGAAGACACCTCCATCACCAGATACAACTTCAACTGAACAGGTAAGTTCATGAACACGTATCTCTCTATCCAGGCATTGTTAGCTTTAGGTTTGTGAAGAAAACATGTCACATTCATAGCCCTGAACATGCCTATGTGATTAGATTTCATTTATATTATGTATGCTTAGAGAATTTTAAGTCTGAACATGGAACAAAAACTAGGTCAGGAATTGGGGGAGAAGAAATTCTCTCTCATTTCTGAGAGTTAGATTGACTTCTTTATATGTCTAGAATCGTGGCTTCAAGCTCTACAGGTTTCATGTTGGAAGATTTGGCAAAAGATCAAAGAATCAGGAGTTAGAGATTTGAGAAGAAAGGCGCGTGTTTTTGAATTTTGTTGGTCTGAAGGTTGAAGACAACAATCTTCTGGGCTGGGCCTGATTTGTTATTTCTTTTCACACCATGTTTTTACTTCTGCACCCCCTGAGCCCATTTTGCTTATTTTAATGATTTTTTGACTTTTCTTTTTTTATTCTGACTTATTTATTTTTTCTTATAATATTAAAAATATAAAAATAATTTTTTAAACCATTTTTTAATTTATTAGGCATTTATTTGTTTGAATGAGTACTTGTGCATAAATAAATAAATAAATAGATATACTTTTTTACTAAAAATACTAAAAATAGTGCAAACACATTTTTATTCCATTTTTATTTTATTTTATCTTCTGAAAATATTTTATATAAAATATACCTTTTTTTATAAATATTAAATATTATTATTTTTGTATATATTCAATATATTTAACAAATAATATAAATACATATATTTATTAGTATATTTAGGTTAGAATACAAATATACACACTTTTATCTTTTATTAATATTTAATATTAAAAATACCTTTTTGACAAATATACTTCATTTTTATTTTATTTTTGTATATAATGAATAAATGTGTACATATTAAATAATTAATACATTTTATTTAATAAAATTAGGGTTTTTCCCTAAACATAAAAAAAAAACTCCAAAAAATAATACTTTTTATTTTGTTTACTTGACATATAAAAATCCTTTTTTTTCATACATATAAAAAACCTTTTTGCATCTTGCATATTTATTTTATTTCCATTTAATTTGTGCAATCAATTATCTTGTAAATAATTCCAAATTGATGTAATAACTAGGTTTAAATTCCTTGTCAAATACCCCCATTTGAACATTTGTACCCCCCTTCCCATATTGTGTTGTAATAGCGTAGGAACTTTAATTTTCGCACTTTAAAGTTTTCTAAATATACCATGATAGAATTAGGGTTTGTATGCAAATAAAAACGACAAAAATAGTTTGACCTAATTTCAAGATAAACAAGCATGCAAATGGACAACACTAATCACACTTCCACCCCTAGGGTATTCCACTTGTTGCCTTCAATAATGGGCCATATTGCATGTTAGGTCTCTTTGGGCAAAAACAAAACAAACACAATTCAAATGATCATAGTCCCTCGATGACGCTTTCGAAAGTTGCCTAAAAATGATCAAAGTCCCTTAAAGGAAAATTGCCCAAAGATACTTGGCACCATTGCAATTATGGTCTAAACGATGACCCGCGCCCGTCCCTTTCACATCCTAACACAAGATTGTCCATCAAATACAATGGTGGAACAAAATTGTTAAAAGGGTTAAAACATAGCAAAAATCTTTGAGAACTTTAGGGTAGATAACTCTTAAGTACTTGTCAACTTGCAAAACAAAAACACTTGCCTATTTTTCAAACCACACTTCACAAATAATTTCAAAACAACTTTCAAAAAAAAACCTTGAAACATCTTTTCAAAAAGACAAACACCTTTTGTAAAACATTCGAGTAAATAATTGTTACAAGGGTAGCCTAGACAGGGCATCTTTTTCAAAACATTTTCAAAAACCACACACAAAGCACCATTTCAAACAATTGAAAACCAAGGCAAGTTGATCTAAGCAAGTACCTAAGAGCCCATGGATAACCATGGATAGAAAGGGTGCTAATACCTTCCCTTTCTATAATCTACTCCTCGAACCCAAGAAAAAATCTCAAAGGTTTTTGCTGTGCTTTTTAAACCTTTCCTTAGGATAAAATAAAAAGTCGGTGGCGACTCTTGCTCAACCGAAACATTTGCGAAAACAAACGCAAAACCACAACCAGTTCTCCCACCGTATCACATAAAGAATAATAATTAAGAGGCTCCCCCTGAGTAGAATACTCGGCTAACAAGAAAATAAAATACTTCCCTGACAATCTTCTGATTATGAGTCAAAATATTCTCCATTCTCACCCTTTTTGTCAAGAATCAAAAAGTGGTAAAGACTCTGATTGGCTTGCTCTGACAGAAGTGCTTGAAATAGTGTGACATCCTCTTCTGGATACATATGAGATTCTTTATAGAGCTTCTGATGTTGTATTTACATTCCTATTTCAAATAGTTTCGGATCCAGTAATCTTCTGTTTCTGATTGACTCTGAAATCTGTGAATCCTTTAAATTCCAGGTTTTGGAACATATGCTTTCTTTCTTCCATGTGTAGAGAGCATCCAGAGTCCGGGTGTTAGTAGTGGAGTTTCAACCTTGCTGTTAAAAATATCTGCAACATAGATGATTTTGTCTTTTGGTACCCATATCTTTCTGGGTCCATGACTGTTAGAGTTTCCAGAATTCTGTTTGAATTTTGGTTTAGTATAAAACGCCTTACCAGCATGTTTTATATCATGCGTTTGCCCAGTGGTGAAGTGAGAATAGAGAGGAGTGCGTTTGATAACCAGATCCTTAACTTTCTTAGGTTGGGATACTTTGCCTTTGTATCCTATACCTATTCTGTCGTTCCTTCTAACTCCATAGATCATTGAAGCCATTTTGCTTCTATCTATGTTTTTAGCCAGAAACTTCTGAAAGCTTTGATCATATTTGTGATACGGTGGGAGAACTGACGTGGGATTTTGCGTTTGGGTTCCCAAATGTTTCGGTTTAGCAAGAGTCGCCACCGACTTTTTATTTTATCCTAAGGAAAGGTCAAAAAGCACAGGAAAGACCTTTGAGATGTTTTCTTGGGTTCGGGGAGTAGATTATAGAAAGGGAAGGTATTAGCACCCTTTCTATCCATGGTTATCCATGGGCTCTTAGTTACTTGTTTAGATCACTTGCTTTGCTTTTCAATTGTTTGAAATGGTGCTTTGTGTGTGGTTTTGAAAGATGTTTTAAAAAGAGGCCATCATTGTGGCAACCTTTGTAATGATCCTTGTTTGAATGTATACAAAGGTGTTTTTGTCTTTTGAAAAGTTTTCAATGTTTGAAAGTAGGATTTTGAAATTGTGTTGTGAAATGTGTTTTAAAAATAGCAAGGATGTTTTTGCAAGCTTGATCAAGTAACTAGGAGCTATCTACCCTATTCTACTCAAAGATCTTTCTTATGTTTTTAACCCTTTTAACAGTGTTGTTTCACCATTGTATTTGGTGAACAACCTTGTGTTAGGATGTTAAACGGGATGGGCGTGGGTAATCGTATAGACCATGATAGCAATGGTGTCAAGTATCTTTGGAAATTTTCTTAAGGTACTTGATCATTTTGTTTAGGCAACTCAGACAGCGTCATCGAGGGACTATGATCTTTTTGATTGTTTTTGTTTTGCCAAAGTACTCAACATGCAACCATGGCCCATTTTTGAAGGCAACAAGTGGATTATAACCCTAGGGGTGCAAGTGTGCATTGTGTTTGTTTTTCATGCATATTTATCTTGGATTAGGTCAAACTAATTGTTGATTTTATTTGCATACAAACCCTAGTTCTAAGCATGGCATAATTGAAAGTTTTTAAATGTGCGAGAATTTAAATGCTATACTATTACAACATGATATAGGGAAGGGGGTACAAATTTGAATTGGGAGTATTTGACAAGAAATTAAACCCTAGATTACTATTACAACCAAATTGAATGTACAAGATACAATATTTAAATGTACAATGATTAAATAAAAATACAACAAATAAATATTAAATAAAACATGTTATACAAAAAAAGATCTTTATGTATGTAAAAAGTATATTTTTTAATGTGAAATATAAATAAATAAAAAAAGTCAATTTTTATCATTTTTCTATTTAGGGCAAGAAACCCTAATTCTTAATGAACAATATTATTTAATAATTATATACAATAATATATTAATTTATGCATAAAAATAAAAGTATATTATGAAAATGATATTTTTTAGTACAACATATTAATAAAAATGAAAATGTGATATTTTTGTATTTTTTAACCTAATTATTTAATAGCAAGTATATAAGTATATATATATATATATATATATATATATATATATATATATATATATATATATATATATATATATATATATATATATATATATATATATATATATATATATATATATATATATATATATATATATATATATATATATATATATATATATATATATATATATATATATATATATATATATATATATATATATATATATATATATATATTTATTTATTTATTAAACATATTAAATATACAAAGATAAAAATTAATTATTTAAAAAAAATGGGTATTTTCAAGAAAATGTTTTCAAATGTAAATAAAAATAATAAATGAAAATAAGTATTTTTTAGTATTATTTTTGAGTTTTATTAAAAAAGAAAATAGTTTATTTACATATGTATACTTAGTAAAATAAAATAAATATCAAATAAATATGAAAAAAATAGAAAATTATTTTTGGCATTTTTCATACTTAGACAAAAAAATATAAAGTCAGAATAAAAAATAAAAATTTAAAAATGATAAATATTTAAATAAATGGGCCAGGGGGTGTAAACTGAACAAAAGAGGTGTCAAAAGCAAAAGGTCCCAGGCCCAGCCCAGAATCACTTCTTCTTCTTCCTTGGAACAAAAACCTGCGCGCGCTGTATCACAAACTGTAACTCCTGATTCTTTGATCTTTTGACAAAACTCATAACATGAACATTGTATAGAATTAAACAACGAATTCAACCATATAAAAAACTTGGATTAACTCTCAAAGACCAGAGAGAATTTCTCTGGCCCAAATTTCTAACCTAGTTTTTCCAGAAAGTTCATGAGTGAAATTCTCTTAGCACGATTAATGTAAATGAAAATTAAGCATATGTTTGGCTTTAGGGCTATGAGTACAACATATTCCATTCACAAACCTAAGCCTAACCATTCATAAATAGGGAGATAGAAGTCCATGAAATACCTGTTTCAGTTGACTTCGAGCTGGACAATGTAGTAACCTTCAATGGTGTTTGAGCTTCTTTTGAGCTTGCCTGTGGTCCAAGGAAGCTTCTCCAATACTTGGCTTGCTTTGAAACAACTTGAATCGTGCTGTAGAACTTAACCTGCAGAGCTTTGAAATGAAAATGGCAAAGTGTGTTAGAGGTGTTACAGCTTGCAATAGGGGCCTGGGATAGTTTAGGTGAGTTGATTGGAAGGTGTTTGAACTATCTTTGGACAAAACGCACGATGGAATTTGGTTGTGGCTCGCAAAATGCAGAACTTGCCCTGTTTTGCAGAAAAACAATGGTTCTGAGTATGAGAAGGTTTGAGTGATGAAAGGGCCATGTTTTAGGCTTGTTGGGAGGTATGGAACTTGTCTACAATCTTTGTCTAAGCTTGTGTTAACAGATATGAGAGATGGCTTATGTTTGGCAACTTTTCTTCTTTTTCAAGCAAACATGTGGAAGTGATGTTATAGCTTGGTACAGGCCCTCCTATCATGCTGCATCTTTTGCTCTTGGTTCTTGGAATTGATAGCTTCGATCTTGCTTCAGAGATATGGCCCCATACCTCAAGGATTTTGGTTTGACATAAAGTGTACTTTTACAAAAATGGCATTTTACCTTTTTCCAAATAAGGGTTAATCTTGTATGTAATGTCCAAATGGCCAAGATAACACCTTAATTCAATGGTTATGCATTAAATTATGAAGTTCAAGTTGGTTTTGAGGCCTGCAAGCTAGCACCAAACATGCTGATTTGAAAATGCAAGTTTGTATGAACATGTATTGGTCATGGACAAAAGTGAGTTTTTGCCAACTTCAAGCATTCGATTCTCTCTAACCACAAGGGTGTTTGAGGAGTTCTTGGACAATTTGGAAATCTTGGAACATGTACTTTAATCCATCTTTGAAATGCAATTTTAAACTCCAAGTGGAACTATGTGAAAAATGGCCAAGAAGATGGGTCAAAATCCTGCCTAAACTAGGGCAAAATTTCCCAAAGTTAAAAGTTTTAGGTACCCTTGTTCCAAAAATCATAACTTGAGATACAAGCTTCTTTTGAGACAATTTTGTGAATAAAAGTTGTAGACTTTGTGATGGAATACAACTTTCATGTTGCAAGTTTTGTTTGAAGCCATTTTCATCTTGGTGAAAAAATGGGACAAAGTTAGGAAAAAATAAGAAAATTTCATAACTTAGAAAATTTCAAAGTTATGAAATTTTTCCATTTTAAACCATAATTTGCATTTTTGGATTTCTTGATGAACAAGTTTAATAATTTGACATGTCTTGATGAAAAATAACTCTTGGCACTTGATTTTGACCAAAAAGTCAAAGTTTGACTTTTCAGTGTACAATCAAATTTTGATCAGTTGACTGAAAAATTCATCTGTCAATCCTATGCAATTTAGATCTTCTGAACTTGTTGAATGGGTCAAGACAATGTCATTGAGTCCTTGTGTCCATAGTTGGGCTTGATTTGCCATTGGTTAGGTCAAACAGTCAAAAATTGCCTTTGTACAGTCAAAACCCTAAAAATGACCATTTTACCCTTTTGGTGATTTGATCAAATTTCTTGTGGAATTGTGATCCAAACTTGATCAAATGACATATATGAATTCATTATGTTGATGTGGGTCAGAAATCATGAGGTTTGACTATCAATTGGCCACATTTGACTTTTTCCCCAATACAGCTAATTTCTAGGTCAACTGTCCAATTGACTGGGCAAAAATTTGAATCAAGGCTTGAAACTTGGTATGGACAAACTTCTGAGTCCAACATGAAGTATGAAAGTCATTTTGGACATTGTGGGTCAAAACATCCCTGTGAAAACTCAAACCCTAATTTAGGTCAACAGTGCAAGGAGGTGTCTTGTGTAGAGCAAACCCTAGCTTGATCTTCAGTTCCAAGAATCTTGTGATGAGAAAATGTTGAAGAAATGGGAGGGAAAATTTTAGGGTACAACAGTTGACCCTGTTCAATCTTCTTGAACCTGATGAGTTAGATTGGCAAGTTTGCCTTTCGTGACTCGAAGGTAAAAGAGGATTGGACACTAGAGTGCCCGTAAATTTGCACTTGTCAAAACATGGACGAGGAAATGGGCTTAAAGATGCCATTTGGAGATGGTAGAATCTTGCTGGAGATGGGCTTACAGATGCCATCCAAGAATGTTTGATGAATTGTAATGCTGAAGGTCAGAAGAATGAACGTCAAAATGGTATTCGTGTTTGGAATGCATTGAACTGTATCTGGAGACTGAGTTTGTATGAGCAAAAGAATGGCGTCCGTGTCTGGCGCGTATCTGAGTTGTAACTGTATTCTAATTTTGAATGAATATCAGAATGACTGCCGTGTCTGGACTATATCTGTATTGTATCTAGGTAACAGAGCAACATCTGCGTATGGAGCAACTGTATGCTGGGGATGAACTATGAATGTGTGACAGAATGGCAACCGTGTCTGGAGCATATCTGAACCGTATCTGAAGTTTGAGATCTATATGAGTAGTAGAATGACCGTCGTGTCTGGGGTGTATCCGTACTGTAACTGGGATCTGAATAAGTGACAGAAAGACCTCTGTGGCAAGTGCACTGGGGGGATGAAACTGCTGGTGTAAAGGCCAGAACGGCATCCTTGTTTGGAGCGTATCTGAACTTGTAGTTGATAGTTGAATCTGAATGAGAGATAGAATGGAAGCCGTGTCTGGAGCGTATCTAGTCTGTATCTGATTGCTGAAGTCTGAATGAGTAGTAGAATGACAGTCGCGTCTGGGGTGTATCCATACTGTATTTTGACTTGAAGTTCTGAATGAGTAATAGAATGACAACCGTGTCTGGGGTGTATCCATACTGTATCTGAATAATTGTTAACAATAGCCTTTTAATCTTATCCTGAAAAGGGTAAAATGTTAGCTAAAACACGAAGTTATATTGCATGATATGTATGATGCAATGAATTGTAATCCATGTTTACGATATATGGATGTAATGATTATGCATGTAAGCTGAGCAGCTGTCTTGCCGAGGGAAATGAATCCTTGATAGCTGGAGATAATGAAATCTTAGACTGCTGCCGGGGAAAGTAAATCTTTGACCGAAGCTGGGGATTCCAAAAAATCTTTGATTGTTGAAGATGAGAAATCCTTGTTGACTGCTTGGGGATTAAAGATCTTTGCTTGGGGAATTAAAACCTGGGAGACTTCTGCTGGAGAAATGAGACTGAGAATCTTCAATCTGTTGGGAAGTGACCCTGTGGGGAGAAAGTTTACTCAGCTGGGGAAATCAGGAGCCTGGGTTGTGCGCCGTTCTACTGGGGAATCATCCTAGCTGTAGGGGAAATTGAGGGAATTTGATCGGTTGGAAATTTGACTTCATTGGGGAAGGAGGTTTAGATTATTCTGGCTCCGCTGGGAATTGGGAGTTCGAACTCTGATAGGAACTTTGAATCTTAACTTGGATGGGGAATTCAGTTTGAAATGTACTGGCTTTGCCGGGGGATCTTGAAGTTTAACTCTGCTAGGGACATGTACTCCGAGGTTTTTGTAGATCTGAATGATGTCTTGTAAGGGACTTCTTCTGGAATGGCACAAAGATACCTTCCTACCCCCTCAACCTATCAGTAATTATCCTTTTTCAATTTCGCTTTTCTTGCAAGTAATGATTATATTCAAATGCATATGCCTATTTAACAAAACATTGGACGTTTTCAAGTAAAACATAAGTGTAAAAAAAAAGGAAAGGCAAACAAATTTCTGCACTTTGAAGTATATTTGTATTAATTTTTGGTAAGCATCTTTGTACAAAGGAGACAGACATCCTAGTAAGAGAATTTTGTCGTAAAAATTGAGAAAAATTTATACAAAAAGAAAGATGGCTATGTGCAACGATTCCATGGGGTTCCCATTCTGCTATAGCCTTCACAACTCTGAGTATTTGTCCATTCGTTGCTTCGTCCATAGATGGTTGGATTGATCAGAAGCTTGGAGCTTGTTGGTGAAGAGATTGTTCTTAAAGTGATCCGACGAGACATATTCATACGCTTTAATTCCCTAACTTTTGCCTGGACCGCCCTTTCGGGTTTTCAGTCCACCAGGAAACCCTTTTTTGCCCAAGTCGCCCTTTCGGGTCTTCAACTTGCCGGGTGTACAGATTTTTTTGTTTTATCCCTAATTTTTGCCTGAACCGTCCTTTCGGGTTTCGGTCCACCGGGATGCCCATTTTTTCCCAAGTCGCCCTTTCAGGTTTTCAACTTGTCGGGTCGTTTTATGCGTAGTATCTTTTGACTATGTCTGCGTTCGCAGGGTGCGGCAAGTCATCGCCGACCATGGTGGTCAGAATCATTTCCCCACCAGAAAAGATGCTCTTGATTAGAAATGGTCCTTCGTAAGTAGGAGTCCACTTGCCCCTGGGATCACTTTGCGGTAAGATGATCCGCTTGATTACAAGATCTTCGACTTGATATACCTGGCGCTTAACCTTTTTGTTGAAAGCCTTCATCATCCGTTTTTGATACGTATGACCATGACAAACAGCGGTAAGTTGCTTCTCGTTGATCAAGTTAAGTTGATCAAGCCGGGTCTGAATCTAATCGTCTTCACTCAAACCGGCATCCTTCATAATCCTCAAGGAAGGAATCTGAACTTCCATAGGCAGAACAGCTTCCATGCAATATACCAAAGAAAATAGAGTTGCCCCTGTTGAAGTACGTGCCGTGGTACGATATCCATGCAGAGAAAACGGTAACATCTCATGCCAGTCCTTGTAGGTGACTGTTATCTTTTGAATGATCTTCTTAATATTTTTGTTTGCGGCTTCAACAACACCGTTCATCTTCGGCCGGTAGGGAGATGAATTATGATGATAAATCTTGAACTGCTCGCATAGAGCGGTGATCATGGTGTTGTTCAAATTTGTACCGTTGTCTGTGATGATCCTGTCGGGGATACCATACCGGCATATGAGGTTCTGCTTGATGAAGCGGGCAACCACATTCTTCGTGACAGAGGCATAAGAAGCTGCTTCGACCCACTTGGTGAAATAATCAATAGCGACCAAGATGAAGCGATGTCCATTGGATTCTGTGGGTTTGATCTCTCCAATCATGTCAATGCCCCACATTGCGAATGGCCAAGGAGCTGTCAGAACGTTGAGAGGAACAGGAGGAATATGTACCTTGTCGGCGTAGAGTTGGCATTTGTGGCAGGTACGGGAATGTTGATGACAATCAGCTTCCATGGTAGACCAGTAGTAGCCTGCCCTTAGAATCTTCTTAGTCATCGTATGTCCGCTCAAGTGGGTGCCAAATGTGCCACTGTGTATATCGGTCATGATCAACTCTGCTTCAACCTTGTCCATACAACGGAGTAGAACACAATCATGACTGCGCTTATAAAGGATGCCATTGCTCAGGAAAAACTTGGCAGCAAATCTCCTTAAGAACTTTTTGTCATTGACGGAAGCTCCTTCAAGATACTCTCTGGTCTGGAGATACCTTTTGATTTCATGAAACCAGGGTTGTTCCACTACTACTTTGGTATTAATCTCATGATTGTGTGCAGGTTCATCCATTCGCTCGATGGTAATTTGGGGAGCCTCGTTATCCCAGTTGAGTTTAAACATGAAAGACATTGTAGCCAGAGCATCGACTAACTGATTTTCTTCTCGCGGGAAATGCTCGAAGGTAATCTGCTCGAAGTGAGGCAACAGCGTCAAGACATGTTCTTTGTATGGGATAAGATTAGGATGTTTGGTGTCCCACTCTCCTTTGACTTGACTGATAACCAAAGCTGAGTCCCCAAATACGACCAAAGATTTGATTCCCAAGTCTATAGCAGCCTTGAGACCAAAGATGCAAGCTTCATATTCAGCCATGTTGTTGGTACAGCTGAAGCAGAGTCGGGCAGTGAAGGGTGTATGGAAACCATTTGGAGAAATGAGTACTGCACCGATACCGTTGCCAAGTGCATTTGAAGCACCATCAAAGTACAGGGTCCATCGGGATCCTTGTTCAGGTTCGTCATACGGTCCGTTTCCTTCAATGTTGTCCAATGTCATGATGTCCTCGTCAGGGAAGTCGAATCTCATTGACTGATAATCTTCGACGGCTTGATGAGCTAGATGGTCAGATAGTACACTCCCCTTTATAGCCTTTTGGGTAGTATACTGGATATCATATTCAGTCAGGATCATTTGCCATCTAGCAATTCTTCCAGATAAAGCCGGCTTCTCGAAGATATACTTGATCGGATCCATCTTGGAAATCAGCAAAGTGGTATGAGTCAACATATACTGCCTTAGCTGGCAAGCAGCCCATACCAAAGCGCAGCAAGTTTTCTCGAGCAGTGAGTAGCGAGTCTCACAGTCGGTAAACTTTTTGCTAAGGTAATAAATGGCATGCTCTTTTCGGCCAGACTCGTCATGTTGGCCCAGTACGCACCCCATTGAGTTGTCCAAAACCGTCAGATACATGATCAATGGACTTCCTTCGACGGGTGGCATCAGAATAGGAGGTTCTAGTAAGTACTCCTTGATCTTATCAAAAGCAACTTGACAATCATTGTTCCATTCAACTACCTGATCCTTCTTCAACAGTTTGAAAATTGGCTCACAGGTAGATGTCAGGTGAGAGATGAACCTCGCAATATAGTTCAAGCGTCCCAAGAATCCTCTAACCTCCTTTTCGGTACGGGGGGCAGGCATTTCTTGTATAGTTTTTACTTTAGCTGGATCAACCTAATGCCTTTGTTGCTGACAATAAATCCCAAAATTTTACCAGACCTGACTCCAAAAGTGCACTTGCTTGGGTTCAGTCTGAGTTTATACTCCTTCAACCTGGCAAAGAGCTTTTGCAAATGACCAAGGTGTTCTTCTTCTGTCTGTGATCGAGCTATCATGTCGTCTACGTAAACTTCGATCTCATGATGGATCATATCATGAAATAAAGCTACCATGGCGCGTTGATAGGTTTCCCCTGCATTCTTCAGTCTGAACGGCATCACTTTGCAGCAGAAGGTACCCCATTGCGTGACAAAGGTAGTTTTCTCCATGTCCTCGGAGACCATTTTAATCTGATTGTAGCCCGAGAATCCGTCCATGAAGGAAAAAACCTTGTGTTGAGCTGTGTTGTCAACCAATATGTTGATATGCGGTAGTGGAAAATCGTCTTTAGGACTGGCCCTGTTCAAATCCCAATAGTCCACACACATTCTGACCTTGCCGTCCTTTTTGGGCACGGGCACAATGTTAGCAACCCATTGTGGATAGGTTGTAACAGCCAGAAAGCCAGCGTTGAATTGCTTCATTCACTCAGCTTTGATTTTCTCAGACATGTCAGGCCTCATTTGGCAGACCTTTTGCTTGACCGGTGGACAGTCTTCTCTTGTAGGGAGACGGTGAACCACGATATCGGTATCTAGCCCTGGCATGTCTTCATAAGACCAAGCAAAGATTTCAACGTATTCATTCAATAACTGCACTAAGAGTTCCTTGACATCTGGTTCCAGGTTGGCACCCACTTTTACTTCTTTCCTGTCCTCCTCTGTCCCCAAGTTGATGGTTTCTAGCAACTCCTCGTGAGGCAGAATAGCCCGCTCTCCTTGTTGCAAAAGTCTGGATAACTCTCCTGACACTTCACAATCTTCGTCAACTTCGTACTCAGCGTGATTGACCAAATCCTCAGAGTTATCGAAGGCTGAAACAGAACAGTTTCCCATGGAATCCGAAATGGATGGGTACCTGCATTTGTGAGTGTGGGTGTGTGTAAGGGATAACCATCCTTAAACAAACAAAAATGCAAAGAGGAAAGAAAAATGAAACAGTTTATAGATGAAAAACGTCCAATGATTCATTAAAACATGGCATATGATTATGAAGAAAATCAAACCCTTACAAATGGACCTACATGCCTCGGGCAAGGCATGAGGTGAAAATAGTGTGCGAATTGTTTTAGTTATTACAGACCATATAAATGGGAAATTGTTCAAAGATAAAATTATTGGTTGATAAAGGTGATGGGAACAAAATCTTTTGCTTCCCAGTTGTTCAAACCCCCTTCGACGGTCCGAAAGATCCAATCTTCGAAGTCGTTCTCTTCATCTTCATCTTCAACAACATTAATTCCGTGATGAGTGATCCTTATAGGTGGCCCTCCAGTCTTGGAACGACGCATAGCCTTCTGTCCTGCAGCTGTAAACCCTAGTCCAAATTTGTCCATCTTATAGAGAAAGTCGGGAAACTGCCCCCATACTGTGCTCTTCCCCTCCTTAATCACAGCCTCCACGTCCTTGAGAGATGTCATCCTAGATGCATGCTTGGGAACGATAGGCATCTCAACCATTGTCTTCGCAACTGCTACCTCAGGAGAAAATTCCTCAAAATGCTGGAAAGGAGTTTCAATGAACTCGCCATCCAGCTCCACATAACGGAAGGAATTGAGATGGCTTATCATGTACTCTTCCTCGCCGTGCACCGTTATAATCTTACCCTTAACAGGATATTTCAACATCTGGTGCAAAGAGGATGTAACTGCCCCGGCATAATGGATCCACGGTCTTCCCAGCAAACATGAATATGACGGACGGATGTCCATCACGTAAAAAGTTGAGTTGAAGACCTCTGTGCCTACCTTGATAGGAATATCAACCTCTCCATGAACCATTCTCTTGGAACCATCGAAAGCCCTAACGACGATGTTACTAGGTTTGAGGGTCAAACCTTCGCAATCCAAACGGTATAAGGCCTTCTTTGGCAACACATTTAGGGAAGAACCAGTATCAACCAAGACATGGGCGAGAGTGGTTCCTCGGCATTCAACTGAAACATGTAACGCGTCTTTATGTTTCCTTCCTTTTGGAGTTAAGTCAGCATCGGAAAAGCCAAGGCCATTATCAGCGGTAAGACTGGCCACACATTCCTGAAACTGGTCAGCCGGAGTCTCTTGGGGAACATGTGCCGCTTTCAAGAATTTCATCAAGGCCTTGGCATGGGCCTCAAAATAGAGCAGAAGAGCCAACATTGAAATTTTAGAAGGGGTTTTCCCTAATTGTTCCACAATGTCGTAGTCACTTTTTCTGATTATTTTCAGGATTTCGTCCATTTCTTTCTGAGTGGTTTCGGGGATAACCACAGGATGGGCCTTCGTCCTGACAGACCCTTCCAGTATCCCCTTACCCTTGTCGGTAATATCAGCAGATGGTCTAACTTCAGGAGTATCCAATTCTTCAACCAATGGGCCTTGCACAGACGGTCCAACAGGTGCAGAAGCTTTCAAGGGTCCGAAAACTTCTCGAGGGGGAGCAATCTCCGGAGAAAAGATCCGGCCACTGCGGGTTATCTTGCTTGTACCCGCGATGTTCCCTATATCAGGGTCTTCTTCTTCAGAAATCTCTTGGACTGTCTCAATTTGTTTGATGTCGTGTTAGAAGATTTCTTGCCCATAGTTCCACGGTATCGTTTTGCTGGATTTGTACGGGACAGGTCCCGGCATGGTGATCTTTAAAGGTACACATTCAAAGTTGGGTGTAATCCTGACAGGCCTTTTGCAAGCCTTGGGAGGATTGTCGGAAATGGTTATGATAGAAATATCGTTGGTTGAAGTATCACAAGTATCAGGAGTAATCGGATTGAAAGTGTTAACAGGGGTTTTCTAGAAAAGTATCTCTTGAGTATCCATCAGGCGTTGGACACCCGACTTCAACATTGGACAATCACCTTGAAAGTTCAAACAAAAATAACAGTCTTTACCATAACCAGGAAAGATCCCGGCCCTCAACAAATTTTATTTAATCACAAGCAATGGAGTCAACAGATTGGCAACATCAGTAATATAGAGGATTTCCAAAATGGCATGCACATTGTGGCCGTGCTTGGGCATCGGAGCAGATATAACATTGGGTTTCTCAGGAGCATCAAATTCAACCTCTTTGGCGTCAATTAAGTCCTGAATTTTGTTCTTGAGTGCCCAGCAATTATTGGTATCGTGCCCAGCACTGTCGGAATGGTAAGCACACTTGGCGTTGGAGTGATAGTATGGAGAGGAGGTGTTAGGGTTTTTTGGCGCCTCTTTCAAACTGGTCAGATTCAGCTTCAACAAATGGGGAAGGACCTGAGCGGGCGTCATATTGATGCGGGTGAACTGCCGTTGTGGCCGTTCTACCCGTTGTTGATTAGGTCTCGATTGATTGTTACGAGGTTGATCATTTAACGAATTTTGAATCATCACGTACCCTACAGTCGTCCGGCGCTCAGTTCTTCCCAATCCCTTATGAGAATACACAGGAGATACTTCCTTCTTGGCGGGAAAAGGTTTCTTAACAGTTGTGGATGCGGAAGCATCCTTTTGAATCTTTCCACTTTTAATACCGGCCTCCACCCTTTCGCCGGTCAAAATCAGTTCAGTAAATCCCGCGGAGGAACTCCCAATTAGGTGATTGAAGAAAGGGCCAGATAGGGTCCCCAGAAACATGTCAACTAATTCTCTGTCTGATAGCGGTGGCTGCACCCTTCCCGCCAGATCACGCCATTTCTGCGCGTACTCTTTAAACCCTTCATTGGAAACCATCCCCATACTTTGTAACTGAGTACGAGTGGGCGCCAAATCAGCATTGTATTAATACTGACGATAAAAAGCAGCTGCCAAGTCTTCCCAATTGTGAACTTATGATCTTTCGAGCTGGTAAAACTAGTCCAACTGCGTTCCTGACAAGCTGTCCTGGAAAAAGTGTACCCAGAGGTCTTTATCAGATGAGTGGGGTTGGATTTTTCGGACATAAGATCTCAAATTCATTTTTAGGCACGACAGACCGTCATATTTGGCGAATGTTGGCACCTTGAACTTGGGAGGGATAACAATCCCAGCTACCAGCCCTAGTTCCTCAAAATCCAAACCGGGAACCCTCTGCAACTCCATGGATGCCAGTCTATCTTCAAGATTCTTGTACTTATCGTCTGCTGGTGGATACTGTTATTCAGAGTAGTCTTCGTCTTCTTCCTCTTCCTCCTCTTCAACCTCAGATTCGGAAGGTACAACAACCCATTTCCCTTTTCCGGCCCCTTCTTCAGACGTTGAGGGGAACTCAAGAACTCTTCTGGCCTGATGTTCAAATCTTCTTCCCAAAGTGGCTACTCCGGGTCTCTTTTTCTTTTTCTCTTTATTCTTCTCCAACAAAGCTTTGAGGTCCTCCTGACCCTTTGCCAAGGTCATGAGGAGTTGCTGAAATTGTGAATTTTGTGCCTGTAGATCCTTTATTGTTTGCTCCAAATCCATCTTGCTGAAATAAACAGCAGAAAGATAAGGAAACCTAGCTTGAAGACCTGTTTATGCATATGATGAATGGTATGTTATTCATGTAATGCATTCAAGGGTTCAAAATTTCAAATTTGTTACAAACAAAAAGAACGCACGTCATATTAAGAAGAAATTTGTTAGTACATAAATTCCCTATGGGCGAAATATTACAAAATTCTTAATGTAAAAAGACATTGCGCATCCTCTTTGGTGTGATGTAGGTGTTGAGAGTTTCCTCCTCGTGAAGTCGGCGGGTGAGCTCCAAAACCTTCTTCTCACTGGCATAGAAGATGGCTTCAAAAGTATCCCGTTCTTCTTTGAGTTGGATCCAACTCTTTTGCATTTCCTCCCATGATGTTGGCATGTCAGGATGTAGGATGGTGTATGGAACCTCTCCTTCCATAACAGGCTCTTTGATCAAGGGGAGAATGTGAGGATATGGCATCATAAGATTTTGGGAGCGGGTTCGTACCCACTTGAGGTAAGGCTCAAGGGGGATGGAATTCTTGTGCCCCAGTGTCTTGCTATCCACCTTGTTAGGCATCCTCCAAGCTCTGATAAACCTTTGTCGAAGTCCTTGCGCATCGTTGTTGAAGTCAAAAACTAGGTCAGGAATCAGCATGTCATGAGGGCCATCCCTCCGAGCATATCCAAATTGTCTCAAAGCTAGACAGGGTTGTAGGTGATGCCTCCCCTAATGCCAAGTAGTGGGACGTTAGGGAATTCCCCACAACGATCAATGAGGATGACATTTTCTCTGGACCGAGAACACCAATGTACATCAGAATATGTGAGGGTCATCAATCGTTGTGACCACCTTAAACCCTGCTAATTCTTCAGAACTGATTCTGGAAGGTGAGAAATAAACCACCTTGCTAGGAGAGGAGTACAACACATGAGAACACCTCTTTTCCTCATTGTTCGTGTGTAAAATGAGTGTAGGATGTCCCCAAGCAATGTAGGTATAGGATTCCTGGATATGAAAATCTTGACAGCATTCACATCTATTAGCTGATCAGGGTTTGGGAACAAGACCAACCCATAGATGAGGAGTGCCACAATCTCTTCATAGGCTTGTAGATCAAGAGAATTCCAGCAGTCTTGTGCCTTCTCCAATAGAAACTTTGCCAAGAAACCCTTGACACCACTTCTGGTTTCCCAATGCCCCTTGATATCAGATGGTTGCAAGTGTAATGCTTGAGCAACATCTTCAGGCTTTGGTTCTTTTTCCGTACTGTTGTAAGGTAGTTGATTAAGAATAGGAATTCTCAGGAGTTGAGAAAATTCCTCCAAAGTAGGTACCAATTGGTAGTCAGGGAATGTGAAACAGTGGTGTAGGGGGTCAAAGAACTGGAAGAGAACTTTAACCATGTCTTCTTCAATGTTGGTGTTGACTAAGATGAGGAGTCTACCATGTCTTTCACTGAAGAGATAATTCTCTGGAATCCTGGATGTAAGCTCCTTGAGTTGAGGAGGGATACTCACAAGGTTGACTTGAATTGTTTTCCTGCGAAGAGATTCCATGACCTATAAAACAAGAACAAAGATGAAGATCCAAACCCTTGAAATGGTTAGTGGATGCATATGATGCTTTATGATGTTCATGATGTATGCACAAACACATGTACAAGCAAGTCACACAAAACCCTAGTTTCAGGCTTGCATGAGGTTTCATAGGTAAATACCCTCTTGAGTTTAGTTGGCTAAAAACTTGTCCTATAAATAGTAACCGGGTTCTAAGGAGCTCAATATCATTGAATTGTTTTCTATGTTTATTGTTTTGGTTTAGCCACTTAACTAGCGACCAAAATATTCCAAGAAAACAACCCTCAATGAGTGTAGTATCGAGTATCTACCAACTTCGGACTGCACCAAAGCCGGTCGTCTCACTACCCTTAATAAAAGGCCAAGATGGTCAAGTAAGGTTCTAGTTCATTAGTGCTTCATGACATCACTCAGCGGCCCCGTATTCTCTTTGATTGACTCAAAGGCTACCGGTACTCACAAATATGTCGCACTAATATAGTTATTGCTTCAACCGTGTCGGTATACCCCGCACAGTTTCCACAATGTATTGTTATCTATGAATGTTTCCCAAATCCGGGTGGAGGGTTTCAAACCCAAACAAGAGAGCCAAATGTAAATCAATCAAAGCAAACAATAATCATACAAAGGGTGATCTAAGCCCTAAGGTTACTCCACTTTTAGAAGTCCCCAACAGAGTCGCCAGTTCTGTGATACGGTGGGAGAACTGACTTGGGATTTTGCGTTTGTGTTCGCAAATGTTTCGGTTTAGCAAGAGTCTCCACCGACTTTTTATTTTATCCTAAGGAAAGGTCAAAAAGCACAGGAAAGACCTTTGAGATGTTTTCTTAGGTTCGGGGAGTAGATTATAGAAAGGGAAGGTATTAGCACCCTTTCTATCCATGGTTATCCTTGGGCTCTTAGTTACTTGTTTAGATCACTTGCTTTGCTTTTCAATTGTTTGAAATGGTGCTTTGTGTGTGGTTTTGAAAGATGTTTTGAAAAGAGGCCATCGTTGTGGAAACCTTTGTAATGATCCTTGTTTGAATGTATACAAAGGTGTTTTTGTCTTTTGAAAAGTTTTCAATGTTTGAAAGTAGGATTTTGAAATTGTGTTGTGAAGTGTGTTTTGAAAATAGCAAGGATGTTTTTACAAGCTTGATCAAGTAACTAGGATCTATCTACCCTATTCTACTCAAAGATATTTCTTATGTTTTTAACCCTTTTAACAGTGTTGTTTCACCATTGTATTTGGTGAACAACCTTGTGTTAGGATGTTAAACGGGACGGGCGCGGGTCATCGTATAGACCATGATAGCAATGGTGTCAAGTATCTTTGGCAATTTTCTTAAGGGACTTGATCATTTTGTTTAGGCAACTCAGACAGCGTCATCGATGGACTATGATCTTTTTGATTGTTTTTGTTTTGCCAAAGTACTCAACATGCAACCATGGCCCATTTTTGAAGGCAACAAGTGGATTGTAACCCTAGGGGTGCAAGTGTGCATTGTGTTTGTTTTTCATGCATATTTATCTTGGATTAGGTCAAACTAATTGTTGATTTTATTTGCATACAAACCCTAGGTCTAAGCATGGCATAATTGAGTTTTTAAATGTGCGAGAATTTAAATGCTATACTTTTACAACATGATATAGGGAGGGGGTACAAATTTGAATTGGGAGTATTTAACAAGAAATTAAACCCTAGATTACTATTACAACCAAATTGAATGTACAAGATACAATATTTAAATGTACAATGATTAAATAAAAATACAACAAATAAATATTAAATAAAACATGTTATACAAAAAAAGATCTTTATGTATGTAAAAAAGTATATTTTTTAATGTGAAATATAAATAAATAAAAAAGGTCAATTTTTATCGTTTTTCTAATTAGGGCAAGAAACCGTAATTCTTAATGAACAATATTATTTAATAATTATATACAATAATATATTAATTTATGCATAAAAATAAAAGTATATTATGAAAATGATATTTTTTAGTACAACATATTAAAAAAAATGAAAATGTGATATTTTTGTATTTTTTAACCTAATTATTTAATAGCAAGTGTATATATATATATATATATATATATATATATATATATATATATATATATATATATATATATATATATATATATATATATATATATATATATATATATATATATATATATATATATATATATATATATATATATATTATATATATATATATATATATATATATATATATATATATATATATATATATATATATATATATATATATATATATATATATATATATATATATATATATATATATATATATATATATATATATATATATATATATATATATATATATATATATATATATATATATTAAATAATACAAAGATAAAAATTAATTATTTACAAAAAATGGGTATTTTCAAGAAAATGTTTTCAAATGTAAATAAAAATAATAAATGAAAATAAGTATATTTTTAGTATTATTTTTTAGTTTTATTAAAAAAGAAAATAGTTTATTTACATATGTATACTTAGTAAAATAAAATAAATATCAAATAAATATGAAAAAATATAGAAAATTATTTTTGGCATTTTCATACTTAGACAAAAAAATATAAAGTCAGAATAAAAAATAAAAACATCAAAATGATAAATATTTAAATAAATGGGCCAGGGGGTGTAAACTGAACAAAAGAGGTGTCAAAAGCAAAAGGTCCCAGGCGCAACCCAGAATCACTTCTTCTTCTTCCTTGGAACAAAAACCTGTGCGGGCTGTATCACAAATTGTAACTCTTGATTCTTTGATCTTTTGACAAAACTCATAACATGAACATTATAGAGAATTAAACAACGAATTCAACCATATAAAAAACTTGGATTAACTCTCAAAGACCAGAGAGAATTTCTCTGGCCCTAATTTCTAACCTAGTTTTTTCAGAAAGTTCATGAGTGAAATTCTCTTAGCACGATTAACGTAAATGAAAACTAAGCATATGTATGGCTTTAGGGCTATGAGTACAACATATTTCATTCACAAACCTAAGCTTAACCATTCCTAAATAGGGAGATAGAAGTCCATGAAATACCTGTTTCAGTTGACTTCGAGATGGACAATGCAACAACCTTCAATGGTGTTTGAGCTTCTTTTGAGCTTGCCTGTGGTCCAAGGAAGCTTCTCCAATACTTGGCTTGCTTTGAAACAACTTGAATCGTGCTGTAGAACTCAACCTACAGAGCTTTGAAATGAAAATGGCAAAGTGTGTTAGAGGTGTTACAGCTTGCAATTGGGGCCTGGGATAGTTCAGGTGAGTTGATTGGAAGGTGTTTGAACTATCTTTGGACAAAACGCACGATGGAATTTGGTTGTGGCTTACAAAATGTAGAACTTGCCCTGTTTTGCAGAAAAACAGTGGTTCTGAGTATGAGAAGGTCTGAGTGATGAAAGGGCCGTGTTTCAGGCTTGTTGGGAGGTATGGAACTTGTCTACAATGTTTGTCTAAGCTTGTGTTAACAGATATGAGAGATGGCTTATGTTTGGCAACTTTTCTTCTTTTTCAAGCAAACATGTGGAAGTGATGTTATAGCTTGGTACAGGCCCTCCTATCATGCTGCATCTTTTTCTCTTGGTTCTTGGAATTGATAGCTTCAATCTTGCTTCAGAGATATGGCCTCATACCTCAAGGATTTTGGTTTGACATAAAGTGTACTTTTACAAAAATGGCATTTTACCTTTTTCCAAATAAGGGTTAATCTTGTATGTAATGTCCAAATGGCCAAGATAACACCTTAATTCAATGGTTATGCATTAAATTATGAATTGCAAGTTGGTTTTGAGGCCTGCAAGCTAGCACCAAACATGCTGATTTGAAAATGCAAGTTTGTATGAACATGTATTGGTCATGGGCAAAAGTGAGTTTTTGCCAACTTCAAGCATTCGATTCTCTCTAACCACAAGGGTGTTTGAGGAGTTCTTGGACAATTTGGAAATCTTGTAACATGTACTATAATCCATATTTGAAATGAAATTTGAAAATCCAAGTGGAACTATATGAAAAATGGCCAAGAAGATGGGTTAAAATCCTACCTAAACTAGGGCAAAATTTCCCTTAGTTAAAAGTTTTAGGTACCCTTGTTCCAAAATTCATAACTTGAGATACAAGCTTCTTTTGAGACAACTTTGTGAATCAAAGTTGTAGACTTTATGATGTACTACAACTTTAATATTGCAAGTTTTGTTTGAATCCATTTTCATCTTGGTGAAAAAATGGGACAAAGTTAGCAAAGTTAGGAAAAAATAAGAAAATTTCATAACTTAGAAAATTTCTAAGTTATGAAAATTTTCCATTTTAAACCCTAATTTGCATTTTTGGATTTCTTGATGAAAAAGTTTCGTAATTTTACATGTATTGATGAAAAATAACTCTTGGCACTTGATTTTGACCAAAAAGTCAAAGTTTGACTTTTCAGTGTACAATCAAATTTTGATCAGTTGACTGAAAACTTTATCTGTCAATCCTATGCAATTGAGATCTTCTGAACTTGTTGAATGGGTCAAGACAATGTCATTGAGTCCTTGTGTCCATAGTTGAGCTTGATTTGCCATTGGTTAGGTCAAACAGTCAAAAATTGCCATTGTACAGATAAAACCCTAAAAATGACCATTTTGCCCTTTTGGTGATCTGATCAAATTTCTTATGGAATTGTGATCCAAACTTGATCAAATGACATATATGAGTTCATTGTGTTGATGTGGGTCAGAAATCATGAGGTTTGACTGTCAATTGGCCATAGTTAACTTTTTCCGCAATACAGCTGATTTTTAGGTCAACTGTCCAATTGACTGGGCAAAAATTTGAATCAAGGCTTGAAACTTGGTATGGAAAAACTTGTGAGTCCAACATGAAGTATGAAAGTCATTTTGGACATTGTGGGTCAAAACATCCCTGTGCAAACTCAAACCCTAAATTAGGTCAACAGTGCAAGGAGGTGTCTTGAGCAGAGCAAACCCTAACTTGATCTTCAGTTCCAAGAATATTGTGATGAGAAAATGTTGAAGAAATGGGAGGGAAAATTTTGGGGTACAGCAGTTGCCCCTGTTCAATCTTCTTGAACCTGAGGAGTTAGATTGGCAAGTTTGCTTTTCGTGACTCGAAGGTAAAAGAGGATTGGACACTAGAGTACCCGTAAATTTGCACTTGTCAAAACATGGCCAAGGAAATGGGCTTAAAGATGCTATTTGGAGATGGTAGAATCTTGCTGGAGATGGGCTTACATATGCCATCCAAGAATGTTTGTTGAATTGTAATGCTGAAGGTCAGAAGAATGAACGTCAAAATGGTATCCGTGTTTGGAATGCATTGAACTGTATCTGGAGACTCAGTTTGTATGAGCAAAAGAATGGCGTTCGTGTCTGGCGCGTATCTGAGTTGTAACTGTATTCTAATTTTGAATGAATATCAGAATGACTGCCGTGTCTGGAGTGTATCTGTATTGTATCTAGGTAACAGAGCAACATCTACGTATGGAGCAACTGTGTGCTGGGGATGAACTATGAATGTGTGACAGAATGGCAACCGTGTCTGAAGCGTATCTGGACCCTATCTGAAGTTTGAGATCTATATGAGTAGTAGAATAACTATCGTGTCTGGGGTGTATCCGTACTGTAACTGGGATTTGAATAAGTGACAGAAAGACCTCTGTGGCGACTGCACCGGGGGGATCAAACTGCTGGTGTAAAGGCCAGAACGGCATCCTTGTTTGGAGCGTATCTGAACATATAGTTGATAGTTGAATCTGAATGAGAGATAAAATGGCAGCCGTGTCT
This sequence comes from Vicia faba, assembly GCA_948472305.1. Taxonomy (NCBI): domain Eukaryota; kingdom Viridiplantae; phylum Streptophyta; class Magnoliopsida; order Fabales; family Fabaceae; genus Vicia; species Vicia faba. The sequence continues at coordinate 183,586,995 of OX451741.1, read as the reverse complement.
GGAGCGTATCTAGTCTGTATCTGATTGCTGAAGTCTGAATGAGTAGTAGAATGACAGTCGCGTCTGGGGTGTATCTATACTGTATTTTGACTTGAAGTTCTGAATGAGTAATAGAACGACCGCCGTGTTTGGGGTGTATCCATACTGTATCTGAATAATTGTTAACAATAGCCTTTTAATCTTATCCTGAAAAGGGTAAAATGTTAGCTAAAACACGAAGTTATATTGCATGTTATGTATGATGCAATGAATTGTAATCCATGGTTACGATATATGGATGTAATGATTATGCATGTAAGCTGAGCAGCTGTCTTGCCGAGGGAAATGAATACTTGATAGCTGGAGATAATGAAATCTTAGACTGCTGCCGGGGAAAGTAAATCTTTGACCGAAGCTGGGGATTCCAAAAAATCTTTGATTGTTGAAGATGAGAAATCCTTGCTGACTGCTTGGGGATTAAAGATCTTTGCTTGGGGAATTAAAACCTGGGAGACTTCTGCTGGAGAAATGAGACTGAGAATCTTCAAGCTTGATTTGCCATTGGTTAGGTCAAACAGTCAAAAATTGCCTTTGTACAGTCAAAACCCTAAAATGACCATTTTGCCCTTTTGGTGATCTGATCAAATTTCTTGTGGAATTGTGATCCAAACTTGATCAAATGACATATATGAGTTCATTATGTTGATGTGGGTCAGAAATCATGAGGTTTGACTGTCAATTGGCCACAGTTGACTTTTTCCCCAATACAGCTGATTTCTAGGTCAACTGTCCAATTGACTGGGCAAAAATTTGAATAAAGGCTTGAAACTTGGTATGGACAAACTTGTGAGTCCAACATGAAGTATGAAAGTCATTTTGGACATTGTGGGTCAAAACATCCCTGTGCAAACTCAAACCCTAATTTAGGTCAACAATGCAAGGAGGTGTCTTGAGCAGAGCAAACCCTAGCCTGATCTTCAGTTCCAAGAATCTTGTGATGAGAAAATGTTGAAGAAATGGGAGGGCAAATTTTGGGGTACAACAATATTCCTTTATGATCTTATCAGCATTACTGGGATCCGCTGAGATTATTTCCTTCTGAGAGTTTTGTAAATCATTTTCTACTTTTGAAATCTTTTCTTTTAACTCAGAGTTTTCTAATCTCAGTCTCTCGGTTTCTTCAGAGTCAGAAGAAAGATCATTTTTTAGGTTCCTGAATTTGACTCGAAGTTGCTGATATCTTTCCATAATTTCACTCAGACTTTCTCCTAGTTCATCTTTAGTAAAATTAACAGTAAAGTCAGGAAATACCTCTTCAGCGTCTGATTCTGATTCTGACCCTAATTCTGATTCAGAAGATTCATAGACATCTAATAAGTTGTCCGTTTGAGCTATATTGGCTTGTTCATCTTCTGATTTTGTTCCGTCTTCAGACGATTCAGAGTCATACCATGTTGCCATAAGACTTTTCTTCTTCTCCTTAACGAACTTCCTTTTATGTTTCTCCTTCTGAAGCCTTGGACAATCACTTTTGTGGTGACCTTGTTTATTGCATTCATAGCAGGTAATGATTCTGTTACTTGATTTTCTGTATCCAGAGGATTTTTCAGAGTCATTTCCTGTTCTTCTGGAGTTTCTGAAATTCTTCTGCCAGTGCTTCCACAGCTAATTGATACTTTTGGATAGAAATAATAGTTTTTCTTCTTCTGATGAGGATTCTCCAGAGTTTTCTGCTTCTGCTTTTTCCTGTAAAATTTTGGTTTCATATTTGTTAGATTTTAGAGCGAGAGACTTACATTGCTTCTGAGGCTCATCATCTTCTAACTCTATCGCATGGCTTATGAGGGAGCTGACAAGTTCTTCTAGAGATATTATGTTCAGATCTTTTGCCAATTTGAGAGCCGTGACCATTGGTCTCCATTATTTTGGTAAACTTCTAATGATCTTCTTTACATGATCAGCAGTTGAGTACCCTTTGTACAACACCTTTAGCCCTGCCACCATAGTTTAGAATCTAGAGAACATTGTTACAATGGTTTCGTCTTCTTCCATTCTGAAGGCTTCATACTTCTGAATGAGCGCAAGGGCTTTGGTTTCTTTTACTTGATGTTGCCTTCATGCGTCATTCTCAGAGAATCAAACATGTTCTTAGTTGTTTCTCTGTTTGTGATCTTCTCATACTCTGAATATGATATGGCACTCAAGAGAATCGTTCTGGCCATGTGATGATTTCTGAAGTCTTGCTTTTGATGATTTGTCATCCTTTTTCTGCCAATCTTTTGACCACTTTCATCAACAGGATGTATGTATCCATCAGTTACCACATCCCAGAGGTCAGCATCATAGGCTAGGAAGAAGCTTCTGATCATTTCCTTCCAGTAGTCAAAATTTTCACCGTCAAATATTAGAGGGTTGCTGCTGATGTTCTGACTTGTTCCCATCATAGTGTTTTTCCCCCTTGGATACTTATCTGACACGGTTAAGTGTTTGCACCCAGATCCAGGTGCTCTGATACCAATTGAAGAAGTGAAAAACACAAGAAGGGGGGGTTGAATTGAAAACATGAAATCAAATGCGCAATGACACAATATTTTTATCCGGGTTCGTTTGATCTCAAACTACTCCAGTCCACCCGCCAAGGTGATTTCGCCTCTCTCCAACAAGGACTTAATTCACTAATCAACCTGATTACAATTCTACTTTAACAACTGTTAAAGTCTTCTTGAGTCCAAAACCACAACCCGTTTTTCTCAAGGAAATTCACTAAACAGTTAATTGAATAAAAGTGTACAATGATGTTTCTAATAAACAGTATCACAAACTTGTGGTGTATTACACAGTTTAATATTGAATCATTGAAGCTGAAGAATGATAGTTGCGTTGATGACTTTTCACGTGAGTTTTTCTTTTTGAGCGCAGTTGTTCATCATCTTGAAATCTTCTTCTAGTCTGCTTTATATAGGCCTTGCAGTAGAGACATAAGAAGATACTTTTGGTAAGTCCATAACACAAGTTAATGAGCTTTCCAAATCAGTAGATCCTTGTCTATTTGTAGTCGTTACTTATGATCTTACAGTGATAGATTTGTAACGCTTAGTGCTTCTTACATCAGATGATGAATGTTACCGTTGAGAGTCCTTTACAGCTTGATCAGAACTTTGCGCATTAGAGTGTCAAATATTATGTTTCGCAGCGCTGGTGAATTCAGAAGTTCAAACAGAACTTCTTCATATAAGTTTGTCATGCATATTTGATGCATCTGAATCTTCCATTGTCCTCTCAACTTCTGCGCTCACATAATCAGAACTTCTGGTGATGTTCTGGCAGAACTTCCAGTTGCATCAGAACATCTTTTTCATATCAGAACTTCCTGCATGTAAAGATAATTTTATTAGCGAGCATATTTGTTCTTTATATCACGTGTTTGTTATCATGAAAACTCTTATTGGGATGTATAACCAAATTATGTTCTAACAAAAGGGACCATTCAAGGAAGACCCCCATTCTTGGGCATCCAAAGTGATGACGCTCACCTCTTTTTATATTCAGTGGTACAAACTCAATGTTGATAGTACTGGGGTAATATCTAACTGTGTATGTTTATCTAATGTTCCACTCATAGGAACAAAAGGGATCATCAATTAAAATCCAGTACCCGCGTTTCACCAGCTAGGCTATGCCATGAGGCGTCCACCCACAGCTAAAGAAGTTAAACCTCTGTACTACAAAAAGGGAGAAAACCTTGCATTGTTAAAAAAAGCAGAGGTTGCTTGGGCTCACATTGGTAGGAAAGGAGAAGAGTTCTTCGGGTTAAAGGAGGTGTTAGCTTTTGATCCCTATGTGGACTGGGTGAAAGTAAGAGTTAAAACTCTTATGTTTCCTTTTGAAAAAGAGATATTCTTGTACCCTCAACCCACTGAGCTACAACATGATGTACCTAAAGAAATATTTTATCAAGTACAGTTGGAAAATAGGGATCTTCTTCAAAATCTGGAAGACAAAGAAATGGAAATATACTTCTTGACGGAAAAGGAGAGAGAATTAGCTCGCAACTAAAAGAATATGAAGGAGAAGATAGTTATGAAAGTAGGAAGAACAAAAGAAGACCTGGGATATAATTTTTTTTATATCTGCAGAAGGATATCAGATGACCCTTGTTGACACGGAGAAGAATCGTCAAGAGACCATGAAATTCCAAATGGAAAACAATAGAAACAAGGCAAAATCCAAATAGTTGGGAAACCAAATTAAAGGTGATATGTTAGAGTTGGAAGCAAAAGAAGCTCAGTTGACTGAGGTAATGAAAGAAAATTCTAGACTCCGATACAAAATAAAAGAGATGGAAGATGCGCCCGTACCTATACCTTTTCCAGAGTGCAAAGAGTGTGATTTCTTCCTGGAGCAGTGTATGTACTTGGAGGGAAAAATATTTCGGAAAGATGTGGTGATCGATAGCTTCGCCCATGGACGAGATTGTGAAAAGACAAGGAAGTTATTCGCAGAAACCAAAGAGTGGATTGAAGAGTAATTCCGACAGGGAGGACCATTATACTACATAGAGATCAGAGGTCCCCCATATTTATTGTCGCTTTTCTTTCTTCTTTGATGTCATTTGGTCAGCACCAGTCTTGTTGGATGGGATCATTTATATTTCATTATGTATTTTGGATCATTCTTGTACAAATTCACCATTGATCATATGGATCATTTTTAATGAAGCCATTTGTCATTGATTATATCTCTTATCGATTGTTGATTATCTCCATTATCATGTTTGTTTAATGTTCCCGGGGGTTGACAAAACTTTTGGATACCCCGAAAATGATAAAACATTTCATGCATGTTCATTCATTCATTTATGCATATCATATCATGACAGGTGGTTCCCACAGGTTTCTCATCCTCTGTTGTACCCCAAAATTTGCCCTCCCATATTTCTCAAAATATTTCAAGAAAAATTCACAAGTCCAACCCGGCGCGTCATATTCAGGTATTCTTTCGCCAAGATATCTCTGATAACATATTCTCAAATTCAGGTTCAGCTCAAGAGTCAATTCTTTAAAGAAGGTATCCGAATGTGTGAGTTTTCTCGAAGAAATATGGTGAAAAAGTGTGCTGAAAGTGCAGTTTTTACGCGCTAAAAAATTCATAACTCGAAGATCGTGACTCGTTTTGAACACGTTCTGGTGGCCAAAATTCCGTCTTGACATTATTTACGTTTTCATCTCTCACGGCTAGAAGCCAATTTCGATCAGAAGGTCTTCAAAAATGTGGATTTATCAAGTATTTTCATACAGAAAATTTGTGACAGAAGTTTATTTGCGTCATGTTCAGAAAATCATAACTTGGTCGATTTTCATCGTATCGAGCTGGTTCCAGCGCCAAAATTTCACAAATTGAGTTGGCTACATTTTCACAGAAGGTATTGAGTTCAAACGGTATTCAAAAAGCCTTCGTTTTTTGTTCAGAGTGCGTGACACGCTGAAAATCCTGAATGCTGAATATTATTTCATCTGGGCCGAAACTTCGAAAATTCATAACTCGGTCAATTTTTATCGGATTGGGCTCATATTTTTACACAAGGTCCCTGACTCATAGATCTACAACTTTGCTTCAAAAGTCGAGACCAAATTATGCACCGATCAATACCAGTTTTTTATTGAAGAACGTGTCAGAGTCGACACTGGAGCCCAAAATAAGTTTGTCTGAGCTGAAACTTCAAAAATTCATAACTAATTCACCATTTATCCGATTGAGCCGATTTTCGGACAGGAGTTAGTTCTTGATGTCGGCTACATTTTGTTTTCACATTTCAACTTCAGAAATTGCACTTAAGCCCTTGCGATTTAGCCTGAAAAGTGATGAACTCAAGTAAACATTGGAGGCCCAATTGCACATTCAAAGCCCATTTTCTTTACCCTAATTTCTATTATATAATCACCTTCTTTTCACACAAACCAGAGAGGTGGAAAAGAGAGAAAAAACATTGCCACAACACTGTTAGAATATCAAATTCTTTCAAGAACCCTAAAACCTTGAAATCCTTATTACAAATCCCTCTCTCACTACAAACAAGCCATCACAGTTACAAACCAACACCTCACTACTTCTTCAGTAAGGATAAGGTTGGCTTGATCTCCATGATCCAAAGGGCATAAAAGCATTCAGGTCACTAATTTTCCAGTAAGGGTAAGATTGATTTGATCTCCATGATCAAAAGGGTATAATCATTCATACATGTCATATTGTGCCTAAACATTAAATTTCTTCATATATTGGCTTTATTTGCATTTTATGATTTTATTTAATGTGTTCGTGAGATTCAACACTGCAGATTTAGACAGGATCCCATGCAGGTTCATTAAGGAACGTTAAGGCCAAAAGCCAAATGGCCAAAAGCCAAATGGCCAAAAGTCAAAAGCCAAAAGCCAAAAGCCAAATGGGCAAAAGAACAACTTATGCATGACACCAATACATGGTGAGACAGACATCCTGAGAAGATTAAGTAACGTTGAGGCCAGAACACAAATGGCCAACAGCCAGAATACAAATTGCCATGAAACCCAATCCAATGGCCAAAGAATGCAGACCACGGTACTCAAGGGTCAATGAACACGCACGTGATGCCAGAAAGTCAAACAAGGCTTTTTGCATTCTTGGGCCAAATTGCCTTCAATAAACCTCCTCTTTGGGTCTGAATACCCCCATGGTTTGCTCAATTTTTAATTTTTATTTATTTTTCCTTTTTATTCTTTAATTGTTTTTTTAATTGTTTTCTTTAAATTTCATAAATTAATTTTCACAATAATAAATACAGAAAAATCAAAAAAATGTTTTATTGTTATTAACATTAATTTCACCATTATTTTTTGTAAATAAACTTTAAATAATAAGTTTAGTTAATTTAGGTTTTCAATTTTAATACCTTTTCTTAAATAACTAAAATATGTAGAAATTAGGTTTTTTAGCATTTTTATCCTTTTTCTTAATAAATAATTTTTTTTCTTATTATCATTATTATTAATTACTAATTTATTTTGTAAATAAATATGTAAATAATTAATTAGCATAAATTAGGTTAAACTTTAACATTTTTTTCATTAATAATTAAAACAACTTAGAATTAGGGTTTCTTTTAATTTTTATTTTTATTTTCTTTATTTTTATTAAATACAAAAAAAAACATAAAAACATTTCTTTTCTTAATTAAATAATTAATTAGCTTTTTAATTTCATTTAATTTCTCAAAAGGGTCCAACGCCCTCGAACGTTCTATTCTTTCGCGCATTTATTTTATTTTATTGTGAATATTATGTAATTGCTCAAGCCTTGTAATAGTAATTAGGAATTTATTTTACTTTCCGCATTTTTATTAAAAAAACTGATCTTTGTTAATTTGGCGATGTATAGACCCGCGCCTTGTAATAGCGTAGGATTTTACTTTCCGCATTTAAATTTCCGCACTTTTAAATTGCTAAACTTTGCATGAAAGAATGTATGGCCTAAAATAAAAACAAGCGTAGATCACCGTGATGCATGATCAAAGATAATGGTTAAACTGAAAATAACACACAAATTCACACACCACTCTTAGGGTACGCCTCACTGTTGCCTTGCCCTCGAAACGTGGTCGTCGAGTATAGGACGTTTTAGTAAGTCCTTATGTCCATAACATGATCCAGTTGCCTCGAATCGGTCGCCTCGGAAATAAAAGGATCAATGGCATAAGGGTAACTTCTAAGGTGTCCTACTGTTGCTCTGGTGACCACACTGTCCCTACAAATGAATTGACCCGAACACCTCCAACGGTGGTGCTACCTACCTCTCAATGGTGGGATGGCACTACCTTAAGGACATTTACACAGCCTAATTCCTTGGGGTAGGTGGATGACTCGTAGATACTTGCTCTATTCAAAAATAAATCAAAACTCTTTTCACACCGACACTTTCAAAAAAAGGCTTTCAAAACAATTTTTCAAACACTCTTGAGGACTGATACAAGAGTCAATCTGAAATCTTTAAACGGAACTTTTTCAAACTCACTCACAATTGAAAAGCAAACACTTTTGAAAACACAAATGAGCAAGTATCTAAGAGCCCATGGATAACCATGGATAGAAAGGGTGCTAACACCTTCCCTTTCTATAAATCTACCTCCCGAACCGAGAAACTATCTCACAAGGAATTTTGCTGTGCTTTTGTCCTGTCCATATTGGAGAAAATAAAAGACGGTGGCGACTCTTGCTTCCGCGACATTTCGCGAACCAGCGTTAAACAGTCAGTTCTAAATCCACCGATCACAGAACTGGCGACTCTGCTGGGGAATCTTATAAAAGTGAGGTGTACCTTAGGACTAAGATCACTGTGTTTTCAATTGCTTTGACTTGTTTGCTTTAAATTGTGGGACTGTCTTGGGAGTTATGTAGATCCTAACCCGGATCTGGGGGATACCTTCTTAGAAAGTAGCAACAAGGCTGTGAGGGAACTGTGTGGGGTATACCGACATGGTTGAAACAGTCTGCTACGTTGATGTGGCACTTTGGTGTGTACCGGTAACCCTTAAGTTCAGTCAAGGAGAGTACGGGGCCACCGCGTGGTGTCGTGAAGCATCAACTGACCCTAGGAACCTTAATTGAACCATCTTGGCCTCTTTAGGGTAGTGAGATAACTGACTTTGGTGAAGTCCGAGGTTGGTTGATACTCGATACTACACCCAATTGAGGGTTGTTTTATTGGAATATTCCGGTCGCCAGTTCAGTGGCTAAATCAAAACGATGAACAATGAAAGCAATCCAATGATATTGGGACCCTTAGAACCCGGTTACTTCTGATAGGACAGGTTTTGAGCCCACCAACTTCAAGAGGGTAATACCCAGACCCCATGCTGGCATAAACTCTAAGGGCTATGGTGTGACTTGTGTGCTTTCATACTTGACTACTTGCATGCTTGTTATCTGTCACTTGAGTTTCTTGCAGGTTTTGTTTATAGTCCTTAATTGGGACTCATAACAGGGTTTACCTACATTACCCCATGCATAGCATAACATCATACCATTGCATGCATCCCGCATAAGGACTAACCCATTTCAAGGATCTCAAATGCTTGTGATGCGGGTCATGATGAACCAACATGTCTGGCAAAGGGCAAAGGGAATTTATTTTCCTCTAGCCAAGGTTGTCAGGGGCTATGACCCACTGGATATGGTGAGCCTTTGACCCTTGAAGAAGGACTCTCTACAACACGAAGTTACTTCAATCAAGATACCAGATTCTAATTTTAACAAATTTTCTTGTTTACCCCGCGAGATCCTTGAAAACATCGCATGCATACATACACATCATTGCATAACAGGTACCCTTTTTCTACAGGTTGCTTACCTTCTTTGCTGTTTATTTCAGCAGTCTCATCATGAATCCGGAAACATCTACTGAGCAATCCATCAAGGCTCTCCAGGCTCAGAACGCCCAGTTCCAAGAGCTGATCATGAGTTTGGCCCAGGGGCAACAAGATCTGAAGACCCTGCTTTCGAAAAAGAAGAAGAAGAGGACGGTGCTGTTCAACCCTAGACGCAAATCTGGGAATGGATCACGAAATGAAGTTGAGCAGACTACCCCATCTATTGGGAAAGACAGTCCCCAAGAAAGGGAGGTTCCTAGTCCAGTGGTCTCCGACAACGAGACCGATTACAATGATGAGCAGTACCCTCCAGCTGAGGACAGGTATAAACAGTTGGAAGACCGGCTAACTGCCATGGAGATACAAAAAGTGCCAGGCCTGGACTTCGAGGATCTAGGTCTGTCTTCTGGGGTAGTAATCCCGCACAAATTCAAGGCACCTGCCTTTGCAAAGTACGACGGGGCATCCTGTCCTAAGCTGCATCTCAGGTCTTACACAAGGAGGATCCAGCCCTACACGGCTGACAAGAATTTATGGATTCACTTCTTTCAGGATAGTCTGTCTGGAACCTAACTCGACTGGTTCTATCAACTGAATGGAGCTAACATCCGCAGCTGGGAGGATTTGGCCACTGCATTCTACAAGCAGTACCAGTACAATGCCGACCTTGCTCCCACGCGCACTCAGCTTCAGGGAATGTCTATGGGTGCAGGTGAAGGTTTCAAAGAATATGCTCAAAAATGGAGGGACCTTGCTGGAAGGGTACAACCATCTCTGACTGACCGCGAGCTCATCGACATGTTCTTGGGGACCCTGTCTGGTCCATTCTTCAACCACCTGATTGGGAATTCTGCTGCTGGGTTTACAGATCTGATCTTGACCGGGGAAAGAATAGAAGTTGGCATCAAGTCGGGGAAAATACAGAATGGTGACTCCTCAAACACTGAGAAGAAACCATCCAAGAGAGAATCTAGTGCTGTCTATGGCTCAAAAGGGCAGAATAGGTCCGAACACCGCCAAGATGTCAACGCGGTGGTTATTGCAAAACCGACCGTCGCTCCTCAGCGTCACAATCAGCAAAGGGAAGAGAGACCCAAAAGGCAATTCACTCCCCTCGGCATGACCTTGTCACAGATATTGCCACAGTTGCTGGAAACCAAGTTGGTAACCCTCATGGACCCTCCAAAGAATCCCAACAGGACGCCTTCAAGGTATAACCCCAACGTTCGCTGCGCTTATCATTCTGACAGCCCGGGGCATGCTACAGATGATTGTTGGACTTTGAGAAACAAGGTTCAGGATCTGATTGACGCAAAGGAAGTCCAGCTCGACTCTCCAGAGGTTCCCAATGTGACCACTGCTCCCCTGCCCAAACATGGGTAGGATTGGAAACTTTTGTTCATTTGAATGTTCAAGATTGTATTTTTCTTCGATTGTTCAAACATTTTATTTCATGTCAAACTTGGTTATTTCATTAATGCATTACACATGTCTGTTTTGAAGTAATTATTTCGTATTCACTATATGCAAACTATTTTCATATTTTTGTGATGTCAACTCTTGATCTAAAATTCTAAGCCTCTTGAGGGAGGATGACAAAAACGATACCACAATCTACAGTATGCTTTTGAACAGACCCCACTGATGAGGTACAGGCATTGTTTCAATTCCTAAACACTGGAGTTATAAGGAAGATAATCCCTCGTCAACCCATCTGAGCCAAAGAAGTTGGAGTTTTTTCTTTTTAGAAATTAAAACCCTTAATCATAACCTGGGGCAGGGTAGTTCTCTCAGTTGATCCAGGTGCACGATGAATGGCATCAAAGGAATCCTTACAAAACAAAAAAAGACAACGATGGTTCCGAACAATCATAAAGACAGGCAGTCATTACTTCTCAAAATAAAAACCCATTAAGTCAAAACCTATGAAGGAGACTTACAAAACTGGGGCATCCCGCTGACTGTAATTCCAAAAAGGAAACAGCCCAGGCAAAAAACAGGGATAACAAAATCAAGAAAAAAAAGAGGTCATACAAACCCTCAACAAAAAAGGAAATGACTGCCCATTCAAAATAAATTGTCAATACCCGAACCATCACTGGTATATTAGAGCAAAAGACTCGAACAAGGTCTAACGCACGATTAACTGAGTTTAGGTTCGAAGAACATCACGAAGAGCGGGTGGGTACAAATAATTTGAGCCTTTATCCTTTGTTTCTTAAACTGTGAACCAGGCCACGTTATAACCCTCAAAAGTCCTAGCTGAAGCGTGGGTTAGTTCGAAGGCGTACTGTTACGAAAGGTATCCTGACTCCTTAAGGCTCGCTGTAAAATAACGAGTTTGACATCACAGTTTACAAAAGAACTCACTTGTTTTATTAAAAAAAACTGCATTTTCAAAAACTTCGAAACAGACATAAGCTTTTCATTTTTAACATAACTTTGTTTGCATACGACTATTTGTTTGAACAGCATAGAAGCTCGCACGACGAATATCGGATGAACAAAAGCACTCCAATCAAGGGGCAGACATGATCATGGCCCGACATCAGGGGCAGTTAAGTCAAGATTCAAAGAATCTCTCAAAAGGCCAATTAGCCTGGGGCAAATCTCCGCATGAGTCACCTGGGGCATTGGACGTGAGTTCCAGCCACGAATCTTGCCTGATCAAGATCTTCTGATGGCATGGCAACACAACAACAGGGGCAACTCCCTACACTCTGAGAGCGTGGACATAGTCGAAAAAATACTATGCAAAATCAAAGACCCGCTAGGTTGACGCACCTAGGCAAAAATAAAGGCTTCCCGACGAACCAAAAGGGTTCGGGAAAAATAAGGGATGAAAATGAAAAAATTTGTACACCCGGCAAGTCGAAAACCTGAAAAGGCGGCTTGGGCAAAAATGGGTATCCCGGTGGGCTGAAAACCCGAAAGGGCGGTCCAGGCAAAAGTTAGGGATCAAAGCGTACGACTATGTCCCGGCATCTCGTCACTTGCCTACCTGAAGAAGATTTGTCAATCGGCAGTCATCAAACACCTTCACAGGTACCTTCTTCTCCAACAGAAACTGGGGCAATAATGAGTTGTCTAAATGATCCGGTTGCTCTGTCCACCGAAGTGCCAAGGTAAGTTCAGCTGAAGAATGCGACCAAGATACCTTCACTCCCTGCAGAGCGAACGCGTCTCCCCAGGTTTTATTCAAAGGTTATTTCTCCACCAGAGCTTATAATTGGGTTATCCTCAGCTAAAAGCCACGGAAAGGTCGTCCTCGGCGAAGTCTTCCTATCCCCAGCGGAGTTCATCAATTCCTTCAACATAACACAACAACGGTATCCCCAGCGGAGTTATCCTCATCAACCTCAGCAAAGTACCTCTCTTTCCCCCACAGAGTTACCTCCCCGCAGAGTAATTTATTCGCCAAGTTTATTCCCCAACGGAGTCATCTTCTCCTACCGGTATTCTTGCAATCATCATCCCCAACGGAAACGAAGAATCTCACTCTTCAACATCAGCCCAGGATTTGACTTCCCGGCATCCGTCAAGGATCTATTTTCCTAGACGCAGATACATTCATAAACATCGCATTGTTATACATCATGATACATGCATATACGCATCATATCATACAATCTCATGTGTTGAAAAATATTATTGCTTGATCCATATCATGCATTGCGTATGACTGACCTTTACCTTTCAGGAAGGATACAAATCACCTATGTAGATGAATACAGTCAAAAGAGACCAACCCAGTCAAAGAATACAAATCCAGTTAAATCAATGCCTAAAGATTTCTCTGATCCAACTCGTCGTTATAGACACTCGTCGCTATAGACACTCGTCGTTATAGACACTCGTCGTTATAGACACTCGTCATTATAGACACTCGTCGTTATAGACACTCGTCGTTATAGACACTCGTCGTTATAGACACTCGTCGTTATAGACACTCGTCGTTATAGACACTCGTCATTATAGACACTCGTCATTATAGACACTCGTCCTTATAGACACTCGTCCTTATAGACACCCGTCGTCATAGACACTCGTCATCATAGACACTCGTCGTTATAGACACTCGTCATTATAGACACTCGTCGTTATAGACACTCGTCGTTATAGACACTCGTCGCTATAGACACTCGTCGTTATAGACACTCGTCGTTATAGACACTCGTCGTTATAGACACTCGTCGTTATAGACACTCGTCGTTATAGACACTCGTCGTTATAGACACTCGTCGTTATAGACACTCGTCGTGATAGACACTCGTCGTCATAGACACCCGTTGTCATAGACACCCGTCGTCATAGACACCCGTCGTCATAGACACCCGTCGTCATAGACACCCGTCGTCATAGACACCCGTCGTCATAGACACTCGTCGTTATAGACACTCGTCGTTATAGACACTCGTCGTCATAGACACTCGTCGTTATAGACACTCGTCGTTATAGACACTCGTAGTCATAGACACTCGTCGTTATAGACACTCGTCGTTATAGACACTCGTCGTTATAGACACTCGTCGTTATAGACACTCGTCGTTATAGACACCCGTCGATAAAGACCACCCGTCCATGGAAATAACCTGTCAGTAGAGACAACTCACCAACCTTTCTGAATTCCAGACTCGATTCCTGTATCTTGCCAGGGCACGTCTAAAGAGTTCGAAGATCCGATTCCTGTATCTCGCCAGGGTGTATCTGTTGACGACTAACATTACCAGACTCGATTCCTGTATCTTGCCAGGGCACGTCTAAAGAGTTCGAAGATCCGATTCATATATCTTGACAGGGTGTATCTGTTGACGACTAATATTCTCCGGAATCGATTCCTGTATCCTGCCAGGGCACGTCTAAAGAGTTTAAGATTCGATTCCTGTATCCAGCCAGGGCACATCTACGTAAAGAGTTTGAAGATCAACTCCTGTAACAGGCCAGGTAATTATTTTTCTTTCTCAGGTACGCAAGTTCTCGCTAATGAATCTCTTACGCGATCGACACCTAGGTGGCGTCTATAAGCCCATTCCCGACAAGGTACTATCATACTTCCAGATGGCATCTATAAGCCCATCTTCACATACCTACAGTCTCCAAATGGCATCTGTAAGCCCATTCCCTGCATCACACTGCTGACATTCTACTATGTGAGTGAAAATTTCTGGGCACTCTAGTGTTCAATCATCTTCCACCTTCAGATTACGAAAGGCACGCCAGCCAATCTACATCCTCAGGTCTAAGAAGATTGAACAGGGGCAACTGTTGTACCCTAAAATTTGCCCTCCCATATTTCTCAAAATATTTCAAGAAAAATTCACAAGTCCAACCCGGCGCGTCATATTCAGGTATTCTTTCGCCAAGATATCTCTGATAACATATTCTCAAATTCAGGTTCGGCTCAAGAGTCAATTCTTTAAAGAAGGTATCCGAATGTGTGAGTTTTCTCGAAGAAATATGGTGAAAAAGTGTGCTGAAAGTGCAGTTTTTACGCGCTAAAAAATTCATAACTCGAAGATCGTGACTCGTTTTGAACCCGTTCCGGTGGCCAAAATTCCGGCTTGACATTATTTACGTTTTCATCTCTCACGGCTAGAAGCCAATTTCGATCAGAAGGTCTTCAAAAATGTGGATTTATCAAGTATTTTCATACAGAAAATTTGTGACAGAAGTTTATTTGCGTCATGTTCAGAAAATCATAACTTGGTCGATTTTCATCGTATCGAGCTGGTTCCGGCGCCAAAATTTCACAAATTGAGTTTGCTACATTTTCACAGAAGGTATTAAATTCAAACGGTATTCAAAAAGCCTTCGTTTTTTGCTCAGAGTGCGTGACACGCTGAAAATCCTAAATGCGGAATATTATTTCATCTGGGCCGAAACTTCGAAAATTCATAACCCGGTCAATTTTTATCGGATTGGGCTCATATTTTTACACAAGGTCCCTGACTCATAGATCTACAACTTTGCTTCAAAAGTCGAGACCAAATTATGCACCGATCAATACCAGTTTTTTATTGAAGAACGTGTCAGAGTCGACACTGGAGCCCAAAATAAGTTTGTCTGAGCTGAAACTTCAAAAATTCATAACTAATTCACCGTTTATCCGATTGAGCCGATTTTCGGACAGGAGTTAGTTCTTGATTTCGGCTACATTTTGTTTTCACATTTGAACTTCAAAAATTGCACTTAAGTCCCTGCGATTTAGCCTGGAAAGTGACGAACTCAAGTAAACATTGGAGGCCCAATTGCACATTCAAAGCCCATTTTCTTTACCCTAATTTCCATTATATAATCACCTTCTTTTCACACAAACCAGAGAGGAGGAAAAGAGAGAAAAAACCTTGCCACAACACTGTTAGAATATCAAATTCTTTCAAGAACCCTAAAACCTTGAAATCCTTATTACAAATCTCTCTCTCACTACAAACAAGCCATCACAGTTACAAACCAACATCTCACTACTTCTTCAGTAAGGATAAGGCTGGCTTGATCTCCATGATCCAAAGGGCATAAAAGTATTCAGGTCATTAATTTTCCAGTAAGGGTAAGATTGATTTGATCTCCATGATCAAAAGGGTATAATCATTCATACATGCCATATTGTGCCTAAACATTAAATTTCTTCATATATTGGCTTTATTTGCATTTTATGATTTTATTTAATGTGTTCGTGAGATTCAACACTGCAGATTTAGACAGGATTCCATGCAGGTTCATTAAGGAACATTGAGGCCAAAAGCCAAATGGCCAAAAGCC
The DNA here is from genome assembly GCA_948472305.1 of Vicia faba. Taxonomy (NCBI): domain Eukaryota; kingdom Viridiplantae; phylum Streptophyta; class Magnoliopsida; order Fabales; family Fabaceae; genus Vicia; species Vicia faba. The sequence continues at coordinate 183,570,860 of OX451741.1, read as the reverse complement.
AAATGGCCAAAAGCCAAAAGCCAAAAGCCAAAAGGGCAAAAGAACAACTTATGCATGACACCAATACATGGTGAGACAGACATCCTGAGAAGATTAAGAAATGTTGAGGCCAGAACACAAATGGCCAACAGCCAGAACACAAATGGCCATGAAACCCAATCCAATGGCTAAAGAATGCAGACCACGGTACTCAGGGGTCAATGAACACGCACGTGATACCAGAAAGTCAAACAAGGCTTTTTGCATTCTTGGGCCAAATTTCCTTCAATAAACCTCCTCTTTGGGTCTGAATACCCCCATGGTTTGCTCAATTTTTAATTTTTAATTTATTTTTCCTTTTTATTCTTTAATTGTTTTTTTAATTGTTTTCTTTAAATTTCATAAATTAATTTTCACAATAATAAATACAGAAAAATCAAAAAAAATGTTTTATTGTTATTAACATTAATTTCACCATTATTTTTTGTAAATAAACTTTAAATAATAAGTTTAGTTAATTTAGGTTTTCAATTTTAATACCTTTTCTTAAATAACTAAAATATGTAGAAATTAGGTTTTTTAGCATTTTTATCCTTTTTCTTAATAAATATTTTTTTTTCTTATTATCATTATTATTAATTACTAATTTATTTTGTAAATAAATATGTAAATAATTAATTAGCATAAATTAGGTTAAACTTTAACATTTTTTTCATTAATAATTAAAACAACTTAGAATTAGGGTTTCTTTTAATTTTAATTTTTATTTTCTTTATTTTCATTAAATACAAAAAAAAACATAAAAACATTTCTTTTCTTAATTAAATAATTAATTAGCTTTTTAATTTCATTTAATTTCTCAAAAGGGTCCAACGCCCTCGAACGTTCTATTCTTTCGCGCATTTATTTTATTTTATTGTGAATATTATGTAATTGCTCAAGCCTTGTAATAGTAATTAGGAATTTATTTTACTTTCCGCATTTTTATTAAAAAAACTGATCTTTGTTAATTTGGCGATGTATAGACCCGCGCCTTGTAATAGCGTAGGATTTTACTTTCCGCATTTAAATTTCCGCACTTTTAAATTGCTAAACTTTGCATGAAAGAATGTATGGCCTAAAATAAAAACAAGCGTAGATCACCGTGATGCATGATCAAAGATAATGGTTAAACTGAAAATAACACACAAATTCACACACCACTCTTAGGGTACGCCTCACTGTTGCCTTGCCCTCGAAACGTGGTCGTCGAGTATAGGACGTTTTAGTAAGTCCTTATGTCCATAACATGATCCAGTTGCCTCGAATCGGTTGCCTCGGAAATAAAAGGATCAATGGCATAAGGGTAGCTTCTAAGGTGTCCTACTGTTGCTCTGGTGACCACACTGTCCCTACAAATGAATTGACCCGAACACCTCCAACGGTGGTGCTACCTACCTCTCAATGGTGGGATGGCACTACCTTAAAGACATTTACACAGCCTAATTCCTTGGGGTAGGTGGATGACTCGTAGATACTTGCTCTATTCAAAAACAAATCAAAACTCTTTTCACACCGACACTTTCAAAAAAAGGCTTTCAAAACAATTTTTCAAACACTCTTGAGGACTGATACAAGAGTCAATCTGAAATCTTTAAACAGAACTTTTTCAAACTCACTCACAATTGAAAAGCAAACACTTTTGAAAACACAAATGAGCAAGTATCTAAGAGCCCATGGATAACCATGGATAGAAAGGGTGCTAACACCTTCCCTTTCTATAAATCTACCTCCCGAACCGAGAAACTATCTCACAAGGAATTTTGCTGTGCTTTTGTCCTGTCCATGTTGGAGAAAATAAAAGACGGTGGCGACTCTTGCTTCCGCGACATTTCGCGAACCAGCGTTAAACAGTCAGTACTAAATCCACCGATCACATCCTCCATTTGGGTTTTCTTTTTAGAAATTGCTACTATAAACCCACACTGCTACAACACTAGGAGTACTTCCAGGAAGCAAATGGAACAATTTCAGGAAAATGTTGTTGCCATGGGTACCAGAATGGATACTTGGGTTGACCAATTGATGGAGATCATTCAAAATATGGCTCGTCAGAAGAGGAAATGAGGGCCATGATTATGAGGCCTGCTGAAGCATTGAATAATGATTGTGAAACTTTGAATACAAATCTACCATCCTAATAATACTTTGGGTACTCAGAATTTGATTGGGAATCTAAGAGGTGCTCGGAATGGGAATCTGGATTCGAATGTTAGTGAATATTCATAATGGTCAGCCTGCAAATCTCGGCGGTCCTATAAATAACCAAGGTATCCATGTGGTTCAAGTTATAGGGAATCCTCATCCACCTACTCATATTCGTCAGAGTGTTGAACAAATCGTTATACCGCCTAGGCCTGTTCGAATTCCTGCTAGGGCAATGGAAGAAGATAACTGAGAAGACTGGATGTCTAATGTTAATGAACCAAAAAAATTTGACAAGAAATTTCATATGCTTGAAGAGCGGATGCACAGGTTTGAAAGTCAAGGTGTGATAGGCTTTGACATGTCTGGTTTGGGCTTAGTGCCTGGGGTGAAAATTCCATCAAAGTTCAAGGTGCATGATTTCATGAAATACAAAGTTACTTCATGTCCAAAGACCCATGTTAAGTCTTTCTATGGGAAGATGTTTGCATATTCTGATGATGATAAGCTATTGATGCACTTCTTTCAAGACAGCTTAACAGGTGGCCCACTCGAGTGGTACATGCAGTTGGAAAGCAGTCACATTCGTACATGGAGAGGATTGGTTGAATCCTTTATTATGCACTATCAGTATAACACTGACATGGCCCCCACAAGAACCCAATTGCAGAATTTATCCCAAAAGCAGGATGAGTCTTTCAAAGAGTATGCCCAAAGGTGGCGAGAGATGGCGGCGAAGGTTCAACTGACCATGTTAGAGCGAGATATGGTGGAAATGTTTAGTAGTATATTGCAGGGCCAATACTACACAACTTGCAGTACATCAGGTACTTTTGCCGAGATGGTAACACACAGAGAGCGAATTGAAATCAGAATTAAGTTAGGAAAGATCCAAGATGTTGTTGCTGGAAATAATGCTGGTAATAGTAAGAAGTCTTTTAGTGGTCACCAAAAGAAAAAGGAGGGTGAATCCAGCATGATTTATTCTCGAAGAGGGAAAGGCAGATATCAGGGTTCAGATAATCAGATTGTTAATATAATAATACCAACTGTTGCGCCTCAGAGATAAGCTTATATGCCTAAGCAAGGAAATCAGCAAGGCCAAAGGCATCCTCCCAAGAATCTTGATGCACTTCCGATGTCTTATGTAGAGTTGTTACCTCAGTTGCTTGAGTTGAAACTAGTTGAGTTGCTCCCTTGAAAGGTTGGTCCAGAAAGGTTACTGTGATCGGTGGATTTAGAACTGACTGTTTAAAGCTGGATCGCGAAATGTCGCGGAAGCAAGAGTCGCCACCGTCTTTTATTTTCTCCAACATGGACAGGACAAAAGCACAGCAAAATTCCTTATGAGAACGTTTCTCGGTTCGGGAGGTAGATTTATAGAAAGGGAAGGTGTTAGCACCCTTTCTATCCATGGTTATCCATGGGCTCTTAGATACTTGCTCTTATGTTTTCAAAATTTTTGCTTTTCAAAATGTGAGTGGGTTTTGAAAAAGTTTCTTTGAAAGATTTCTGAATAACTCTTGTATCTGTCCTCAAGAGTGTTTGAAAAATTTGTTTTGAAAGCTTTTGAAAGTGTCAGTGTGAAAAGATTTTGATTTGTTTTTGAAAAGAGCAAGTATCCATGAGTCATCTACCTACCCTAAGGAATTAGGCTGTGTAAGAGTCCTTAAGGTAGTGCCATCCCACCATTGAGAGGTAGGTAGCACCACCGTTGGAGGTGTTCGGGTCAATTCAATTGTAGGGACAGTGTGGTCATCGAAGCAACAGTAGGACACCTTAGAAGCTACCCTTATGTCCTTGATCCTTTTTTAATCCGAGGCAACCATTTCGAGGCAACTGTTTCGAGGCAACTGGATCATGGACATAAGGACCGCTAAAACGTCCTATACTTGACGACCACGTTTCGAAGGCAACGAGTGAGGCGTACCCTAGAAGTGGTGTGTGTATTTTTGTGTTGTTTTCAATTTAACAGTTATCTTTGATCAGGGCATTGTGAGCTACGTGTTGATTTTAATTACCATACATTCTTTCATGCAATTTTAGAATTTAGGAGTGTGGAAAATTAAAAGACGGAAAGATAAAAGCTACGCTATTACAAGGCGCGGGTCTATACATCGCCAAAATACAAAGACCCGTTTTTGATAAAGATGCGGAAAGTAAAAAAAAATGCGGTAAACCTAATTACTATTACATCCTTGAACAGTTACATAATGATCAATAAGGAAAATAACGCGCGAAAGAATTAAAATCAGGACGTCCGAGGGTGTTGGACCCTTTTGAGAAATTAAATTAAATTAAAACCTAATTAATTATTTAATTAAAGAAAAGAAAGTGTGTTTTTTATGTTTTTGGTATTTATGAAATAAAGAAAAAGAATTAAAAGGAAACCCTAAATCTAGATTATTTTAATTATTAAGAAAATATTAAAGTTAACTTAATTTACTAGTTAATTAATTTACATGTTTATTTACAAAAATAAATAGTAATTAATAATAATAAATAAATAATGAGGAAAATAATTAATTAAGAAAAAGATGAAAATGTCAAAAAAAACCTAATTCTATATATTTTTTATTTATTAAGAAAAAAGATTAAAGTTTAAAACCTAAATTAAACTAAATTAATTGTTAGTCATTTATTTATAAAAAATGTTAGTGGTGAAATTAATAATAATTAAATATATTTTACAATTTGATTTTCTGTTTTTATTATGGAAAAAATTATTTTAGTAAAATAATAATAATTAAGATAACTAAAAAAGGTTAAGAGAAAAGAAAGTAAAAAAATTAAAAATGCAAAGCAAACCAAGGGGGTGTCTGGCCCAAAGTGGAGGTTAATTGTGCAATTCTGGCCCATCAAGACAAGGCTCGTTTGACTTTCCATGATTGTGTGCACATTGGTTGACTGGGGTACACCCTGGATTTCCTTCTGAGGCCACTGGATTGGACCTTGAAGCCACTTGACAGGCTAGCGCATGAGCATGTATGGTGGAACGTTTGATGGAAGCTGCATTGGAAACAATAGAACAAAAAATATCAATTATATGGGGGGACCTGGGAATCGAACCCAGGTCCCAATGTTTGCCAAGCCACGTCCCTTGCCAATTGAGCTATTGCGCGCGTTTGTACATATAATGGAGAATAATTATTATATAAAAAAACAAATGTTAATGATATAAAACAAAAAAAATACGCCCGCAGTTTGAATCACCCAACCACGCTTGGACAGCTATTGTCTTCTTCATCTTTTGTACCTGCAACATGAAACAAGTAGCGGGGGTTTTAAACCCCCACTAAGTGAAAGCGTGAAAAATAGCGATTACGCCCACAGATAAGATAAATTGAGTGCGAGGGTGTCATTTGATTCGTCTTGTTGCAACGAGTTTGCCTATGTTGGTCTGGAGGTCTAATTTCACAGTATATGCAAAGCCCTAATTTTCAAGCTTTGAAAACCCTAGATGTCGTTCATGGTAAATCTTGACTCAGGCAACATTAATTCAATTGAATTGTGCCAATCGCTTCAGAAGGTCACCATTAGTGTAAATCAAACAAGAAAAAGGATTAAAAGCACGTGAATCATGCTATGCAATTTTGAAAAACAAGACAAACCGAATGGCTTACGTTCTTGGATTCTTCACGTGTTAAGATTAATTCTCGATGCCAATAGACTCCTGGAAGGTCCAGCAATGTGTTAGAATCCTTTTTATGCTTTGAAACGTGCTGCGAGTATGATTTCAGTTTTCCAAATTTCTTGAGTTTTTTCAAGTTGGTTATGGAGTTTCCAGCAGCTTTTTCGTGTATCCATGAGTAGGGTTTCACTCAGCATATGTATGTGAATGATTCTAGGTCAAAAATAAGCCCACAAGTCCATGGATGAATGACTTGAATATTTGATTTTCAATTATGTGATTTTCAATCTTTTGCCATGAAAACTTTGCCAATCATGGAATATCTTGTCCCCTTGAGTGATGCACGAAATCCTTAGCATGTGTGGAGTATATTTGCTGCATAAAAAGATTTAAAAAAGCATATCTTTGAATTTTCCCATAATTAAAACTAATTAAATGAATTAATATAAATATAAATCCAATTAATTAATTAAAAATAATAAAATAAATTATTTTGAGCTCAATGGGTCGTGCATAGGCTTTGGGTAATGATTCAACAAAGAATTTGAGGCCCATTAGCAAATTTGAAGCTTTTTAGGCAAAGTTGACTTTTAAAAGTTCCCAAATATTTCCCAACTTCTCCAATGCATATCTTGCTCAATTTTGAAGCTATGAACATGTTCTTGGACATTTTGGAAAGGTATTGAAGTCCTATAACCAATGTCTTTGGTCCCATGTCATTTTGGTTTAACAATCTCAAGTTATGGTCTTTGACTTAAAGTGCCTTTTTGTTGACTTTTGAAAATGACCTATAATGTTGAAATTGATAACTTTTTGGGAGAGCATTTCTTGGACTTGGAGTGTGAAGATGAGTTGTAGGAAATGTCATCCCCTTCAAAATGAGAATTGGATGGGATTTTTCTGATAAACCATGAAGAAGTTATGCCTTGGTCAATTTGCAGTTGACTTTTCAACTGTCCAAAAATAGAAACTTTTGCATCTTGAGACTTTTTGAGCCATGCTTGTGGAATCATGATCAAGAATTGATCAAATGATGATTGTGGCTTCAAAATAAGATGTTGACCAAATTTTTTGACTTTTGACTGTCAAATGACCATTTTGCCCCTGTAGTTGATTGTGAAGCAATTAGGGTTTTTGACTGTGCAACTTGATGCTGTGAGTCATGAAACTTGACACATGGATGCTTGACAATGTATGTAGGCATGTGGGACTTGATTGGACCCTTGAAAACTTCAATTTATTTGCAAGTACCAAAACCCTAATTTTGACTGTGTTAGGAGGAAATTGGACTGTGCAACCCTTAAGAGATTTTGAACCATGATCTTGCCAAATCTTGAAGAATATGGGAGGGCAAATTTTGGGGTACAACAGTTGCCCCTGTTCAATCTTCTTAGACCTGAGGATGTAGATTGGCTTGCGTGCCTTTCGTGATCCGAAGGTGGAAGATGATTGAACACTAGAGTGCCCAGAAATTTGCACTCGCATAGTAGAATATCAGCAATATGATGTAGGGAATGGGCTTACAGATGCCATTTGGAAGTATAGTGGGAGGATGGGCTTATAGATGCCATCTAGGTGTCGATCGCGTAAGAGATTCCTTAGCGAGAAACTTGCATACCTGAGAAAGAAAGATAATTACCTGGCCTGTTACAGGAGTTGATCTTCAAACTCTTCATGTAGATGTGCCCTGGCCGGATACAGGTATCGAGTCTACAATCAGCTACTCATAGATGTGCCCTGGCTAGATACAGTAATCGAATCTAGAAACTCTTCAGACATGCCCTGGCAGGACACAGGAATCAAGTCCGGAAAATAGTCGTCAACAGATACACCCTGGCAAGATACAGGAATCGGATCTTCAAACACTTCAGACGTGCCCTGGCAGGATACAGGAATCGAGTTTGGAATTAGTCGTCAACAGATACACCCTGGCAAGATACAGGAATCGGATCTTCAAACTCTTCAGACGTGCCCTGGCAGGATACAGGAATCAAGTCTGGAATTAGTCGTCAACAGATACACCCTGGCAAGATACAGGAATCGGATCTTCAAACTCTTCAGACGTGCCCTGGCAGGATACAGGAATCGAGTCTGGAATTAGTCGTCAACAGATACACCCTGGCAAGATACAGGAATCGGATCTTCAAACTCTTCAGACGTGCCCTGGCAGGATACAGGAATCGAGTCTGGAATTAGTCGTCAACAGATACACCCTGGCAAGATACAAGAATTGGATCTCCGAACTCTTCAGACGTGCCCTGGCCGGATACAGGAATCGAGTCTGGAATTAGTCGTCAACAGATACACCCTAGCAAGATACAGGAATCGGATCTTCAAACTCTTCAGACGTGCCCTGGCAGGATACAGGAATCGGGTCTGGAATTAGTCGTCAACAGATACACCCTGGCAAGATACAGGAATCGGATCTTCAAACTCTTCAAACGTGCCCTGGCAGGATACAGGAATCGAGTCTGGAATTAGTCGTCAACAGATACACCCTGGCAAGATACAGGAATCAGATCTTCAAACTCTTCAGACGTACCCTGGCAGGATACAGGAATCGAGTCTGGAATTAGTCGTCAACAGATACACCCTGGCAAGATACAGGAATCGGATCTTCGAACTCTTCAGACGTGCCCTGGCAGGATACAGGAATCGAGTCTGGAATTAGTTGTCAACAGATACACCCTGGAAAGATACAAGAATCGGATCTTCAAACTCTTCAGACGTGCCCTGGCAGGATACTGGAATCGAGTCTGGAATTAGTCGTCAACAGATACACCCTGGCAAGATACAGGAATCGGATCTTCAAACTCTTCAGACGTTCCCTGACAGGATACAGGAATCGAGTCTGGAATTGCGATAGTTGATAGTAATCATCTTTGTATTAACCTTTGTCCTGAAAAGACAAAACGTTAGTTGTATGCAATGTCATGATGTATGATATGCGTGATGTTCTCGAAATAAATGAGATTGTATGTTCATGATGCGCATGTGCATGCTATAATGTATGAAGATGTGACGTTTATGAATGTATTTTTTGTCTAGGAAAATAAATCCTTGACGAATGCCGGGAAGTCAAATCCTGGGCTGCTGTTGAAGAGTAGAGCTCCTTGTTTCTGTTGGGGATGATGGTTGCACGAATACCGGTAGGAGAAGATGACTCCGTTGGGGAATAAACTTGGCGAATAGATTACTCTGCGGGGAGTGAACTTTGTGGGGAGAGAGGCACTTTGCTGAGATGTTGATGATAACTCCGCTGGGGATACCATTGTTGAGCTCTGTTGGAAGTTTTGATGAACTCCGCTGGGGATAGGAAGACTTTGCCGGGGACGATCTTTCCGTGGCACATGGCTGAGGATAACCCAGTTATATCCTGGTGGGGAAATAACCTTTGAATAAAGCCGGGGGAGCGTTCGCACTCTGCAGGTGATAAGCTTCAAGAACCTACTGGGGATATTGATTGAACTCTCCTGGGGAGACTTTTGAGATTGCACTGGGGAAGTGGATCCACTGGGGTCGGTATTCCGCCGGGGAACAATCTTAGATCAAGATTGCCGGGGATGCTTGTTAGGTATGTTCTGTTGGGGAATGTTGAGATCTTATGGGGATACCCAACTTCCTTAAGACTGATTGTAGGCTAACTCTGCTTGGGGAGAGTATTGCTGAGTCTTATCTTACTCGGCGGGGAGTGAAAGTATCCTGGTTACATTCTTCAGCTGAACTTACCTTAGTACCTTGGTGGACAGAGCAATTAGATCGCTTAGACAACTCATTATTGCCCCTGTTTCTGATGTCACTTGTAATCAGTCCTTTGTTTCGCATGCAAATATTTATGAGTTAGCAATTAGTGTCAAATGCATATATCACAATTGAACATTGGACGTTCTTTACAAAACAAAACAGAAAAAGGAAAAAACAGTTGGCAATTTATCTGAAAGGTGAATTTGTATTGATCTTTGAATTTTCCTGTAAATAGGCGTTTATGTACAAGAGGTTGACGTCCTAGTAAGAGAACACCGCCGAACAACAGAGTTTATACAATTTGTACAAAGAAAACAAAACAGCTGTGTGAAAAGAGTAATCCCACTGGGTTCCAACTCTGCTATTGCCTTTATATCTTCGAGTGTCTCATCACTTGGTTGCTTAGTTGAAGATGAAGCTGATTGATCGATGTCGTCTGAACTTGATGTTGATACCGGATTCTGGATGCAAGGTGATTCAACGAGACATAGTATTACGCTTTAATCCCTAACTTTTTCCTGGACCGCCCTTTCAGGTTTTCAGTCCACCGGGATACCCATTTTTGCCCAAGCCGCCTTTTCAGGTTTTCGACTTGCCGGGTGTACAGATTTTTTCATTTCATCCCTTATTTTTGCCCGAACCATTTTGGTTCGCCGGGAAGCCCTTATTTTTGCCTAGGTATGTCAACCTAATGGGTCTTTTATCATGTGTAGTATCTTTTTACTATGTCTGCATTGGCGGGGTGAGGAAGGTCGTCACCATCCATGGTGGTTAGAATCATGGCTCCTCCTGAGAAGACATGTTTAACCACAAATGGCCCTTCGTATGTAGGGGTCCATTTTCCCCTGGGATCACTTTGAGGAAGAATGATGCGCTTGATTACCAGGTCCCCAACTTGATACTCTTGTGGTCTGACTTTCTTATTAAATGCTATGATCATCCGTTTTTGATACGTTTGACCATGACAAATAGCAGTGAGTCTCTTTTCGTCAATTAGGTTTAACTGATCAAGTCGAGTCTGGATCCAGTCATCTTCGCTCAAGCCTGCATCCTTCATTATCCGGAGAGAGGGTATCTGGACTTCAATGGGCAAGACTGCCTCCATGCCATAGACCAAGGAAAAGGGAGTTGCCCCGGTTGACGTTCTTGCTGAGGTACGGTACCCATGAAGAGAAAACGGTAACATCTCGTGCCAATCTTTATAGGTCACTGTCATCTTCTGCACGATCTTTTTGATATTCTTATTTGCCGCTTCGACAGCTCCATTCATCTTCGGCCGGTAGGGAGAAGAGTTGTGGTGTTGTATCTTGAATTGCTCGCAGAGTTCAGTAATCATCTTGTTGTTAAGATTGGTACCGTTGTCCGTAATAATCCTTTTCGGGATGCCGTATCGACAGATCAGGTTATGCCGAATGAACCGTGCCACGACGTTCTTGGTTACAGTAGCGTAAGAAGCTGCTTCAACCCAATTTGTAAAGTAATCGATCGCCACCAGGATGAAGCGATGCCCGTTGGATGTTGTAGGTTTAATCTCGCTGATCATATCAACGCCCCACATTGCAAAAGGCCAAGGTGCAGTCAAGACATTCAGAGGGATTGGAGGAATGTGCACCTTATCAGCGTATATCTGGCACTTATGGCATGTCCGAGAATGTTGGTAACAGTCGGCTTCCATTGTGGACCAGAAGTATCCTGCCCGAAGGATCTTCTTTGCCATGGTATGCCCACTGGAATGCGTTCCGAAGGTACCTTCATGCAGCTCTGCCATGATCTTTTCTGCTTCAGTCTTATCCATACAACGCAGTAAGGTTGAATCATGGTTTCGCTTGTAGAGGATGTCGTTGCTGAGGAAGAACTTTGCAGCGAACGTTCTCAGAAACTTCTTGTCATTGATGGATGCACCCTCAGGGTATTCTTGAGCTTCCAAGTACCTCTTTACCTCATGATACCAGGGTTTTTCAGTTACCTCTTCAACTTCGAGATCACAACAATATGCCGGTTCGTCCAACTTCCAGATAATGATCCGGGGAGCCTCATTGTCCCATTTGACTCTGAACATAGAAGACATCGTAGCCAGCGCGTCCGCCAACTGATTCTCCTCTCTTGGGAAGTGTTCAAAAGTTATCTTTGTGAAATGGGGGATTAATGTCAACATATATTCTTTGTAAGGAATAAGGTTTGGGTGTTTCGTATCCCACTCGCCTTTGATCTGATTGATCAGGAGAGAGGAATCTCCGAAGACACTCAAAAACTTGATCCTTAAGTCAATCGCAGCTTGGAGACCCATGATGCATGCCTCATACTCCGCCATGTTGTTGGTGCAGTTGAAACATAGCCGGGTAGTGAGTGGAGTATGAGTGCCTCTTGGGGATATGATCACAGCGCCGATACTGTTACCCAAAGCGTTGGAGGCTCCGTCAAAGTGCATAGACCATCGGGATCCTTCCTCAGGTCCTTCATCCGGTCCAGGTACTTCACAATCAGTCACTACCATGATGCTCTCGTCAGGAAATTCAAAGTTCATTGACTGGTAGTCATCCACTGCTTGGTGTGCCAAATGGTCTGCCAATACACTTCCTTTGATTGCTTTCTGAGTTATGTACTGGATGTCGTATTCTGTCAAGATCATCTGCCATCTTGCTATTCTTCCAGACAGAGCAGGCTTTTCGAATATGTACTTTATTGGATCCATTTTTGAAATCAACAGAGTAGTGTGAGTCAGCATATACTGTCTCAACCGGCGAGCAGCCCATACCAAAGCGCATCAAGTTTTCTCGAGCAGTGAATATCGGGTCTCACAGTCGGTAAACTTTTTGCTAAGGTAATAAATGGCATTTTCTTTTCGGCCAGACTCGTCATGCTGCCCCAGCACACACCCCATTGAGCTGTCAAGTACTGTCAAGTATAATATTAGAGGTCTCCCTTAAACCGGTGGCATAAGAATGGGTGGTTCTTGAAGATACTCTTTGATTCTGTCGAAAGCGGCCTGACATTCATCATTCCAACGTACTACCTGATCTTTCTTCAGCAGCTTGAAGATTGGTTCACAGGTAGCAGTTAGGTGCGAGATGAATCGGGCAATGTAATTCAAACGTCCTAGAAAGCCTCTGACTTCTTTCTCTGTCTTGGGAACTGGCATCTCTTGTATGGCTTTAACCTTGGCAGGGTCCACTTGAATACCTTTGTCGCTCACGACGAAGCCTAGCAACTTTCCAGATCTTACCCCAAATGTGCACTTGTTTGGGTTCAACCTCAGCTTTACAACTTTAGACGGTCAAACAGCTTCTGCAGATGGTCAAGGTGTTCCTCCTCAGTTTGGGACCTTGCAATCATATCATCGACGTATACTTCAATCTCATGGTGGATCATGTCATGAAATAAAGCGACCATGGCACGTTGGTAGGTTGCCCCAGCATTTTTCAACCCAAAAGGCATAACCTTGTAACAAAAGGTTCCCCACTGAGTAACAAAAGTAGTCTTCTCCATGTCTTCGGGAGCCATCTTGATTTGATTATAACCTGAGAAACCATCCATGAAGGAGAACACCTTGTGCTGAGCAGTATTGTCAACCAGAACGTCGATGTGAGGTAGAGGGAAGTCATCCTTGGGGCTCGCCCTATTCAGATCCCTGTAGTCAACACACATTCTGACCTTACCATCTTTCTTCGGTACTGGAACCACGTTGGCAACCCACTGAGGGTAAGAAGTTACTGCTAGAAACCCGGCATCAAATTGCTTCATAACCTCAGCTTTGATCTTCTCGGACATATTTGGACGCATACGGCGGACTTTCTATTTTATTGGCGGGCATTCTTCCTTGGTAGGCAAGTGATGGACCACAATGTCGGTATCCAACCCAGGCATGTCTTCATAAGACCAGGCAAAGATTTCCACATAATCATGCAACATCTAAATCAACCGCTATTTTACGCTGAGCTCTAGATTGGCACCAATCTTGACTTCCTTTCTATCTGTCTCAGTACCCAGATTTACCGTTTCCACTGGCTCTTCATGTGGCTGAATGGCCCTCTCTTCCTGGAGTAACAGTCTTGCAAGCTCGCCAGGCACTTCGCAATCATCTTCACCTTCGTCTTCGGCTAAGTTGATCGTATTTTCGAAGTCATAACTGGCAGTAGCAGAGTCGTTACCAGTGAGATCCAGAGTGGATTGAAACCTGTATGAGTGAGTGTGTGTAAATATAGCTGTTTTGCAATATATAAAGAAAGAAAGAAAGGGAGCACAAGATTTGAAATGCGAAAAACGTCCAATGTCTTTATTCATGATATATGGAAATGACAAGTAATAATCCCTCACAAATGAAGCCAACGGTGCCCCGGGTAAGACACCGGGCCATAAAGTTTCAATTTATTGTTCATTACAAATTAAAAAACAAAGTAATTCATTACTGAGTAACAAAAGTAACAGGTATGTAGTCTTTTGCAGTCCAATTATTCAGTCCACCGTCAGTCGTCGGGTAGATCCAGCTATCAAACTTTGATTCCTCCGTATCGTCTTCAATAGCATTCACTCCTGGGTTGGTGATGAACACGGGAGGTCTTCCGATCTTTGCTTTGCGTACAGCCCTCTGAGCCTCTGCAGTAAAACCCAGCCCAAACTTGTTAGTCTTAGGAGTAAAATCAGGGAGCCTGCCCCAGTTTGCACATTCACCTTTTTCAATCACAGCCCGGGCGTCCTTCAAGGAAGCCATCTTCAAAGGAGAGTCTTCTTCGATCACTGTCTCAGCTGACGCCAATGTTGGAGGCACCTCTTCAAAATGTTGAAAGGGGGTTTCAATGAACTCCCCGTCCATCTCTATATACCGGAACGAGTTCAGATGACTAACCATGTATTCTTCCTCCCCCTGCACTGTGACAATCTTCCCTCTGACAGGGTACTTGAGCTTCTGGTGTAGAGTGGAGGTCACAGCCCCAGCCTTGTGGATCCAAGGACGACCCAGCAAACAAGAATAGAATGGACGAATATCCATCACATAGAACGTTGAATTGAATACTTGAGAACCAACACGAATTGGAATATCCACTTCACCATGTACCATCCTCTTCGACCCGTCAAAGGCTCGGACAACGATGTTACTAGGCTTCAACTCCAAACCAACCTGTCTAAGGCCTTCTTGGGCAATACATTCAGCAAAGAACCGGTGTCTACCAACACGTGTGTAAGAGTAGTGCCCCTGCATTCAATGGAGACATGCAGGGCATCATTATGGTTCTTTCCCTTGGCGGTCAGATCAACATCAGTGAATCCCAACCCATTATCGGCGGTCAAGTTGGCCACACAGTCAGTAAATTGATCGGCCGACGTCTCTTGTGGCACATGGGCCGTCTTCAAAAATGAAATCAGGGCCTTGGCATGGGCCTCTGAGCACAACAACAGTGATAGCATAGAGATTTTAGAGGGGGTATGCCCCAGCTATTCAACAACGTTGAAATCGCTCTTCTTGATAATCTTAAGGATTTCCTCCATCTCTTACTGGGAGGCTTCAAAATTAACAGTCTTAGGTGCCTCCATCTGGGTAGGCACATCAGCAATCCCTTTGCCCCGAGCGTCAGATGACTCAGCAGTAGGGGTAGAAACTTGATCAAGAGGGGGAACAGGCGCACTCGTAGGCGTGATGATAAGAGGTCTTCGGATAACTGGTGGCGCAATGTCAGGCGAGAAGAGCCTGCCACTGCGAGTAACTTTAGCGGGACCGGTGATGTTACTGATACCGGTACTAGTGTTGAACTCCTGCTTCACTCCAAGCACATACACATCTGCCCCATAGTGCCATGGGACAGCCTTGTCAGATTTATAGGGGAGGGGCCCCGGAACAGTAATGATGATAGGTGCAACATACATGATTTTGACTGGCTTCCTCGGGGGAGCCTTGGTAGAATTGTTGAAAATGGTGACAACGGATACTTCTTCAGTAGGAACAATAGGAACAACGGTCTTCTTGAACAAGATCTCTTTGCTATCTATCAGGTTTTGGACGCCTGACTTCAGCAATGGACAACCAGCAGGGGAAACAGCACACAGAAGGCAACCCTTGCTACAACCCGGAAATAAACCGGCTAGAAACAGGTTCCTCTTGACGGTCAATAAAGGGGTAGCAATATCATCCACAGAAACTGCATATAGGTCTTCCTCAATAGCATTTACAACATGCTGGGGCATAGGAGCAGTCACAATGTTGGGCCTCTCGGGTGCTTCAAACTGTATTTCCTTGGCATCGATAAGGTCCTGAACCTTATTTCTTAGGGCCCAGCAATCATCAGTAGAATGCCCCGGGCTATCAGAGTGATAAGCACAGTGGGCGTTTGGATTATACTTCGGAGAGGTTGTATTTACCACCTTCAGAGCTTCTCTGACGGTTACCAAGTTGGTCGATAGCAGTTGTGGCAAGATCTGCGACAAGGTCATATTAAGCCGAGTATATTCTCTTCTGGGTCTCTCACCCCTTGGTTGGTTAGGTTGCCGAGGAGCGGCAGCAGGCTTTGCAATTACCACCGCGTTGACAGCTTGGCGGCGTTCCAGTTTGTTTTTCCTCCTGGGCCCATACACAGCACTGGCTTCCTTTTTGAAAGGCTTCTTCTCAGAACTTGAGGACGCACCTTTCTGTATCTTCCCTGATTTCATTCCAGCTTCGATCCTTTCCCCAGTCAGAATGAGGTCTATAAACCCTGCAGACGAATTGCCAATGAGATGATTGAAGAATGGACCAGATAGGGTCCCCAAGAACATGTCCACGAGTTCACGGTCGGTTAATGGTGGCTGCACCCTGCCAGCCAGGTCCCTCCACTTCTGCGCATACTCTTTAAAACCTTCTCCCGATCCTAGCGACATACCCTGGAGTTGGGTACGTGTAGGAGCGAGGTCGGCATTATATTGATACTGCTTGTAAAAAGCAGTAGCCAAGTCCTCCCAGTTACGAACCTTGGTTCCATCCAGCTGATAGAATCATTCGAGATGAGTCCTTGAAAGACTCTCCTGGAAGAAATGAATCCATAAGTTCTTGTCCACAGTATACGGCTGGATCTTCCGCACATAAGATCTGAGATGTAGCTTAGGGCAGGACACCCCGTCATACTTTGCGAAAGATGGTGCTTTGAACTTGTGTAGGATTACCACACCAGAAGATAGTCCCAGGTCTCCAAAATCCAAACCAGGCACTTGTTGAATTTCCATGGCATTCAGGCGATCCTCTAACTGCTTGTATTTGTCTTCAACGGGAGGGTACTGCTCTTCATTGAAATCGGTCTCGTTGTCAGAGACCACCGGACTAGGAACCCTTCCCCCTTGGGGACTGCCTTTCCCTATAGAAGAACCAGCCTGATCAACCTCATTCTACAGTGTGTTGCCAAACCTCCGGCCAGTGTTGAATAGTACAGTTCTCTTCTTCTTCTTCTTGACCAGCAGAGCCTTCAATTCCTCTTGACCTTGGGCTAAACTCATGATCAGCTCTTGGAATTGGGTGCTTTGATCCTGGAGGGCCTTGATGGATTGCTCAGTAGATGATTCAGGATTCATGATGGCTGCTGCAATAAACAGCGAAGAACATTAAGCAACCTGAAAAGAAGAGTACTTGTAATGCATATGATGAATGGAATGCGTATGATTTATGTTTTCAAAGACAATCGGGATTCAACTTTGTAAACAAAAAGGAACACACTTTATTAGATTCAACTTTGAAATTTAGATTGTTCAACAGATTGCCCTTAGGCGTTACATAAAATGGAAATACTGAAAGGGGAAATAAAAAACTGTAAAAGAACATCCAAAGCTCATCATTGATCTCAGGGTCTCCTCTTCTCAGTACGGATGTAGTCATTCAAAGCCCGCTCGTTCTCCAACTGCTTTGTCAGCTTCTGGATCTTCAATTCCTGCTCGTTGAACTTTTCCCGATAAGAATCCCGTTCTTCTCGCAGTTGCGTCCAAGACCTCTTTAGTGTATCAACATCAGTAGGTATCTGAGGAGGGAGAACAGCTGGAGGAGCCCCGTCTCTATCAGGATATTCAAGAATGATGGGTCTGACAGCTTCATACGGCATACCTAACTTCTGAGCACGGATGCAGACCCATTTGTAGTAGGCTTCCATAGGTAGAGAAGTCTTCGGTCCCAACTCTTGTGGGTCAGCTTTGTGAATTCTGTCCCAGGCCTTGATGAACCTACGACACAGCTCGTCACTGTCTACCTGAAACTCAAAATTGATGTGAGGCACCAACATCTCATGAGGCCCTGCTCTTCTGGCTCTTCCAAACTGACGGAGAGCTAGACATGGATTATAAGAGATTCCTCCTTGGGTACCAATCAAAGGAACATTAGGGTATTCTCCGCAACGATCAATAACAGCTACCTCATCCAAACCCCTGAAAGTCCAAATGATGTCATTATCAGTGAGAGACATTAACCTATGAGCCCAACCTCTTCCTTCTTTGTTCTTCAGCACGAATTTAGGGAGGTGCGAAATAAACCACCTCACTAACAAAGGAATACAACACCCCAGAGTTCCTCGACTTCGGGCAGTACGAGCATAGAGTTGTTGCAGGATATCACCCAAGAGAGTGGGCACAGGGTTCCGAGACATGAAGATCCTTATGGCAGTGATGTTAATGAAGTTATCAGGATTAGGAAACAAGACTAGACCATAGATTAAGAGAGCCAGAATGTCTTCATACGCCCTGAAGTCTAGGTCATTCCAGAAACTGTTAGCTTTACCAATCAAAAACTTGGCCAAGAAACCCTTAACTCTGCTTCTAGTTACCCAATTGTCCATTACCTCCTTAGTGGTCAAAGGGAGGGCTGCAGCAATCTCCTCAAGCCTAAGAGTCTTTTCCCAACCAGTGAAGGGAACCTGATCCAAGATAGGGATACCAAGCAAATCAGAGAATTCTTCCAGGGTAGGGACCAACTGGAAGTCTTGAAAGGTGAAGCAATTATACAAGGGATCATAAAACTGGGTCAGGACACTCATCAGTTGTTGGTCCCACTTTGCAGTGACTAAACCGAGAAGAGAACCATGCCTCTGGATGAAAGAAGTGGTGTTTGGAATTCTACTAACCAATTCTTCCAGCAACTCAGGTGGGTGCACAAAATTGAACCGGATAGTATTCCTTCGCACATGCATCATGATGTCCTACAAAACAGAGCAAAGGTGAAACCCTCTTGTCTTTGAAATGGTCAGTCCTTATGCAGGATTCATGCAATGTCTATGATGGCATGATGTTATGATAAAGCACACCACAAATATTCACAAAGGCAAACATGATAAGGCACACAAGTCACACAAGACAACCCTTAGGGTTTAGGCCAGCATGGGGTCTAGGTATTACCCTCTTTCAGTTTGTTGGTTCAGACCTGTCCTATCAAAAGTAACCGGGTTCTAGAGGATCCCAATATCATGGACTACCCTCAATCGGTCATAACTCCAGCATCGAAATCTTTTCTTGCAGCCAGAACCATCACGAGAGTTTAGCCTCAATGGGTGTAGCATACTGCTACTGTTCTATTGGCCAAGTTGGGTCAATTAGGGTTCTAAGGTCGGTTGGTGCTTAATGACTCCTCAGAAGACCCATATTCTCCTCGTTGCGACACAAGGGATATCGGTACAGACCAAGGTGCCACACCAACGTAGCCACTGTTTCACCCGTGTCGGTCTACGCCGGACAGGTCCCTCACAGCTTATGCTACCTAACAGGGTATCCCCAGATCCGGGTTAGGATCTATGAAACTCCAAGACAATGCCCATAATAATAAAGCACACAAAACACAGCAATTGAAAACATAAGTATGAGCTATCCTAAGGTACACCTCACTTTTACAATATTCCCCAGCAGAGTCGCCAGTTCTGTGATTGGTGGATTTAGAACTGACTGTTTAAAGCTGGATCGCGAAATATCGTGGAAGCAAGAGTCGCCACCGTCTTTTATTTTCTCCAACATGGACAGAACAAAAGCACAGCAAAATTCCTTATGAGAACGTTTCTCGGTTCGGGAGGTAGATTTATAGAAAGGGAAGGTGTTAGCACCCTTTCTATCCATGGTTATCCATGGGCTCTTAGATACTTGCTCTTATGTTTTCAAAATGTTTGCTTTTCAAAATGTGAGTGGGTTTTAAAAAATTTTCTTTGAAAGATTTCTGAATAACTCTTGTATCTGTCCTCAAGAGTGTTTGAAAAGGTTGTTTTAAAAGCTTTTGAAAGTGTCAGTGTGAAAAGATTTTGATTTGTTTTTGAAAAGAGCAAGTATCCATGAGTCATCTACCTACCCTAAGGAATTAGGTTGTGTAAGAGTCCTTAAGGTAGTGCCATCCCACCATTGAGAGATAGGTAGCACCACCGTTGGAGGTGTTCGGGTCAATTCGATTGTAGGGACAGTGTGGTCATCGAAGCAACAGTAGGACACCTTAGAAGCTACCCTTATGTCCTTGATCCTTTTTTAATCCGAGGCAACCATTTCGAGGCAACTGTTTCGAGACAACTGTTTCGAGGCAACTGGATCATGGACATAAGGACCGCTAAAACGTCCTATACTTGACGACCACGTTTCGAAGGCAACGAGTGAGGCGTACCCTAGAAGTGGTGTGTGTATTTGTGTGTTGTTTTCAGTTTAACAGTTATCTTTGATCAGGGCATTGTGATCTACGCGTTGATTTTAATTACCATACATTCTTTCATGCAATTTTAGAATTTAGGAGTGTGGAAAATTAAAAGACGGAAAGATAAAAGCTACGCTATTACAAGGCGCGGGTCTATACATCGCCAAAATACAAAGACCCGTTTTTGATAAAGATGCGGAAAGTAAAAAAAAAAGCGATAAACCTAATTACTATTACATCCTTGAACAGTTACATAATGATCAATAAGGAAAATAACACGCGAAAGAATTAAAATTAGGACGTCCGAGGGTGTTGGGCCCTTTTGAGAAATTAAATTAAATTAAAACCTAATTAATTATTTAATTAAAGAAAAGAAAGTGTGTTTTTTATGTTTTTGGTATTTATGAAATAAAGAAAAAGAATTAAAAGGAAACCCTAAATCTAGATTATTTTAATTATTAAGAAAATATTAAAGTTAACCTAATTTACTAGTTAATTAATTTACATGTTTATTTACAAAAATAAATAGTAATTAATAATAATAAATAAATAATGAGGAAAATAATTAATTAAGAAAAAGATGAAAATGTAAAAAAAAAACCTAATTCTATATATTTTTTATTTATTAAGAAAAAAGATTAAAGTTTAAAACCTAAATTAAACTAAATTAATTGTTAGTCATTTATTTATAAAAAATGTTAGTGGTGAAATTAATAATAATTAAATATATTTTACAATTTGATTTTCTGTTTTTATTATGGAAAAAATTATTTTAGTAAAATAATAATAATTAAGATAACTAAAAAAGGTTAAGAGAAAAGAAAATAAAAAAATTAAAAATGCAAAGCAAACCAAGGGGGTGTCTGGCCCAAAGTGGAGGTTAATTGTGCAATTCTGGCCCATCAAGACAAGGCTCGTTTGACTTTCCATGATTGTGTGCACATTGGTTGACTGGGGTACACCCTGGATTTCCTTCTGAGGCCACTGGATTGGACCTTGAAGCCACTTGGCAGGATAGCGCATGAGCATGTATGGTGGAACGTTTGATGGAAGCTGCATTAGAATATAATAGAACAAAAAATATCAATTATATGGGGGGACCTGGGAATCGAACCCAGGTCCCAATGTTTGCCAAGCCACGTCCCTTGCCAATTGAGCTATTGCGCGCGTTTGTACATATAATGGAGAATAATTATTATATAAAAAAACAAATGTTAATGATATAAAACAAAAAAAATATGCGCGCAGTTTGAATCACCCAACCACGCTTGGACAGCTATTGTCTTCTTCTTCTTTTGTACCTGCAACATGAAACAAGTAGCGGGGGTTTTAAACCCCCACTAAGTGAAAGCGTGAAAAATAGCGATTACGCCCACAAATAAGATAAATTAAGCGTGAGGGTGTCATTTGATTCGTCTTGTTGCAACGAGTTTGCCTATGTTGGTCTGGAGGTCTAATTTCACAGTATATGCAAAGCCCTAATTTTCAAGCTTTGAAAACCCTAGATGTCGTTCATGGTAAATCTTGACTCAGGCAACATTAATTCAATTGAACTGTGCCAATCGCTTCAGAAGGTCACCATTAGTGTAAATCAAACAAGAAAAAGGATTAAAAGCACGTGAATCATGCTATGCAATTTTGAAAAACAAGACAAACCGAATGGCTTACGTTCTTGGATTCTTCACGTGTTAAGATTAATTCTCGATGCCAATAGACTCCTGGAAGGTCCAGCAATGTGTTAGAATCCTTTTTATGCTTTGAAACGTGCTGCGAGTATGATTTCAGTTTTCCAAATTTCTTGAGTTTTTTCAAGTTGGTTATGGAGTTTCCAGCATCTTTTTCGTGTATCCATGAGTAGGGTTTCACTCAGCATATGTATGTGAATGATTCTAGGTAAAAAATAAGCCCACAAGTCCATGGATTAATGACTTGAATATTTGATTTTCAATCATGTGATTTTCAATCTTTTGCCATGAAAACTTTGCCAATTATGGAAGATCTTGTCCCCTTGAGTGATGCACGAAATCCTTAGCATGTGTGGAGTATATTTGCTGCATAAAAAGATTTAAAAAAGCATATCTTTGAATTTTCCCATAATTAAAACTAATTAAATGAATTAATATAAATATAAATCCAATTAATTAATTAAAAATAAGAAAATAAATTATTTTGAGCTCAATGGGTCGTGCATAGGCTTTGGGTAATGATTCAAGAAAGAATTTGAGGCCCATTAGCAAATTTGAAGCTTTTTAGGCAAAGTTGACTTTTGAAAGTTCCCAAAAATTTCCTAACTTCTCCAATGCATATCTTGCTCAATTTTGAAGCTATGAACATGTTCTTGGACATTTTGGAAAGGTCTTGAAGTCATATAACCAATGTCTTTGGTCCCATGTCATTTTGGTTTACCAATCTCAAGTTATGGTCTTTGACTTAAAGTGCCTTTTTGTTGACTTTTGAAAATGACCTATAATGTTGAAATTGATAACTTTTTGGGAGAGCATTTCTTGGACTTGGAGTGTGAAGATGAGTTGTAGGAAATGTCATCCCCTTCAAAATGAGCATTGGATGGGATTTTTCTGATAAACCATGAAGAAGTTATGCCTTGGTCAATTTGCAGTTGACTTTTCAGCTGTCCAAAAATAGAAACTTTTGCATCTTGAGACTTTTTGAGCCATGCTTGTGGAATCATGATCAAGAATTGATAAAATGATGATTGTGGCTTCAAAATAAGATGTTGACCAAAATTTTTGACTTTTGACTGTCAAATGACCATTTTGCCCCTGCAGTTGATTGTGAAGCAATTAGGGTTTTTGACTGTGCAACTTGATGCTGTGAGTCTTGAAACTTGACACATGGATGCTTGACAATGTATGTAGGCATGTGGGACTTGATTGGACCCTTGAAAACTTCAATTTATTTGCAAGAACCAAAACCCTAATTTTGACTGTGTTAGGAGGAAATTGGACTGTGCAACCCTTGAGAGATTTTGAACCATGATCTTGCCAAATCTTGAAGAATATGGGAGGGAAAATTTTGGGGTACAACAGTTACCAACTCACTTTGATGCTAATTCCCGATGTGATTTCCACTCTGGTGGGCAGGGGCACACTGTTGAGAATTCTTATGCTTTAAAGCACAAACTCCAAGACCTATTGGACTCTCAGGACATTAACTTTGGACCAGCGCCCAATATTACTAATCAGCCTTTGCCACCTTATGGCAGTGCTACTGTTGGCGCCATCATGGAAGATGAAGATTTTAATTTGATTATGGATGTTAATCAGTTGACTACACCTCTCTCATTTTTGAAAGAGAAGTTGTCGAGTAATGGTGTATTCTTGGGCTGTGGGATGGACTTTGCAGTTTACTTGAGTCAACCAGAGGGTTGTTAATTGTTGAAAGATGTAGTGTAGGATTTGATTACCCTGTGAGTTCTGCAATTTGACTGCGTAATTACTGAGACTAAAATTGGTAAGAATGAGGTTGATGTAATAACTATTCCTGTCAAGGCAAAGACCATTCAAGCACCTATTACAATTTCAGTTCCTTCCAGAAATCCACCAATAACCATCACCATGCCTAGGCCAATACCATATGTCAGTGACAAAGCGATTCCTTGGTATTATGGTGGTGAATATTATCAACAAGGGCGGAAACTTGTTACTCAAGAGTATGAAAAGGGTAAGTTTGAAGAAGAGGAGTCTGAGCTTCATGACATCGTTGGTGAATGTAGGATTACCCGCAGCTGTCAGATTTTCTCTCTGCCAGAACGACCTGAAAGTAGCACAGATGTCACAACTAAGGCTAGAGGCAAGCATATTAAGGTCAATGGTAATAAGCCGGGGCAAAATCCTCTTGTTCCTGCTGTAGATGCTGAAATGGCTAAAGATGTAGCCGAGTTGATGAGGTACATCAAGAAAAGTGACTACAAGATCATTGATCAGTTGAGTTAGACACCTTCAAAGATATCAATTCTTGCTTTACTCAGAGATTCAGAATCCCATATAAATTCATAGATGAAGTTGTTGGGGACTTATTTCGTTCCTCAAGAGATATCAGTAAATCAATTTGAAGCGATTGTGAATAGCATTTTTGCGAGAAATGGGCTTGGTTTTATAAACTTAGATTTACCCCCTAAGGGGAGAAAGCATAATAAAGTGTTGCGCGTCTCCATAGAGATTGCAAAGACTACCTTATCCTATGTGCTAGTTGACACGGGTTCCTCTCTCAACGTGTTGCCCATGTCTGCTCTCCTAAGACTTGATTATGATGGGTTTTTGTTGAGGCCAAGTGAGTTAATTGTCAACGTTTTTAATGGATCGAAAAGGGAAGTGTTCGGGGAGGTCGACTTGCCGATCAAGATAGGTACCCAGGTGTTTGAAGTTACTTTATTTATTATGGACATAAATCCTTCTTATTGTTGTTTGTTAGGTCGTCCATGGATCCATGGGGCTGGTGCTGTCACGTCCACTCTGCACCAAAAGTTGAAGTTCCTGTTGAATGGGAAAGTGGTCACTGTTTGCGGTGAAGAAGATTATATTGTCATCCATTTGAGTTCCTTTCGCTATGTTGAAGTAGAAGGAGAGATTCATGAGACTCCGTGTTAAGCTTTTGAGACTGTGTAAATTGTTAGGGATCCTCGTCAAGAAGATAAGAAGCCCGAGGTCTGTATGTCATCTTATCGTCAGGCACAAATAATTGTTCAATTTGGTCATCCAGAAGGCTGGGGAAGAGTGTTGGATCTCCCTACTCAGACAGATAATAAAGGTTTAGGCTTCATGGTTGTTCGAAGTATTTCAACTGTTACTCCTCCCAAGGTTTAAGGTATTCCTCTGCCAATTCAGTTTGTCAGCGGTTGGAGTTATCCATGAAGAAGCTCATGCTGTGAGTGAGGATGGTGACAGTGATCGCGAGATGGATAAGTGGGTCCGTCCTACCATGTCAGGTAAAAAGCCTTCTAACTGGTTTGCTGAGGATGTTGTTGAAGTCACATGTTATGAAGAGTAATTTTCTTTTATTTACTATCATGCAATAATCCCTACGTCCTACCTAAGACGTAGTGGATATGCTGTAAGGCCACACTGTCTTTCATTGCAAATTTATCATCAATAAAGGACGTCTTTTGCATTCAAATATTTCGCTCCTTGTCTTTCTTATTAATTTTTCGCAAAATGTGAGTTTTTATTTTTCTTCTTTAATCTAAAACTAAAAATAAAAATAAAAATAATCATGTAGATTATGTCCCCTGTTAATCCCAGAAATTATCAAGAATGATTCTGCTATGGCTCTTTATGACTTTGAAAATCTAATCTATCAAGCTGAAGAAAAAGCCGAGGAAGATTGTGAACTTCCTGAAGAATTAGTTAGATTGTTGAGGCAAGAAGAAAAGGTCATTCAGCCGCACCAAGAGACTACTGAGCTGATCAACTTGGGTACCAAAGAGATCCGAAGAGAAGTCAAGATTAGGGTTGCTTTAGAAGACAATGTCAAGCAAACATTGATTGAAATGCTCCGTGAGTATGCGAATATCTTTGCTTGGTCTTATGAGGATATGCCTGGGCTGGATATGGATATTGTTGTTCACAAAGTACCTCTTAAAGAAGAGTTTCCTCCTGTTAAACAAAAGCTTCGTAGAACTCATCCTGAGATGTTTAAGAAGATCAAAGAGGAAGTACAGAAACAATTTGATGCTGGTTTTTTGAAAGTGACTTCTTATCTGCCGTGGATTGCTAATATTGTACCGGTGCCTAAAAAGGACGGTAAAGTAATAATGTGTGTGGACTATAGGAACTTGAAAAGAGCAAGCCCTAAATATTATTTCCCGTTACCACATATTGATATTCTGGTTGACAACACTGCTTGAGCTAAAGTGTTTTCCTTCATGGATAATCTTTTTGGCTATAATCAAATCAAGATGGCACCAGAAGACATGAAGAAAACTACTTTCATTACACTTTGGGGAACATTTTGTTACAAAGTGGTGCCCTTTTGTTCGAAAAATGCATGGGCAACTTATCAACGTGCAATGGTCACTCTCTATCATGACATGATGCATAGGGAGATTGAAGTACATGGTGATGATATGATTGCCAAGTCACAGACAGAAGAGGAACATCTCGTCCACTTGTTGAAATTGTTTGAAAGATTAAGGAAGTTCAGACTGAGGTTGAATCCTAATAAGTGCACCTTCGGGGTGAGGTCGGGAAATTACTAGGATTCATCGTAAGCGAAAAAGGAATTGAGGTTGATCATAGCAAGGTAAAATCTATACAAGAAATGTCTGCGCCGAAAATAGAGAAAGAGGTTCGCAGTTTTCTTGGGATATTGAACTACATTTCTAGATTCATTTCTCACCTAACAGCCACTTGTGAACTAATCTTCAAATTGTTGAAAAAAGATCAGACGAATAGGTGGAATAACAACTGCCAAGCGACATTTGATATAATTAAAGAATATTTGTTGGATCCTCCAATTCTTTTGCCTCCAGTGGAAGGTAGGCCCCTGATAATGTATCTGACAGTGTTAGAGAATTCAATGGGGTGTGTATTGGGACAACATGACGAGTCTGGTCGAAAAGAGCATGCAATATACTACCTTAGCAAAAAGTTTACCGATTGTGAAATAAGATACTCACTGCTCCAGAAAACTTTCTGCACTATGGCACGGGCTGCTCGCCGACTAAGACAATATATGTTGACTCATACTACTTTGTTAATCTCTAAGATGGATCCAATCAAGTATATTTTTGAAAAGACAGCTCTCACAGGAAGAGTAGCCCGTTGGCAGATGATTTTAACTGAATATGAAATCCAGTACACTACCCAGAAAGCTATCAAAGGTAGTGTGTTGGCTAATCATCGGGCTCATCAGCCCATGGAAAATGACTATCAGCCGATGATGTTTGAATTTCTTGATGAAGACATCATGTACGTACGAGATTGTAACATCCCAGGCCCAGAAAAAGGATCCAAACCAGGATCGTGATGGACAATGGTGTTTGATGGTGCCTCCAATATGTTGGGTAATGGTGTTGGTGCTGTGATTACTTCTCCTGAGGGTTTCCATACTCCTCTTACCGCCATAATTTGCTTTAATTGTACAAACAATATGGCTGAGTATCAAGCTTGTATCTTTGGGTTAGAAGTTGCTATTGATTTGTAAATCAAGATCTTGGAAGTATATGGGGACTCTGCTCTTGTGATTAATCAAATAAACGGGGATTGGGAGACTCACCACCCAAATTTGATTTCGTATTGTGAGCATGTGTTAAAGCTGACCCCTTATTTTGATGAGATTACTTTCAATAATATTCCAAGAGAAGAGAACAACTTAGCAGACACCTTGGCTACTCTGTCATCCATGTTTAAAGTTATATGGGCAAACGAAGCCCCCTCTATCACCATTTGAGGTTGGATGAGCCAACATTTTGTCATGAAATATAAGAGGATGTTGTTGATGAGAATCATGGTTTTACGATACCAAGAGATATCTTAAGACGAAAGAATACCCAGAGGATACTTATGTCACTGATAAGAAGACTCTGTGGAAATATGCAGCCAAGTTTTTCCTCGATGGGGATGTTTTTTAAAAAAGAAACTATGATTCTGTTTTGCTCAGATGCATGGATAGACACGAAGCAAATAGGATCATAGAAGAAATTCATGAAGGTTCCTTTGGAACATATTCCAGTGGGAATACCATGGCCTAGAAACTCTTGAGAGCAGGTTATTATTGGTCAACAACAGAAAATGATTGCTACAATCATTCCAGGGTCTGTTACAAGTATCAGATCTATGCTGATAAGAAGCATGTGCCGCCCAAACCTCTGAATGTCTTAACTTCACCCTGGCCCTTTGCAATGTGGGGTATTGATATGATTGGTCAGATTAAGCCGACTACTTCCAACGGGCACCGCTTCATTATGGTGGCAATCGCCTACTTCACTAAGTGGGTCGAAGCAACATCTTATGCCAATGTCACTAAGCAGGTGGTTGCTCGTTTCATTAAACATAATATCATTTGTGAATACGAGGTTCCTGATAAGATTATTAGCGATAATGGGTCGAATCTCAACAATAAGATGATGAAAGAGTTGTGCGAGAGCTTTAAGATAAAACATCATAATTCTTCTCTTTACCATCCTAAGATGAATGGTACGGTTGAAGTAGCTAACAAGAATATTAAGAAGACTATGCAGAAAATGGTGGTCACCTATAAGGATTGGCACGAGACGTTGCCATTTTCTTTACATGGTTATCATACCATTATGCGCACCTCGACTGGGGAAACCCACTTCTCGCTTGTTTATAGCATGGAAGTAGTCTTGCTGTGGAAGTGGAGGTTCCTTCCTTAAGGATAATGACAGATGCACAGTTGGATGAGGCTGAATAGGTTCAGAAAAGATTTGACCAGTTGAATCTCATTGACGATAAGATATTGACGGCTATTTGTCACAGGCAGTTATACTAGAAGAGGATGAAGAAAGCTTTCAACAAGAAGGTACGTCCATGGAATTTTCAAGCTGTTGATCTCGTGCTGAAGAGAATCTTTCCTCCCAATAATACAGATGCTAGGGGTAAATGGGCTCATAACCACGAAGGACCATATGTTGTAAATAAAGTCTTTTCAGGAGGATCTATGATGCTCACAACTATGGATGGAGAGGATCTCCCCCACTTCGTCAATGCAGATGTAGTGAAAAAGTACTTCGCATAAAATGACTGCTGAGTTGACTAGTGTGATCGGTGGATCTGGAACTGACTGTTTAACGCTGGTTCGCGAAATGTCGCGGAAGCAAGAGTCGCCACCGTCTTTTATTTTCTCCAAATGGAAAGGACAAAAGCACAGAAAAATTCCTTAAAGAGATTGCTCTCGGTTCAGGAGGTAGATTATAGAAAGGGAAGGTGTTAGCACCCTTTCTATCCATGGTTATCCATGGGCTCTTAGATACTTGCTCATTTGTGTTTTCAAAAATGGTTTGTTTGCTTTTCAACTGTGGGTTTTAAAAAGTTTCTTTGAAAATTTCAGTTCGACTCTTGTATCGGTCCTCAAGAGTGTTTGAAAAATTTCTTTCGAAAGCTTTTTGAAAATGTGTTGGTGTGAAAAGTATTTTGTTTTGTTTTGAAATTAGAGCAAGTATCTAGAGTCGTCTACCTACCCTAAGGAATTCGTCTGTGTAAATGTCCTTTAAAGTAGTGCCATCCCACCATTGAGAGGTAGGTAGCACCACCGTTGGAGGTGTTTGGGTCAATTCGAGGTTCGGGACATGGTGATCACCAGAGCAATAGGAAGACACCTTAGAAGCTACCCTCATGCCAGGTTCCCGGATCATGAGGACTTACTAAGACATCCTCTACTCGACGATCACCTTTCGAGGCAAGGCAACAGTGAGGCGTACCCTAGGGGTGGTGTGTGATTTGTGTGTCGTTTTCAGATATTTGTATCTTTTGTCATGTTATTGGTGATCTATGCGTTTGTTTTTGTTTGTCATTCATTCTTGCATGCATTTATTTAACAGTTAAAAAATTGCGAGAAGGTAAAGATTCTAAGCTATTACAAAAGGCGCGGGTCCACATCGCCAAAATTTCCAGAACCCGATTTGACAGAAAAGTAAAGAATTAAAGAAAAGTAAAGTGCGAGGAATATATTACATGGCCTTGGGAGAGATACATAAATATTAAAAAGAAAAAGAAATAAATACGCGAATTGAAATTTTAAATTGAAACGAGGGCGTTGGACCCTTTTTAATGATATTAAATTAACCTATTAGATTAATTAAAATGAAAAGGAAATTATTTTTGGTATTTTTGTAGTTTAAGATTTTAATGGAAAAAGAATTAAATGAAATTAAAAGATTAGCCCTAATTCTAATTGTTTTAGTTTATTAAGAAAGAATTAAATTTTAACCTAATATTAAACCTAATTATTTACATGCAAATCTTGATTTATAAAAAAATAATATTTTAATAATTAATTATTGTGAAAGAAAAGAAAAAGGGATAAAAATTATTATAAACACTAATTCTACCAATTTTAGGTTTTTTTTTTATTGAGAAAATATTAAGATTAAACCCTAAATTAAAACTAAGGGAATTAATGAATTTTATTTACAAAATACTAATTAAATAAATATATTCAATTTTTTTGTCTTTTCTGATTTTTTGGTGTTTTTTTATATATTATGAAAATATTAAATTAATTAAAAAAACAATAATTGGAAGAAAGTAAAAATAATGAAAAAAACAAAGAATGTAAAAAAAGGTTTGCAAACCTAGGGGGTTCTGCCCCTAATGTGGAGGTTTTTGTTAACATTTTCTGGCCCATTAAGCTAAGGCCCTTTTGACCTTTCTGAGAGCGTGTGGATGCATTGACTGGGGCACACCCTGTTCCTCAAATCTCCACCTTTTGATTGGAGCCATAAGATACGTGGCATAGCTGGATCAGGAGTGTATGATGGGGGTCCTGGGAATGAGCTACACACAAGCAACGTTAGAAAAATAATAATATGGAAAGGGAGGGGACCTGGGGCTCGAACCCAGGTCCTGAACATTACCAATGCTTATGCCTGCCAGTTGATCCAAACGCTCACTTTGTTTATATAATAATAATCAATTAATATAAAATAAAACAAAGCGATGATGACTTTTTCGCGCGAAACTTTAAATGAACCAATCACCAGTGGCCACCTAGTCATCTTCTTCATGGCTTTATTTTTTTTTCTGAAACAAAACACAATCAGCAACGGTTTTTTAAACGTCCCCATAGACACCCTATTGGAAAATAGCGATTAGCCCCTGGGGCCTCATAAATTAGGCGCGAGGGTTCCGTTTTGATCGTCCAAGCACGCTTGTTTCGTTCATGGCATTATGGTGTGCTAATTTTACCATATCCAAAAAGCCCTAATTCGAAAGCTGAAGAACCCTAAAAAACAACAATGGTAGATTCGCATACAGTGTATAAAAACGCAATTAATCCATGTGGTTAGCTTCAGAATACATCATTTAGTATGAATACATAAACAAAATGCCATGAAAATGCCTCAAAATTAAAACACGAATATGCATTTTTATGAGAAAAATTCGATTTATGTACAATGATTTAAGGTGTTAGGGTTGGTGTTCTTGATCCAGGTACGTTGCTTGATGTCCCAGGGGTGCAATGGAATGAATTTCTTGGCTTGAATCGACCTGCAAGTGTGTTCTCAGATTTGAGTTTTTTAGGCAAAAGTTCAAGTTTTGTTCTTTTGATATGGCGTAGCTTGGAGGTTTTTAGGATTAGGTTTAGCATCTATATGTACCTGTGAATGATTAGGGTTAAAGAAATCACCCAAAAACCTTTGCATTCATGATTTGCAAGATTTGATTTTCCAAGATCTTTTCAAATATTTTTTCATGCCTATTTGGTACAAATCATGGCCAATTGACTTCAATTCCTTCTATATCTGATCATGCACGAATTATTGAGTATATATCATGCATAAAAAGATTGAAAAACTTAGGTTTAGTATTTTTTATATATTTTAATTAATTAAATGAATTATTAATGATTAAAAATCCAAATAAATAAAATAAAAATGATAAAAACTTCCCTTTGGGCCAAATGGTCGTGCACCTGCCTTGGATGATGAATTATGGAAGAAAAAGAGGCCCATTAGCATTTTTAGGTCATTTGAATCAATGTTGACTTTTCAAAATATCCAAAAATTCCCCAACTTCCACAAGGCATAACTTGCTCAAATTTTAAGCTTTGCTCATGTTATTGGATATTTTGGAAAGGTCTTTGAGTCCTCTAACCAATGTATTTGGTCCCATGTCATTTTGATTTACCAA
The DNA here is from genome assembly GCA_948472305.1 of Vicia faba. Taxonomy (NCBI): domain Eukaryota; kingdom Viridiplantae; phylum Streptophyta; class Magnoliopsida; order Fabales; family Fabaceae; genus Vicia; species Vicia faba. The sequence goes on along the minus strand of OX451741.1, from coordinate 183,538,897 downwards.
TCTCAAGTTATGGCCTTTGACTTAAAGTCCCTTTTTGTTGACTTTTGAAAATGACCTATAATGTTGAAATTGATAACTTTTTGTGAGAGCATTTCTTGGACTTGAAGTATGAAGAGGAGTTGTAGGAAATGTCATTCTCTTCAAAATGAGTTTTGGATGGAATTTTTCTGATAATCCATGTGAAAGTTATGCCCTGGTCAATTTACAGTTGACTTTTTCAGCTGTCCAAATAAGGAAACTTTTGCATCTTGATGATTTTTTGAGCCAAGCTTTGAGAATCATGATCAAGAATTGATCAAATTATGTTTGTGGCTTCAAAATGAGATGTTTACCAACAATTTGGACTTTTGACTTTCAAATGACCATTTTGCCCCTACAGTTGACTGTAGTGCAATTAGGGTTTTGACTGTGCAATTTTGTGCTGAAAGTCTTGAAACTTGGTATGAGGATGCTTGACCATATTTATAGGCATGTGGGACTTGATTGGACCCTTGGAAACTTCATTTTCTTGATCAGAACCAAAACCCTAATTTTAACTGTTTAGGAGGCTCTTACACTGTGCAACCCTTGGGGAGATTTTGAAGCTTGACTTGGCAATTCTTGAAGAAATATGGGAGGGCAAATTTTGGGGTACAACAGTTGCCCCTGTTCAATCTTCTTAGACCTGAGGATGCAGATTGGCTGACGTGCCTTTCGTAATCCGAAGGTGGAAGATGATTGAACACTAGAGTGCCCAGAAATTTGCGCTCACATAGTAGCAGTGATGATGGGAATGGGCTTATAGATGCCATTTGGAGATTGATGGATAAGATGATGGGCTTATAGATGCCATCTGGGTGTTGATCGCGTAAGAGATTCCTTAGCGAGAACTTGCGTACCTGCAAAAGAAAAATGATTACCTGACCTGTTACGGGAGCTGGTCTTCAAACTCTTTGTGTAGATGTGTCCTGACTGGTTACAGGAACTGAATCTGGAGCTTCAAAAGATGATGAATGAACCAGGGGTGGTTACTACCTCAACAGGAACGGTGAGAGAACCATAGGCGACTACAATCTCAATAGCAATCATTGAGATAATCTTGGATAACTTCGACTTCAACAGCAATCATTGAGCGAAATCTGGGATTACCACCTCCGCAGGATCGGGGAGAGAACCATAGGCGATTACAATTTCAATAGCAATCATTGAGAAAACCTTGGATGGAATTATCGTCTCCGCAGTATCGGGGAGAGAACCATAGGCGATTACAACTCAATAGCAATCATTGAGAAAACCTTGGATGGAATTATCATCTCCGCAGTATCGGGGAGAGAACCATAGGTGATTACAACTCAATAGCAATCATTGAGAAAACCTGGGATGGAATTATCGTCTCCGCAGTATCGGGGAGAGAACCATAGGTGATTACAACTCAATAGCAATCATGGAGAAAACCTGGGATGAAATTATCATCTCCGCAGTATCGGGGAGAGAACCATAGGCAATTACAATCTCAATAGCAATCATTGAGACAATCTTGGATGGAATTATCATCTCCGCAGTATCGGGGAGAGAACCATAGGCAATTACAATCTCAATAGCAATTATTGAGAAAACCTTGGATGGAATTATCATCTCCGTATTATCGGGGAGAGAACCATAGGCAATTACAATCTCAATAGCAATCATTGAGAAAACCTTAGATAACTTCTACTGAGTCTTCATCAGAAAAATCTGTTTGGGGTCGATTTAACTGGACTAGAGAAGGCCTTGGACTGGATAAGAAATCTTTGGAGTCGATTAACTGAACCAGATAAGGTCTTAGAGTCTTGAAATATGATTGAGAATTTAACTGAATCTTTCCTGAAAGGTAAAGGTCAGTCATATGCACTGCATGATATGGACCAAGCAATGATGTTCTCAACATAAATGAGATTTGTAAGATATGATGCGTCTATGCATGCTATAATGATGTATGGAAGTGCGATGTTTATGAATGTATTTTTCGTCTAGGAAAGTAAATCCTTGACGGGTGCCGGGAAGTCACTCCTGGGCTGATGTTGGAAAAAAGATTTTGCTTCCGCTGGGGACGATAATTGCAAGAATACCGGTAGGAGAAGATGACTCCGTTGGGGAATAAACTTGGAGAATGGAATAACTCTGCAGGGAGGGAAGTACTCTAACAATCTTGCTGGGAAGCAAAAATCTGTGGGGAGAGAGATGCTTTTGCTGAGTGTTGATAATAACTTTCCAGGGATACCTTTGTTGTTTTGGAAGTGTTAATAGACTTCGCTGGGGATAAGAAAGAACTGTGTTGACGACGACCTTTCCGTGGCTTTTGGCTGAGGATAACCCAGTTATATCCCGGTAAGGAAATAACTCTTTGAATAAAGCCGGGCGACGCGTTCGTGCTCTGCGGGGATAAGCTTCCAGAATCTACTGGGGATAAGCTTACTGCCTGGGGGATGGATTCCAACTTTCCTGGGGAAGAAAATTGGACTCTCTTGGGGAAGTTTTGAACTGTATCGGGAAGATGATTCCACTGAATGCTGGTATACTGCCGGGGAACAATCCTTAGGCCAAGACTGCCGGGGATGCTTGTTAAGAATATATATATGCTGCTGGGGAATGTTGGTATCTGCTGGAGGATACCCAACTTCCTTAAGATAATAGTTTTGCTCGAGGAGAGTGTATTGACTGCTTACTCTCTGGGGAATTAAGATATCGGGTTGCGTTCTTCAGCTGATCCTACCTTGGTACCTTGGAGGACAGAACAATTAGATTGCTTAGACAACTCTTTTATTGCCCCTGTTTCTAACGTTACCTGTAGTTAATTCTTTGTTTCGTATGCAAATATTTATGAGTTAGCAAATTATTGTCAATGCATATATCACAAACTGAACCTTGGACGTTCTTCGCAAGACAAAACAGAAAAAGAAAAACAATTGGCACTTTTAACTGAAAAATATATTTGTATTGATTTTTGAATGGCCTGAAAATAGGCGTTTTGTGTACAAGAGGCTGACGTCCTAGTAAGAGAACACCGCCGAACAGAAGAGTTTTTGTACAAAAGAAAATAAAACAGCTGTGTGAAATGAATGATCCCACTGGGTTTCAACTCTGCTATTTCCTTTATAACTCCGAGCGTCTCATCACTTGATGACCTTGGTTGAAGGTGAAGCTGGCTGATCGATGCCGTCTGAACTTGATGTAGATACCGGATTCTTGATGCAAAGTGATCCAATGAGACATAGTATTACGCTTTTATCCCTAACTTTTGCCTGGACCGCCCTTTCGGGTTTTCAGTCCACCGGGATACCCATTTTTGCCCAAGCCGCCTTTTCAGGTTTTCGACTTGCCGGGTGTACAGATTGTTTTCATTTCATCCCTTCATTTTGCCCGAACCCTTTTGGTTCGCCGGGAAGCCCTAATTTTTGCCTAGGCATGTCAGCCTAGCGGGTCTTTTTTTTCATGCGTAGTATCTTTTTACTATGTCTGCATTGGCGGGGTGAGGAAGGTCGTCACCATCCATATTGGTTAGAATCATGGCTCCTCCTGAGAACACATTTTTAACCACAAATGGCCCTTCGTACGTAGGGGTCCATTTTCCCCTTGGATCACTCTGAGGAAGGATGATTCTCTTGATTACCAGATCCCCAACTTGATATTCTTGTGGTCTGACCTTTTTGTTAAATGCCCTGATCATCCGTTTTTGATACGTCTGACCATGACAGATAGCAGCAAGTCTCTTTTCATCAATTAAGTTTAACTGATCAAGTCGTGTCTGGATCCAATCATCTTCGTTCAGATTTGCATCCTTCATTATCCGGAGAGAGGGTATCTGCACTTCGATCGGTAAGACTGCCTCCATACCATAAACCAGAGAGAAAGGAGTTGCCCCGGTTGACGTCTTGGCTGAGGTACGGTACCCATGTAGAGCGAACGGTAACATCTCGTACCAATCCTTATAAGTCATTGTCATCTTCTGCACGATTTTCTTGATATTTTTATTTGCTGCTTCTACAGCCCCATTCATCTTCGGTCTGTAAGGAGAAGAATTGTGGTGCTGTATTTTGAACTGCTCGCAGAGCTCAGTGATCATCTTGTTATTCAGATTGGTACCGTTGTCTGTAATGATCCTCTCTGGGACGCCGTACCGACAGATCAGATTATGTCGAATGAACCGCGCCACCACAGTCTTGGTTACCGTAGCGTAGGAAGCTGCTTCAACCCACTTTGTAAAATAATCAATTGCCACTAGGATGAAGCGATGCCCATTAGATGCCGTAGGTTTAATCTCACCGATCATGTCTATGCCCCACATTGCAAACGGCCAAGGCGCAGTCAGAACATTCAGAGGAACTGGAGGAACATGCACCTTGTCGGCATAAATCTGGCACTTATGGCATGTCCTGGAATGTTGGTAGCAGTCAGCTTCCATTGTGGACCAGTAATACCCTGCCCGAAGGATCTTCTTTGCCATTGTATGTCCACTGGAATGTGTACCAAAGGTCCCTTCATGTAGCTCTTCCATGATCCTTTCTGCTTCAGTCTTATCCACACAACGCAGTAGGGTTGAATCATGGTTTCGCTTGTACAAAATGTCGTTGCTAAGGAAGAACTTTGCCGCGAACCTTCTCAAGAACTTCTTATCATTGACAGAGGCACCCTCAGGGTATTCCTGAGCTTCCAGATATCTCTTCACCTCATGGTACCAAGGCTTCTCAGTCACCAATTCAGTCTCGAGATCGCAATAGTATGCCGGTTCGTCCAGTTTCCAGATGATGATCCGGGGAGCCTCATTATCCCATTTGACCTTGAACATAGAAGACATTGTAGCTAACGCGTCCGCCAGCTGATTCTCCTCTCTTGGAAAGTGTTCAAAGGTTATCTTCGTGAAGTGGGGGATCAAGGTCAACACACATTCTCTGTAAGGAATAAGATTCGGATGTTTCGTATCCCACTCTCCTTTGATCTGATTGATCACAAGAGCGGAATCTCCGAAGACACTTAGAAACTTGATCCTTAAGTCGATCGCAGCTTGAAGACCCATGATGCACGCCTCGTACTCCGCCATGTTGTTTGTGCAGTTGAAACATAATCGGGCAGTGAGTGGAGTATGAGTGCCTTGAGGTGATATGATTATGGCGCCGATACCGTTACCCAAAGCGTTGGAGGCTCCGTCAAAGTGCATAGACCATCGAGATCCTTCCTCAGGTCCTTCATCCGGTCCAGGTACTTCACAATCAGTCACAATCATAATGCTTTTGTCTGGAAACTCGAAATTCATGGACTGATAGTCGTCTACGGCCTGATGTGCCAAGTGGTCTGCCAATACACTTCCCTTGATGGCTTTCTGGGTCGTGTACTGAATGTCGTATTCCGTCAAGATCATTTGCCATCTTGCAATTCTCCCAGACAGAGCAGGCTTTTCGAATATATACTTTATAGGATCCATCTTTGAGATCAACAAGGTAGTGTGAGTCAGCATATACTGTCTCAGCCGGCGAGCAGCCCATACCAAAGCGCAGCAAGTTTTCTCAAGCAGTGAGTATCGAGTCTCACAGTCGGTAAACTTTTTGCTAAGGTAATAAATGGCATGCTCTTTTCGGCCAGACTCGTCATGCTGCCCCAACACACACCCCATTGAGTTGCCGAGCACTGTCAGGTATAATATCAGAGGTCTCCCTTCAACCGGTGGCATAAGGATGGGTGGTTCTTGGAGATACTCTTTGATTCTGTCAAAAGCAGCCTGACATTCATCATTCCAGTGTACTACCTGATCTTTCTTCAGCAGCTTGAAGATTGGCTCACAGGTAGCAGTCAGGTGTGAGATGAACCGAGCAATGTAATTCAGGCGTCCTAAAAAGCCTCTGACCTCCTTCTCTGTCTTAGGAACTGGCATCTCTTGAATAGCTTTAACCTTGGCAGGGTCCACCTGAATACCCTTGTCACTTACAACGAAGCCTAGCAATTTTCCAGATCTTACCCCGAAGGTGCACTTGTTCGGGTTTAACCTCAGCTTGTATAGTTTCAACCGGTCAAACAACTTCTGCAGATGATCTAGGTGCTCTTCCTCAGTCTGGGACCTTGCGATCATGTCGTCAACATACACTTCTATCTCATGATGGATCATGTCATGAAATAAGGTAACCATGGCACGTTGGTAGGTTGCCCCAGCATTCTTTAGTCCAAAAGGCATGACCTTGTAGCATAAGGTGCCCCACTGAGTAACAAATGTAGTCTTTTCCATGTCTTCAGGTGCCATCTTAATCTAGTTGTAACCTGAAAAGCCATCCATGAAAGAGAACACCTTATGCTGAGTTGTATTGTCCACAAGGACATCAATGTGAGGTAGAGGGAAGTCATCCTTGGGGCTGGCCCTGTTCAGATCCCTGTAGTCGACACACATTCTGACCTTACCGTCCTTCTTAGGTACTGGCACTACATTAGCAACCCACTGAGGGTAAGAAGTCACTGCAAGGAACCCAGCATCAAACTGTTTCATAACCTCGGCTTTGATCTTCTCAGACATCTCTGGACGCATACGACAGACCTTTTGCTTAACTGGAGGGCAGTCTTCCTTAGTAGGCAAATGATGGACCACGATATCGGTGTCCAACCCGGGCATGTCTTCGTAGGACCAGGCAAATATCTCCTCATAATCATGTAGCATCTTAGTCAACCGTTGCTTCACGCGGAGCTCTAGGTTGGCACCAATCTTTACCTCTTTCCTGTCTGCCTCAGTACCCAGGTTTATTGTTTCTACTGGCTCTTCATGTGGTTGAATTTCCCTCTCTTCCTGAAGCAACAGTCTTGCAAGCTCGCCAGGCACTTCGCAATCATCTTCGCCTTCGTCTTCGGCTAAGTTGATCGGATTTTCGAAGTCATAATTGGCAGTAGCAGAGTCGTTATCAGTGAGATCCAGAGTGGATTGAAACCTGTATGAGTGAGTGTGTGTGTAAATACAGCTGTTTTGAAATATATGTAAAGGAAAGAAAGACAGAAAAGGAGCATAAGATTTGAAATGCGAGAAAGCGTCCAAGATTTTCATTTATGATATATGAAATGACAATTTATATGCCCTCACAAATGAAACCACGATGCCTCGGGTAAGACACCGGGCCATATAGTTCAATTTATTGTTTATTACAAATAACGAAACAAGGAAGTTTATTACTGCGTAACAAAAGTAACAGGAGTATGGTCTTTGGCAATCCAATTGGTCAATCCGCCTTCAGTCGTTGGATAGATCCAGCTATTGAACTCAGCTTCATCCACTTCATTGTCCTCCCCAACAACATTCACTCCTGGATTTGTGATGAGCACAGGAGGTCTTCTGGTTTTCGCCTTCCGCATAGCTTTCTGACCCTCTGCAGTAAAACCCAATCCAAATTTGTCAGTTTTCTGTGTAAAGTCGGGAAGCCTGCCCCAGTTAGCACAGTCACCTTTTTGAACCACAGCCCGGGCATCCTTCAGGGAAGCCATCTTCAACGGAACATTCTCCTCGACCGCTGTTTCTGCTGCTGCTAAAATTGGAAGCACCTCCTCGAAATGCTGAAAGGGGGTTTCAATAAACTCCCCGTCCATCTCAATGTATCTGAAGGAATTCAGATGGCTTACCATATACTCCTCCTCCCCCTGTACGGTGACAATCTTCCCTCTGACAGGGTACTTCAGCTTCTGGTGCAAGGTAGAGGTTACTGCCCCAGCTTTATGGATCCAAGGCCGACCCAGTAGACAAGAGTACGATGGACGGATATCCATCACATAAAAAGTAGAGTCAAACACCTGAGAGCCCACGCGAATAGGAATGTCAACCTCTCCATGAACCATCCTTTTTGAACCGTCAAAGGCTCTAACGATGATATTGCTGGGTTTTAATTCCAGGCCTTCACAGTCCAAACGGTCTAAAGCCTTCTTTGGTAGAACATTCAAGGAAGAACCAGTATCCACCAATACATGTGCCAGGGTAGTGCCCCTGCATTCAATAGAGACATGCAGAGCATCATTGTGGTCTCTTCCTTTCGCAGTCAAGTCAGCATCTGAGAAACCCAAGCTGTTGTCCGCTGTTAGATTTGCTACGCAATCAGTGAACTGGACTGCAGATGTCTCTTGTGGCACATGGGTCGTCTTGAGGAATGAGATCAAGGCCTTAGCATGGGCCTCGGAGCATAGCAGTAAGGAGAGCATGGAGATCTTGGAGGGCGTATGCCCCAACTGTTCCACAACATTGAAGTCACTCTTCTTTATAATTTTCAAGATTTCCTCCATCTCTTGTTGGGAGGCCTCAGCATTTATAGGTATCGGTGCCTCCATCCGGGCAGGCTCATCTTCAACTCCCTTACCCCGAGCATTGGATGACTCGGCAGCAGGGGAAACAACTTGATCAGCAACAGGAACAGGTACACTTGTAGGTGTTATAAGGAGGGGTCTTCGAGTAGCGGGCGGTGCAATGTCAGGCGAGAAGAGCCTGCCACTGCGGGTAACCTTGGCTGGGCCAGTGATATCACAGATACTGGCGCCAGTGTTAAACTCTTGTTTAATTCCGTTCACATACACATCTGCCCCATAGTGCCAGGGGACAGCTTTATCAGATACGTAGGGAAGAGGCCCCGGAACAGTGATAACCACAGGTGTAACAGTCATGATTGGGACAGGCTTCTTCGGGAGAGCCTTGATTGGATTATTTAAGATGGTAACCACAGAAACTTCTTCTACCGGAACCAACTGAACAGCAGACCTCTTAAACAGAATCTCCTTACTATCCATTAGGCTTTGGATGCCTAACTTCAGCAAGGGACAACCAGATAGGGAAACAGCACAGAACAGGCAACCCTCACTGCAACCCGGAAATAAACCGGCCAGCAGTAGGTTCTTCTTGACAGTCATTAAAGGAGTAGCCAGATCATCCACAGAAACAACGTACACTTCTTCATCAACAACATTTACCCCATGCTGAGGCATAGGAGCAGTCACCACATTCGGCCTCTCAGGCGCTTCGAACTGTATCTCCTTTGCGTCGATAAGGTCTTGCACCTTATTCCTTAATGCCCAACAATCATCAGTGGAATTCCCCGGGCTATCAGAATGGTACGCACAGCGGGCATTCGGGTTGTATTTCGGAGAGGTAGTGTTTACACCTTTGGGGGCCTCTCTGACAGTCACTAGGTTGGTGGATAGTAACTGCGGCAAGATTTGGGATAGGGTCATGCTCAAACGGGTGAACTCTCTCTGGGGTCTTTTAGCCCTTTGAGGATTGGTTGGCCGAGGAGCGGCAGCAGGCTTAGCCATCATTACCGCACTGACAGATTGGCGGTGCTCAGATCTCTCTGGTCTCCGGGAGCCATATACAGCACTAGCCTCCTTTTTGAAGGGTTTCTTCTCAGAACTAGACGATGCACCCTTCGGAATCTTTCCAGACTTCAACCCAGCCTCAATTCTCTCTCCAATCAGAATCAGATCAGTGAACCCTGCAGACGAATTCCCGATAAGATAGTTGAAAAATGGCCCAGATAGGGTCCCCAAGAACATGTCCACCAACTCCCGATCAGTCAACGGAGGCTGCACCCTGCCAGCCAGATCCCTCCACTTCTGAGCATACTCTTTAAAACCTTCACTTGAACCTAACGACATACCCTGGAGTTGGGTACGCGTAGGGGCAAGGTCTGCATTATACTGATACTGCTTATAGAAAGCAGTAGCCAACTCCTCCCAGTTACGAACCTTGGTCCCATCCAGTTGATAGAACCATTCGAGATGAGTCCCTGAAAGACTCTCCTGGAAGAAGTGGATCCACAAATTCTTATCCGCTGAGTACGGTTGAATCTTTCGAACATAGGACCTGAGATGTAGCTTGGGACAAGACGCCCCGTCGTACTTAGTGAAAGATGGTGCTTTGAATTTACGAGGAATGATCACACCAGTTGACAAACCCAGATCTCCAAAATCCAGCCCAGGCACCTGTTGTATCTCCATAGCATTCAACCTATCTTCCAACTGTTTGTAACGGTCTTCTGCAGGAGGATACTGCTCTTCATCAAAATCAGTCTCGTTGTCGGAGACTACCGGACTAGGACCTTTTTCCGCTTGAGGAGTACTCTTGCCAATAGAAGAACCAGCCTCTTCATTCTGCAGAGTATTGCCAAACCTTCGGCCCGAGCTGAACAGAACAGTCCTTCTCTTCTTTTTCTTCTCCTTCTTCAGGAGCAGAGCCTTCAACTCTTCTTGGCCCTGAGCCAAACCCATGATTAATTCCTGAAATTGCGCATTCTGCGCCTGAAGAGCTTTGATGGGCATCTCAGTTGAGGACGAGTCAGGATTCATGATGCTGAAATAAACAGCGAAGAACGGTAAGCAACCTGAAAAGAGGAAAACCTGCTATGCACATGATGAATGGAATGCGTATGATTTATGTTTTCAAAGACAATCGGGAATCAACTTTGTAAACAAAAAGGAACACACTTCATTAGATTCAACTTTGAAACTGAAATTATTCAACAGGTTACCCTTAGGCGTTACATGAAAGGAAATACTGAAAAGGGAAATAAAACTGTAAAAGAACATCCGGAGCTCCTTATTGATCCCATGGTCTCCTCTTCTCAGTACGGATGTAGGCATTCAGAGCTCTCTCATTCTCCAACTGCTTTGTCAGCTTCTGGATCTTTAATTCCTGCTCGTTGAACTTTTCCGGTAAGAATCCCGCTCTTCTCGCAGTTGCGACCAAGATCTCTTCAATATCTCATAATCAGTAGGTATCTGAGGAGGAAGGACAGTTGGAGGAACACCATCTTTGTCAGGACACTCAAGAATGACGGGTCTGACAGCTTCATACGACATACCTAACTTCTGAGCACAGATGCGAACCCATTTGTAGTAGGCTTCCATAGGTAAAGAAGTCTTTGGCCCCAGCTCTTGTGGGTCAGCTTTATGAACTTTGTCCCAAGCCTTGATGAACCTACGACGCAGCTCGTCACTATCCACCTGAAACTCAAAACTGATGTGAGGCACCAACATCTCATGAGGCCCTGCTCTTCTTGCTCTTCCAAACTGACGGAGCGCTAGACATGGATTGTAAGAAATCCCTCCTTGGGTACCAATCAGAGGAACATTAGGGTATTCCCCGCATCGATCAATGACAGCCATCTCATCCAAACCTCTGCAAGTCCAAATGATGTCTTTGTCGGTGAGAGACATTAACCTATGAGCCCAACCTCTTCCTTCTTGGTTCTTCAGTACGAACTTGGGGAGGTGCGAAATAAACCACCTCACCAACAAAGGGATACAACACCATAGGGTTCCTCGTCTTCGGGTAGTACGAGCATGGAGTTGTTGCAAGATGTCACCCAAGAGAGTGGGTACCGGATTCTGAGACATAAAGATCCTTATGGCAGTGACATTGATGAAGTTGTCAGGATTAGGAAACAAGACTAACCCATAGATTAAGAGAGCCAAGATGTCTTCATATGCCCTAAAGTCCAGGTCATTCCAGAAACTGTTAGCTTTACCAATCAGAAACTTGGCCAAGAAACCCTTAACTCCACTTCTAGTTACCCAGTTGTCCATTACCTCTTGATGTGTCAAGGGAAGAGCTGCAGCAACATCCTCAAGCCTGAGGGTCTTTTCCCAACCAGTAAAGGGAATCTGATCCAAGATAGGGATACCAAGCAAATCAGAGAACTCTTCCAGGGTAGGGACCAGCTGGAAGTCTTGAAAGGTGAAGCACTGGTACAGAGGGTCATAGAACTGGGTCAGAACGCTCATCAACTGTTGATCCCGCTTTGCAGTGACTAAATTGAGAAGAGAACCATGTCTCTGAATGAAGGAAGTGGTATTTGGAATTCTGCTAACCAACTCATCAAGCGACTCAGGTGAACGAACAAAGTTGAACCGGGTAGTATTCCTTCGCACAGGCATCATGATGTCCTACAAAACAGAGCAAAGGTGAAACCCTCTTGTCTTTGAAATGGTCAGTCTTTATGCAGGATACATGTAATGCTCATGATGTTATGATGTTATGATAAAGCACACCACAAATAGATACAAAGGCAAACATGGTAAGGCACACAAGTCACACAAGGCAAGCCCCTAAAGTTTAGGCCAGCATGAGGTCTAGGTACTACCTTCTTTCAGTTTGTTGGTTCATACCTGTCCTATCAAAGCAACCGGGTTCTTAGAGGATCCCAATATCATTGACTACCCTCAATCGGTCATAACTCTAGCATCGCAATCTTTTCTTGCAGCCAGAACCATCACGAGAGTTTAGCCTCAATGGGCGTAGCATACTGCTACTGTTCTAATGGCTAAGTTGTGTCAATTAAGGTTCTAAGGTTGTTGGTGCTTAATGACTCCTCAAAAGACCCATATTCTCCTCGTTGCGACACAAGGGATATCGGTACAGACCAAGGTGCCACACCAACGTAGCCACTGTTTCACCCGTGTCGGTCTACGCCGGACAGGTCCCTCACAGCTTATGCTACCTAAACAGGGTATCCCCAGATCCGGGTTAGGATCTATGTAACTCCCATGCAACCCACAAATTTAAAGCAGACAAATCAATACAATTGAAAACACAGTTATGAACTAACCCTAAGGTACACCTCACTTTAAGTTTAAGTCCCCAGCAGAGTCGCCAGTTCTGTGATCGGTGGATCTGGAACTGACTGTTTAACGATGGTTCGCGAAATGTCGCGGAAGCAAGAGTCGCCACCGTCTTTTATTTTCTACAAATGGAAAGGACAAAAGCACAGAAAAATTCCTTAAAGAGATTGCTCTCGGTTCGGGAGGTAGATTATAGAAAGGGAAGGTGTTAGCACCCTTTCTATCCATGGTTATCCATGGGCTCTTAGATACTTGCTCATTTGTGTTTTCAAAAATGGTTTGTTTGCTTTTCAACTGTGGGTTTTAAGAAGTTTCTTTGAAAATTTCAGTTCGACTCTTGTATCGGTCCTCAAGAGTGTTTGAAAAATTGCTTTCGAAAGCTTTTTGAAAATGTGTTGTTGTGAAAAGTATTTTGTTTTGTTTTGAAATTAGAGCAAGTATCTAGAGTCGTCTACCTACCCTAAGGAATTCGTCTGTGTAAATGTCCTTTAAAGTAGTGCCATCCCACCATTGAGAGGTAGGTAGCACCACCGTTGGAGGTGTTCGGGTCAATTCGAGGTTCGGGACATGGTGATCACCAGAGCAATAGGAAGACACCTTAGAAGCTACCCTCATGCCAGGTTCCCGGATCATGAGGACTTACTAAGACATCCTCTACTCGACGATCACCTTTCGAGGCAAGGCAACAGTGAGGCGTACCCTAGGGGTGGTGTGTGATTTGTGTGTCGTTTTCAGATATTTGTATCTTTTGTCATGTTATTGGTGATCTATGCGTTTGTTTTTGTTTGTCATTCATTCTTGCATGCATTTATTTAACAGTTAAAAAATTGCGAGAAGGTAAAAATTCTAAGCTATTACAAAAGGCGCGGGTCCACATCGCCAAAATTTCCAGAACCCGATTTGACAGAAAAGTAAAGAATTAAAGAAAAGTAAAGTGCGAGGAATATATTACATGGCCTTGGGAGAGATACATAAATATTAAAAAGAAAAAGAAATAAATACGCGAATTGAAATTTTAAATTGAAACGAGGGCGTTGGATCCTTTTTAATGATATTAAATTAACTTATTAGATTAATTAAAATGAAAAGGAAATTATTTTTGGTATTTTTATAGTTTAAGATTTTAATGGAAAAAGAATTAAATGAAATTAAAAGATTAGCCCTAATTCTAATTGTTTTAGTTTATTAAGAAAGAATTAAATTTTAACCTAATATTAAACCTAATTATTTACATGCAAATCTTGATTTATAAAAAAATAATATTTTAATAATTAATTATTGTGAAAGAAAAGAAAAAGGGATAAAAATTATTATAAACCCTAATTCTACCAATTTTAGGTTTTTTTTTTATTGAGAAAATATTAAGATTAAACCCTAAATTAAAACTAAGGGAATTAATGAATTTTATTTACAAAATACTAATTAAATAAATATATTCAATTTTTTGTCTTTTCTGATTTTTTGGTGTTTTTTTATATATTATGAAAATATTAAATTAATTAAAAAAACAATAATTGGAAGAAAGTAAAAATAATGAAAAAAACAAAGAATGTAAAAAAAGGTTTGCAAACCTAGGGGGTTCTGCCCCTAATGTGGAGGTTTTTGTTAACATTTTCTGGCCCATTAAGCTAAGGCCCTTTTGACCTTTCTGAGAGCGTGTGGATGCATTGACTGGGGCACACCCTGTTCCTCAAATCTCCACCTTTTGATTGGAGCCATAAGATACGTGGCATAGCTGGATCAGGAGTGTATGATGGGGGTCCTGGGAATGAGCTACACACAAGCAACGTTAGAAAAATAATAATATGGAAAGGGAGGGGACCTGGGGCTCGAACCCAGGTCCTGAACATTACCAATGCTTATGCCTGCCAGTTGATCCAAACGCTCACTTTGTTTATATAATAATAATCAATTAATATAAAATAAAACAAAGCGATGATGACTTTTTCGCGCGAAACTTTAAATGAACCAATCACCAGTGGCCACCTAGTCATCTTCTTCATGGCTTTATTTTTTTTTCTGAAACAAAACACAATCAGCAACGGTTTTTTAAACGTCCCCATAGACACCCTATTGGAAAATAGCGATTAGCCCCTGGGGCCTCATAAATTAGGCGCGAGGGTTCCGTTTTGATCGTCCAAGCACGCTTGTTTCGTTCATGGCATTATGGTGTGCTAATTTTACCATATCCAAAAAGCCCTAATTAGAAAGCTGAAGAACCCTAAAAAACAACAATGGTAGATTCGCATACAGTGTATAAAAACGCAATTAATCCATGTGGTTAGCTTCAGAATACATCATTTAGTTTGAATACATAAACAAAATGCCATGAAAATGCCTCAAAATTAAAACACGAATATGCATTTTTATGAGAAAAATTCGATTTCTGTACAATGATTTAAGGTGTTAGGGTTGGTGTTCTTGATCCAGGTACGTTGCTTGATGTCCCAGGGATGCAATGGAATGAATTTCTTGGCTTGAATCGACCTGCAAGTGTGTTCTCAGATTTGAGTTTTTTAGGCAAAAGTTCAAGTTTTGTTCTTTTGATATGGCGCAGCTTGGAGGTTTTTAGGATTAGGTTTAGCATCTATATGTACCTGTGAATGATTAGGGTTAAAGAAATCACCCAAAAACCTTTGCATTCATGATTTGCAAGATTTGATTTTCCAAGATCTTTTCAAATTTTTTTTATGCCTATTTGGTACAAATTATGGCCAATTCACTTCAATTCCTTCTATATCTGATCATGCACGAATTATTGAGTATATATCATGCATAAAAAGATTGAAAAACTTAGGTTTAGTATTTTTTATATATTTTAATTAATTAAATGAATTATTAATGATTAAAAATCCAAATAAATAAAATAAAAATGATAAAAACTTCCCTTTGGGCCAAATGGTCGTGCACCTGCCTTGGATGATGAATTGTGGAAGAAAAAGAGGCCCATTAGCATTTTTAGGTCATTTGAATCAATGTTGACTTTTCAAAATATCCAAAAATTTCCCAACTTCCACAAGGCATAACTTGCTCAATTTTTAAGCTTTGCTCATGTTATTGGATATTTTGGAAAGGTCTTTGAGTCCTCTAACCAATGTCTTTGGTCCCATGTCATTTTTATTTACCAATCTCAAGTTATGGCCTTTGACTTAAAGTCCCTTTTTGTTGACTTTTGAAAATGACCTATAATGTTGAAATTGATAACTTTTTGTGAGAGCATTTCTTAGACTTGAAGTATGAAGAGGAGTTGTAGTAAATGTCATTCTCTTCAAAATGAGCTTTGGATGGAATTTTTCTGATAATCCATGTGAAAGTTATGCCCTGGTCAATTTACAGTTGACTTTTTCAACTGTCCAAATAAGGAAACTTTTGCATCTTGATGATTTTTTGAGCCAAGCTTTGAGAATCATGATCAAGAATTGATCAAATGATGTTTGTGGCTTCAAAATGAGATGTTTACCAACAATTTGGACTTTTGACTGTCAAATGACCATTTTGCCCCTACAGTTGACTGTAGTGCAATTAGGGTTTTGACTGTACAATTTTGTGCTGAAAGTCTTGAAACTTGGTATGAGGATGCTTGACCATATTTATAGGCATGTGGGACTTGATTGGACCCTTGGAAACTTCATTTTCTTGATCAGAACCAAAACCCTAATTTTGACTGTTTAAGAGGCTCTTACACTGTGCAACCCTTGGGGAGATTTTGAAGCTTGACTTGGCAATTCTTGAAGAAATATGGGAGGGCAAATTTTGGGGTACAACAACTAGCTCAGGCAAAAAAGGAATTTCGGCGAACCTAAGCGAACATAGGTTCGGGAAAAAGTTAGGGACAAAAGAAAGAGTGAATGAGTGAAAAATAATTGTGCACCCGCTAAGTTGAATATGTCAAAGGCAATTTAGGCAAAAAATGGTATCTCGGTGGATTGAAAACCCGAAAGGGAAATCCAGGAAAAAGTTAGGGATTAAAAGCGAATACTATAGTCTATGTTGCATTTGTAATATCAACTTACATAGTTGTTGGGTTGGATCAGGAAGCAGTAGTCTAATCAGTTATTCAGAAAGTAGGACACTAAGGAGCTTAGAGGTCATAAGAGTTGTAGCAGAGTTGTACTCAATAAATCCGCACTCACATTGCCATCTTTATTTTATCCTCTGTATGATATGTGTGCAATTACCTCTTTTCAGGAATTGCTTCTTGATGTAAATGCCTATTTATAGGCCAATCAATCAATACAATTGTTTTTGAATTGCATTAATTTATTTTTATTTTTATTATTTTGATTGTAAAAGACGTTCATCATTTTTTGATAAACTTTGCATTTAAAACATTAAAAGCCTTACAACACATGATACTGCTAAATGAAATTGCTTAGAGTTTCAGGTGTCTGATATGACGGCCAAGGTAGACATCCCATAATGGGACATGTCGTTGCAAATTACACGTTGGACATAATTGGATCCAATATCTCCAATGAATGCTCATGTTATGCTCAAGACAAAATCATGTATCCCCAACGATGTTGTACCCTTGTTTGAGTACACTCTTCCTCTTCATTGCAATTTGTTCTTTCCGGTTTTTATTGAAGGATTATTGATATCCTCCCCTTGAAGTTTACATTCTACAGATTCTCCGATAAGATTAGCCCCTGTTTGTCCTATAAAGTACATACGCTACTCCTCAATGAAGTTTGCACTTTTTTCCCCGGTGCGATCTGCTTGCATCAGAGTTTTCCTGAAAGGATTTCCAATTACCCATGGGAGATTCTGGTTTGGTATTCACATGGAGGCAGGTTTTTTTTGCCCGATTTGAATTGATTGTCGCTCCCCAGTGAGGTATGCATGATGGTTCCATTCATAACTCTCCCATCCCCGGTGATAGAGGGTGTTTGAGATATAACTAGTGGAGTTTATGTCCTGAGGTGCCTGTTTTTTTACTTAATTGAATATTTCCATCCTGGTGTGAAACAACCTGGCCGAACCGTCATCTTGTAATGAAATATCAATGAAGTCGCCATCGAACGTCTTTTATCCCTCCAAAGGGGAAAGTTAAACATCGAGAAAACCTAAAGAGGGAGAAATCACGGTCTTTCGACTGAGAGATCGGGTAAGGAAGTCTGTTACGCGAAGGGAAGGTATTAGCATCCTACACGCCTGTAGTACTCTACCGTATCCACTCTTGTTGTCTAATCTAATGGGTGTGGTCAAAACCTATGTCTAAGGCTTAAAGCTAAAAAGGGAATGCATGCGAAAGAAGAAAAAAAAAGAAAACAATGTAGGGAAAATAAAAGTTGTGCTCGGTTGGACCCTACCCCAATGCCTATGTATCCCTTTTAAGGAATCAGAGCAGTCGTAGTTCAGCTCATATATTCTGGTTGGTTTGTGTTTTTTAGTTAAGACAACAAAAACAGACAAGATGGCAAAACGTCAAATAAAATAAAAAACAAATGAGATGGTAAAACATCGGCTAAATAATAACAAAGTAACATGTCAAAGATGGCGAAACACCAAATGATAAAACACCACACCTAACCATGACATTAAGAATCAAAGTAGGATAACAAACATGTGCGATGGCGAAACATCGGCTTCAAACAAGTATGTGATGGAGAAACATCGGCTAAAAGATAACAAGGTATCATGGCAAAGATGGCGAAACATCAATAAACCGGATGACAAAACATCACACCTAACAATGATATTTATAATCAAATTAGGATAACAAACATGTGCGATGGAGAAACATCGGCTTCTAACAAGTATGCGATGGCGAAACATCGGCTAAAAGATAACAAGGTATCATGGCAAAGATGAAGAAACATCAATAAACCATGTTTTAAAAAACAAATTCAAGAGGCGCACAAACAAATAAGATTGATTTATATATTTTACCTTGAAGAAGGGTTTGAGTTTATTAGAGGTGTTTTATGATTTGCCAAGAAAACAATTTTTGTTTTAAGATGCAAAATGCAAAGGAAGGAAAAACAACTAAGGGAAACTAGCCTAGCACTATCCCTAGTGTTATCATACAATGATTAACCCTAAGGTTGAGAATAAAAGAAAATTCCTACCCTATGCTAGCATACATGGATTCCTACCTTAATCAACATGTCAAAGGAATCTTAACAAATCTATCCTATAGGGAACAAGCAATGAGAGCGAAGTCGTGATCTCAATTTCTAAATTGAGTGACTCATCGATCAACAATTAAAGAAAAACAATAAATATCCTATAGGGAACATGCACTGAGAGAGAAGTCGTGATCTCAATTTCTAAATTGAGTGACTCATCGATTAATAATTAAAGAAACAAACACAAACACAACATATGTATCGAACAAAACAGAGGGCCTCCTGACATATATCAGCAACAGAGGTCCAATCATGCAACATAGAACTATACAAAATGAAAATAGAATAAAGGAAATAGTGCAATACCAAACGGATAAATATCCTTAGCAACTGAGCATGAATAAAAGAAACCCAGAGAACTTCAAGCAAGCTAGCATCAGCAGTCAAATCAAGTCAGAAATTACGCCATCAGGATGTAAGTATTGAGATTTTTAGATATGAACAGATCCCATGGGAAATGTATAGCATTCATAATCACATACATATATCCTGCATAAACTATCAAATATGCCAAGCACAAGAGTTGTACCAATATAATAAATTGTGTTCCACAAATAAAGTGAAACACAGTAGCCTCAAGTCAAAAATGGAAAACTTTTCTCAGAGTACCTCGCGCATTCAACAACCAAGTTAGTATTCCCATAAATAGAATGGTGACTCACATAAGGGATGGATGATGACACCATAATGAAGTGAGAAAACATGATAGCAACTATCAAAACATTAGATATGATAGACAAAAAGAAACAAGCATATGCACAATTTGGTCAAAAGTTAGAGGAATGTTGCTCCTTTCTATCACCATATTGAATTGACAATTGAATATCAATCAAGGATCATGGGAACTTGATAAGAATACAATCAAAGACCATGAAGGTCAGTAGCAACCACAATTCAATCATACTCAATTACTTCATCACAGCTCACAAGCATAATAGAAGAGGAATCCCACACAATGCATCAAAGACTTAGATCTCAAGCTAACCATGGAAGAAAGTCAAACAAGGACAAAATTAAAGAGTTTGTAACAATCAAAGATTTGAAGTAAAGATTCCAAAACATTATTAGGACATGATCAAAAGGTTAAAGTGTTGATTCTAAAACATGTTGCACAAGTGCATTCAAAATGCCTCAAAAATTCAACAAGGATAAAAGAAAGAAGCCAAACTCCATTCATGATTAGAACTAACTTAAGTAATAGGGATCAATTACTCTAAAGTACTCATGAGACTATCATTGAAGTATCATTTCCCTTCATGTTATCATTGGCCATTTAATGACCTCAAACTCAAATTGAAAGCTCAAGTTTCAAAGTGAAAAATCAACAAGAAAGCAAAAAGTCATAAAACATGCATCAAAAGGTTCAATCATTCAAACATGGGGCATTAAGTGAAATGACTTGAGTTTATGTGGATAAGAAGAACCAACATGATCATTAGGTGCCCAATTATAGGCCTCACGCAAGTTCATTGACCATCAAGCAAATTGCAACAAGATATGCAACATTAATTGGGTACCTTCACTTCAAAAATACATTAAAAAAAAGAAAAGGGCTTCCATAATTCAAAAAAAAAAATTTATTAGCATCTTTGAGATGTATAAGAGTCAGCAAACATGTTTTAAGTTCATGGATAGATGAGGAAAGGATCAATCAAACTTCAAATATCAAAAACTAGTTGGCAAAAACCACTAAACTAGACAAGTTTTCAAAATATTTTGTGGAAAATACCAAACCTTATCAATTAATTCAAAAAAAATCTTTTTAAGGACCTCAATCCATCTATGAACCTTAAACAAGAACCAAATTCAATTGAAACTCAAGGACAGTTGCTTTTTGGAATCAAAACAAACAAGGGAATTAGCAAAACCCTAATTATTTACAAAAATGAACTCAATTATAGATTAATCAAGTTCCAATTCTAAACAAATCAAATTAAAATCATACAAAAATAAAGAAAACTCTAAAGATCATAGAACTTTTTTTTAATTTTTAGAATTAAAGAAAAGTCAAAAATAAAATCAAAATTAAAACCTTTGAACAATTTAAACAAAAATTCACATCTCATAATAAAAATCCAATCAAAAGTCAGAAAAAAAAATCCAACCAAAATTATATTCAAATATTTAGAATTTAAAACCAGCATCCATGATTTTTTTTTGTGGAATTTTTGAATTAAAGGAAATATTAAAATAAAATCAAACAAACAATTAAACTATTATTTAATATCAAAATGCAAACCCTAGCCAAAAGTCATAAAAAGGTCAAAACAAAATTATATTTAGACACTATGATTAAAAACAAACTTATATGATTTTTTTTGAAGATTTTTGAATTAAAGGAAATATTAAAACAAAAGTTATGAAGCAAACATTTCAAATAAACTTCTCAAATTAAATTTCTAATCAAAAATAGGAAAAATGCTAAACCAAAATCAGAATCAATTTCTAAATTATTTTAAGAGTGCAAAACATTTTTTGTGGAATTTTTAGATCAATGAAAATTTTATAACAAAAATAAACATCAAACAAACAATTAATTCAACTTATGGATTTTTAAACCAATCAAAACATTTTAAAAATTCCAATAAAATTACACAAGATAGTAGGAATTATTTTGGACTTGTGATAAAAATTTTAGAATTTTTTAAATTGTTTTGATCAAGAAACAAAAATTAGAAAATCAATTGAAATCAAAATATAAACTAATATTCAAAAATTCAAATGGACCGTTCAGATGATGACACCTCATCATACCTAACCTCTAGCCAAACCAAAAAACACGCGCGTCCATCAGTGTTGCACCTCAACTTCAGACCCTCCAAACAAACTCGTTTCTCAACCATTTTTCATCAAATCAAGCACAAATTAAAGCTATCATGACAAGGAATTCAAAGCTATTCGAATCACATCAAGTAATCAAACATGTGTCTAGAAATTTATGCGCAAAAACAGTCAAAGGCCACTCAAACCTAGAGTTACAGGGATCTCAAACAAGCATTGTATACCAAAATCAAACCTCAAATTGCTTCAGAAGCATTCATATAACATCCACAAACAGATATTCATGCTTAATTTCAACAATAAACTACTACATTTCAAAAATCAAAGTTGAATAAACCTACCTCAATTCACAATCTGAATGCTTGATTCCCTCACTCCAGATGCGATTCAATGCTTGCTTTAGCTTCCTTAGCACTTGAGGATGAAGAAGCAAGAAGAAAAAACTCCAAATGCACCACTGAAACTTGAGATTCAAAGAAAAGTGCAGCTACGGAAATTCTGAGTTCAGATATGGAATATGGAAGTTGTGAGCTATGCTCTCCGCCTTCAGTGCTTGCTTCTTATTATATATAGCATGTAGAGTTGTTTTTCAAGAGAAATGGGCTTCAAAGTGAGTGCATTACCCAATTGGATTTTTCTGCCATGTTGAAAAATGAAATTCTGATCATGCCCTTGGCTCGTGCATTTTTTCTCTTTTCAATTTCTTTTGAGGCCTCTCCTACTCAGATTTTGATCCACCAAATCTTGGCCCTTGATTCCTCATGATGAGATCATGCTAGTGTTTTTGCAAATTTGGCAAGTTTTGTCAATTTTTGAGTCATGGTGGTACAGCTGCACATGGGGCACGATTTTGCTGCCATTATGGGCTTCCTCAAATCAAAAATGGGTCATGGGCCTGATTAGAAGTGAAAAGAATGACTGTAAATGAAGTTCTCAAGTTTTGGCATTTTGCTTGCATGGCTAAAGTTCAATAAAATGGCATGAAATTCAAAAGACCATAACTTCCCCATACTTTTGAATTTGGACACAAATGAGTATAATTTGGAAAGGTATTGAAAAGATATACAATCCCTTAGTTTTGTGTTTTTGCAATTTAATCAACTGAGGTCCTCAAAATTTGACATGAAATTCACTAATTTTGGAAAATGACCTATAATTTTAACTTGAGGCATGAAATTCCAAAGACCATAACTTTTGACTCTTTGCCAATTTGGACATGATACCAAAAGGATATGAAAGATCACCCTCTTATATTTCCAAGCATATTTCATTTGCATTTTTTTGATCAAAGGTGAATAAAATGTGAATTTTTTAAGTTAAGTCCTCATTTTCCAAACTTAGAAACTTTTAGGGTTTCTTCATGAACAAGTTTCAACCCAAA
Source organism: Vicia faba (assembly GCA_948472305.1). Taxonomy (NCBI): domain Eukaryota; kingdom Viridiplantae; phylum Streptophyta; class Magnoliopsida; order Fabales; family Fabaceae; genus Vicia; species Vicia faba. The sequence continues at coordinate 183,516,025 of OX451741.1, read as the reverse complement.
CCTCAATATTTTTGATCCAATGATAAAAATGGACTTGAAATATTAAAAGTACACCCTTTAATTGATGTTTGACCAAAAGTTCACTTGGTCAACCTTGACTTTGACTGATTTTGACCAAAATGACCATTTTGCCCCTTTGAATTAATTGGTCCACTTCTCTTCAAAATTGATGGTCAAAACTTCAAACATACTATCTCCCAAATATATAGAGGCCATGTAAAAAGTTTATCTTCAAAATTTTCAAGAAATCTTGATAAAATCTCAAACCCTAGTTTTGGTTAACACCTTATGAGACTGATGAATCATCTCCAAAATTTCAAATCCTCTGGGCATCTTGACCAATTTCTTGTACAAAGACTTTTCAAATACCAATGAGATGTTGTAGCTTCCAAATCAAGACTTGTACATGGATCAATAGCTTTGATCAAGCAAAACCCTAATTTTGACTGGTGAATCAAAAGAGTGATTCTTATTATAATCAATCACAAACTTTAATCCTCTGATGATCCAAAGAGATGGATAAAATATCTTGAGATATGCAATAACTTTTGATCTTGAAAGATCCATAGGTTTAGATGATAATGTTCTACTTGAGCAACTTGTCAATGCAATCAACCTTTAAAGCTTGAGGAAGACTTGATAGCCAAAGTATTTTGATCCCATCACAATGTATGAATGCAATGCAATATGATATTCATGATGAAACATAAGCCTAAATCAAGAGGGTAAATTTTGGGGTGCAACATGGTGGTGTTATCCTAGTGAGGTTGATATTTGACTCCCCGTGAAGTTTGTTTTCCCCTAAGGAATTTTGCTCTATTAAGTGTCTTGAAGAGATGATTGATTATCAAGCCTGCTTATTCCCCAATGGGTTAAGTCCCTAGCTTTTTCTGAAGCAATGTACATTGACGTTTGTCAGGGATCTCTTATCCTCAGTAGGAGAATATTACTGGAGAATTCCCCAGTGGAGTTCTAAATTTCAAGTTGTAGTTCGTAGGTTTTCTTTCCTTCCCCAAATGGAGTTTATCACCTCTGGTTTGTTATCCCTAGGGTGGTCTAAATATAATTCTTTTTGTTCAAGAATTTTTGTGATCCCCAATGAAAGCTTCTATTCCCAATGAAGTATTCCTCATCTAGAGGGGATTGAATTTGTTCCCAAGGGAGTTGTGAGTTTGATCAGAATTTAAGATCTTCTCTGAACTGCAATTTATTTTTACAGTATTATCCCTAGGAAGTTACTTTATCATTGATATCGATCTTTAGAGGTTGGTGGTTCTGAATCTCGGTTCCCCATTAAAGTTCAGATTTCCTTTTCTCTACAAAATATCAGATGTGTAAAGATAATCATTTGGAAGTTTCTGGTCTTCCCAACAACCGATTATTAATGTGTTGACCCCAGTGCATTGCTAAACATGCATCATTACATTGCATCTACCAAAACGCGTAGCATTTCCATTGTATGGAGCATTACGCTATAAAAAAAATTCAAACATGCATAAGTATAAGCCAATCATGTTTACTTGCAGTAACCAGACTGTTATGCACTCATATTTGAATTATCTCCAAGCAAGCTTAGGGTGATCCTATTCTGTTTCCTATCATAGTATGTTTGATTTACCACCAGTCAGGCCATTGGTATCTTCCATTCCCCAGTAAGTTTGTGGTTTGTTCTTTCCCTCGGTTATGTTACCTGTGTTTGCTTTTGATGTCAGAGTGCAAGTAAGAGTCAGCGTTCTATTTGGGTTCAATACGAATGTAAAATCCCTAGTAAGTTCTTTCCCCTTAAATCCTTCTTCGGTTGGTATCCTTGTCAGAGTACCCCTTGGCTGGTTTCTTTATCCTATTAAGTTCGCCTTTGATTCGACATTCTCTGTGAATTTACTTTGGTTAAAATTATCTCCCAGTTTCCCCTATGGAATCTGTCACGGAGTATCCCCAGAAAGTCCGCCTTTAGTCGGAAGTCTCTCTCCAAAAGTCTATCGTCGACATCCTTTATTAAGAGTCTACCCCGGTCTGTCTCTTTCTTTTACGTGTTTAACTCTGACTAGACATGTATATTTTACCCCCAGTTCGCCTTCATTCGATGTTCTTTCTTTGGGAGTCTATCTGTGTTTAGTCTTCCATCTTTATCCCGTTGAAATTAATTTGACAGATTTCTTCCATCTTTGATATCTAGTTGAAATCGATTTGACAGATTTCTTCCATCTTTGATATCAGGTTGAAATCGATTTGACAGATTTCTTCCATCTTTGATATCTGGTTGAGATCGATTTGACAAATTTCTTCCATCTTTGATATCTGGTTGAGATTGATTTGACAGATTTCGTCCATTTTGATATCCGATTGAGATTGATTTGACATATTTCTTCCATCTTTGATATCCGGTTGAGATTGATTTGACAAATTTTGTACATCTTTCATATCCGGTTGAGATCGATTTGACAGTTTTCTTCCATCTTTCATATCCTATTGAGATCGATTTGACAGATTTCTTCCATCTTTGATATCCATTTGAGATTGATTTGACAGATTTCTTCCATCTCTGATATCTTCCGTATGTACCCGCTACCGACCCCGGATATGTGTCTTTGATATCTGTTGACATGTGTTCGCTACCGACTCCAAACATATGTTCCTTAATAACCAAGTTCCCTTGTGTATGTCTAACCTTGACCTGGCATCCAAGAGATTTACCCCTATGACTATTGAAATCCAAAAAAGCAAAAAAAAAAATGAAAATATAGAAAACCAAAAATTTAATAATACCTGTCTGGCTTCAGAGTGCAAATTTTCGAGTTCTTTTTAGTATTTAATCTTCTTCCACCTTGAAAGTTCAAAAGGCTGACACCAATCTCACCTTCAAGTTTAACACAATTAAATAGGGGTAGCTGTTGCACCCCAAAATTTTCCCTCTTCATTTTACCTTTCTTGGCTTAAGCTTCCTCATACATACTCATACATTCTCATGATGGGATTAAGGTATCTTGCTTCCCAAATTCTTCTATAGGCTATAAAGCTCAAAAGAAGATCTCACATATTCAATCTTTAAACTCTCTCAAGCTACAAGGGTTTCTTATATTGCAATACATCTCATTTGTCCCATATGATCATTTAGAAGTTGGAAATTTGCAAAGTTTAAGGAAGAATCACATTCCTACTGTTCATTTCTCAAGATTAGGTTTTTGATCAGCTGAAGAATTTGAGGCTTGTAAGAGTCAAGAGTGTGAAATATTACTTTTTCATCATTATATAAGATATCTTTTTTCAAAGAATTTCTCAATTTGTCCAGAAGAATGAGGGTTTTGAAGATTGGTCATTATCTTCTAGCACAAAGGGCTAAAATTAGGGTTTTGATTTTAATCAGGAAACCTCTTATTTTTGGGCAAGACTTAATTCCATGCCTCTCTATATGTCTATAAGCACCTAATATTGAGAGATTGGGTGCCAATTTTGTGTGAAAGAAGTTCAATTGATCAAAAGGGGCAAAATGGTCATTTTGACCAAAAGTCAACCAAAGTCATAGTTGACCAGGTGGAATTTTGGTCAACTATCAATTCAAGTATCCTATTTTCATATTTTATGATCATTGGTGTCATAAATTCAATAAAAGAGGTCAAAATGGAGATATCTTGTTCAAGAAGTTATTTGGACATTTAGAAAAAAATGTAAATCCTTAAGTCTCTATAGTACTGAACTTTGGATATCCATAACTTTCTCATTTTTTGTCCAAAGAAGGCAGGCCCTACATGCTTGGAAAGCTTAGGAAAAAATCTACAAGTTTGCCAATGTGTGCTTAAGTCCAAAACATGAAGCATTTAGGAGTTATTGAGCTTATGAGTTTAGGGCATGAAGATGGCAAGTTACAAGTCATGCTTGCACGCCCAGGCCATCATTTTCACAAACACATGGCGTGCCCCTATTCATGATGCTCTATATTTTAATACAAGTGATAATTGAATTTGAAATTAAAATAGAAGTTGCAAAGGGATGTGTAAGCTTCATGTAGATCTTTGAATCACTTCATTTGATCAAATAATGAAGAAGATATGATTATAAAAAGAGAAGTCATGAAGTTGAATTTCCTTCCCAGCAGGCGAGCCAAGCACGCGCACGCGAGATTTTCCAAGCCCAATTTTCTTTTCAAATGCATACCATTTTCCACCAACTTTCAAGCATCATTTCGGATTTCTCTCATAAACAACTTTAATATCCAATATCTCAGCTTTCCATAGGCCTCAACTTCAGAAAAAATGCATGAGTGAAATGGTATATTCATGAGTATTTGCCTATACTGTCACTTTATTCATCTCCTGGCCAGAATCCATACTTTCTTGCATTACAATTTTTCCTGCCACCTCATCCCTTCACACCTTCCTTATTATGTCATGCACTAATCAAAACACAACCATTATGAGCTCAAAATGCAGAAACTTCTGAAATTATCCCCAATGGATCCAAACTGCAAAAGAGTTCCACACCCTTACAAAACTTCTTTAACACACTTCATTGTTCTATATAATCTCTTATCCATTCTCATTTCAAGGATAAGGCTTTCTCAACAATCATACAAAACTTCTGGAAACTCTACTCGAGGCTCAAATCTTCTCTTGAAACATAATTTGTCTACTTTGCATTTTCTCTTAAATTCTTTGCTCGAAGCTCCTATTTCTGCACAACTATATTGCATTAGAAGTGAAGGAACAAGGTTAATTGTATTTCTTGCATGTTTAGAGTCCTAGAGTGAATTTATCTTTCACTCACTCAAGGTAAGTTGTTCTTGAACTTCGGTCTGAATTTGTGCTTACATTTTGAGATGCAGATCTTATATGATAGCATAGCTAGACAGATCTTAGATCTGATGAGTGTTTGTATTCATTTTGAAGCTTGGATTGTACTCTGCAACTCATGTTCAAATTGTTTGATACAGTGATTTCGTGATCAGTTTTTGTTTTTCACTTGCAACAATTAAAGAAACAAATAGAATATTCTTATTCCTTTCAATTTTCTAATGAACTTTGATGTTTGGATTGTTGGATTTGGCGGAGAAACAAGAGAGATCGCTGGATCTGAATTTGGCTTGATGATTTCTGTTTTTACAAGTTCAAAATATGTTGATTTCAATGACTTTCGCGTGCGTTTTTCTCCATGATTCATGAACCATTCTTAAAAATATTTGATCCTATGTTGATCTACTTCATGTTATCTTTAATTTGATTATAAATCCGTGCATTTTCATCAAGAATTGAAGGAGATATCATGATCTGAAATGAGCATGTAAACTTGAGCATAAGTGGTTAGGGCATGGTTTAGTGGTAAGGACGATTATGTGGCGCGCATCTTTTGAACATGTTTTGATTTTCTTTTACAGCGCATTATGGCTTTAACAGGTGTAATAAGCCCTGCAATTTTTGAATTTTTAATACATTTTTAACTTTTTTCTTATTTTTGTTTTAATATTTTCTCTTATCCAAAAATGACCAAAAATATATATTAGGCTTTTTTTAGTACTTCATAAAAATATTTTTTGTTTGATTTTATAAAAATCGTGATAAGAAAATAAAATCAACCTTTGACAATATCTTTTTATTTACTTTTTTTGTTATTGTGTGCAAATAATTTCCTTTTGGTATCTTCCTCCAACAAAAAAATTCCATAAAAATAATTTTACTGACTCTTAGGTATTGAACTAGTTTTCTATAATTTTTAATTGAATTTACATTTCAATTTTTCTTTGTTCTAATTTTCAGAAACTAATATTAGTTTTTGACCTTTCTTCTTGCTTAGGCCTTAAGAAACATTTTAAAACCTAAGTTCCTCTAATTGAAAAAATCAAAGAAAATATTTTAATTTTCTTGGATACTTTAAGACCACAAAAATCATTTATGTTGAATTTTAACTTGTGATTTTGCATTTTTCACAAATATTTTTGCTAAACTCTCTAGTTTGACCTTTTTATTAACTAGTCTTGTTAATTCCCAATAATTTCTAACTCTTCAATTTAATCCAAGGGATTTAAATCATATTTCTGACTTTTACAAGTCTTTAGAAAGTTAGGTTTTAATTGATTCAATTTTACAAATTTGTCTTCTATTTTTTTAAACATAATCTTGATTAAGCAACATATATAGGGCTTTACCTTTACCTTGAGTATTTCTTATCCATCTCTCTTGGCGTGTTTAAGATTTCCAAGATTTTGTTTTTTATCATAAGTGTTGAATGTTTTTTATGCTTGGTCATCCCTTTTTCCTTCCTTATTAGACTATCCTCTCATACGCTCCCCATAGGATCTTCAATTCACTCTTTTCTAAGTTTGAGTTGAATAGACCTTAGGCTTATATCCATGTAGGCCAATATTAAGTAGATATTTCCATTTTTATCCTAAACTATTGGATCAATAATGTATGACAACTCTAGGGTTATTTTTGTAGTCTCCCCTTAGACTTTTCTTTTTGCCTTTGCATTTGCATTAAAAGAAAAACTTCTTTTTATGGAAAACTTCAAAACACTTAAAATTACTGATTAGAATCATAACTTTGTTGAGCATGGGAAATGACAAGCGAGTTTATTCTCGATTTTATTTTTCTTCCATTCTAAGCCTTGGTGTGGTTCAAGTCTCAAATACTTATTTCATGAATAAGTGGAGAAGTGGCTAATATCTCTCTCTTGAGATCAACTAGCTATTATCCACAGCAAAAACACCAACCAACACAAACTCTTTTTACCTCCGGGCTTTTCTTTCAAAACTTTTTCAAAAGAACATGTTAATTCACTTATGTGCTGATGCGTAAGTCTTCAAAGGTCGAGTCGCGACAGAAGGTGAAATTAATATTATTCATTAAAAAATACAAACAAACATAACCTTTTGAAGTCGAACTACGGCTGCTCTGATTCCTTAAAAGGGATACATAGGCATTGGGGTAGGGCCCGAACGAGCACCAATTTTATTTTCCCTACATTATTTTCTCTTTTATTTTGCATGCATTTCCCTTTTGCATCTTTCTTTTTAGCTCTTAAGCTTTAGACCTGGATTTACACACCCTCAGATCAGAACAAACATAAGTGGATCCTTTAGAGTACTACAGACGTTTGGGGTGCTAATACCTTCCCCTCGTGTAACCTACTTCCTTACGCAATCTCTATGGTTGCAATATCGTGATTTCACTCCTTAAGGTTTCCTCGATGTTTACCTTTCCCATCCTGTGGGATAAAAGACGTTCGATGGTGACTTCATTGAATTTTGTCTTTGACGATTTATGTCGTTTGTTTCAAGTTGCCCCGTCCTATTTCGGGAATTAATCTAGGACCTTCTTTTTGTTGGCAAACCCGTCTTATTTCAGGAATTCATACCGCCTGGTCGTACAGATAGTTCCATATCCTGTTTTGGGAAGTAATCCTGGACCTCTTTTGTAAGTTGTTGATGATATTCGTCTGTTACTAGACTTTTACCTGAAAAACAAAGTTAGTCTTTATGCAATGTCATGATGTATGTAATGCATTGCATGATTATGCACTCGAAATAAATGAGAGCGTGTTATATGCATTTCATATGCATATACTATGATACTTGTAAATGATGTATGAATGTAAGATGTCATTGAAGTATATTTGTAGCTTTGTATAACAACTCTGGCTGGGGGAAATAAATCCTTGACTGTTGTTAGGGATGAAGAATATGAATCTTCAATCTTGTTTAGAATGTATCTACTGGGGATTCCTGCTTTCTATTTTTGAGGATACTCCTGTGGAGATGTTTGACCTCTGCTTGGGGGATGGAAGAGTTCAAGAACATTTATCATTTATCATTCTTTCTCATATACCATGACTGGGGATAGAAGAGATGGATAATCCTCTGATGTGTTGTCTAAACAAGCTTAAGATATGGATGTCAACTCTTCTTGGGAGGACAAAGTTGAATGACATCGGGCACGGTTTCAGATTCTGTAGCAACTTTCTATAGATAGTAGCCTTGTCTACATTTTGCTGGAGAGGGGAATTTCGCTGGTGATTTGCAGCTGTCGGAGGAGTGAATTTTGCTTGGGAAATTAAATTTGGTTGTGGAAATAAACCTTGCTTGAGAAATATACTCTGCTAAGGAAATGAGCCTTGCTAGAGAAGGGAATTCTATAGGGGATTATACAGTGTTGGAGAAATAAACTCAGATGGGGAATTAAGTTCCTGCGAACTATGCTGAGGAAGTTTCCACCATATGCTGAGGAAATGATCAAACTCCTTTATCCGCTACGGGGATCTGCTGGGGAGTATGATTAGGTTAATTGCTGGAGGATGTCTCAATTTCTTATCTTGAAGGCATATTAGACTTGCGGGAAAAATGTATCTCCGTATGGGATGAAGCTTATAAAGGTAACTCAGTGCGGATAATCCCATGAGGGTAAATCTGTAGGGATTTATGGATGACGTGGATGTTGTCCCAACTCCTAGAGTATTTAGTAACTGCTTATTCTTGTTCTTATGCATATATTTGTTAACAGTAATCATACTCATATGCATATGTTCATTCAATTTAGTCATTGTACATTTTGGCAAACAAAACAGAAAAAGAAAAACAAATTTGAAATTTGAAATTGTATTTGCATTGAAAGTTTCCTATAAAGGCGGTTTTTTACAAAGAGACAGAAATCCTAGTAAGAGGTCATCGTCGTAAAATGAGAAGATTACAACGCAAAAAACAAAACATAAAGCTATGTGTAAATGATCCCATCGAGTTTCAACTCTACTATTGCCTCTATGTCTTCAAGCATCTTATCCCTTGCTATCGGAAGAAGTTAACTGGTTTGATCTGTACCATTTGAACTTGTTGTTGGTAATAAAGCTTGTTGTAAGTAGATGATCCAATGGGACATAGTTGTACGCTTTAATCCCTGACTTTTTCCTAGACCGCCCATTCGGGTTTTCAGTCCATCGGGACACCCTTTTTTGCCCAAGCCGCCTTTTCAAGTTTTCGACTTGCAGAGTGTATAGTCTTTATATGTATATCCCTAGTTTTTTTGCTGAACCCTTTTGGTTCGCCAGTTTGCCCTTATTTTTTCCTACGACTGTCAACCTAGCGGGTCATGCTAATGTATATTATTTTTTGACTATGTCCACGTTCATAGGGTGCGGAAGGTCTTCATTGTCCATGGTGGTAAGTATCATAGCACCACCAGAAAATATTTTCTTGATTACAAATGGCCGTTCGTAGGTGGGGGTCCATTTTACCCTGGGATAACCTTGTGGTAAGATGATACGTTTTATTACCAAGTCACCAGCTTGATATACCCGATGCTTGACCTTCTTGTTGAAAGCTTTGATCATATGCTTTTGATACATTTGACCGTGACAAACAGTCATAAGCATGTTCTCGTCAATCAGATTTAGATGCTCCAACCTAGTCTGAATCCACTCGTCTTCGTCTAAATCAGCGTCTTTCATAATCCTTAAATAAGGTATCTGAAATTCGACATGTAGGACAACTTTCATATCGTATACTAGAGAGAACGAGGTTTCCCCATTTAATGTACGTACTGAAGTACGATATCCATGAAGAGAAAATGGTAACATATCATGCCAATCTTTATATGTCATCGTCAACTTCTGTATAATCTTCTTGATGTTCATATTGGCGGCTTCCACTGCGACATTCATCTTTCGTCGATACAGAGAAGAGTTATGATACTTAATCTTAAACTGCGTGCACCTAATCATAGTATTGTTAAGATTAGTACCATTGTACGTGATAATCCTTTGGGGATACCATACTGACAAATAAGGTTATGCTTAATGAATCGTGCAACAACATTCTTAGTAATAGAGGAAAATGAGGCTTCTTCAACCCACTTCATGAAGTAATAAATAACGACGAGGATGAAATGATGTCTGTTAGAAGCAGTAGGCTTGATTTCTCCAATCATGTCAATGCCCCGCATTGAAAATAGCCAAAGAGAAGTCAATACATTCAGAGGAACCAGAGGCACGTGTACCTTGTCAGCATAAATCTGGCATTTGTGACAAGTTCTTGAGTGATGATGGCAATCAGTTTCTATGGTCCACCAATAGTATCCCGCCATCGGAATCTTCTTAGTCATCGTATATTTGTTGGAATGAGTACCAAAGATACCTCCGTGCATATCTTCCATAATCTTCTCTACTTCCTTCTTGTCTACACAACGAAGCAGAGTCGGATCATGGTTGCGCTTGAATGAAATTATATTGCCCAGGAAGAACTTAGTAGATAACCTCCCTATAAATTTATTATCATTGATAGTTGCCCCTTCGGGGTACTCTTGAGCCTCAAGGTATCTTTTTACTTCGTGAAACCAAGGCTTTTCTTCTACCCCATCAATATCAACTTCATAGCAATATTCCAGTTTGTCTAGTATTTCAATAGTAACTCGAGGAGCTTTTTTGTCCCATCTGACTTTGAACATAGATGACATGGTAGGTAACGCGTCTACCAACTGGTTCTCTTCCCTCGGGATATGCGCAAAAGTGTTTTCCTCGAAGTATGTGATTAAGGTCAACACATGCTCTTGGTAAGGAATGAAATTTGGGTGCTTCGTGTCCCATTATCCCTTGATATAACTGATGACTAGGGCTGTATCCCCATAAACATTCAAGAATTTGATTCTTAGATCAATAGCAGCTTTGATGCCCATGATGCACGCTTCATATTCTGCCATGTTGTTGGTACAGTCAAAACATAATCTGACGGTGAAGGGCGTATGAAAAACCTTGGGAGAGATAATTACAACCTTAATTCCGTTTCCAAGTGCGTTAAAAGCTCCATCGAAAACCGTAGTCCATCGGGATCCTGGCTCAGGTCCTTCATAGGGTCCAGGTTCTTCACAATTTGTAACTAGCATAATGTTCTCATCCGGGAACTCGAAATTCATAGATTGGTAGATATCCACAGCTTGATGAGCCAAGTGGTCTACCAGTACACTTCCTTTAATATCCTTCTGAGTGGTGTACTGAATGTCATATTCTGTCAAGACTATTTTCCATCTAGCTATTCTTCCGGAGAGAGTGGGTTTCTCGAATATATACTTTATGAGATCCATTTTAGAGATCAACAGAGTAGTATGGGTCAACATATACTGTCTTAGTCAGCAAGAAGCCCATGCCAAAGGGAAACAAGTTTTCTCGAGCAATGAGTATCTTGTTTCACAGTTGGTAAACTTTTTTCTAAGGTAGTATATTGCATGCTTTTTCGACCAGACTCGTCATGTTGCCCTAGTACACACCCTATTGAGTTCTCTAATACTGTTAGGTACATGATTATAGGTCTTCCTCCAACTGGTGGCATCAGAATTGCAGGTTCTTGGAGGTACTCCTTGATTTTGTCAAAGGCTATTTGACAACCGTCTTTCCACTTTATTACATGTTCTTTCTTCAGAAAATTGAAGATTGGCTCACAAGTAGCGGTCAAATGGGAAATAAATCGGGTAATGTAATTCAGTCGTCCCAAGAAACCTCAAACTTCCTTCTTAGTATGGGGAACTGGCATTTCTTGAATAGCTTTGACCTTGGCAGGATTAGCTTCGATACCTTTACCATTGACAATGAAACCCATGAGTTTACCGGATCTCACCTCGAAGGTGCACTTGTTTGGATTTAACCTCAGCTTGTACTTCTTTATCTCTCAAACAACTTATGTAGATGGTCAAGATGTTCCTCTTCAGTCTGAGATCTAGCTATCATGTCATCAACATAAACCTCTATCTCGTGATGAATCATGTCATGGAACAAAGCTACCATGGCACGCTGATATGTCGCACTGATGTTCTTCAACCCAAAAGGCATAACCTTGTAATATAAAGTGCCCCACTGTGTGACGAAGGTGGTTTTCTCCATGTCTTCATGTGCCATCTTGATCTAGTTATAACCCGAGAAACCATCCATAAAGTAAAATACCTTGTGTTGAGCGGTGTTGTCGACTAGAACATCAATATGTGGAAGCGGAAAGTAATCATTGGGGCTTGCCCTATTTAGATCTCTGTAATCTACACATATACGCACCTTGCCATCCTTTTTAGGTACTAGAACTACATTTGCAACACACTAAGGATATGATGTAACAGCTAAGAACCCTGTGTTGAATTGCTTCATAACCTCACCCTTGATCTTCTCGGACATCTCGGGACGCATATAACGAACCTTCTGCTTTATCGGAGAATAATCGTCTTTCATCGGTAGACAGTGAACCATAATATCAGTATCGAGTCCTGGCATGTCTTCGTATGACCAAGAAAAAATCTCAATATAATCATGCAACATCTGGATTAACCTGTTCTTGATACCGTCTTCTAGGTTGGAACCTATCTTGACTTCTTTCATGTATGCATCAGCACCCAAGTTTACAACCTTGACCGGATTTTCATGTGGTTATATGGCCCTTTCCTCTTGCACTAACAGTCTGACAAGTTCTCCAAGTATTTCACAATCTTTCTCACCTTCGTCCTCGGCTTGGTAGATCTGATTTTCAAAGTCATAAGTGGCAATAGCAGAATTGTTATCAACGGGATCCAGAGTGGATGTGGATATGCAATTTATTATGTCGGTGTGAGTAAGAACACATAGCTATTTTGAGAGTGATAAAAATAAAAGAAAGACAAAGAGCACAAAATTTGAATGCAAAACATCTAATGCTTTATTAAATGAAGATATGTTTATAAAATGACAAGCCATAACAAGTGAACCATTGTGCCCCGGGAAAGGCACAAGGCTTAAAGTCATTGTTTAAAACAAATTACATAACCAAAACTTTGAAAGTAGTAAAACAGAAAGTAGCTATTACTCATGAATAAAGGAGATTGAGATAATTTCTTGTGTCTTCGAGTTGTTGAGCCCGTTGTCGATGGTCAGAAAGATCCAGCTGTCGAGGTCATAGTCATTGCCAATGTCTTCTATTCCATTGACTCCATTGTTGCTAACACAGAATGGTTGTCTTCCAGCACGAGCGTGACGAACAACCCTTTGTGCTTCTTCTTTTACGACAAATCTAGCATCCTTCAAAGAAGCCATTCTGGGTGAAACCTTAGTAACCTTAGGAATAGCGGAAATGTCTTCAGTAGCGGCAGGAGGGATAACTTTAAAAGTATGACATGGAGTCTCGATGAATTTTTTGTCCATATATACATACCAAAATGAGTTCAAATGACTCACCATATACTCCGCCTCACCGCAGACAGTAACAACCTTTCCTTTCACAGGATATTTCAACTTTTGGTGTAAGGTTGAGGTAACAGTTCCTGCCTCATGAATCCAGGGGCGTCCCAGTAGACAAGAATAATCCGGTCGTATGTCCATGACATAGAAGGTAGAATTGAAGACTTGAGTACCATTGTTGTACCCCAAAATTTTCCCTCCCATATTCTTCAAGAAATTGCCAAGTCACAAAATTCCCCAAGGGTTGCACAGTGCAAAGGTCTCCTACACAGTCAAAACTAGGGTTTGTGTTCTGGTCAAGAAAATGAAGTTTTCAAAGGCCCAATCAAGTCTCATATGCCTACAAATATGGTCAAGTATCCTCATATCAAGTTTCAAGGCATTCAGCTCAAAATTGCACAGTCAAAAACCCTAAGTTGCACTACAGTCAACTGTAGGGGCAAAATGGTCATTTGACAGTCAAAAGTTCAAATTTTTGGCCAACATATCATTTTGAAGCCACAAACATCATTTGATCAATGCTTGATCATGATTCTCAAAATTTGGCTCAGAAATCATCAAATTGCAAAAGTTTCCTTATTTGGACAGCTGAAAAAGTCAACTGAAATTGACCAGGGCATAACTTTCACATGGATTATCAGAAAAATTCCATCCAAAGCTCATTTTGAATAGAAAGACATTTCCTACAACTCATCTTCATACTTCAAGTCCAAGAAATGCTATCACAAAAAGTTATCAATTTCAACATTATAGGTCATTTTCAAAAGTCAACAAAAAGGGACTTTAAGTCAAAGGCCATAACTTGAGATTGGTAAATCAAAATGACATGGGACCAAAGACATTGGTTAGAGGACTCAAAGACCTTTCCAAAATGTCCAAGAACATGAGAAAAGCTTAAAAATTGAGCAAGTTATGCCTTGTGGAAGTTGGGAAATTTTTGGATATTTTGAAAAGTAAACATTGATTCAAATGACCTAAAAATGCTAATGGGCCCATTCTTCTTCCACAAATCATCATCCATGACATGGGCACGACCACTTGGCCCAAAGGGAAGTATTTTCTCATTTTTTATTTATTTATTTGAATTTTTATTTATATTAATTCATTTAAATCATTTAAATATATGAAAAATATTTAACTCACCCTAACCAATCTTTTTATACATGTTTTAGACTCAATATTTCGTGCATATGCAATTATGGAAAGATTTGGGTTGATTGGCTTGATTGAGAGCAAAGAACACATGGAAAAGATATGAAAAAGATCCTTAAAATCAAATTTTCAAAAACCATCATTGCATTGGATTTGTTCTACTTTTGTTAACCTAATAGACTCACTACAAATGCCTGAACATAAACCTAATCATGCTAGAGGCGCAGCTGCTCAGAATACACCATTGCAAACTTGAATTTTTTCTCTAAGAACTCAAATCTGAAAAGCACTTTTTAGGTGGATTCAAGGCACAATTCTTGTTCCATTGGCTTGCCAAGGTTGTCCAGAAGCGATTGCAATCAAGAACATCCATCAAAACGCCAAGAATTGGTAAAATGAACATGAACTGTACAGAGAAAAACTCATAATCGTGCATCATGATTTAAGCATTTTTACAGCATTTTATTCATGGATTCATGCTCATTATCTTGTCCTGAAACTAACCAATGCATTTAATTGCGTTTTTATGTTGTATACACGATTTCACCATGCTTGAATTCTAGGGTTTGCAGGACCTTAATTTGGGGCTTTTGAAACGAGGCAAAATTAGCCCTTGAGACCACCACCATCCAACTCATCGCATCTGGACGAAGAAGACGCAACTATCGCGCCCAATTTATGCATGCTTGAGACCTAATCGCTATTTTCTAATAGCATGCCTAAAACAACGCATAAAAAACCGTTGCCCCATGTTTTTGTTTTCAGGAACATGAAGAAGATGGAGTCGTGGCAATAAGTGATACGCTGGTTTGAATGTTCGCGCGCGTTTCCAAGCACTAACCCACGTTTTCCTTTTTATTAATTGTTGTTTATTTATATATCAAATGCGTTAGTTGGCACAGTTGGTTGGAGAAGGCATTGGCAATATCCATGACCTGGGTTTGAGCCCCAGGTCTTACATGTTTCAATATTATTTTTCATTAGCAATTCCTATGCGCTTCCAGGCTGCAGACGCACCATACACCTCAAGATTCAGCCATCCACGTGTTCCTGGAGATCAGATTAAAGGCAATCCAAGGGTGCAAAATTGATGAACACCATAAGCTCTGGTCAACATTGCTGTACGCTGCCTGGAAAAGTCAATGGACCTGAAGGTCATTGGGCTTAAATTGCTTGGGCCATACCTCCATATTGGGGACTACCACCCCCCAAGGTTTGCATAATTTTTGTTTCTTTATTTTTAATTCTATTTTTATTTTAATTATTATTTGTTTAATTAATATATTATTTTTTACAAAAAAAAACATAAAAATGCATAAAAAAATCAGAAAAGATAAAAAATACAATAAATATTTTTATTTTAATTATTTTCATAGGCAAATTGTATGTAAATAAATTTAGTATAAATTAGGGTTTTAATATTAATTCTTTTCATAAAAAATCTAAAAAGAAGTAGAATTAGGTTTAATTAATGTTTTTATTCCTTTTTAATTTTTCTTTCTCATAATAATATATATTTATTTTATTTATTTTTATAATCAAATTTGCATGTAAATTAATTTAGGTTTAAATTAGGTCAAAATTCAACATATTTCTTAATAAATTAAAAAATAACTAGAATTAGGGTTTGCCTTTTATTTTAATTTTAATTAATTCTTTTTCCATTAAATCTTAAAATACATAAAAATACCAAAAAAAACAAAAACAATTTCTTTTCTTAATTAATTAATTCATGTAATTTTAATTTTTGCAAAAAGGGTCCAACGCCCTCCTTTCGACTTAATTATTTAATTCGCATATTTATTTTTATTCTTTATAATTATGTACCTCTCCCGAAGCCTTGTAATTACTTCTTGCACTGTTAATTCTTTTAATTTCTTTTATTTTCCGTCAAATCGGGTCCTGGTTAATTTTGGCGATGTGGACCCGCGCCATTTGTAATAGCTTTAGATTTACTTTTCCCGCAAATAACTTTTAACTATTAAACGAAGCATGCAAGAATGAATGGACATAAATAAAAACAAGCGTAGAACACCAATAACATGACAAGATAAATGCAAATGAAAACGACACACGAATCGCACACACCACCCCTAGGGTACGCCTCACTGTTGCCTTGCCTCGAAAGGTGATCGTCGAGTAGAGGATGTCTTAGTAAGTCCTCATGATCCGGGAACCTGGCATGAGGGTAGCTTCTAAGGTGTCTTCCCATTGCTCTGGTGATCACCATGTCCCGAACCTCGAATTGACCCGAACACCTCCAACGGTGGTGCTACCTACCTCTCAATGGTGGGATGGCACTATTTTAAAGGACATTTACACAGACGAATTCCTTAGGGTAGGTAGGTTCTCATGGATACTTGCTCTCTTCAAAACAAACAAAAATCTTTTCACACCGACACTTTTCAAAAGCTTTCAAAGCAATTTTTCAAACACTCTGATACAAGAGTCGAACTGGAATTTTCAAAGAAACTTTTTAAAACCCACAGTTGAAAAGCAAACAAACCATTTTTGAAAACACAAATGAGCAAGTATCTAAGAGCCCATGGATAACCATGGATAGAAAGGGTGCTAATACCTTCCCTTTCTATAATCTACCTCCCGAATCGAGAGCAATCTCTTTAAGGAATTTTTCTATGCTTTTGTCCTTTCCATTTGGAGAAAATAAAAGACGGTGGCGACTCTTGCTTACCGCGACATTTCGCGAACCAGCGTTAAACAGTCAGTTCCAGATCCACCGATCACAGAACTGGCGACTCTGCTGGGGATATTATAAAGTGAGGTGTACCTTAGGACTAAGATCACTTGTGTTTTCAATTGTTGTGTTTGTTTGCTTTATTATTGTGGGTTGCATCGGAGATACATAGATCCTAACCCGGATCTGGGGATACCCTGTTTAGGTAGCATAAGCTGTTAGGGACCTGTCCGGCGTAGACCGACACAGGTGAAGCAGTGGCTACGTTGGTGTGGCACCTTGGTCTGTACCGATATCCCTTGTGTCGCAACGAGGAGAATATGGGTCTTCTAAGGAGTCATTAAGCACCAACAACCTTAGAACCTTAATTGACACAACTTGGCCTTTAGAACAGTAGCAGTATGCTACGCCCATTGAGGCTAAACTCTCGTGATGGTTCTGGCCGCAAGAAAAGATTGCGATGCTGGAGTTATGACCGATTGAGGGTAGTCAATGATATTGGGATCCTCTAAGAACCCGGTTACTTTTGATTAGGACAGGTATGAGCATATTTTAAGAATTTCACAAAGGCTTAGGCATGGGCTTAGGAACACAATAATAAAGACAACATGGAGATTTTAGAGGGGGTTTTCCCCAGCTGTTCAACAATTTTATAGTCACTTTTAGGGATAATCTTTAATACCTTCCCCAACTCTTTCCTGGAGGTATCTTCAACTATAGCTTCCTTAGGTGCCTTCATCTGGGAAGGCTCCATTATTTTCTCTTTGCCCCGAGCCTCAATAATTGGCTCAACATCAGTAACTCGAACTGGTGTAGCGATAGTCTTCATAGAGATTTCCGGAGAAAAAATCCTTCTACTTCTAGTCACCTTACTGGTCCCAACAATATTATCAATATTGGGATCAGCAGCTTCAATACCTTCATTCTCAGCAGTCAATAATTCTTGCTTGATGACGTGGTAGTAGACGTCGGCTCCATAGTTCCAAGGGATGGTGTTATCCAAAGAATATGGAATAGGTCTGGGTGAAGTAATTATTAGAAGAGCAACTTTGGGTTTGCCAGTGATCCTTACAAGACCCTTGGAACTGATCCTAATAGGAGTGCCGGATATTACATATACCTCTTCTAGCTCCAAGTCTTGCAACAAATTCTCAATAGATGGAATCTTCTAAAACAGAATTAGGTGATTATCCATTAGACGCTGAATACTTTCTTCTAGGAACTTGCAGCCATTTGGTTGGGCTGCGCAGGATTAACATCTTTCAATGCAACCCAGAAATAAACAGGCCTGCAATAAATTTTTCTTGATGATTGGGAGGGGAGTAGCCAAATTACTTACAGTAGAAACATAAAGAACATCATCAATAACACTTATGCCTTTGTCATTCTTCAGCATTGGTGCAGTAATCACATTTGGAGTCTTGGGCGGATCAAACTCAATTTCGTTGTTGTCAATCATGTCCTGAGTTTTGTTTTTCAAGGCCCAACAACTATTGGTGTCGTGCTCAGGGCTATTGGAATGGTAAGCACACTTCATATTTGGATTGTAATGGGGAGAGGAGGTGTTGGGATTCTGAGGAGGATCCCTTAAGGTTATCATCTCTGCTTTCAGTAAGTGTTGTAATCCCTGAGACAGTGGCATACTGATCTTGGGAAACTGCTTTCTAGGTGTATCTGGCCTACGCTGAATTCCCTATTGTTGTTGTTGTTGTTGTACAGGCGCAGGATTGGAAATTAGCACACCTCCTATAGATTGATTGTGATCATTTCTAGTACGACAATTCTGGCCATAAACAACATTTGTTTCCTTCTTACCGTTGAATGTTTTCTTCATAGTACTTGAAGATGCATCCACTTGATTCTTTCCACTCTTGATACCACTTTCGATACGTTCCCCAGTTAGAATCAGTTCGGTAAAATCAGATGAGGAGCTTCTAATTAGATGGTTAAAAAAGGACATGTCAGAGTTCCCATGAACATATCAACCATCTCTCTATCAGACAAAGAAGGCTGAACCCTTCCAGTTAAATCTCTCCATTTTTGGGCATATTCTTTAAACCCTTCATGAGGGCCCATGGTCTTACTTTATAACTGCACACGGGTCGGTGCAAGATCAACATTATATTGATACTACTTGTAAAAAGCATCAGTCAGGTCTTCCCAAGTGCGGATATTGGTTCCCTCCAGCTGATAGAACTATTCAAGTTGTGTCCTAGATAAACTCTCTTGAAAGAAGTGAACCCATAACTTTCTGTCAGCAGTATGGGGTTGGATCGTCCAAACATAAGACCTCAGATGAAGCTTTGGACATGACACACCATCATATTTGTAAAAAGTAGGGACCTTGAACTTGTGAGATATGATAACCCCAGAAATAAGACCCAAATCCTCAAAATCCAGCCCATGAACTTTCTTGATCTCCATAGCAATAAGTCGATCTTCCAGTTGTTTGTATCTGTCATCAGCGGGAGGATATTGTTCAATAGAATAGTCTTCATCAAAATCTTGGCTAGAACCAAGGTTATTATTCTCTTCAGATTTCACACTCTTGTCATCTTCTTCTTGGTTATCGTCTTCATTTAGGGGGTCAAAATCTAAAGCCCTTCTGACTAGGCCCTTGAATCTTCTGCCCATATTAAGAAAAATTGTTGGCTTCCTAGTCTTCTTTTTATTCCCTTTTGTGATGAGGGTCTTCTACTCGTCTTGTCCCTTAGCTAAGTCCAAGAACATTTGCTGAAACTGAGTGTTCTGAGCTTGAAGTTCTTTCACAGTTTGTTCGAGAACCATCTTTTACTGAAATAAACAGCAAGAAGATAAGAAAACTTGTTTAGAAAGTACCTGTTATATGATGATGTGCATGATATGTAAATGCAAGTGCAATGTTTTCAAGGATCTTTGTGGGGTTTAAATTTGTTTAAACAAGAGGAAACAATAGAAGTTTAAGTGACAAGTTTAAATTATAATTGCCTTATAGGCTTATAATGACAACAAAAGAGTTACAAAGAAAAAAATACGAACTCAAGTCTCCCATGGGCGCTGCCTCTTTGTGTTGACATATGCATTAAGGCTTTGTTCTTTGTGGAGTCATTTTGCTAGCTCCAGTACTTTCTTCTCACTAGTATAGAACTGAGTCTCAAAGGTATCCCTTTCTTCCTTTAGTTGAATCTAGGACTTCTATAGTTCTTCGAAGTCAGTAGGCATATCAGGATGAAGAATGGTATGAGGAACATCTCCTTCAACAACAGGTTCTATAATCACTGGTAGGACATCAAGATATGGAATTATAAGATTTTGAGCACGAGATCACACCCATATAAGGTAAATCTTCAGAGGAATGGAATTCTTATGCCCCAAAGACCTGCTATCAATCTTATTGATCATTCCCCAAGCACGTATAAACCTTTAACGGTAACTCTGAGGATCATTCTCATAGTCGAATACTATACCCTGGATGAGCATATCGTGAGGACCGTCTCTTCGAGCATAACCAAACTGACGTAGAGCTAGGGAAGGTTTGTAAGTGATACCTCCCATTGTACTGAGAAGTGTCACATTAGGGAATTCCCCGCAGTGGTCAATAATAGTGATGTCCTCCTGAGATCGGGAACATCAATGAATATCTGAAAGGGTGAGTGACATCACCCTTTGAGACCACCTCAAGCCTTGTTTATTCTTAATTACTGATTGAGGGAGGTGCGAACTAAACCATCTGGAAAGTAAAGGTATTCAACACATGAGAGTCCCTCGCTTCCTAATAGTACGAGTGTGAAGAGAATGCAGAATATTTCCAAGAAAAGTAGGCACCGGGTTATGGGTAAGAAATATTTTAATGGTGGTTAAGTCTATGAGTTGGTCTAGATTAGGGAAAACCACCAAACCATAGATCAACAAAGCCAAAATATCCTCAAAATCACGAAAACTCATGGCATCTAGAAACCACTGAGCCTTCTCTATCAAAATTTTTGGAAGAAATCCCTTGACTCCATTTCTTGTCTCCCAATTAGATATGATGTCCGATCGTTTCAGATGTAAGGCTGCTGCAATGTCTTTAGGTTTTGGAAGTTTCTCTAAACCGGTGAAAGGTATCTGATCAAGAATAGGCACTCCGAGTAACTTAGAGAATTCTTCCATTGTTGTCACCAACTGATAATTCGGGAATATAAAATAATGATGCTTGGGATCAAAGAACTGGAATAAAAGACTCATCATGTCTTCTTTGAAACCGGTAGTAACCAAATTGAGTAGATGACAATGTCTCTTGGTGAATTGAGAATTGTCAGGAACCCTTGAGACTAATTCCCCATGCTTGGAAGGTACCTTTACAAATTTGATTCAGATAGTGTTTCTGCGATTGGAAGCCATGACCCTGCAACAAAGAACAGAGATAAATCCCCTAGATCCTTGAAATGGTTACTGAAAATGTCATGATATGATGTTATAATGTCATGTTTAAACAAATAACAAACACAAAAAAATCACACAAGAACCTTAGGTTTAAGGCTTGCATGGGGTTCGTAGGTGAGTACCCTCTTGAAGTTTAGTTGGATCAACCTATCCTAAAATAGTAATCGGGTTCTAGGGATCTCAATATCACTGATTTTTATCATAGGTTTTGTTTAGCATGGAAACTCACTTGCTACCAAAAAAAAACCCGAGAGTCGAATCTCAATGAGCATAGCATCGAGTATCAACCAACTTTGGATTGCACCAAGACCGACTATCTCCCTACCTTCTAATGGCTAAGTTGGGTCAATTAAAGGTTTTTATGACACCATGCGGAAGCCTAGTATTCTCCCCTGCTGACTCGAGGAACACCAGTACCAACCAATATGTCGCACTAACATAGCCATCACTTCAACCATATCGGTCTACGTCGTACAGTTTCCATGATCTATTGCTACTTACCTAGGGTACCCTAGATCCGGGTATAGGATCTTCGCAAGAAATTAAACCCAAACAAACCTTAAAATAAAGCAATAAATGTAAACAATTTAAAGCAAATAAAAGTGAGTTAAGGCTCTAAGGTAACCCCTCCTTTTAAGTTCCCCAGCAGAGTCGCCAGTTCTGTAATACGGTGTGAGAACTGACTTGGTTTTGCATTTTATCGCAAATTTTGCAGATAGCAATAATCACCACCGACTTTTATTTTATCTAATAAGGAAAGGGTGAAAATAATAGGAAAGACCTTCAGGATTTTTGAGTTCGGGGGGTAGATTATGAAAAGGGAAGGTGTTAACACCCTTTTCATCCGTAGTTATCTACGGGCTCTTAATCGCTAGCTCACTTTGTTTTTGAAAATATGCTTTTTTGTATGTGTGCTTGGAAAATATTTTGAAATGCAAATTGTAAGGCCGGACTTTGTAATGATTCTCGTTTCTGTTCTCGAGAACGCGTACAAAGTGTTTGAAAATATTTGTTTGAAAAGTGTTCGTGAAAAAATGTTTTTTTTTTGAAATGTTTTTGAGTAAGAGATTACGATATTTCTACCTACTCAAAGGCTTTCTCGTAATTTTCCTCCTCATTTAGATAGTGTTATCCGTACCATTAGTTGGTAGGACGCCCTATCATTGGATGTGAAGGAACAAACGGGGGTCATTGTTCAGTCATAGAAGGCAACTTGTGAGGATGCTTTAGCAATTTTCATTAAGGGACTAGATCGTTTATCAAAGGAAACATCGAAAGGGTCATTGAAGGACTAAGATCTATGATTTCGAGGGACAGTGCTAAAGCGTCCCCGTGTTCAGGGACATGACTGTTTTTCTGAGGCAACAAGGGAGGTTACCCTAGAGGTGAGAGTGTCCAGTGATTGTTTTCAGTTGTGCTTATCATTGAAATTTGGGTTTTCTACTGTTTCATTTTATCTTGTCATACATGACCTAATTACTAACATTAATAGTAAAAAATAGGAAAGCGATAAATGTGCGGAAAGTAAAAGCAGAAAATAAAACCCTAGACTATTACACGGCTTTGGGTGAAGTACAAAAATAATAAAATGCAGAGAAAAAAAAACCAAAATTACTATTACAAACTATGAGCAGTTACAATAATCGTAAAAAAACATGAGAAAAGAAAACTATGCTAACAGTAAGACTAAGAAAAAGGAAAAGGATATTGTTTTTGGTGATTTTTTGATTAAAAATTTTTTAAGGATGATTAACCCTAAAAATTCTAATTGCTTTTAAAATTGCAAAAAAAGTTAATTAATTAAATAAAAGGGTTAATAAAAGACTTACAAAATTAATTAATTTTAATTAGTAAAAAGTTAATTTAAAAATTGATTAAAAACTTAAGACCTAATTTAATTAGGGTTTGTAAAAATATTAGGTTAATTAAAATAATTATGGTTAATTAACTAAAAGAAAATAATTTTAAAAATTAGATAATAAGGTTTAGTGAAAAGTCAATGAAAAAGAATGTTGGGGGTGGGTGTTGAACCCACGCCCCTTGCCTCTTCAGCACACCTCTTTACCGCTGCGCCCAACGCTTGTTGGTGTCAAGAATACAAACACGCTGCAATACATATGAAACCTACAAAAAATATGAAAAACAAAGAAATTTTACAAAAGAAAGAGATCGAACTCACGCCTAGTGCAATAATGCCTTAACGCGCGCTTTTACCACTGGGGTGACCATACATCTATTTATTTATTCAAATAAAAAATACATAAAATAACTCTGATCAGGATTTCCGGAGAAGCGCCAGAGCCCTAGCTTTGGTCGTCTTCTCCGACTAGGTGCTTTTTCAAACCTGAAAAATAATAATTGTTAGTGATCCAAAGGGATCCCACCTAAATCGACCCTCCAGAATCTAATTGTGAGGTTGTTTAGGTCTGAAATCGATCGTACTAGGAGTTTTGAAGCAAATATCAGATTGTGCCCTAACAATGACACTTTGTTATTCCTGCATTAGAGCTTATATGTTATGCATCAAACATGTTCTAATGATGGATATGAACACATGTAAACACACCAGGTTAATTAACAATGGATAAATTAAAAGTTTGGATTTGAAAAACAATACCAAAATCGGTGAGGATGAAACATGGTGTTCCCGCGTGCTTTAGGCTTCAAAGAGAGTAGGGATGACCTCCTGGGATCTCCAGGGAGATGATGAAAGGCATGACTTTGATTGTAAGAGCTTGGAGACAAGGTTTTAATCTTGCCTAATTTTGACAACTTTTAGAATTTTGGAATATTGATCTTGTAAGGGTTTTTTCGTGCCTTGTCTTGTCTGAATGCATGCAATATATAGAAGAGAATTTAGGTCAAATGTTGGGCTTGGACTCTTGTAACAAGCCTTGATCTTATTCTATTTTATTTTGACCTTTAAATGAATAAAAATTAAAAATAAAATATAATAAACCAAAGGGTATGAACAAGGATTGAGGTACACATGGAGTGTAGAACACGCTTGAACTCTGAAATAATAGCCCATTAGCCCAAAAAAATCAAGTTTGCTCAATTTGAACTTCATGCATTTATTCAAAATTTCCCAACTTGCACTGGTCATAACTAGCTCAAGATGTCCTCTACAATCTCTATGTTTACCATTCTTGCATTTGAAGACTTTATCTTGATGTAAGTTGTCTTGACAAAAAGTGTCTTTTTGTTGACTTTTGAAATGACCTATAATGTATTGGCCCATATCTCTCAACTGAAGCTTTTTTGGACTTGAGCTTAGAGATACAAGGTTGTAGGGAATTAAATTTCCTTCAAAATGGGCTTTGGTTGAGGCAAATATGATGAATCATGTGAAAGTTATGCTTGGTCAAAGTTCAGTTGACTTCTTCTTAGGAAACCCTAATTTGGCAACTTTTGATGATTTGAGAGTTTTTCTTGATAAATCATGATCAACCCTTGATCAAATGATGAATATAACTTCAAAATGTTGATATTCCAAAAATCTTGAATTTTGACTGTATGTTGACCATAATTGACTTTTTACCCAATATAGTTGATTTTTAGTCATCTGAGCCATTGATTGAGCAAACTTGTGATGCAAAGCATGAAACTTGGTATGAGAGTTCTTGGATACATATAAGAGACCATTAAATCCACTTGAGACCTTTGAAACCAAATCTTCATTGAGAAACACAAAACCCTAGTTGTAGGCCCTTGCTTAGGAGGAGAATTTGTCTGGTCAATTCTTGAGCAACCTTGAGAATTTGAAAACTCTAGGAGAATGTCTTAAGTAAAAGAGAGGGAAAATTTTGAGGTACAACACCATGTTATCATTTAGGAACTTCTGAAGAGCTTTATCATGTTGGAACATGATGGTTTCTAAAGATAGGGAAGCTTTATAAAGAACTATTTCAAGTTTTGAACATATTTTACTTAGAAATACATTTTCATTTTTTAAAATAAAATGATCATCTTTTTGTTCAAGAACTTATTTATCTAGCTTATCATATTACTCAATTTCATATTCAAGAACCTTCAGAAGATTCTTGAATTTTCATTAAAGCTTCTAATGTTTGTTTAGAGTTTCTGATAAACATATTTCTAATTCAACTGAAGAGAGTTCAGAAAATACCTCTTTAGAGTCGGACTATGTTTCTGACGTGTCTTCTTCTAAACTGATACCCATGAGTGCTATGTTTGCACGTTTTTATTCTGATTCTGATCCTTCAGAATCAGAATCATCCCATGTTTCCATGAGACATTTGTTATTTCCTTTGAAAGTGCTTTTCTTGAAGCTTTATTTTCTGGTGCTCTCCTTCTTGAGATTTCGACATTCATTTCTGTAGTGTACAGGTTCATTGTACTGGCTCTTCCTTTATCAAATGCTTCTGGATGATCTCCTCTATTTCTGAATCTTCGACCATTGTTTTATCTTTGCTTCTAGAGTTGCCTAACTATTTTGGATATAAGTGACAATTCCTCATCATCATCAGAATATTCACCATCAGATTCTTCGACTTCTTCAGTTTGGAAAGCCTTGATCTTTTCTGATCTGGTTCTTTATGTTCTAGATTTTAGAGCAATGGATTTGTTTCTTTTCTAAATCTCATCTTCTTCAAGCTATATCTCATGACTTCTAAGCAAACTGACTAACTCTTCAAGAGTTATATTGTTCAGATTCTTAGAAAGCTTTAAAGCAGTAACCATAGGTCTCCATGTTTTAAGAAGACTTATGATGATTTTCTTGACATGATCAGCAGTGGGGTATCCTTTGTCCAAAACCTTAAGTCCTATCACCAAGGTGTGAAATCTTGAAAATATAGTCTCAACCGTTTCTTCATCTTTCATTATAAAGGCTTCATATTTCTAAATTAAGGCCAAGGCCTTAGTTTCTTTGACTTGTGCATTTCCTCCGTGTGTCATTCTGAGTGAATCAAGAATATCCTTTATTGTTTCTCTATTTGTAATCTTTTCATATTCATTGTACAAGATTGTGTTGAGAAGGATACTTCTAGCTTTATGGCGATTATTAAAGTAGCGCTTTTGATCTTCATTCATTTTATTCATGGGAATAAGAATACAAATTGCACTAACAGGTTCTTTATAATCGTTTTTAACCATTTCCCAGAGATCAATATCATAGCTTAGAAAAAAACTTTCTATTCTATCTTTCCAATATTCAAATTTATCTCCATAAAAAATAAGAGGTTTATCATTGTATCTATCTTTGTCGTTTGTGTTAGCAGCATCTATTTAGAAGGTTTTTCTCACACTGGATCTCTCTACACGGTAAAGTGTTTGATTAGAAAATCAATAACAGAGTCGAAGCCCTGATACCAATTGAAGGTTGAGAAAAACATAAGAAAATGGGGGTTTGAATTGGGTTTTCAAAAACTTTTTGTTTAGAATTTCTTTACACAAACAATCAGCAATAAAATTAATGCTATAAAGAGAAATAATGACACTTTCAGTTTATACAGGTTCACCTTAGAAAAGGCTAATCCTGTCCACCCTCCAAGGTGATTTCTCCTTAGAAAATGACTTAATCCACTAATCTTGAAAGATTATAGATGAACAAGCTACCCGCCGGTGACTAACAACAACAATGACAACCTATTAATGATCCCTTAAGAATTCTTACCTACTCGGTCCCCTAAGAGATATAACGATCACTAACTCCTTAAGACTTATGACCTACCCGGTCCATTGAAGGAGATTTCTGTAAATCTTCTTGATTTTTGACCTACCCGATCACTCAAGGAACAATAAACTTACAGTTGAATAATGTGTTTACGTAATTCTTCTTACAAGCGGATTACACAAATGTTTAAGTACAAATTGTTTAACACAAATAGGAGCAACAACTCTTGTGTTAAAACAATGTACAATATTTACACAATAATGAGCAATAATCTTGTGTTCTAGCAAATAATAATATCAACACAATAATGAGCAACAACTCTTCTGTTCTAGAATATAATAATGTAAACATAATAATGAGCAACAACTCTTGTGTTTTGATTTTTTTCTTTTTCTTGCTTTGATTTTGGCAGTGTTACTCTTCTTGTTCTCTAGTCTTGTAATTTTCAAATGATACAGTTGATCCTTTATATAGGAGTTTGGGGAATTAGACCGTTGTAGTAGTACACACGTCACTTTCATCTTGCTAACTACTAACAGTAAGAAACAATCGTGGGAGACAAATAGTACACAGTACATTTATTTGAGTGAAATATGTAATTTTACCTTTGTACTAACACTTCTGGTGCATGTTTCTGATGATATTATCTTATGATGAATATTACTTCTTATGAAGTAGATGTGCTTGAGAAGATATCATCTTTTGATCTTGTCTTTTGATGGACTATATGATGTAAAATAGTAATGAGTCCAGATGATATAACTTTCCTTGATCTGTCTTCTGAGGATATACTTTTGATGTAACGTAATGTGTGCATATTCCATGAAATATCTGAGTCTTCAGAATCTTGACTTTGTCTTCAAAATTAGAAGCAACAACTTTTCTGATGAACAAATCTTGACTTTTTATTCGGAAGTAGAAGCTTTTCTTAGATGTGTTCGGAACCTTGACTTTATCTTCAGAGTTAGAAGCAACAACTCCTCTGACGAACAAAACTTGACTTCTGATCTTTGAAGCAAAAGCTTATTTATGGTGCAATCTTGTTTTCTGATCTTATAGCAGCAACTCTAACATAAATTCTTTCTTCTAGAATACTTGTGACTTCTGAAGCAACAACTTATTGAGAAGTACATAGGAGATCCTCTTTCTGGGGAACATTCAACATTCTTCAGAACTACTAATGTTTCTTCAAAAGTGGATGCAATAGTCTTTCTGATGCGTGCTTGGTATATTTTTGATGATTCTTCAGACAACATTCTTGAATCAATTAGAATTTCTAATGTGCACACTCAAGAAACTATTAAAACCAAAATTGTTTACATATAAAATATATGTGTTGTTATCATTAAAATCCAGAAATTAAATATAAAATCCAAATCTTATTCTAACAATCCACTATCTCTAAATCCCCTACCATGATCACATAATCAAGATACCAAATATAAATAAGAATATCGAAATCGTCTATAATCTTTTTTATAAGAGGTTATAACACAAGAATAAAAAGGGACAATCTCAACATATCACCTTGTTGAACTTCAGTAACTGACATAATATATTCACCTATAATATAAAATCACGTTTCATGACAAAAAAACAAGAATTATTAATTTTACATCTTAGGGTTTCAATCATATTAATCATATCTTTACGTGGTTCATAGAGTACCATTTTTAAGTACATTATACTATAATTCACATGGTTTTCAAGATTATACTATAAATCTTCTAGACAATATTTTTTCATCTTTTCAATATTCCTATCATTTCCTCTCCCGATTTGTACACAACATAAAATAATTCTAATTACAAATAAATTAAGAATAATTAAAGTCTGAAAAATAAAAATCGTAATTATAAAAATGACACTTATAAATCAAAACAAAATTACTAATTACTTGTTTTTGGACTGCAAGTTTACTCTTTTTATTATTATTTTTATTTTGTTGCTCATAAACTTTTTGAGAAAATAGGTTGTTATGAGACCCGTCCTGGAAAATTTTGAGGTCATGTGCCAATTATAAGAAATGGCTCTAATAAAAATGAAGGTAGAGAAATTATATTACAATTTCATTTTTTTTAAAATAATATATTTAAATAGTTAAAATATATGTAAGGATGGAATCATAGACCTTTGAGTCAAAACCAATTTTTGTTACAAATATGCTAATTAATTTACATTGTATATTATGTTAAATAAATAATATTGTATATTTATTTAAGATTTAAAATTGTAAACTTTTTTTTTTGAAACCACCATTTTTTAGAGTCCCCTTAATTATGAGCCTAGTTATCCCGGCCTAATATTGGCCCTGTATTGTTATCTCACGTTCTTATCTTTGAAGGAATTGTGGCCGTGTTCTATTTTGAATTTAAAAAAACTATAAAGTATATTGTTGTATATAAAATAAAACTAGTTCCTTCCGTTCAGAAAATGTGTAGAGAAGTTATTTTTTCTATGTGGTCGTCTAAAGTCGCTTGGGCATAATAGCTACTAACTACTGAGAGTTTATATATCTTAGTGGTGTTTTGTGGGTGAGTGATAGGAAAAATAGAAAGTGTAATATTTTTGCCTCTTGTAATAATAAGGAGATTCCCCAAATGTCGATCTCAAAGACTGCATGTAATTATCAAATTAAATTCGTAGTTCAATTAAGCAAAACTTGATATGAATTTTGGTTTTTGATTTGTCACTTAACATGTAGAAGAAATATAAAATGGCTTTTTTCACAAATATGAGGAGAATGCTAGGGTAAGGTGTATAATTTTCTCTGTAACTGTCTTGAATCCTGATCTCTTCAACACGTTCATATCCTTAAATTACCAGTCCTTTAGGTTATTTTCCCATATGTCTTTAGTGGAAAAACCTTTGAACATACGTCCTAAATCCTAAGTCCTTAGAGATATTTGATGGATTCAAGCCTTTATTTTATTAAGAGTTATTTGGTAACTATAGGGTATCCTTAGTCCTAGGTTTAGCGGTAGAAATATTTAAGACCAAGCCATTAGATTGACTAGACTTGTACAAATCAAAATCAAAATCGCCACCGCGCTTTATTGTTTCCAAAGGAATGGGAAAAGAGCGAATAACCCAAAAAGAGGGCGAAAGTTTCAAGGTAAGTGGGTTGGTTATGCAAAGAAAAGGTATTAGCACCCTAAACATCCACTGTACTCCACAGGAACCTCTTTGTAAAATCTGTATATTTTTGCTATAAAATGTTATATAAAAATAGATGGTGGAGGTGAGAAAAGAATTTTTTTTAATGATTTTTTGCATCCGTCGTGGTTGCGAACCTTTAGTGCCTACGTACCTTCTTCTGTGCAATAGGGGATCAGGGTACACGTAGTTCCTCTTTAAAAATTTTAAAATACAAGTGTGTTTGGTTAATTTTATGAGATGAGACATCATCGTCATTGTCTGTGTGAAAAAATACTTACTTCCCACAATCATGAGAAAGGAGTATTTGCATCATCTAAAATTGGAGGATATGGTTTGGATTTTAAAATCAACAAAGCCTCACTCAACACCCAAGTGGAAAATATCACTTTTCACTATATATTATAGAAGTATAGTTGTTTGCATCACTACAAGGATTGACAAGATTCTAATCTTTTGGGAAAAGTTTTTTTAAAGCAAAAGCCAAAGTGGCAAAATGATTTGAATGAGATTGATTGAATTTTAGTCTTCTCACAAAAATGTCAAGGTATTGTTAAGTTGATTGAAGTTTGTTTAAGAAAATGTTTTGAAAATGCATGGACCTAAGTCCAAGTTTATTATTAAAGTGGTTCAAGTTTAGAAACAAGAAGAGTTTTTAAAAGGAGGGAGAAGATTTTTGAAATTAAAGAATATGGGAGGAGATGAAGGGACTATCATAAAGCATAAGGTAAAAGCTAAGGAGAAGAACCATCTAACCAACAATAAGCCAACACTTGAAATTATGAGTCAAGATAGAATTTCCATTCTTTAGATTGAAACCAAGCAAGCAAAGATACTAGACCTCTTGAGAAGACCAAATTTCAAGTGTATTAAGTCTTCGAAAAAAATTGGGCAGAGTAACGACTGTATACGGGTGAATTCCAAATTACAGACAAAGTATGTAATCACAATAACCTGCACAAAAAACAAACAAACAACCCAATATCTTAGGGTAAATCCCAAGAACTCCAGACAAAATATAAATTAAGGTCACAAGGTCTCCAACATAGGCCAAGGCCTCTAATCCTAAGTCCAAGAAGTCCAATACTCCATAATGCCAATGATAGTAACCAAATAGTCCAAGTATCATTAATGTTTTTTATGGTTCATGTTGATTATTAGGTATCTTCAAAAGGAAAAGAAAATCTCAAGTGAGCAAAAATAAAAATGACATAAAAGTAAATGCTCAAGTGAGCAAAGATGAAAAATATCATGAAATGTAAATGCTAAAATAAATGGTACATAAAGTAAAGAGCATAAAATAAAGTCAATTGTTAGAAGTTAATGGTTAGTTGGATGACCATCTTGAAACTTACATTTGGAACTCATTAGAGGATTAGTATAACCAAAGCCTCTCAACAACAAGTTGCATTTTCTTTTTGTCAAGTATATCATCCATTTTAAGAAACCTCAAGGCAACATTTAATGATCAACTATGTTTATGTGATCCGTGTTGACTAAAATGAATGAAGATCCATTGGAGGATTGGTAGAACCAAATCCTCCTAACAATGAATCTCAAGGTTATTGAATCAAAGCTTAAAATTAACATACTTGAGCTTGCAAACATAGGTTTTGGCCACGAATGATCATTTACTCGAATTGGGACAAAATTCAGCGCTATGTTAAGCAATCAAAAGTGGACTTATCTAGAAGTCGCACCTATTTTGAGGCCGGTCAATAGCAATCTATGTACTTCTTGTTTGGATAAATGATATAGAGATCATCATCCCATAACATATGGCAAAAATAAAAATAAAGGGATAAGATGAAGAGGGAGGGGAATGATAAGCTAATTTGGATCACTACCTCAAATTTCTTTTCATCTTTAAATTCAATCACTCATCTAGATGAATTAAAGTACTAAACATATCATTAATCCAAAACAACAAAAATGAATTGAAAAATTCAATCTTAGATATATTTGAGTTAATGAACATTTATCCAACTTCATCTACACCAAAAGTCCATTGAATTTAAAGAGAAATTGGACATTTCAAACTGCAATCCAAATCAATAATCAAAAGGAGTGAGTAGAAAAAATAGATGGATCAAAACAGCCCCAAAACAAGGCAGAAAACACATTTTGGCACTGTTACAATCGATTGCGCTCAGACAGCAATCGATTACATCAGTGCATTTTTAAATAAAAAATGCAAAATTTTGATGTGACAATCGATTGCACTATTACAACAATCGACTGCACCATGTTAAAATCAGAAAAACTGCATTTCAAAAGGGCAAATTCTTGTTTAAATATTCCATCAAACACCTTATGATCATGGATTCAATTAAGCATGAAATTTCCATCAAATTATGAGAAAATAGCACCAATGAAATCACAAAACAATGCTCAATGAATCACACCCAAAGATCAACAAGAGATCACATAGTGAAAGATGAAAAGTCCAACTTACCAAAGGTAGATCTAGAGAATTATCAAAATAACTTCAAGAATTTGTTTCAATTCAACCCCAAGAATCAATTGCCCAAGCTTGGATGTAGAGAATTGACGAAGAAAAAGTGTTTGCATGAAGGTTTAGCTCAAAAATTAGTAAGCTTCAATGGAAAGCTTACTAACTTTTTTTGAAAATGGAGCTTTGAGTGAATTTGGTAGATGAAGAGAATTGAGAGATTTTTTAGCAAAATGAGTTTGTATATCAAAAGCTTCTGATTTGAATGAAATGAGGGCTCTATTTATAGAGTTTAGGCTTGGGATTAGTGGTGGTTTAGAGTTTGGTTTGGGAAATTAAATTAGGCCTGGTAATTAATTCTTTGAGCCAACATTTGAATTAATGACATATCTTTCAAAAATTGGAGCCAAAATTTGAATTAATGAATACTTTTCCAAATAAGAAAAATTGGAGCCAAAATTGACAAGTTTGAAATTGATGATTTTTTTTCAAATTTTCACTTCGTGCAATCGCACTTTGGGCTCAATCGATTGCATCATTGTATTTTTCAAAAATGGCGCAAAATACACTTTATGCAATCGATTGCACTCTATGAGCAATCGATTGCATCAGTGAAAAAATAATTTTTTTTTATTTTTTCTTTGCAAATAGAGATATTAGGAAAATAATACCGGAAAACTTTATTTGTCAGATGCTTTCACTCGGTTCCTACAAAACACAAATATGCAAAGACAAAGACAAATATTTTTATATTCTAATTAAAAGTTAGTCAACAACACGTATACCAAATATACCACCAAGGTGCTTGGATATCCCTCAAGAGCAAACTTAAATATAGGAGATAGAAAAAGAGGAAGAACCAACCCTAATGTGATTTTGTTGCATTGAATTGATATGATATGATAAAGGAATCTTAGGGACAAAAATTGGGGTACAACAGCTTCCCTTATTTAAGTGTCTTCTATCCGGAGATACGAAGGTTAAAATCTTCGTGTCGACACGATTGAATATACTTAAATATAAAACAAGTCTTATTTTTGGCCCTAAGATACCGTGTAATGCTTATGATTATGAATGCAGATGAACAAATCTAAAGGGAATGCAAGACACCACGGGGCTGTAGTAAAGGAAACAAGAATCAAAAGAGAAACCCGACAAGGAAATAAATCACAGGTTAGAAAAAAAACCTGACTCTATTGGGTAAATCCTAAAGAGGAGAAAAGGTAGCATCAACTCAAATATTGAGGAAAAAGTAAAGAATGATAGTGATCGGCAGATAACTGTGAACTACCAACTCAATGGAGGAAGGTAGAAAAGTAATAAGATACCGACTCACAAATGACGGTAGACTACCAACTCAATAGTTAAAAGTAGAAGATAAAGAGATACCTACTCACAGATGACGGTAAACTACCAACTCAATAGTTGAAGGTAGAAGATAAAAAAGATACCGACTCATAGATGATGGTAAACTACCAACTCAATGGTAGAAGGTAGAAGATCAAATAGATACCGACTCATAGATGACGGTAAACTACCAACTCAATAGTTGAAGGTAGAGAGAAAATAATAACACCAACATTCACTG
Organism: Vicia faba; assembly: GCA_948472305.1. Taxonomy (NCBI): domain Eukaryota; kingdom Viridiplantae; phylum Streptophyta; class Magnoliopsida; order Fabales; family Fabaceae; genus Vicia; species Vicia faba. The sequence goes on along the minus strand of OX451741.1, from coordinate 183,481,776 downwards.
AAGGTGAACTACCAACATTCACTGAAGGTAGAAAAAACGTATTGATAATAACAAGTTTCCCAAAATTATGGCGTTTCATTTAGAATGGGTTTCAACTTCTACTTTAACCAAGGCATTCCGCCTGGAAAGGGTAATATATAAGCTGTCTCAAATAAAAAGACTACCATTTATAAAGATTTCTCAATGAACTGTCTCTGTCATGTTGAAAAGACTTTCCCCCCATTGGAGTAATTTGACAACGAACTGCAAACTATCCACTCATAGGGAAGATAGAAAAAAAGCAACGTCGACTTTTACGGAGAAGTATAAGTTGCTCAAATAAAGAGACCTGCTACTTGCTGTTATGGGAAGTATTATAAAAAATGACTTCCTGGGGAAAGAAATATGGCTTCCTGGGGAAATGCCAATATATTCCTGCTGAGGAGATAAAATCTTCTCGTGCTAAAATAAATGCACATTCTCAAACTAGGGCTTGAAGCTTGCAGAAGTAATGATAATTTTGCTAGGGATCATAGATTCATCCAAGAAATAAACCAGAATGGATTAGTCAACCAAAATAACACCTCATGAGAAATAAACTCAAAGGGGAATCACATTCTATCTAGACAAAGAGTTGTACAGGAATGCTAAAGCAAAAATCTTCCACGAGGGATAACTCAGTGGGGAAATTGAAAGAATATACACTTTCTTCTTAAGGTTCACACTCTATTGGAGAGAGGATAACACAACTCTGTAAAATAGGGTAATATGCCAATAAGATATTAATGGATGCAAATGAACAATAATTTTCTAAATTTAACTATGCATGATGTATGTATGAATGTATGAGTGTTATTATGTATATGTTGACAAAACAGACATATAACACCATGGATAACCAGAAAAAACCAACTCAGGTACAGTCAATACTCGGCTAAATCGCATCCAAGATGAAAAACTCATAAGAAAATAAGTACCAACTGAGGAAACAAGTTACCATTTCACGTCTTAACTTCACTGGGAAGGAACATAATCCGAAAGTAATCGCATCACAATAATAAATCAGTACATATACAGGGATATAACATCCTCCTCTAGGCTTCACCGGGGAAGTACACACAGACTTCAATGGGGATTGCAATACTGATTTCTATAAAGCATATGAAAACCATATTGTCAAAACATCAATTGAGGATCTCGTGCTGACTTCATTGGGGAAATATCATACAAACTTCATTATGGGAGATAGTGCCTCATCGTCTAGACATCAACTGGAGACCTTGCGTTGACTTCATTGGGGAGGACAAGACCACATCATCGAGGGGAAACCAAGATACATTCTTTAATATTGAGGGTGGGTGTTGCAGTAACTTCTCTGGGGAGAAAGTATGAAACCTCATGGGGATAACAGTTTGGGGAGTTAAGAAGTCAAACATTACAGCAAGAAATCAAACTTATGGGATTTTAAATCAAACCTAGCACTTGGCGGGTGAAAACCCATGTCCTTATGTTTGTAAGCTTGCTCCCTTACCAATTATGATATGTTACTTATTTGAAATAAAAATCCAATTGAAATTATATGAAGAGCGAGCAAGTATTTGCTATTTAAGAAATACAAATACTTTAAAATAAACTATTATATATTTTTAAATAGACAAAATAAATTGTAAACAATTATTTATAAAACCCAAAATGTTAGTGTAAATAAACCAAAGAAACTTATAAAACCCAATCTTGAAAAACATTTGATTGTCGAAAATAAAACGGGTAAATTTGGGGTATGACACATCATTATCATGCAATGTATTATGCAATTCATCCACACAACTTCACACAATATTATCATGTTACATCATATTATTAACATCACGCATTATACAAAATGCATACAAAGGTCCATGTTTTAACAGAATTTCCATTATTACTAGCCTTCCTATATCTCCCTAAGTCATACTAATCACTATGGGACAAGAGAAACTATACTGCATGCAAAAATGGGAAAAAAATCACAAAAATGAAATTTTCTGCACATCAGCCCACACATAAGCGTATGCCCCTACCCCATACGCTTATGACCTCTTCCTGGACCATCTCATACGTGTATCATATGTGTTAGGCCTAACTGCCAGGCCTCATACGCATATCATACGCGTACCACCAGAGGCGATTTTCTCCCAAAACTTCTCTAAAGTCCCCATACGAGTAATGGCTAGTCCATACGCATATGGCCTTCCCTCCATACGCGTACCATACACATAACGACAGATGGTCGTGGTGGCTTAGGGAGAGAGTGTGTATCACACGCGCAAGGCCATTAGGCGTGCCCCCATACACGTATGGCCTGCTTTATACGCAAATGGCCAGTCTGCTATATTTAAAAATATGTTTTTGCAATAGTACGATTTATGCTCGTTTTGCACACTTTCAAGCTCCTAAATTGGATCCAAAATAGTGGTTTTACTCATAATAACTCATAGTCTCAATCCAATTTCATTAATCAATCACTCTATAACCATTTCCTACATCAAAATCCTCACTTTTTATCATCTTTCTAGACCTATATTTTCCAGATTGGTATTTCATGGAATAACACCACAACAACAACAAGATTCAACAATAATCGCACCATTGACATCAATTTAATCACAACTTCACATTGATTCACATAGAGATAACATCAATTACATAAAAGAATAGCATAGATCAATTATACACAAGATCCAAAGAGGGAAAGGAACCCTCACCACCCGCTCATGTTATAATCACCCTTTAGAGAACCCATTCTCCTCTTACCTTAGTAATGACTCGAAGCAAAGAGGGAAAGGAACTCTTTCAACTTGATTTTCTCAAGCACCGATATCGAGTAATAACTCGAAGCGTCAATGTTTAAAGAAATGTGAGCTAACATTGTCGAAACGAATGACAAAGTGTGGGGTTTTTTTATGAACCCTTTCTTCCACTTATTTTACTCAATGGACAAGAATAAGCACGATTCGAAGCATCAACATATAACACGAGCTAAGAACGACACAGACTAGAAAGTGTAGGGGCCGATTGCAAGCCCTTTGTTCCACTTATTGACTCGATAGTCAGCATAAAGTAAAATGGAAATGAGAGGGGAGTGGGATTTTCCTTTGTCGAGGTCTTTTGTACACAAACAAACACAAACATGGCCTCTTTTGAGGACTTTTAACAAACCAATCATTTCCTCCTCTAAGGATTTTAAAAAGATTCTCCCACCTAAAGTAGGGACTCTCAGTCATGCATCTCTATTCCTACTTCTCATGACAAGGAAAAGAAAATACAATGCCGAATCAAAATAGCATCAGAAACTATACAAAACGCACAATAATGTCCGTAGCAAAGCATAATCAAAGCAAAGAAACCCTATGACCAACGTATAAGCTAGCATCAACAAACAAAATAATTAGAATCAAATGCTCGGAATAGGCCCCAAAGCATCGACATTGTGAAGATAAATCACATGTGAGGTGTGTATCAGACACATTCTCACGCCATCAATAAACCTGAACGAAAATGAACAACCAAGAAAAAACACAAGCAACATATATATATATCTCATAGAACTGGAATCAAGCGCGTCGGAAGCAAACTCGAATCCACAAAGAAAGTGGAATAAAATGCTTTTCAATCGAATAATTAATAATTAATTAAATGATTGAATGCTCTCTTGAAATGCCTTGCACGAGTCAACAAAAGAGTTAGAAATAACAAGGAGGCATAAATGGAATCAAGTATTCACCTCACCAATTAAATCAAGATCGAATCGTGAAGAAATAAGATGCAAACATGCATTGGAACATTAAAATGAATTTCCGAGAAGCAACACATTAGCACATGAGAGTGCACAAAAAGTTGGAATAAATCAATAAAACTCTATACTGGTAACCACCAAACATGCTAAGAAGCTCAAACATGCATTAAGTTGGAATTAAATCACAAGATACATGCGAAATCAAATTCTGGACAACATTGTTGTAACACATGAAGTGCATAAAAAGTCGGTTTAAAAACCACCAACCTTCACATATATGTCAAATATAAACCAAGGAAAATTCATTCATCTGCCAACCAACAATAAAAACAAGCTTTAAGGCTTACTTACAAATCCGGAAAGCACTACGTATAAGCATGGCATTATTCAGAAAATTGCATCTGAACCAACAAAACTCATCATCAATATCAATTAAATACTCGATTATGGACAAGCATGTGTCAAATTAGAATTAAAGAAAAATGCACATGTGAGAAATAATTCCAGACAACATGCTTTTGGTTCATGATATGCTTCAAAGTTCAGTTTAAAATCGATCGAAACCATAACAAATGTCAAGAAAATACCAAGTGCAAACCAATTGTACGAGATGCAACAATTAAACCAAAGCTTATGGCACATTTGTGAACTCCGGACAACACTATATCAAGTGTTGATGCTTGTTAAAAATTGGTTTGAAATCATCATTTTTTTGCAAAAAGTCCAAACATCGACACATGAAAACTCTACCAAATTTCACAAATAAATCTTGTTCATCCAACAGGTATCAGTATCACAATTTCCAAGCATCGAATCAAACGTTATTTACACATAGAAATCACCTCAAAATTTGATTCTGATACATGAAATTAAACAAATTATGAACGAATATCAAATCGGAATCAAATTGTGACGCATAGAAATCAACAATCATGAGCATATATCAATTTCGATGCGTAACCATAAACAATCACCAACAATTATCAATTTCGACGCATAAACCACAATCAATTAACAATCTCCGCGTCAAAATTCAAGATTCAAATGATTGAACATAAAACTTAACCAAGTCCAAGCTTATTCATAATTCACAAACTCAAGAATCACTTAATTCCTTAATTCACAATTTAACTCATGTTTAATTCAATTAATTAATCTAAAATCAAAATCAATTACATCAAGAATCAATTCTTGACACAAAAAATGAATCAAGTAAGCTTCAAGATATATTACTGAATCGACGATGGAGATACGAAGATGATGATCGGGAGAAGGAGGAGCACGATCGGAAGTGTCCGTTGGAGGGCGGAGTCCGATCGGACTTTGCAAAAATGAAGAGAGTATGCGCGGAAGAACAAGGCGTGATGGAGGGAGGGGGCGACTATCCGAAGTCGTGATGGTGAGGAGGCCAGTCGGTCTTAGTCGCGGTGGAGAGGAGAGAGTTTGCTGGAAATTCATCGGAGAAAGGAGAGAAGAAGATCTTGAGTTTTGCTTCTTGAACCTTAAGAGAAGTTGAGAGATGATAGAGAACTCCTTGTGTAATTTTTCAAGAATGAGGAAAATGTTATGTTCAATTTAAATTCCAAAAATATATAGAAAAGGCTCCAAGGCACAATTTTTTGACTTATTCCAGTGCATGGCTCGAGAACAAACCAAAACTCATGACATTCAATGCATAACCCTGATGGGTAACCTAGAGCAAAATCGTCGATGATGAAATTTTTGACGCAGTGCCGAAAGAATCGCTCGGATATGATAAAAATTGAGTGAGTTATGATTCTTCGAATGGCGAGAAATGATTGATAGAAAACTCTCTGAATATTTTTCAGCTTATTTTGGTGTGCAGTCTGAGAAAACCCACAAGGTCATCACTTTCGATGCATAATTGCGACATGCAACCTGAAACAAAATCGTAGATGACAAAATTTATGATGTCGTGCCAAAAAATCACCCCGATACAATAACAATCGAGAGAGTTATGAATTTCTCAATAATGAGAAACTTGAGACAGAAAACCCTATGTGCAAATTTTTCAGCTTATTTCCGTGTACGGCTTAGGAAACAAGCCATAAATCGAAGTCTTTTGAGCTTAATCCTAACTAGGGCCCTGAAGAAAAACTTGTAGCTAACACAATAGGTGACACTGCCCTGAAAGAATCATCTCGATATGTTGAAAATTGAGAAAGTTACTATTATTGCAATATCATGCGATAATTGACCAGATATTTGCTTCGGCATGCAATTGACACTCTCAACCTCGACAGGGAGCAATGCTTCCATACCATACACAAGGGAAAATGAAGTTTCCCCTATTGAAGTATGAACGGATGTACGATACCCATGCAAAGTAAAATGGAGCATCTCATGCCAATCCTTATAAGTAACAACCATCTTCTGGGTAATATTCTTAATATTTTTGTTAACAGCTTCAACATCCCCATTCATCTTAGGCCTGTAAGGAGGCGATTTGTGATGGACGATCTTGAATTCTTCACAAAGTTCTGTCATTATTTTGTTATTCAGATTCGAACCATTGTCAGTGATAATCCTGCTTGGTACACCATACCGACTGTTGTACCCCAAAATTTGCCCTCCCATATTCTTCAAGATTTGTAAAGAGCCTGCTTCAAAATCTCCCCAAAGGTTGCACAGTCCAAGGGCCTCCTAACAGTCAAAAATTAGGGTTTTGGTTCTGGCAAAGAAATTGAAGTTTCCAAGGGTCCAAACAAGTCCCACATGCCCATAAACATTTCCAAGCATCCTTATGCCAAGTTTCAAGACTCACAGCACAAAATTGCACAATCAAAAACCCTAATTGCTCAACAGTCAACTGCAGGGGCAAAATGGTCATTTGACAGTCAAAAGTCAAACATTTTGGTCAACATCTTATTTTGAAGCCACAAACATCATTTGATCAATTCTTGATCATGATTCTCAAAGCATGGCTCAAAAGGTCTCAAGATGCAAAAGTTTCCATATTTGGACAGCTGAAAAAGTCAACTGCAAATTGACCAGGGCATAACTTCCCCATGGTTTATCAGAAATATCCCATCCAAAGCTCATTTTGAATAGAATGACATTTCCTACAACTCCTCTTCACACTTCAAGTCCAAGAAATGCTTTCACAAAAAGTTATCAATCTCAACATTATAGGTCATTTTCAAAAGTCAACAAAAAGGCACTTTAAGTCAAAGACCATAACTTGAGATTGGTAAATCAAAATGACATGGGACCAAAGGAATTGGTTAGAGGACTTCAAGACCTTTCCAAAATGTCCAAGAACATGATCAAAGCTTAAAAATTGAGCAAGATATGCCTTGTGGAAGTTGGGAAATGTTTGGGAATTTTGAAAAGTCAACTTTGCTTCAAATGCCTCAAAATTGCTAATGGGCCACAATTTCTTCCAAGAATCATCACCCAAAGGCTATGCACGACCCATTGACTTTAAAGGGAGTTATTTTATCATTTTTTATTAATTATTTGAATTATTATTATTATTAGTTCATTTAATTAAAATAAAATATGACAAAAATAGAAAATCGTGTGTTTTAAATCTTTTGTGCAGCTAATTCACTCTTTATGGATCAAATATTTCGTGCATCACTAAAAAGGCAAGAATCTTCATTGATTGGCATGAGAAAGGTATGAAAAAGATTGAAAAAATCATGGAAGATCACAAAATTCAAAGGCATTAAAACTTGGATGTTGGGCTTGTTTTGTTGACCTAAAACATTCACATACATATACACAATGCAACCCTAATCACAACAACAAGAAAGCTGCGCCCAAGAACACCAAACAACTTTGCATTATTTTCATAAAAAACTCAAAACTGTTTTCACAGTTCCAGCGCAATTCAAAGCAAAAGAACCATCCCACAAGCTTGCCAAGGTTACCAGGAATCTATCCCAATCAAAATCACGCTTCCATACTCAAAGAATTGGTAGATAGAAGCTGGACTTTCTTCTAAAATTTGCATATTCGTATTTTGATTTACACGCAGTATCCATGCATTTTTCTTGTTGATTTGTACTAACATGACTGCTCTGAAGCTAATGGTACCGCCCAATTGAAGAATGGCCGCCTGTACCATAATCCACCATGAACGCACGTTAGGGTTCCAGAAACCTTGATTTAGGGTTTTTCACGTAAAGGAAAATTGGACCATCAAATTAATACAGGCAAATTCGTCAGAACAAGACGAAATGATTGATGTCATCGCGCCTTTTTTATATTGATTACACAGCTATTCGCTATTTTCACGTTTTCAGTTTGTGGGGGTTTAAAACCCCCGCTATTTAATTGCTTTTTGTTTCAGAACAATGGAAGAAGATGATGCATGGAGGGACATGAATGGTGCGTTCAAATAATTGGCGCGAGTTTTCTTTTGTTCCAGAATATTGGCACTTTTTGTATATAATAATTATGTTCCACTATGCTTATGAATGAATGCGCTGGCTCAGTTGGTGGAAAGGAGTGTTTACAAGCATTGGGACCTGGGTTCGATTCCCAGGTCCCCTATACTCTTAATATTTTTTCTTGCAATATGTTCAGGTACACTGGCCGTCCTACAGTTCACCATACGCCCCAACGCATATGCTTGCCATGTGTCCCTGAGACCAATCCAAGAGCCAGGATGTGAGTTCCATCATGCACTTTAGTCAAGGGGTCTACACGTGACCATCAAAAGTCAAACAAGGCCTGGGATTGAGTGGGCCTGATTGCTTGCATACACCTCCTACTGGGCCAGAAACCCCCCCCCCCCTGTTTGTATATTTATCTTCTTTCTAATTTTCCTCTTTAATTTTAATTCTTTTCAATTTGTTTTAAATTCATAAAAATAATTCCTTATAACATAAAAATCATAAAATCATAAAACAATAAAAAATATGTTTTGTTAATATTAATTTCTATTAATTTTGTAAATAAGTTTTAATAACCAAATTAGTTTAATTTTAGGCTTAATTTTAATATTTTTCTTAATAACCAATAGAAACATAAAAATTAGGGTTTCTAGCTTTTTTACTCTTTTTTTCAATAATTAAAATTTCTTCTTATTATTATTAATAATTAATTATTTTGTAAATAAATATGCCATTTAAATAATTAGGTTAAATTAGGTCAAACTTAAACATTTTTCTTTAATAAATTAAAAACAAATTAGAACTAGGTTTTTATATTTAACTTTTAATTCCAATTAATTCTCTTTAATTTCATAAATCCAAAAACATAAAAAATAAGTTCTTTTTCTCATTTAAATAATTAAATCAATTTTCAATTTCATATTTAATTCCTTTAAAAGGGTCCAACGCCCTCGCACCTTCGAATATAATTTTCTCTTCGCGCGTTTATTTTATTTTTCTTTGTGAAATTTATGTACTTGCCCCAAAGCCTTGTAATAGATTAATTAGGATATTTACTTTCCGCATTTTATTTATTCAAATCGGGTCTTGGTTTAATTTAGCGATGTAGACCCGCGCCTTTGTAATAGCGTAGGACTTTTATCTTCCCGCACCTTTAACTGCTAATAATTTGCATGAAAGAATGAATGGCCAAACAATAAAATCAAAGCGTACAACACCCGATGCATGACAAGACAAATAATAAACTGAAAATGACACACAAATCACACACCACTCCTAGAGTACGCCTCACTGTTGCCTTGCCCCTCGAAACGTGGTCGTCGAGTAGAGGATGTTTTAGTAAGTCCTCATGTCCATGAACATGGCATGGGGGTAGCTTCTAAGGTGTCTTCCTATTGCTCTGGTGACCACACTGTCCCTAAACACGAATTGACCCGAACACCTCCAACGGTGGTGCTACCTACCTCTCAATGGTGGGATGGCACTACCTCAAGGACATTTACACAGACTAATTCCTTAGGGTAGGTAGACGACTCGTAGATACTTGCTCTAATTCAAAACAAAAATCAAAAACTTCTTTTCACACCGACACTTTGCAAAAAGCTTTCAAAAACAATTTTTCAAACACTCTTGAGGACTGATACAAGAGTCGATCTGAAACTTTCAAAGAAACTATTTCAAACCCACACACTTTTGAAAAGCAAACAAACACTTTTGAAAACACAAATGAGCAAGTATCTAAGAGCCCATGGATAACCATGGATAGAAAGTGTGCTAACACCTTCCCTTTCTATAAATCTACCTCCCGAACCGAGAACTAATCTCAATAAGGTATTTTTCTGTGCTTTTGTCCTTTCCATTTGGAGAAAATAAAAGACGGTGGCGACTTTTGCTTACCGCGACATTTCGCGAAACCAGCGTTAAACAGTCAGTTCCAGATCCACCGATCACAGAACTGGCGACTCTGCTGGGAATTCTTATAAAGTGAGGTGTACCTTAGGACTAAGATCACTGTGTTTTCAATTGCTTTGACTTGTTTGCTTTATCATTGTGGGATTGTCTTGGGAGTTACATAGATCCTAACCCGGATCTGGGGATACCCTGTTTAGGTAGCATAAGCTGTGAGGGACCTGTCTGGCGTAGACCGACATGGGTGAAGTAGTGGCTACGTTGGTGTGGCACCTTGGTCTGTACCGATATCCCTTGTGTTGCAACGAGGAGAATATGGGTCTTCTGAGGAGTCATTAAGCACCAACAGACCTTAGAACCTTAAATGACACAACTTGGCCAATAGAACAGTAGCAGTATGCTACGCCCATTGAGGCTAAACTCTCGTGATGGTTCTGGCCGCAAGAAAAGATTGCGATGCTGGAGTTATGACCGATTGAGGGTAGTCAATGATATTGGGATCCTCTAAGAACCTGGTTACTTTTGATAGGACAGGTATGAACCAACAAACTGAAAGAGGGTAATACCTAGACCCCATGCTGGCCTAAACTCTAAGGGCTTCTCTTGTGTGACTTGTGTGCCTTCGTACTTGACTACTTGCATGCTTGTTATCTGACACATGAACTACTTGCAGGTGTTGTTTATAGTCCTTAATTGGGACTCATAACAGGGTTTACTAAGTTTCTTGCAGGTTTTGTTTATAGTCCTTAATTGGGACTCATAACAGAGTGTACTGAGTTTCTTGCAGGTTTTGTTTACAATCCTTAATTGGGACTCATAACAGGGTTTACCTACGTTACCCCATGCATAGCATAACATCATACCATTGCATACATCCCGTATAAGGACTAATCCATTTCAAGGATCTCAAGGGTCTGTGGTGCAGGTCACGATGAACCAAACTGTCTAGCAAGGGGCAAAGGGGATTTATTTTCCTCTAAGCCAAGGTTGTCAGGGGCTATGACCCACTGGATATGGTGAGCCTTTGACCCTTGAAGAAGGACTCTCAACAACATGAAGCTCCTTCAATCAAGCTACCGGATTCAAATTCTGACAATTTTTTCTTGTTTACCCCGCGAGATCTTTGAAAACATTGCATATATATACATACATATCATTGCATAACAGGTACCCTTTTGACAAGTCACTTACCATCTCCGCTGTTTATTTCAGCAATGGCTTGCCAACAAGACAACCAGGACCTTCATGCTCAAGAGACTCGGTTCGAGGAAATCCTCCTGAATCTATCCAAGGGGCAGGAAGAGCTGAGAACCCTTCTCATGGGGACCTTGGTCAGGAACAGTGTTGAGGATGATAAGGACGAACGGCTGAAACATCTGCAAGCCGAGGTGGATGCAATGAAATCCCAGATGCTGGGGCAGGTGACTATCATTCAAGACTTAGCTCAAAGACAAGATGAGCTCAGGGTTCTCGTCAACCAACTGCTTCGGGGTAACCAACTGGGGCAAACATCTAAGGTTGAAGGGCCAGTCATCATTCAACCACCTTTGAGGCAAGAGGATAAGAGAGCTCCTCAAATGGCTTCAGTGTCACAAATTCAGCATCAACCTCACCAGCTTCAGCCAGACAAGCCCAGGAGGCAATTCACCCAGCTCAATATGTCGCTGTTTCAAGCTTTACAATGCCTGTTGAGATTGAATCTGATCACATTAAGGGCTCATCCCCGGAACCCCAACACATCAACTCCTACCTATCATCCCAATAAAAGGTGTGCCTACCACTATGCCAGTCCAGGACATGATACAAATGAGTGTTGGGCTCTGAAGAACAAGATCCAGGACCTGATTGATGAAGGAGCATTGGAGTTCACACAAGATGGTCAGGCTGAGTTTTTCTACCATCCCTCCAAGGCTCACCATTTGAAGTAACAAGCCCTGAAGATGAAAAGACTTTTGTTCATTAGGATTTTCAAGTTGTTAATTTTCTTTTGTTCAAACATTTACTCATGATAAACGTTGTTATTCCATTAATGCATCGCATACGTCTGTTTTGAAGCAATATATTCGTATTCACTATATGCAAATTATTTTCATATTTTTTTCTTATGATCAACGCTCGATTAATAATTCTAAGCCTCTTGAGGGAGGATGACGAAAACGATACCACAATCTACAGTATGCTTTTGAACAGACCCCGCTGATGAGGTACAGGCATTGTTTCAATTCCTAAACACTGGAGTTATAAGGAAGATAATCCCTCGTCAACCCCTCTGAGCCAAAGAAGTAGGAGTTTTTCTTTTCGAAAATTAAAACCCTTTATCATAACCTGGGGCAGGGTAGTTCTCTCAGTTGATCCAAGTGCATAACAAATGGCACCAAAGAGGTCCTTACAAAAAAAAAAAAGACGGTGATGATTCCGAATAATCATAAGGATAGGCAGTCATTATATCTCAAAAAACTAAAGCCCAATAAGTCAAAACCTATGAAAGAGACTTACAAAACTGGGGCATCCCGCTGACTGTAATCACAAAAGAGACAGTTCAGGCAAAAAACAGGGATAACAAAAAAAAAAAAAAAGAGGTACTACAAACCCTCAACAACAAAGAAAAATGACTGCCTATTCAGAATAAATCATCAATATCTGAACCATCATTGGAACATCAAAGCAAAGACTCAAACAAGGTCTAACGCACGATCAACTGGGCTTAGGTTTGAAGAACATCACGAAGAGTGGATGGGTACAAATAATTTGAGCCTTTATCCTTTGTTTCTTAAACCATGAACCAGGCCACGTTATAACCCTTAAAAGTCCTAGCTGAAGCATGGGTTAGTTCGAAAGCATACTGTTACGAAAGGTATCCTGACTCCTTAAGGCTTGCGTTAAAATAACGAGTTGACATCACTGTTTACAAAAAAATTCACTTGTTTTTATGAAAAAGAATGCATTTTCAAAATCTTCAAGACAAACATAAGCTTTGCATTTTGATATAACAGTGTTGCATATGACTTCTTGTTTGAACAGCAGAGAAATTCGCACAACGAATATCCAGTGAACAAAATCTTATCAACAAAAACTCAAATGGAAGAAGCACTCCCAATCAAGGGGTAGACATGATCATTGTCCATCATCTGGGGCAGTCCAATCAAGATTCGAGGAATCTCTCAAGGTCAAATAGCCTGGGGCAAATCTCCGCCTGAGTCACTTGGGGCATTTCAACAATGAATCCTGCCTGATCAAAAATCTTCTGGTGGCATGACAAAACACTTCTAACAGGGGCAACTCCTTACATTCTGAGAGCATGGACATAGCCGAAAAAATACTACACAAAATCAAAGACCCGCTAGGTTGACATACCTAGGCAAAAATTAGGGCTTCCCGGCGAACCAAAAGGGTTCGGGAAAAAATGAGGGATGAAATGAAAAAAACTGTATACCCGGCAAGTCGAAAACCTGAAAAGGCGGCTTGGGCAAAAATGGGTATCCCGGTGGACTGAAAACCCGAAAGGGCGGTCCAGGCAAAAATTAGGGATTGAAAGTGTACGACTATGTCCCGGCGTTTTGTCACTTGCCTACCAGAAGAAGGTTTGTCCATCAACAACTATCAGCACCTCACAGGTCTTCCTCTCCCACCTCAGAGACAGGGGCAATAATGAGTGTTCTAAGCGATCTAATTGTTTTATCCACCAAGGTACCAAGGTAAGTTCAGCCGAAGAACATAACCAACATACCTTAATTCCCCAGAGAGTGAGTCAGCAAGTCAATGCACTCTCCCCAAGCAAAAGCAAAGCTATATTATCAGCCTTAAGGAAGTTGGGTATCCTCCAGCAGATCTCAACATTCCCCGGGAGTATACAGACATTATTAACAAGCATCCCCGACAGTCTTCTAAGATTGTTCCTCGGCGGTATACCAGACTTTCAGCGGAGCCACTTCCCCAGTATATCTCAAAAATTTCCCCAGGAGAGTCCAATCGAGATTTCTCCAGGAAAGTGGGATCCAACTCCCCAGCAGGAAGCTTATCCCCAGTAGATTCTGGAAGCTTCCCCCCCGCAGAGCACGAACGCGTCCCCCGGCTTTATTCAAAGGTTATTTCCCTACCAGGATATAACTGGGTTATCCTCAGCCAAAAGCCACGGAAAGATCGTCCTCGACGAAGTATTCTTATCCCCAGCAAAGTCTATTAATACTTCCAACATAACAACAGTATCCCCAGCGAAGTTACCATCAACATCCCAACAAAGTACCTCTCTCCCCATAGAGTATTGTTCCCTAGCAAGATCGCTAGAATAAATTTTATCCCCGCAGAGTAATCCATTCGCCAAGTTTATTCCCCAACAGAGTTATCTTCTCCTATCGGTTCATTCTTGCAATCTTCATCCCCAGCGGAAACGAAGAGCTCTCTTCAACCATCAGCCCAGGATTTAACTTCCCGGCACCCATCAAGGATTTACTTTCCTAGACAAAAACATACATTCATAAACATCGCATTTCCATACATTATCGCATGCATATACGCATCATATCTTACAATCTCACTTATGTTGAGAACATCATTTCTTGATCCACATCATGCATTGCATATGACTGACCTTTACCTTTCAGGAAAGATCCAGTTAAGTTCTCAGCTATTCCAAGACTTTCGTCTGGTTCAGTTAAATCGATTCTAAGATTTTTCTGATTCTTATCCAGTCAAAGTTAATCCAAGACCTTCTCTGGTTCAGTCAGATCGACCCTAAGATCTCCCTGATTCTTATCCAGTTGAAGTTATTTCAAGACCTTGCCTGGTTTAGTTAAATCGACTCCTAAAGATTTTTCTGATTCTTATCCAGTCAAAGGCCTTCTCTGGTTCAGTCAGATCGACCCTAAGATCTCCCTGATTCTTATCCAGTTGAAGATTCCAAGACCTTGTCCGGTTCAGTTAAATCGACTCCTAAAGATTTTTCTGATTCTTATCCAGTCAAAGGCCTTCTCTGGTTCAGTCGGATCGACCCTAAGATCTCCCTGATTCTTATCCAGTTGAAGATTTCAAGACCTTGTCCGGTTCAGTTAAATCGACTCCTAAAGATTTTTCTGATTCTTATCCAGTCAAAGGCCTTCTCTGGTTCAGTCAGATCGACCCTAAGATCTCCCTGATTCTTATTCCAGTTGAAGATTCCAAGACCTTGCCCGGTTCAGTTAAATCGACTCCTAAAGATTTTTATGATTCTTATCCAGTCAAAGGCCTTCTCTAGCCCAATTAAATCGATTCTTAAAGATTTTCCTAATAAAGGCTCAGTAGAAGACACCCAAGATTCTCTCATCGTTACTGTTGAGGTAGTAATCGCCCCAGATTCTCTCATCGTTACTGTTGAGGTAGTAATCACCCCAAGATTCTCTCACCGTTACTGTTGAGGTAGTAATCACCCCAGATTCTCTCATCGTTACTGTTGAGGTAGTAATCGCCCCAGGTTCTCTCATCGTTACTGTTGAGGTAGTAATCGCCCAAGGTTCTCTCACCGTCCCGTTGAGGTAGTAACCATCCCTAATTTATTCATAACCTTTTGAAACTCCAGACTCGATTCCTGTATCTCGCCAGGGCACGTCTGACGAGGTTTAAAAGATTCAATTCCTGTAACCAGTCAGGACACATCTACACAAAGGGTCTGAAGACCAGCTCCTGTAACAGGTCAGGTAATCATCTTTCTTCTTTCAGGTACGCAAGTTCTCGCTAAGGAATCTCTTACGCAATCGACACCCAGATGGCATCTATAAGCCCATCCACCTATTCATCAGCTCTCAACATGGCATCTGTAAGCCCGTCTTCCTATCCATCAATCTCCAAATGGCATCTATAAGCCCATTCCCATCATCACACTGCTACTATGTGAGCGCAAATTTCTGGGCACTCTAGTGTTCAATCATCTTCCACCTTCGGATCACGAAAGGCACGTCAGCCAATCTACATCCGCGGGTCTAAGAAGATTGAACAGGGGCAACTGTTGTACCCCAAAATTTTCCCTCCCATATTCTTCAAGATTTGTAAAGAGCCTGCTTCAAAATCTCCCCAAAGGTTGCACAGTCCAAGGGCCTCCTAACAGTCAAAAATTAGGGTTTTGGTTCTGGCAAAGAAATTGAAGTTTCCAAGGGTCCAAACAAGTCCCACATGCCCATAAACATTGCCAAGCATCCTTATGCCAAGTTTCAAGACTCACAGCACAAAATTGCACAGTCAAAAACCCTAATTGCTCAACAGTCAACTACAGGGGCAAAATGGTCATTTGACAGTCAAAAGTCAAATTTTTTGGTCAACATCTTATTTTGAAGCCACAAACATCATTTTATCAATTCTTGATCATGATTCTCAAAGCATGGCTCAAAAGGTCTCAAGATGCAAAAGTTTCCATATTTGGACAGTTGAAAAAGTCAACTGCAAATTGACCAGGGCATAACTTCCCCATGGTTTATCAGAAAAATTCCATCCAAATCTCATTTTGAATAGAATGACATTTCCTACAACTCCTCTTCACACTTCAAGTCCAAGAAATGCTTTCACAAAAAGTTATCAATCTCAACATTATAGGTCATTTTCAAAAGTCAACAAAAAGGCACTTTAAGTCAAAGACCATAACTTGAGATTGGTAAATCAAAATGACATGGGACCAAAGGCATTGGTTAGAGGACTTCAAGAAATTTCCAAAATGTCCAATAACATGATCAAAGCTTAAAAATTGAGCAAGATATGCCTTGTGGAAGTTGGGAAATTTTTGGGAATTTTGAAAAGTCAACTTTGCTTCAAATGCCTCAAAATTGCTAATGGGCCACAATTTCTTCCAAGAATCATCACCCAAATGCTATGCACGACCCATTGACTTTAAAGGGAGTTATTTTATCATTTTTTATTAATTATTTGAATTATTATTATTATTAGTTCATTTAATTAAAATAAAATATGACAAAAATAGAAAATCATGTGTTTTAAATCTTTTGTGCAGCTAATTCACTCTTTATGGATCAAATATTTCGTGCATCACTAAAAAGGCAAGAATCTTCATTGATTGGCATGAGAAAGGTATGAAAAAGATTGAAAAAATCATGGAAGATCACAAAATTCAAAGGCATTAAAACTTGGATGTTGGGCTTGTTTTGTTGACCTAAAACATTCACATACATATACACAATGCAACCCTAATCACAACAACAAGAAAGCTGCGCCCAAGAACACCAAACAACTTTGCATTATTTTCATAAAAAACTCAAAACTGTTTTCACAGTTCCAGCGCAATTCAAAGCAAAAGAACCATCCCACAAGCTTGCCAAGGTTACCAGGAATCTATCCCAATCAAAATCACGCTTCCATACTCAAAGAATTGGTAGATAGAAGCTGGACTTTCTTCTAAAATTTGCATATTCATATTTTGATTTACACGCATTATCCATGCATTTTTCTTGTTGATTTGTACTAACATGACTGCTCTGAAGCTAATGGTACCGCCCAATTGAAGAATGGCCGCCTGTACCATAATCCACCATGAACGCACGTTATGGTTCCAGAAACCTTGATTTAGGGTTTTTCACGTAAAGGAAAATTGGACCATCAAATTAATACAGGCAAATTCGTCAGAACAAGACGAAACGATTGATGTCATCGCGCCTTTTTTATATTGATTACACAGCTATTCCCTATTTTCACGTTTTCAGTTTGTGGGGGTTTAAAACCCCCGCTATTTAATTGCTTTTTGTTTCAGAACAATGGAAGAAGATGATGCGTGGAGGGACATGAATGGTGCGTTCAAATAATTGGCGCGAGTTTTCTTTTGTTCCAGAATATTGGCACTTTTTGTATATAATAATTATGTTCCACTATGCTTATGAATGAATGCGCTGGCTCAGTTGGTGGAAAGGAGTGTTTACAAGCATTGGGACCTGGGTTCGATTCCCAGGTCCCCTATACTCTTAATATTTTTTCTTGCAATATGTTCAGGTACACTGGCCGTCCTACAGTTCACCATACGCCCCAACGCATATGCTTGCCATGTGTCCCTGAGACCAATCCAAGAGCCAGGATGTGAGTTCCATCATGCACTTTAGTCAATGGGTCTACACGTGACCATCAAAAGTCAAACAAGGCCTGGGATTGAGTGGGCCTGATTGCTTGCATACACCTCCTACTGGGCCAGAAACCCCCCCCCCCCCCTTGTTTGTATATTTATCTTCTTTCTAATTTTCCTCTTTAATTTTAATTCTTTTCAATTTGTTTTAAATTCATAAAAATAATTCCTTATAACATAAAAATCATAAAATCATAAAACAATAAAAAATATGTTTTGTTAATATTAATTTCTATTAATTTTGTAAATAAGTTTTAATAACCAAATTAGTTTAATTTTAGGCTTAATTTTAATATTTTTCTTAATAACCAATAGAAACATAAAAATTAGGGTTTCTAGCTTTTTTACTCTTTTTTTCAATAATTAAAATTTCTTCTTATTATTATTAATAATTAATTATTTTGTAAATAAATATGCCATTTAAATAATTAGGTTAAATTAGGTCAAACTTAAACATTTTTCTTTAATAAATTAAAAACAAATTAGAACTAGGTTTTTATATTTAACTTTTAATTCCAATTAATTCTCTTTAATTTCATAAATCCAAAAACATAAAAAATAAGTTCTTTTTTTCATTTAAATAATTAAATCAATTTTCAATTTCATATTTAATTCCTTTAAAAGGGTCCAACGCCCTCGCACCTTCGAATATAATTTTCTCTTCGCGCGTTTATTTTATTTTTCTTTGTGAAATTTATGTACTTGCCCCAAAGCCTTGTAATAGATTAATTAGGATATTTACTTTCCGCATTTTATTTATTCAAATCGGGTCTTGGTTTAATTTAGCGATGTAGACCCGCGCCTTTGTAATAGCGTAGGACTTTTATCTTCCCGCACCTTTTAACTGCTAATAATTTGCATGAAAGAATGAATGGCCAAACAATAAAATCAAAGCGTACAACACCCGATGCATGACAAGACAAATAATAAACTGAAAATGACACACAAATCACACACCACTCCTAGAGTACGCCTCACTGTTGCCTTGCCCCTCGAAACGTGGTCGTCGAGTAGAGGATGTTTTAGTAAGTCCTCATGTCCATGAACATGGCATGGGGGTAGCTTCTAAGGTGTCTTCCTATTGCTCTGGTGACCACACTGTCCCTAAACACGAATTGACCCGAACACCTCCAACGGTGGTGCTACCTACCTCTCAATGGTGGGATGGCACTACCTCAAGGACATTTACACAGACTAATTCCTTAGGGTAGGTAGACGACTCGTAGATACTTGCTCTAATTCAAAACAAAAATCAAAAACTTCTTTTCACACCGACACTTTGCAAAAAGCTTTCAAAAACAATTTTTCAAACACTCTTGAGGACTGATACAAGAGTCGATCTGAAACTTTCAAAGAAACTTTTTCAAACCCACACACTTTTGAAAAGCAAACAAACACTTTTGAAAACACAAATGAGCAAGTATCTAAGAGCCCATGGATAACCATGGATAGAAAGGGTGCTAACACCTTCCCTTTCTATAAATCTACCTCCCGAACCGAGAAGTAATCTCAATAAGGAATTTTTCTGTGCTTTTGTCCTTTCCATTTGGAGAAAATAAAAGACGGTGGCGACTTTTGCTTACCGCGACATTTCGCGAAACCAGCGTTAAACAGTCAGTTCCAGATCCACCGATCACAGAACTGGCGACTCTGCTGGGGATTCTTATAAAGTGAGGTGTACCTTAGGACTAAGATCACTGTGTTTTCAATTGCTTTGACTTGTTTGATTTATCATTGTGGGATTGTCTTGGGAGTTACATAGATCCTAACCCGGATCTGGGGATACCCTATTTAGGTAGCATAAGCTGTGAGGGACCTGTCCGGCGTAGACCGACATGGGTGAAGCAGTGGCTACGTTGGTGTGGCACCTTGGTCTGTACCGATATCCCTTGTGTTGCAACGAGGAGAATATGGGTCTTCTGAGGAGTCATTAAGCACCAACAGACCTTAGAACCTTAAATGACACAACTTGGCCAATAGAACAGTAGCAGTATGCTACGCCCATTGAGGCTAAACTCTCGTGATGGTTCTGGCCGCAAGAAAAGATTGCGATGCTGGAGTTATGACCGATTGAGGGTAGTCAATGATATTGGGATCCTCTAAGAACCCGGTTACTTTTTATAGGACAGGTATGAACCAACAAACTGAAAGAGGGTAATACCTAGACCCCATGTTGGCCTAAACTCTAAGGGCTTCTCTTGTGTGACTTGTGTGCCTTCGTACTTGACTACTTGCATGCTTGTTATCTGACACATGAACTACTTGCAGGTGTTGTTTATAGTCCTTAATTGGGACTCATAACAGGGTTTACTAAGTTTCTTGCAGGTTTTGTTTATAGTCCTTAATTGGGACTCATAACAGAGTGTACTGAGTTTCTTGCAGGTTTTGTTTACAGTCCTTAATTGGGACTCATAACAGGGTTTACCTACGTTACCCCATGCATAGCATAACATCATACCATTGCATACATCCCGTATAAGGACTAATCCATTTCAAGGATCTCAAGGGTCTGTGGTGCAGGTCACGATGAACCAAACTGTCTAGCAAGGGGCAAAGGGGATTTATTTTCCTCTAAGCCAAGGTTGTCAGGGGCTATGACCCACTGGATATGGTGAGCCTTTGACCCTTGAAGAAGGACTCTCAACAACATGAAGCTCCTTCAATCAAGCTACCGGATTCAAATTCTGACAATTTTTTCTTGTTTACCCCGCGAGATCTTTGAAAACATTGCATATATATACATACATATCATTGCATAACAGGTACCCTTTTGACAAGTCACTTACCATCTCCGCTGTTTATTTCAGCAATGGCTTGCCAACAAGACAACCAGGACCTTCATGCTCAAGAGACTCGGTTCGAGGAAATCCTCCTGAATCTATCCAAGGGGCAGGAAGAGCTGAGAACCCTTCTCATGGGGACCTTGGTCAGGAACAGTGTTGAGGATGATAAGGACGAACGGATGAAACATCTGCAAGTCGAGGTGGATGCAATGAAATCCCAGATGCTGGGGCAGGTGACTATCATTCAAGACTTAGCTCAAAGACAAGATGAGCTCGGGGTTCTCGTCAACCAACTGCTTCGGGGTAACCAACTGGGGCAAACATCTAAGGTTGAAGGGCCAGTCATCATTCAACCACCTTTGAGGCAAGAGGATAAGAGAGCTCCTCAAATGGCTTCAGTGTCACAAATTCAGCATCAACCTCACCAGCTTCAGCCAGACAAGCCCAGGAGGCAATTCACCCAGCTCAATATGTCGTTGTTTCAAGCTTTACAACGCCTGTTGAGATTGAATCTGATCACATTAAGGGCTCATCCCCGGAACCCCAACACATCAACTCCTACCTATCATCCCAATAAAAGGTGTGCCTACCACTATGCCAGTCCAGGACATGATACAAATGAGTGTTGGGCTCTGAAGAACAAGATCCAGGACCTGATTGATGAAGGAGCATTGGAGTTCACATAAGATGGTCAGGCTGAGTTTTTCTACCATCCCTCCAAGGCTCACCATTTGATGTAACAAGCCCTGGAGATGAAAAGACTTTTGTTCATTAGGATTTTCAAGTTGTTAATTTTCTTTTGTTCAAACATTTACTCATGATAAACGTTGTTATTCCATTAATGCATCGCATACGTCTGTTTTGAAGCAATATATTCGTATTCACTATATGCAAATTATTTTCATATTTTTTTCTTATGATCAACGCTCGATTAATAATTCTAAGCCTCTTGAGGGAGGATGACGAAAACGATACCACAATCTACAGTATGCTTTTGAACAGACCCCGCTGATGAGGTACAGGCATTGTTTCAATTCCTAAACACTGGAGTTATAAGGAAGATAATCCCTCGTCAACCCCTCTGAGCCAAAGAAGTAGGAGTTTTTCTTTTCGAAAATTAAAACCCTTTATCATAACCTGGGGCAGGGTAGTTCTCTCAGTTGATCCAAGTGCATAACAAATGGCACCAAAGAGGTCCTTACAAAAAAAAAAGACAGTGATGATTCCGAATAATCATAAGGATAGGCAGTCATTATATCTCAAAAAACTAAAGCCCAATAAGTCAAAACCTATGAAAGAGACTTACAAAACTGGGGCATCCCGCTGACTGTAATCACAAAAGAGACAGTTCAGGCAAAAAACAGGGATAACAAAAAAAAAAGAAAAGAGGTACTACAAACCCTCAACAACAAAGAAAAATGACTGTCATCACGCCTTTTTTATATTGATTACACAGCTATTCGCTATTTTCACGTTTTCAGTTTGTGGGGGTTTAAAACCGCCTCTATTTAATTGCTTTTTGTTTCAGAACAATGGAAGAAGATGATGCGTGGAGGGACATGAATGGTGCGTTCAAATAATTGGCGCGAGTTTTCTTTTGTTCCAGAATATTGGCACTTTTTGTATATAATAATTATGTTCCACTATGCTTATGAATGAATGCGTTGGCTCAGTTGGTGGAAAGGAGTGTTTACAAGCATTGGGACCTGGGTTCGACTCCCAGGTCCCCTATACTCTTAATATTTTTTCTTGCAATATGTTCAGGTACACTGGCCGTCCTACAGTTCACCATACGCCCCAACGCATATGCTTGCCATGTGTCCCTGAGACCAATCCAAGAGCCAGGATGTGAGTTCCATCATGCACTTTAGTCAAGGGGTCTACACGTGACCATCAAAAGTCAAACAAGGCCTGGGATTGAGTGGGCCTGATTGCTTGCATACACCTCCTACTGGGCCAGAACCCCCCCCCCCTGTTTGTATATTTATCTTCTTTCTAATTTTCCTCTTTAATTTTAATTCTTTTCAATTTGTTTTAAATTCATAAAAATAATTCCTTATAACATAAAAATCAGAAAATCATAAAACAATAAAAAATATGTTTTGTTAATATTAATTTCTATTAATTTTGTAAATAAGTTTTAATAACCAAATTAGTTTAATTTTAGGCTTAATTTTAATATTTTTCTTAATAACCAATAGAAACATAAAAATTAGGGTTTCTAGCTTTTTTACTCTTTTTTTCAATAATTAAAATTTCTTCTTATTATTATTAATAATTAATTATTTTGTAAATAAATATGCCATTTAAATAATTAGGTTAAATTAGGTCAAACTTAAACATTTTTCTTTAATAAATTAAAAACAAATTAGAACTAGGTTTTTATATTTAACTTTTAATTCCAATTAATTCTCTTTAATTTCATAAATCCAAAAACATAAAAAATAAGTTCTTTTTCTCATTTAAATAATTAAATCAATTTTCAATTTCATATTTAATTCCTTTAAAAGGGTCCAACGCCCTCGCACCTTCGAATATAATTTTCTCTTCGCGCGTTTATTTTATTTTTCTTTGTGAAATTTATGTACTTGCCCCAAAGCCTTGTAATAGATTAATTAGGATATTTACTTTCCGCATTTTATTTATTCAAATCGGGTCTTGGTTTAATTTAGCGATGTAGACCCGCGCCTTTGTAATAGCGTAGGACTTTTATCTTCCCGCACCTTTTAACTGCTAATAATTTGCATGAAAGAATGAATGGCCAAACAATAAAATCAAAGCGTACAACACCCGATGCATGACAAGACAAATAATAAACTGAAAATGACACACAAATCACACACCACTCCTAGAGTACGCCTCACTGTTGCCTTGCCCCTCGAAACGTGGTCGTCAAGTAGAGGATGTTTTAGTAAGTCCTCATGTCCATGAACATGGCATGGGGGTAGCTTCTAAGGTGTCTTCCTATTGCTCTGGTGACCACACTGTCCCTAAACACGAATTGACCCGAACACCTCCAACGGTGGTGCTACCTACCTCTCAATGGTGGGATGGCACTACCTCAAGGACATTTACACAGACTAATTCCTTAGGGTAGGTAGACGACTCGTAGATACTTGCTCTAATTCAAAACAAAAATCAAAAACTTCTTTTCACACCGACACTTTGCAAAAAGCTTTCAAAAACAATTTTTCAAACACTCTTGAGGACTGATACAAGAGTCGATCTGAAACTTTCAAAGAAACTTTTTCAAACCCACACACTTTTGAAAAGCAAACAAACACTTTTGAAAACACAAATGAGCAAGTATCTAAGAGCCCATGGATAACCATGGATAGAAAGGGTGCTAACACCTTACCTTTCTATAAATCTACCTCCCGAACCGAGAACTAATCTCAATAAGGAATTTTTCTGTGCTTTTGTCCTTTCCATTTGGAGAAAATAAAAGATGGTGGCGACTCTTGCTTACCGCGACATTTCGCGAAACCAGCGTTAAACAGTCAGTTCCAGATCCACCGATCACACCGACATATAAGGTTATTATTGATAAAGCGTACTACCACCTGCTTGGTGACATTAGCATATGAAGTTTCTTCCATCCATTTGGTGAAGTCGTCAATTTCCACCAAGATAAAATGATGTCCATTCGACGCCTTGAGTTCAACCATTCCAATCATATCAATACCCCACATAGAAAAAGGCCACGGGGAAGAAATAACATTGAGAAGCGTTGGAGGCACATGAATCTTGTCAGCATAAATTTGAAACTTATGGCACTTCTTCATAAATTTGTAACAGTCAGATTCCATTGTCATCCAATAGTAACATGCCCTAAGCATATTTTTTGCCATCGAATGTCCATTGGCATGGGTACCAAAGGAACCTTCATGGATATCATGCATCAACATGTATGTTCGTGTCTATCCATGCATCTGAGCAAGACTGTGTCGTAATTTCTTTTGTATAGCAAATCTACATTGAGGAAAAAGCTACCTGCCAACCTTTTCAATGTCTTTCTATCTTTGTTCGATGCACCAACCGAGTATTCCTGAGTATGGAGGAAGTGCCTGATATCTGATACCAATGTTTTTCGTCTGGCGTTCCTTCCATCACCAACACATGAGTTGGCCTATCCAGACGTCGAACTGTGCTATGAGGTACATTGTTCCAAGCATTTACTTGGTTCATAGAAGCCAAATTGGCTAAAGCATCTTCCATTTGATTCTCATCTCTGGGAATATGATGGAATTCACTTTTATTAAAGAAAGGTAATAATCTTATAGCATAATATTTGTAGGGAATCAAGCCAACGTGACGAGTATCACATTCTCCTTTAATCTGATTTATTACCAAAGTTGAATCTCCATATATATCTAGAACTTTGATTTTGAGATCTATAGCCTTTTCAAGACATGTGGTACAAGCCCCATACTCTGCCATATTATTGGTACAATCAAATGCCGACCTTGCAGTAAAAGGGATATGGGACCCATGGGGAGTGATAATCACGACACCAATTACTTTCTCATAAGCATTTACAGCTCCATCAAACACCATACCCCACTGAGATTCAGGATCAGGACCTTCCTCAGGAAAAGGTTCGTCACAATCTTTTACTTTCAAATACATCACATCCTCATCAAGGAAATCATATTTAACAGACTGATAATCATAAACTGGTTGGTGAGCAAGATAATCTGCCAACACACTGCTTTTTATAGCCTTCTGAGTACAATATTCAATATCATATTCAGACAACAGCATATGCCAACGGGAAATTCTTCCAGCAAGAGAAGGCTTTTCAAAAATATACTTAATTGGATCCATTTTGGAAATCAACCAAGTGGTATAATTCAACATATATTGTCGCAATCGCTTTGCCGCCCAGGCCAAAGCACACCAATTTTTTTCCAGCATAGAATATCGTGACTCACGGTCAGTAAACTTATTACTGAGATAATAAATGGCATATTATTTTCTTCCCGTTTCATCTTGCTGTCCCAAAATATAGCCCATAGAATTATCTAACACAGTCAGATACATAATCAATGGTCTTCCTTCAATAGGAGAGAGCAAGATAGCAGGTTCAAGCAAATACTCTTTAATGCTTTCAAATTCCCTTTGGAAATCATCCGTCCATACACAACCTTGATCTTTACTTAACAACTTGAAGATCAGTTCACATGTTGCAGTCATGTGGGAAATGAATCTGGATATGTAATTCAGACGTCCAAGGAAGCCTCTAACTGTTTTTCAGTTCTTGGTGCAGGCATTTCTTAAATTTCTTCAACTTTATCAGGATCAACTTTAATCCCTTTTTGGCTGACAATGAAACCTAGCAATTTTCTTGAACGAACACCAAAAGTACACTTATTTGGATTCAAGCGGAGATAATATTTCCTCAAACGCTGAAACAACTTCAACAAATCTTCTATATGCCCTTCCTCAGTCTGAGATTTGGAAATCATATCATCAACATATACTTTAATTTCCTTATGCATAAAATCATGGATTAGGGTCGTCATAACCCTCTCGTACATTGCACCAATGTTTTTCAACTCGAAGAGCATCACTCTGTAACATAATGTTCCCCAGGGTGTGATAAACATTGTTTTTTCCATGTCCTCGGGAGCCATTCTAATTTGATTGTATCTACAAAATCCGTCCATGAACTAAAATACTTTGAATTTTGATGTACTGTCAACCAACATATCAATATGTGACAATGGAAAGTCATATTTTGGACTTGCTTTGTTTAAATCTCTATAATCGACGCACATGTGGATCTTTCCGTCTTTCTTTGGTACTGAAAGAATATTGGAAATCCACTAAGGGTACACTGATGTCACAAGAAAACCGGCATCAATCTTCTTTAAAACTTCTTCTTTAATTTTCACTGCCATGTCGGGGTGAGTTCTTCGCAACCTCTGTTCGATAGGTGGACATTCTGGCCTTAGCGGCAAATAATGTTCCATAATATCATTATCCAAACCAGGCATGTCTTGGTAGGACCGAGCAAATATATCCACATACTATTTCAAAAATTCAATCAACCTTCTCTTCACATCAGGATGAAGCAATGCTCCAATCTTTACTTCCTTTGGATCTTCCTCTAAACCCAAATTAATCATCTCCAACAGCTATTTATACGGCTGAATGATATTTTCCTCGAGCTCAAGCAACCAAGAAACCTCTTTTTGGATTTCATAATATTCTAAAGAGAGCTTGTTAAAGACCCTTTAAATAAAATCATGTCTTTGTATTCGCTCATTAATCTCAAAAAATTAGTAAGATATGGTCCTTAGAAGTCAACAAACCCTAGCTCAAAGAGTGCCAAAAATGACTTGAAACCCCTTTCAACTTTTTATGATTTTTCTTGCACAATTGGATCTTGTCATGTGAAGAGAGGTTGTTGTTGATGATGATAAGAATTCATAGAAAAAAGAACCAACTCAAAATGTTGAAAATTGATGGAGTTATGTACTTGTGATCACTGGATCAAACATTTGCTCAATTAGGTCAAACTTGTTGAACCAAACTTTGAATATTTTGATCTTTCTTGACAAAACAAAGCATGATGAATCATAATAAGTCTTGAAATGATATTGTCTTAAAGCACACTCAAAAAATGGAGCGTAAGTGTCAATCAAGCTTGTTGAAGAAGGCGTGGAAATAAACACATGAACTTATCTCTTTGATGAATATTAACACCAACCTTGAGGAAAGTTTGACCTAAATAAGGTGATGGAAAGATTTGAACCATAAATCTTTGACATCATGGACATATCCTTGGAGCTTGAGCTCTTGCAATCCATTGAAGATTCATTTGATTGAGAACCAACTCTCAACCCTAGGTTAGATGGTGAGATGAATGCAATTGTATCATCTCCTACAATATGAACATTTAAAGAAACATGTATACATATTTTGATGTTAGTTCAAAGAACACATGTACAAGATACACACTTCAAGGTGCTTGGTAATCCCTCAAGAGCAAACTTAAAGATAGGATAAAGATAGGGAGAACCAACCCTAATGTGTGATCTTGGTGAGAAGATGAGAAATCTTAGGAGAAAAAATTGGGGTATAACAGTAAGGTACCACGCGCTTAAGTGATATACGATACATCATAAGGTATGATGCTCGTATGCTTAATTGGGCTTTTAGCTTGCAGCCTTATTTGGGCTTTTAGCTTGCAGCCCATACAAGTGGTTCTATAAATAGAACCCTTGTGATGAAGCATTTTCACTTAATGAAATTTCGGTCTTAAAACCCTAGTTATATATTGTTTCATTCTTTCACTCAAAGTTTTCATTCATAAGCAACTAACACTGTAACTGGAAGCAATCTATTTGTGTGGATTGAGTAAGGCGTTGTTCTTCATCAACACTCGTGATCACAACATCAAAGGTCTCAATTTCCACAAGAGGTAATATTTTTTTATCACTAACCATGCCCATTCGTAAGGATCACTAAAGAAAATTTTTAATTTCCACTGCATGTTGTATCACAATTATCCTTCACAAGGGGCTCTGGATTGCAAGAAAAGATCAAGTTTGCAAGTTCGTTCAAAGTTGGTTTGACAAAAAGTCAACATTTGCAAGTTCGAGTTCAAACAATCATAATCTCTTCATTATTCAATAATTTTGAGTGGTTATTTTTGCATATGATTTCTTTTGACAACCTCTCCAACTTCTCTTTACAAGTCGAGAGTTAATTATGTGTATAAGGCCATCAAAAGTTTGAGTATATTAGAGGTCACTTTGTGACTTTGACCAAATATCAATCGACGGTTTCCCAACTTTCGAGGATCGTAACTTCCTCAATTTTCATTATTTTGGGTTAATTCTTTTTTAATGATATTTTTCAAGATGTTATCTACAAGTTTGCTTCAAGAATCAATAGTCAATTGTGCTAGGAAAGCCATGAAATTTATTGAAACATTATAGGTCATTTTTGGACTTAACACTTTCATGACCTATAATTTCAATTTATGACATGACTTCTTCTTCAAGACGTTGATTTCTTATGTTGAGGTTTTTAGGCATCAAGTTGAAGTGTTTTTATTTTTTATTTGATATGGATTAAGATCTCATCAACTTTTCAAATGGAATTTGGATATTCCTTGAATTTGTGATTTAATTAAAGCTTGGTTCATGATGTT
Organism: Vicia faba; assembly: GCA_948472305.1. NCBI lineage: Eukaryota > Viridiplantae > Streptophyta > Magnoliopsida > Fabales > Fabaceae > Vicia > Vicia faba. The sequence goes on along the minus strand of OX451741.1, from coordinate 183,452,717 downwards.
CTCAAAGACAAATTCGTAAGTCTAATTGTTTCAAGTATGAAGGATTCATTTATTTTGAGTTTGTGTTACTTGAAATTTAAAGACTTATCCAAAATTCAAAGAATGGAGGAAATTCTTGCTTTCATAAGTTTTGAAAATAAATTACAAGACATATTCAATAAGCTTCCAAGTTTCAAATTCAGGAGACTTCTGTTTTTCCTAAACATCAAAGCTTCACAATATTGCATGGACATTCCAAATTTCTTTGTTTAAATTCAAGATACAACAATCCAATACAAGAATTTCAAAGTCTAAATGATTCAAGTGCAAAAATTGAAAAATTCATGTTTCTTGAAATTTAAGACATTATCCAAAGCTCAAAGTTCTATCAAAGTTATTCAAGTAGCATTCATGCTTCAAGTGAAAATTCAAGTGGTCAAGCTCAAATTTCAAAAGAATATTCAAGTTTCATACAAACTACAAATTACATTGTTCATGATACAAGGACAATGCCTAATTTAACTTCAATATCATTCATGTTCAAGATAGATTTAAGGCTTCTACACCATTTTTAAGCTCCATATCCGTGAATTCTTTCTTCTTCAACAAACCTCCATTCTCAATACATGAAAACAAGAAAGAAATACAAAGGGTGAGGTTAGTAATTCAAAAGGTTCAACAAAATCAATTTCATCATGATTCACTCAAAAAAAAATGTCACAAGTTGTTTTAACAAGTTCATTCCATCATTCCTCATATTTCCATACAATTCACAACAATACTTTGAGTTCGCTCAAGTTCAACAATCACCAAACCTCAATTCAACCATTATCAAGTTTCACTCCAATATTTTATACATCAAATTCAAACAAATTGATAAATCTAAAAAATATGTCCAAATACATTTCCAAAAGCCCAAATGAGACTTCATGAACCACCACATATTGCTAACAAAAAATGTAAAATTATTTGACCTAAAAAGAAGTATTTTTGGTTGGGCTGTTCAAGGCAAATTTTGACGTTCTATTCTTTGTCAACTTCAACCCAAATGATGTTTATACATAAATCCTGAGTTAACACTATTTAATCAACTCATTGAGCACATATAGAGGGGATTTTCGGACACATCTCAGAACAAAAAAACAAAAATCCAAAAACAACTCACCTGAATTGTACCTCGTCGTAAACATACTCACTTGATCGGAAAATAATCTCCTTCGCCGGTACCGCCCCTTTCTCGCCGGAAACCACCATCTAAGACCTTCCTCCTCCTTTATTCTTCACCCTTTCTACTCCAAAAGGTTGATAATCCTTCCCTGACACCGAATCCTTCATCATTTTACGATTGTTGTTGTTGTTTTGAACAAAGTTTCTGAAACTTCATCTGTAGATCTATCCTTTTTAACTAGGGGTGACAATTAAATCCATTAAGACAAAATCCATCCAATCCATCCACTAAAAAATTCATCCAATACATCCACTAAATAAAAAGTAATTTAATGGATTGGATTAAATCCATCCATTTATCTACATGGATAGATCCAATCCATCCACCACATTTTGATGATCCAATGGATTATTTTTATATTATTATTTAAATTCAATAAATCTATTTATTTTAAATTAATAAAAACTTAATTTTCTTTGAAAATAAAGAAAACTATATGTTATTCAGAATTTCAAAAAATCGAGTTTTTTTTAAGATTGAGTTTTTTCTAAAAGTCGATTTATTTTGGAAAATCGTAAAAATTGAGTTTTTCAGAAAATCGAGTTTTATTAGAAAATCGAAAAATCAAGTTTTTTTTTTAAAAAAAAAAGAGTTTTTTTGGAAAATCGAAAAATCAACTTTTTTGAGAAATCGAAAAAAAAAATGGGAAAATCGAATAATCGGGCTTTTTCAGAAAATCGAGTTTTTTGGAAAATCGAGTTTTTTAGGAAAATCGAAAAATTGTTTTTTTTTTTGGAAAATCGATGAATAGAGGTTTTTTGGAAATTCAAAAAATTGAATTTTCTCGGAAAATCGACTTTTTTTCTTCAGAAAATCGAAAAAAATTGAGTTTTACCGAAAAATTGAAAATCGAGTTTTTTCCTAAAAAATGAGTTGTTCGAAAAATCAAAAAATCGAAAAAATCGAGTTTTTTTTCGGAAAATCGAAATATCGAGTTTTTTCAGAAAATCAAAACATCGTGTTTTTTCGGAAAATCAAAAAGTCGAGTTTTTTCGGATAATTGGAAATTTGAGTTTTTCGGAAAATTAAAAAATCAAGTTTTTTTTCTTTAGAAAATTGTGTTTTATATTTGAAAAAAAACAAAAAATTGATTTTTTTTGGAAAATCGTATTTTTTTCTTCAGATAATCGAAAAAATCGAGTTTTTTCGAAAAAAATAAAAAATTGAGCTTTTTTGGAAAATCGAAAATTCGAGTTTTTTGAAAGAAAAAAAATTGGAAATAAGTCAAAATCGAGTTTTTTTGAAAAATCGAAAAAATTCGGTTTATTCGAAATATCAAATATTGAGTTTTTTGGAAAATAAAAAAAAATTGAATTTATTCGAAAATACAAAGTATATTTTAAAAAAAAATTAATGAATATATTTAAATTAATTTTTTTGGATGGATGAATATCCATCCATTTAATAGATTGATTTTATTCTTAATGGATTGATTGGATTGCATATTTTTAAGAAAGTTTTAGTGGATTATTAATAGATTAATAAATTTTTTTGATTCATCAATTATTAATTCAATCCATATTCATTCAATCCATCCGTTTTATCACCCTTATTTTTAACTACTTTTGTTGAAAAATTAACTCTGAATTTGAATCCGAAAGGAGAAACTGGGTAGAAGAGTATAATTTTTTTCAAAAAAAAGGAAAAAATTGTTGTTCGTGACGACACCGCCGAGCTTCGGCCGGCCACCACCGCGAACCGCCGCTCCAACCATCCACCTCATTTATGCATTGTTTCTATTTCTTTTCTTATGTTTGCATTTTGTTTTGTTTTTGAAAAAGGAATAAGATGATAATGATAATAAGAGAGAGGATCTTGAAAAAGTAACTGAAATTAATGGTTGTTATTGTTTCAACGTGACAATGACATAAGAAAAGTGATATGATTTTTTGTAAAATGAAGTAAAAATCTGAAGGAATCTCTTTATAATTCATAATTACCTTGTTGTTTTTCTTACCTTTGTCATTGATATTGACGTTGAAGCTTTTATATTCTGTGTCTAGCAAAATACCAACAACTTGGAAAATAATGCATAAGCATAAGAGTAATCTTATTCTTAACTAAAATCAACTTTACAAAACTGTTGCGGAAGATGTGGATTTGTATGAGTTCATCAAAACCATGCTTCTTTCATTTCCGTAGCATAGATTTGTAGCGGTCTCATGCTTCACCGAGTTTCATTTGAACTTTGAGCGAACGCGACAATAGCTATTTTGGCGTCCATGAAACTATTGTGTGGGAAGAATCTTTTGATAAAGTTCTCTCTAAGACATTCTAATTGGTCATGGTTTGAGTGGGTTGGTCGAGATGCCAATCCTTTGCTTCACTGGTCAAGAAGTGTAGAAACAATCACATGAAGACCGCTTCTTCTTCAACTTCGGGTGCACCCAATGTACCGGCTAGTTCATAGACCTTTGAGAGGTGGGTGTATGAATCTTTATGATCCAAACCTACAAAAGGATTTGCGTAGGTAATACGCAAAATCCCTATTTTTATCTTAGCTTGTCTATTGGTCAGATTGTTGGTGAGATGAGCCAACCACCTCAAACTTCTTTGACAAGGACCGTTGACACTTTCTGCTTCAGCTATAGTTCCTTTGATCGGAGGTGTTGAAAGAGTTGATGTAGATGCCTTTTTCTTTTTCTTGACTAGTTAGTTTTGCATCTTATTTTGTTTTTTTGTTTTTCGCTGCTCTTTCGATCTCGAGATCAAAATGAATTAGTTCTTTCGGATTTGTACCTCGCATACACAAAGCTTACAATTCTAACCAAAAAATGTTACGAGAAAGTTAGATAAAGAATAGATATAAATATATACAGTTTTTAACAAATATACAAACTTAAAAAGGTAACAGTGATCGTTATATTCGTAATATCTAAATGTCAATCCCTGGCAACGGCGCCATCTTGATGTTGTGTAAATCAAAAGAACGTATTTATTATCGTATCCACGGAGACAAGTGCAATATTACCAATGTTTAGACAATCGATATCGTTTTAAGTTGAGTTTACGGAATGGTTTGGTTGAAATCGTAACATAGTGTAAAATAAACGGTATTAAGTAAACAAGTTCTAATGATAAGAAATCTTATCAAGATTGAATTTTCTCTACCGTTTATGTATGTAACTTACAGATTATTTTCTGTATAAATTTGATATTCATTCTTACCTTTACATGCTACTCATAAAAACACATGGTAAATACAATCATTTGATATTTCAATCGGTTCGTTTAATCGATGATTTCTCAATCTATTAAACAATCTGATACCATTAAGAACAAGGATTTTTTGTGAATATTAAACCCTAATTTTATCTCTATTCATTAGTGTTTAATCGATTCTTATCTTTGATTCAAGATTCTCAAATTATTTTTTAATAACAATTCGAATTCATAAGATGAAAAATAATATTAAGATAAAATCAATAAGTTTTAAAACACATTCATATTAAAAGCATAACCAGTAAATATACATACGATTACGGTAGATTCTTCTAATCCCAACAAGATAAGAAGTTTATCTAGCCATTATCATGGTAGCTTGTACAAAAAGGAAGAATTGGAGATGAATGGGCATCAACAATGATCTCTCGATTCCTGGTGCATATCCAGCACGATTCTTTGATTTCCTCCCTTAACTATCTATTACAAATTGTTTCAAACAATATCACACCATGCTAGTACAATATGGAATGCATGGTTTCTCTACACTGCATTATGTCCCTTTTTATAGTAGTTTTGGCCGTCTTAATTTGCTAAGTAAGGATAAGTTCACTAAGCGAACTATCCTTTCTTCTTTCTTAAGTTTTCAAATTCACATCGCCTTTCAAGAATCTCCAAAGTTTGCTAAGTGAAGTTTAGTTATCTAAGAGAACTCTTCTTCACTGCTCCTCGTTGCTAGCGTAACTGGGTGAATTCTTTTTTGTTCGCTGATGTTCGCTTAGCGAACTTTTCCCTGCAAGCTTTGCATAGTGAAATAGAAAATGTCTTCTTTTTTCTTCTTTTTTTTGTTCTTTTGTCAATTTCCTGAAATGATCAACCATACACTTTTAGAAGCATCATTTTATAATTAAAGTGTGTATTTTACATGCACAAGTATTTAATTGATTCGATAAATGTCGTATATCTAAGTGAATACAAGTATCTTTTTGGAATTTATCATTTAGACATGCTTGTTGAGTAAATACGCGTAAAATTCTCCCGATGATGCAAATGCTCATTTCCTCATACTTGTGAGTAGTAAGTAGAGTTTTCTACTTGAATACGGAAAAATGTCTTTTTCACCTAAAATGAATCAACAAACAAATGCTCATTTCATAACAAAAACAAGTGGTTCCTATGGAGTGCTATAGATGTGAAGGGTGCTAATACCTCTCACTTGTATAACAAACCCCTGTACTAGAATTTCTCTTTTGTTTTGGATTTCAAACTTTTTGTGGGTACCTTTTTACCTTTTCCCTTTGGAAACAATAAGTTTGGTGGCAACTCTTGCTTTTTCTCAATTAATTTAATCAATAGCTTAATCTCAATTTTCCCGCTGTGAACGTAATAATATAGTTTTGATCAAAAATGAAAAGGTCACTATATTAAAGAAGAGTGCCAAGTTCGACAAGCCTTTATTAATCATTATAAAAGTCCTTTTTCCATGAATGATACCAACCAAAAGTGGGAGCAAACCAAGTATTCCTTCCCTCATCTAGAACTGGGTACTATGGTGAAACTTGGTGAAGATATTAGTGATGGCAAGGTAAAAAAAAATCAGTTTTTGGCATAAGTCCTTGGAAAACTTCAGGGCCAGATGGAAGTTGAGTTGGGACTTTATTTGGAGAGTTTTATATGAAATCAGTCTTCCTAGAAAAGTGATTGATACTGTAATGCATGGAGTAACTAGTGTTGAGACAAACATCAAATGGAATGATGCTACTTTAGAGTACTTTCAATCAAGAAGAGGCATACGCCAAAGAGATTCCATTTCTCCTTATCTTTTTGTTCTCTATTTGGACAAGCTTTCGCATCTAATCATGCAAGCAGTCAATGAAGTCAGCTAGAGATCTATAATTACAGGTAAGAACGGACATGCGGTGTCCCATCTTATGTTTGCAAATGAACTTCTACTATTTAGGGAAGCAAAGGCCATGCAAGTGAGTTATATGACAAGCATTCTTAACAAATTCTGCAATATGTTAGGGCAACAAGTTAGTCAAGAGAAAACTAGAATTTTCTTCTCTAAGAATGTTAGTAGAAGCAAACGTGTGGATCTTGTGAAGATGTCGAGTTTCGTGGAAACTTCTTATCTTGAGAAATACCTTGGGGTCCATCTTATTGGTAAATCCCCTAGAAAATAAGACTATAACTACATTATTGATCAAGTTAATGCAAAACTTGCAAATTGGACAGGAAATCAACTTGATTTTGCTGGAAGAGTGATGTTGTCTGAAAGGGTTATAAAAGCACTTCATATCTACCCTATGATGATAACTAGTATACCCAAGTCATGCATTGAAGAAATTCATAAGCTCCAAAGAATAGTTATAAGGGGAGAGATTGATAGCAACAGAAAACAACATGCTATAAATTGGGATATAGTTACTAGCCTGAAAGCAAAAGGTGGATTAGAGTTACGAAAACTTGGTCTCACGAATAAAGTGTGTCTGTCTAAGCTAGGTTGGAATGTTCAGAATAACAATGGTGAATTGTGGTATGGGGAAATATGATAGGAATAATGACAGGAATCAAGTATGCATGAAACCCTCAGACTGCATTTTCTAGAAAAATATAGTTAAGGTTTGGCCCAACATCGAGAATAATTGTTCCTGGTATGTTGGAGATGGTAAAAGTATGGATCCTTGGAATGATAGATGGGTAGAACCGAGAATTAGAATTGATGACATGAACATTAATATCCCCATGCAATTGCAGTTGGTTAAGGTTGCAGTGTTAGAAAGGAAGAAAATACTTTTTATATCTTGTTAAAATAGAATACAATCTTGGTATTTATATAAACTCAAGGACTTCTACTATTCTAGTAAAGTAAATGATATTAGTAATACTATTATAACCCACTATCTCTTGGCCTTCCAATGACAATAGACTTTTAACCTTTCCATTAACTTATTAATAGAAACCCATTATTTATAACATTAAAGTTTATTAAAAAAAAACTCCTCTGTAAACTTAAATGTTTTTTCTATCCATCATGCATATCAATTTCTTGTCTGTCGAAATTGTTTTCCGATAATGGTTTTGTGAAAATATCTGCTGCTTGATCCTTGCTTGCTACATGCCTCAATTCGACACTTCCTTCCTTCACATGTTCTTGAATCAAGTGGAAGTGAACGTCAATGTGTTTGCTTCTTTCATGGTTTACTGGATTCTTTTCTAACTCAATTGTTGATTTATTGTCCACTTGTATTACAGTTGCACTTTCCTGTTTTAGCTCCATTTTGCTCATCAATCTTCTAAGTCATACTGCATGACAAATGCACCAAGATGCTGCCACATATTCAGCTTCACATGTCGAAAGTGTTACTATCGATTTATTTTTAGAAATCCAAGTAAATGCGGTGTTTCCCATGAGGAACACATATCCGGAAGTGCTTTTTGAATCGTCTATATCTCTGCACCAATCACTGTCAGAGTAACCAACTAACTTGTAGTCTTCTGTTCTTGAATAGAACATTCCAAATGACATTGTTCCTTGGATGTACCTTAGGATTCGTTTCAATGTCTTCCAATGTGAATGTATTGGCTCCTCCATGAATCGACTTACAATGTTGACACTTAATGAAATGTATGGCCTTGTGCATGTGAGATATCGAAGACTACCTACCAAGCTTTGATATTTCTTACTTCGACACGTTCTCCTCCATCAAATTTCGACAATTTTGCACCTGGTTCCATTGGCGTCGAAGTTGGATTACAGTTTTTCATCTTATATTTTTCCAAGATTTCTTTTGCATATTTTTCTTGTGAAATAAAGATTTCGGTTTCTTCTTTTTGAACCTTCAGACCAAGAAAGAATCTCATCAGACCTAAGTTTGTCATTTCGAATTTGTGTGTCATGGTGCTCTTGAATTCTTCTATCATCTATCATCACTGCCTAGAAAAATAAGATAATCAACATAGAGAGCAACAAGTAATACATTACTTCCATTTTTCTTCACATAGAGGGTGTGTTCATACGGACATTGCTCGAACCCATTCTCCTTGAAATATGTGTCGATGTGTGTATTCCATGCTCGCGGTGCTTGCTTCATCCCATATAGCGCTTTCTTCAATTTCAGCACCTTCTTCTCTTCTTCAATCCTCATATACCCAAGTGGTTGTTCGACATAGACTTCTTATTCGAGTACACCATTCAAAAATGTTGTCTTGACATCCATTTGAAATATCGACCATTTGAATTGAGCAGCTTGAGATATGAGCAATCAAATTGTCTCCATTCTTGCAACAGGTGCAAACACTTAGTCATAGTTAATTCCTTCTTTTTGTTTATATCCCTTCGCGACAACTCGCACTTTGTATCATTCTATTTCTCCTCGAGCATTCATCTTTTTCTTGAATACCCATTTTACACTAATGGCTCGACTACCTTTTGGCAATTCGACTAGCTCCCAAGTGTTGTTGCGGTCTATTGCTCTATTCTCTTCGTTCATGGCACTTTTCCACTTCTTGTCTCATAACTCTTCTTCAAAACTAATGTTTTCAGTAACTTACAGAAGGCACACAAGGTGTACCTCATTTGTCGAATAATATAAATCTTGCAAACTTCGCATTCTGGGTTATAGAGGTTCATCTTCATTTTCAGTATCTTCATGTTCTGTTAAAATGCTTGTTGGTACAGCGACATATGCTTCTTCGACTGCGTCAATAACTTCTATCAAATTGTTCCAGTCCCACTTGCTCGTTTAGTTTATTTAAACGTCTCTACTCATGATCTCTTTCTTGCTTATGGGGTCGAATAGCTTGTAACCTTTTGTCTTCTCATCATATCCAATGAATATGTACTTTTGACTTTTTTCTTCAAGTTTTTTTCTTTGTTGATCTGGTACATGTGCATAAGATACACTACCAAATACTTTGAGATGAGAAATTGTTGGCTTCTGTCCGCTCCATACTTCTTGTGGTGTTTGATCTTCTAACTTCGAATGTGGACATCGATTCTGAACATAAATAACACATGGTACAACTTCTGCCCAGAATTCTTTTGACATGTTCTTGCTCTTAAGCATTGATCGAATCATGTCAAGAACAATTCGATTCTTTCTTTCAGCCACAACATTTTTCTGAGGTGAATATGGTGCAGTTAGGAATCTCCTTATGCCATGCTCTTCACAATACTTCATAAAGTTCGTCAAAGTGTACTCACCACCTCTGTCAGATCAAACTTCTTTGATATGTCTGTCGGTTTCCTTCTCCACCATTACTTTGAACTTTTTGAACACCTCTAATGCTTCAGACTTTTCTTTCAATAAATAAACCCAGGTCTTTCGTGAGAAATCGTCGATAAAGGAAATGAAGTACCTTTTTCCACTAAAGGATTCCAAAGTGATTGGCCCACATATGTCGGTATGAATTAATTCGAGAATATGTTTAGCTTGATATTCCACCTTATTTTGAAATGAGGTTCTTGTTTGTTTGTTGAGCACACATTTTTCACAAAACTTTCCTTCATAATCCATGTCTGGTAGTTCGTGCACCATGTTCTTTTTCGCCAACCTTCTCAAACTAGCATGATGTAGATGACCAAAGCGTAAATTCCATCGTGACGCTTTGTCTTGCGTGTCGAATCGTAGACATTTCTCTCGAACGTTCCTCATATTCAGTTTATACATTCGATTTCTTTCCATTTCGACACGGGCGATTAGATGTCCTGCTTTGTCCTTGAAATGCAGTATTTGATCTTTTATAAGTATCGAAAAACCTTTTTCTATAAGTTGTCCCAAACTCAAGATGTTGGTCTTGAGATCTGGTACATAGTAAACATATTGGATTGATTCAATCAAGTCATCCTTTTGTAAGTAACATATTGTACCCTTTCCTTCGACCTTCACTTTTGATGCATCTCCGAAAGACACATTACCATCTTCAATTTTTTTCATTTCTTTAAACAGGTGTTTGTAACCCCACATGTGATTACTTTCTTCTGAGTCAAGATACCAAACATTTTCATTATTGGTTTTGATTTCATTTTGAGCCATCAGGAGAAAACCTTTATCCGCTTCAGCTTCCAAGGCTAGATTAGTTGTGTCTTCTACCTTCTTTTCGATTCGAAAATCTTTTGCAAGATGTCCCACTTTATCACAGTTATAGCATTTGTAGTAATTTCAATCCTTTCAACACCCTTGTTTTTATTAATATCAGCCATTAAAGCTGAAGGATGGTTTCGACCAGCTGGGTCTGTCGAAATGCCCATCAGAAGATGGCAATGCACTTAGAGAATTTCTTCCAAGGAAGAATTTGGTTGCCTTCGAAGTCGAAGATGTTGCTCGTCGAAGATGCTTCTCGACGAAGGTGTTCGATTTCTCAGAGTGGGACGGTTTGAGATTCAAACGTTTGGAGGGAAAACGGTTCCCAGCGGTTACCAAGTGCAATGTGCAAAGATCTGGAGCGTCGAACGCTGTAAACGTGCCAAGTGGAGTCATCTCGAAGCAGCGTAACTGCCCGACGGTTACTTGGGACGCGTTTAGTATAAATATTAGTAGTTCACGCAGTTTTTCGCGTGTGTTCACAAATATATACAAGTCACTCATATAGATTCGAGTACCCAGCGTGAGAGAAAGAATTGTTGAGAATGTATGTGTGAAACACCACTTTATTAATCAAAGTCATTTATTTTCCAGAAACTTTACTTGTTTTCTCCTTTACTTTTCCAGTCGAAAGCCTTTATTTCAAGCCTTTCTTTATTTTATCAAGTTCTCTTCTTCATGCAATTTACATTCTTCATGCAATTTACATAAAACTTATTTATTTTCTCGTCATTTAACCATTACCAAACTTAATCAAAACCCCAAAATCAACCATGTCTTAGGATCAATCTGATCGATCCTGCGAGTCACCAAATAAGTAATCTTTTGGAAGATCAGCGGTTGTTTACTAATTCCCACGGTAAACAAATTGGCACACCTGGTGGGACTGTGTGTTGGTTTTGAAGTTTAACCTTTTTATACAAAATATCATCTTTTTCGAGAAGTATTGCATGTTATTGAGAAGTGGTAGAATATACACTAACAATACCAATACTGCCAGAAGAAGAGAAGCGATGGCGAATCCGCCAAACAATAACGAAATCCCACAAACGAATGTGGGAACAACGGTTATCCCAACCGTAAGTGAAGCGATAACCGCTGGTTCAACGCCAGCAGTAACGGTCACAACAACGGGGCCATTACCTCCGTTCACTGGCCCCAGAGTGCCTTTGGGAACTCCCCCACCAAGGGGAAATCCAGGCACAAGGCCTTATGTTCCCCCAGGATTCATGACAGGCGGTCAAAATCGAGAACCACTCTATGGCATGCCAACGTCTGAATTGGCTAGCCTGACGAACGCTGCGTCCACTTTTTCAGACCCTTTAGTGAGTGCCTCTTCGCCACTCCAAGGTTTTGGAGTAGGTATGGCGAACAGAAATAGGACCCAACTCTTAGGAGGAACGTCCCAAGTAGCACATGGCCTTACAAATGCCTCGACAACAGTCTTGAGGCAACAAATGGACGAAAGCAACCATGATATGGTTCAAATGTTGGCACAAACTTTAAGTACAGTGCTGAATCCTCTAATATAAAACACCCCCCAATCGAATCAGCAGATGACAGCGCAAATGACGCGTCTGGATGACTTTTTTGGGGTACCCCAACCTATTCGACAGCCCCAAAGGGCGCAAATAAGGGGAAACCAAGGTATACTCTTAGAGGAGGAAACCACTATCAACCAAGTCCAGCAGCCTGTCGAAGAAAGCCTTAGGGCACGATTGGAGCAACCTGTCGAAGAACCTAGGATTATAGCCCCAGAGGTAAGGTTAGTTAACAGAAACCAAAATGCTGACGAAGTAGTTCAGCATATCCAATACCAGAATATGGGTTTGGAAAATAATCTGGCAGCCATGATCGAAAGAATCATGACGCAAAATGGGATGAACATGGGCTTTCGTAGGCCCAACTTCACATCCCCACTGTCGGAATACGTGTTACAAACAGACCTACCTCCTAGATGTAAAGTCCCTAAGTTCACTAAATTCTCTGGGGACACGACAGAATCTACTGTCGAACATGTGGCGAGATACTTAATCGAAGCAGGAGATATTTCAAACAACGAAAACCTGAGGATTAAGTACTTCCCAAGTTCTTTAACAAAGAACGCTTTTACTTGGTTCACAACTCTTCCCCCCAATTCGATCCATCATTGGACCCAGTTGGAGAGATTGTTCCATGAGCAATTCTACATGGGATAGACCAAGATAAGCCTGAAAGAATTGGCCAGTGTAAAGAGACGTTTCACTGAACCTATAGACGAATATCTAAATAGGTTTAGGCTGCTCAAAGCAAGATGCTTTACACAAGTGCCAGAACATGAGTTAGTCGAAATAGCCGCAGGCGGCTTAGATTATTCCATTAGGAAGAAGTTAGACACTCAATACCTGAGAGACATGGCCCAATTGGCCGATAGAGTTCGACAGGTAGAACACCTTAAAGCTGAGAAAGCCAAGGCAACGAAAACTCATAAAAGAGAGAGGATAGCGTATGTTGAGATGGATGACGAAGATCCAGAAACCTTCGACGAAACTATAACCGTCGAAGAAGGCGAGGTCGATTTAGCGGAACTAAAACAAGGGCCACCATACTCTTGCAAACTGTTAGTCCCCTCATGTGGGAAAAATCCCACTGGTCCAGAAAGGACCAACGATAGGTTCCCCAAAAAGACTTATAGTTTTGACATTACAAAATGTGATGAAATCTTTGACTTGCTTGTAAAAGATGGCCAAATGATAGTACCCCCAGGGGTAAAAGTGCCTCCTCTTGATCAAAGAAAGAAGAGAGGCTTTTGTAAATATCATAATTTTCTGGGCCATAAAACGTCTCAATGTTTTCTTTTCAGGAATCTTGTGCAAGACGCTATCGAAGAAGGGAGGTTGAAGTTTGCTGACAAGACCCCCATGACTGTGGACTCTAACCCGTTGCAGGCTGAAGCCCATTATGCTGAACCTTCAGAGGTGAACGTGATCGAGGCATCCAGAAGCCAGTCGAAGAGGCCAGGAATCACAATGGTCGAAGTCTCAAAGGACCATATCAACATGCCAATCTTTGGCAGTTTTTCTGGGAATCTATCCAGAAAGACAATTGAAGCGGTCCAAAAGGCGGTCGAAAGCCCAAAGCTGGAGACAGTTGGAGCCCAAAAATCTGGAACAAAACCCAGTTCTCACTTGGCTGCAGTTTAAGGCCAGACAGAGGACTTGGAGATTCAAATGAAGCAGTTGACTCTTGCCAACAAAGATACCATGAATGTCAACATGGTCGAAGTCTCTGAACCAAAAGCATCAGAGGAGGCCATGAGGCAAGAACAGGCCAACAAAACTGCTTTCCCTCGGGAAAATGAAAATCTGGCAGATTTCCTGCAAAGATGCCAGAAAAAGAAGTCAGAAGTGATGCTGTGTCCCAGATGCAGTTCGATCTTCGACAAAAAAGTTGCTGAACATATTCAAGGTGTAAGAGCAGCAAATAGAAAAAGGGAGAGTGTTGATACTCGACATGACCCCAGAAGAGCCTCCCAAAGGGGTTCAAATCAAGAAAAGAGGCCACTGACTTTCAGGCCTCCAACTAATGTGCCAGTTGATACGTGGTACAAAACATCTGGTCGAAAGAGGCCAAGCGAGGAAAGATGGCACTCCTTCGAAGTTCCAAGAGGTTCGTCTTTAATACATAAGAAAGAGCCTCAGGTTGCTACCCCTAAAGTGACACAGGTGTCAAGCAACTACAAAGGGAAAAATCCCATGTCTCGATCTCAATGGAGGAGATACCAAAGGCGACGAAAAGCTGAGAGGGAAGCTGCTAATGAACCAAAGGCAGAATCCAATTCAAATGTTCCTCAAAGAAAGCAAAGGAAACCTCTGGAAAGACAACCAGTAACCAATAGGCTAGTTTGGCCTAACCAGGGTGAAGTTGATAACGATGATGGTTCTGAGTTGGATGACACTTTAGATATCATGGTGAACATAGTCTCAGTTCTGCCCAGAGAGTTCAACCGCCAGGTGGAGGTCGAAACAAGCGATTGGGAAGTGGAGCAAGAAATGGCCAAGCATAGGCCAGTGTGCTATTTCGTCATGGATAATGGCGCTACTGAAGAGCAGAATGGGTTCTTCGAACCACCTACAGAGGCGATGAAAAATCACCTCAAGCCTTTATTTATAAGGGCTAAACTCGAAGAAACCACAGTAAATAAAATCTTGGTGGATTGTGGGGCAACCATCAACATCATCCCTCACTTTATGCTAAGAAAAATAGGCAAAAGTGATGAGGACATCAAGCCTCACAACATGGTCCTGTCGAATTATGAAGGCGACATAGGGACCACTATGGGTGTGATCCAACTGGACATCAAGGTGGGATCTATCCTTCGACCAACTATGTTTATGGTCATATCGGCCAAACCTAACTATAATCTTTTGTTGGGCCGTGAATGGATTCATGGTGTTGGAGCTGTACCATCATCAATGCACCAGAGGTTGCTGTTATGGCGTCCTGATGGGATGGTCGAAAACATAGAAGCGGACCAAAGCTATTACCTGGGCGAAGTAAATCACCTAGGGCTGGCAGACTTCGACAAGAACCTGGCTCACATTGGGCTATGCCCAACACCTGACTTCGACTTGGCGCCAACGCCAAATACTTTTTGTTCCCTATACCTGCACCCTGAGCATGGTTTTCAATGGGACAGAGAATACTTGTCCCACATTGACTTTAGTGGGTTAACTGATATCCAACCAACTGGTTGGGGAAGTGAATTCAGTGACAATGACTGAGTCACAATCATTGCAGCGAATTTCGGCTTACGTAGCCGAAACAAAGATGATAACGGCTCTCGAAGCCGAAGTAAAATATATGGCCACACAGGCCAATGATCAACAGTTATCTTCTACAGGTCCTGGAAAGGACTTCGATCCAGAACCTCCTGATATCATGCCAGAAGGGATGCAGGAACAGAGGCTCGACGCCATCTACGATGATGAGCCTTTGGGATTCGAAAAGGACCCCTTAGCGAATAACATCAAGATGCTAGCGCAGGATCCTTTAGAAGAAATCAACTTGGGCGAAGGGTCAGAGAAAAAGCCAACTTACATCAGCGCAAAAATTGACCCAGAACTTAGGTTGGAAGTAATCCATTTGTTAAAAGAGTTCAAAGACTGTTTTGCATGGGATTACGACGAAATGCCTGGTCTCGACAGAGGATTGGTAGAACTTCAGTTGCCAATCAAACCTGGGAAGAAGCCAATCAAGCAAAGTCCAAGACGCTTCGCTCCAGAAATACTGTCGAAAATCAAAACGGAAGTCGAAAGACTGCTGAAGTGCAAATTTATACGCGTTACGAGGTATGTCGAATGGATTGCAAACATTATGCCAGTAATTAAGAAAAATGGTACATTGAGGGTGTGCATAGATTTCAGAGATTTGAATGCTGCTACACCCAAAGATGAATATCCTATGCCTGTGGCGGAAATGCTAGTCGATTCTGCCGCTGGCTACGAATACCTGAGTATGCTCGATGGTTATTCAGGATATAATCAAATTTTCATTGCTGAAGAAGATGTGTCGAAAACAGCTTTTCGATGCCCTGGGGCTTTAGGCACTTACGAATGAGTAGTGATGCCTTTTGGCCTAAAGAACGCTGGGGCAACATACCAGCGAGCAATGAATTCTATCTTCCATGATTTTATTAACACTTTTATGCAAGTATATATTGATGACATTGTTATAAAATCTGTTTCCAGGAAGAACCACATAGACCACCTTCGACAATCATTCGAAAGAATGAGAGAACATGGTCTGAAGATGAACCCTTTGAAGTGTGCATTCTGTGTGAAAGCTGGGGATTTCTTGGGCTTCGTTATCCACAAAAAAGGAATCGAAATCAACCAGAACAAGACGAAGGCAATTCTGGAAGCGAAAGCGCCATCGAACAAAAAGGAACTGCAATCTCTGTTAGGCAAGATAAATTTCTTAAGGAGATTCATATCTAACCTAAGTGGGAAAGCTCAAGCCTTTTCACCCTTACTTCGATTGAACAAAGAGGGATTCGAATGGGGGAAAGAGCAACAAGAAGCCTTCGACAAAATCAAAGGGTACCTCACAAAGCCACCTATTTTGGTGCCTCCTTGTAGCAACAGGAGTATGAGATTGTACATAGTTGCGTCTGACAAAACTTTGGGAAGCATGTTAGCCCAAGAAGATGAAAATGGAGTCGAAAGACCCATTTACTATCTTAGTAGAGTTTTGAACGATGCAGAAACTAGATATAGCGAAGTTGAAAAATTGTGTCTATGTCTGTATTTCTCTTGTACAAAGCTCAAACAATATATAAAACCAGTTGATCTGTATGTTTCGTCTCATTTTGATGTTTTCAAGTACATGTTGTCGAAACCCATCTTGCACAGTCGAATAGGCAAGTGGGCACTAGCATTAACTGAATACTCATTGACCTTTATGCCTCTTAAGGCAGTGAAAGGACAAGTGGTGGCAGACTTTATAGTCGACCACTCAATTCAAGTTGAGAGTATTGATTATGTGGAGATAGAGCCTTGGAAATTCTACTTCGATGGTTCCAGCCATAAAGATGGAACAGGAGTAGGAGTCTTGATTATTTCTCCAGAAAAAATTCCAACAACATTCAAGTACAAGATATCAGGTTCTTGTTCGAACAATGAGGCTGAGTATGAAGCTCTAATTACTGGCCTTGAGATATTGTTGGAATTGGGGGCAACTCGAGTCGAAATAATGGGAGACTCAGAGTTAGTCATTAAGCAAGTCACAAAGGAATATAAATGCATAAGAGAAAATCTCATTATGTACTTTGTGATAGCAAATCGTTTGTTGAAAAATTTGAAATGGTCAACATTCGACACATACCCAGATTGGAAAATCAAATAGCCAACGATTTGGCACAAATTGCATCTGGGTACAAAAATTCAAAAACGAGATTACAAAGAGCAATCGAAGTTCGAGAAAAGATAAAAGCAACTTGTTTGTCACCAACAGACTTGGAATCGACAAGAATAGGGTATGCTGATCAAAGTAACTTCGAAATTTCGTTCATAGACAATTTGTCAGAGCAAGATTGGAGGAAACCCATTGTGGATTATCTTCAAAATCCAGTAGCTTCGACAGAACGAAAAACAAAATATAGGGCGTTAAGTTACGTACTCATGGGTAATGAGTTATTTAAAAAGACGCCTGAAGGGGTGTTGCTAAAGTGCTTAAGTGAAACTGAAGTATACATAGCCCTTTCGACTACGCACGCTGGAGCATGTGGGGCTCACCAAGTAGGCCATAAGATGAAATGGTTGTTGTTTCGACAAGGACTATACTGGCCCACCATGTTGAAAGATTGTGTCGAGTTCGCCAAAGGTTGCCAAGAATGTCAAGTCCATACAGGCATCCAGCATGTACCAGCAAGCGAGCTTCACTCGATAGTGAATCCTTGGCCCTTTAGAGGATGGGCGTTGGACCTTATTGGAGAGATTCGACCAGCATCATCAAAGAGCCAGAAGTATATATTGGTAGGCATTGATTATTTTACTAAGTGGATCGAAGCTATTCCTTTAGTCAATGTAGACCAAGAAAATGTCATTGAATTTATTCAAAAGAATATTATCTTTAGATATGGAATCCCTGAGACTATAACTACTGATCAAGGATCAGTTTTCACCGGTCGAAAGATGCAGGAATTCGCTCAGGAAACAGGCTTTAAACTCCTAACATCAACGCCTTATTATGCACAGGAAAATGGTCAAGTCGAAGCAGCAAATAAAATAGTGATTGGCTTGATAAAAAAGCATGTTGGGAAGAAGCCAAAAAATTGGCATAAGACGTTAGACCAGATCTTGTGGGCCTGTCGAACGTCCCCAAAAGAAGCCATAGGTACAACACCATATAGGCTAACTTTTGGTCATGACGCAGTGTTGCCAGCAGAAATTTGTCTTCAATCTGCAAGGGTTCAAAGACACCATGATATCCCCTCTGAAGTTTATTGGGATATGATGTTAGACGAACTAGTAGATTTAGACGAAGAAAGACTGCGCGCTCTCGACCTACTAAGGCTTCAGAAGAAAAGAGTAGAAGACTCTTACAATAAAAAAGTGAAACCTAAGGCATTCTCGCCTGGAGAATTAGTTTGGAAGGTGATTCTTCCCATGGATCGAAGGGATCGAAGCATGGGAAAATGGTCACCCAAATGGGAAGGACCATTTAGAATTATCCAAACCTTTTCTGGTGGAGCTTATGAAGTCGAAGAGTTAGGTGAAGATAAAAGACTCTTGAGAGTAAATGGCAAATATTTGAAAAAGTATAAACCTATACTCCAAGAGATCAAAATAAATAGCAAGTAATGACTAAATTAACCATAAATAAGCCAAAATGGAAAATTTTATAAATTAGCCAAAATGGCAATATTGTCAAATACATATTACAATATATGGTTAAAGAGCTGAGTCAATCAGAAGGGGATGGAGTCTTTGAGTCGAATGTACTTCGCCTGCTGCAACTCCAGTCTTTTGTTGCACAAGGCATTCGCCTGGGCAAGCTTGGCAATTTGGTCGTCGAAGGCTTGGGCTTTCTCAGCAAACTCTAGGCCTTGTGCGATTTCAGCTTGACTCTCGGTGTCTGGAACAGTCGAGAGAAGTTTCTCCTTGCGCTTAGTATTGGCATTCATCTTGGCCTCTAGCTCTTCGATTTGCGCCTTTATGGAAGCATTCTCTCGATCTATGGCATCAATTTCTTCTTGCTTAGATGCTTTTTGCTTCGACAACTCTGCAATTTGAGAAGTTGTCTCTGCTACAGCAGTCCATGCAGAAGAGCTTTTGCCATATAACGCTTCGAGCTGGCTGTTGAAGCCCCTCTGTCGTCGATAATCTGCTGAGACTTGATCAATAATGGAGTATAACTCCATGATAAAGCTCGAAACCTCTGGAGTCACAGCGAGCAAGTCAACCGCATTCAAAACAGCTCCCAAACACGACGGAGCAGTAGGGTCCCCCTCCAAAGCTTTCATCAAATCTTTCTTGAAGAACTGGGCCTTGACCTTCGTCAAAGCCTCATCGAGAGGAGAAGTCTCAGTGGACTTCCCCGACTGAGTAGAAGCCTCCTGACTAATATCAGATGAACTTCCCTTGCTCTCGATAATGGCATTCAGATAGCCAACGGGATCAGTTTGCTTCAAGAGTGCTAAGTCTTCTTTCGACCTATGCTTTGTTGAGGCGGTAACCTTTGCAACAGCGTTGTCTTGGGGTTGAAGCTGTTGAGCAGCGTTTGCCTCGACATGACTATCTTCGACTTGAACTTCAGCAGTGCCAGCGTCAGCGTGATCCCCTTTCATGGTGTTCCTCCGACAGATCAACCACTTGAATCTCCTTTGGTTGTTGATCTTCTGTTTGTTGTTCTTCTGTCTCAGCATTGGCTTCATCTGTTTCAGCATTGGCTTCATCGTTCGCTAATTCTTTCTCTTGTGGCCTGCTGAGTTCAGCAGAATCTAGTGTTTCAGAAGTCTTTGGCGCTGAGCTTTCAGTGGTTTCCTGGAAAAAGAAGAAGAAGAATCTTCTAGGTTAGAAAGAGACATAATCGAACGCGAGCATCGACACCTGAGTTAAAAAGGTTAAAGAAATTACCTGCAGAGGAACTTCAGCCCCAGGGCTGGAATTGTCGCTTTCGACAGGCTTATTGAGCAAGACATTTAGTTCCTCCTCCGTTGGCTCTTCAATAATTACTGGAGGTGGCCTGGGCTTTCTCCCAGCAACCTTTATTGTGATTGTTCGAGTCTCAGGAGAAGGAACATCTTTCTTCAGCTTTCGCCTTTTAAGAGGGGCAGGGGGAGAGTCGTCTTCTTCGTCACTCCCAGATTCGACCGTCAGTGCAGGTCGTTTCTTGGGTGAAGGTGCCTAAAAACCAATTGGAGTTCGATTTAGATGCTACATCGAAAGTCAGAATGTTAAAACCAGAAGAAAATAATAAAAGTCTGGTTACCGGTGCCGAAGGTTTTTTCGAAGGACCTTCCCCCTGATGGCTTGTTGTAGTCTTCGCCGGTGCTATAATTTTCGCCGGTGGTGGAGGTTTTGTCAAGGGACCTCCTCCTTGATGGCCTTCTGCAGCTTTCTTGGCTGCAGGCTTTCGAACAACTGAAAGGAGACAAGTTATAATTAACAGGCTACCAGTCGAAATGGAAAGACAAAATAATTTGGAAGAGTGAACTTACACTTCTTTATTTTGTCCAAGACGAGAACAAAAGACTTCTGAAGTTCGTCCACAAAGTCCTTCTCGTCGAAGAACTCTTCAGCGTAGTAACTCTTCCACCACTCTTCGAAGGATGGTGAGCAGAGAAAGTTAAGCTGATAATCAAACAGTGAAAGGACTGTTCGACCAGCATACCTGCCGATATGCTTGGTGGCAGCGTCTTCAGTATAGTCGTTGCAAAAGTATAACATGGATTTCTTCCTGGGAAAAATAGGAGAAGGAAGTGTTTGAATGATACCAAACTGGCGAGAGACCAAGTTTGGTTGATACGCAATCAAGCTCAAGTGAGTCTTGGAGCTCTTGAAGCGCAGGGGCATTATTCTTGGTGTGAGAAATGCTTCCCACATTATTGTATGTTCTTCGACCTGAGGGTCAGTTGACGATTTAGGATGGGGCCTCGTGAACCATTCTGGACCAACCTTTCGTCGAGCAAAGGGAGCCATGGTCGAAACAAATTCTTTCCTTCTTGCAAACATCAAGACGAAGTTTGCAAAAGTTTGTTGAAGCTCCAGCCCATCTTCAGTTGGGGTCAGTAGAGCCAATCTGGTGCCTTCGATGCACCTATTTGCTATCTCCGGAGCTTGCTCATTTATTTGAGTCTTCTGAGGTAAGAAAGACTCGAAGGTGGCATTGAGCCACATCTGAAGTAGCCAAAAAGGTCCTGCAAGCAGTAGACTGGCTCTATTCTCGATGATCTTCAACAGAGTCGCTCCGCTGCTAATCGACTCGTACAGATTCGCCAAGATTAATTCTGCCAAAAAAATATTTTGGCCATGGTGGAGTTGAGTGGCCAGGGTGACCATCTTCTTTGTCACCTGTAAAGACTTTGTGCAAAACACAAAGCGTGACAGCCATAGGGCTAGAAACGCGATATGCTCTACATCCGACATAGTGGCCGTCGACTTATCGTGGTAATGGTTGATATAGGTGGTGTAGGTTGGTTTCGTAGCTGAGAATCCAATCTGATCCTCCGACATTTCCTCTGGGTCAAAATAATCCCCAGTGGGTCGAAGGCCAGTGATGGCAGCCACGTCGAAAAGCGTGGGTGTCAGCATTCCACAAGGAAGGTGGAAAGTGAAATGAGTGTAATCCCAGAAAAGCAAGGAAGCTATCAACATCTCTGGGGAGTAGTTGAGGCCCGTCTTCGACAACATAACTAGGTCGAATATCCCCAGGTCCTTCCAGATCGAAGCCTGGCTTTTTTCCATTTTTTCCAGCCAAGCACTGTAGTCAGGAGTGAGGCTAGGGCTAGACCTGAAAGCCCTAACACCCCTATTGAAGAAGCGAAGATCAATTTTCTCCTTAGCGGGATCTTCGTTATCCTCTGCATCTTTTTTAGAGCATCCAACAGGTTTGAGCTTTTCAAGCACTGGAAAGAAGCTTTTGATCTTCATGGCTTCAGCGATGCATGGGTTGAGCGGGCCAGACATGGCGAAGATTTGGTTGGAGTATCCAACCGGAATCATGAGTTGGTGTGAATAGGCTTCACGTTCAGCAGTTTCTAGGGGTTCAGGAACCCTTCGTTGGCCTGTAGGAGTAACTATGGGGACGGTGGAGAAGATCTTGGGTTTAGCATTTCTGGAGGGGATGTTAGAACTAGGAGCGGTAGAAGAACCGGAGGCCATTGTTGATGTTAAGGTTGAAGATGAAGTGAAGAACAAGGTGTTTGCAAAGTTTGCAGAGATTTTGTGTTCAAGGAAGTTGGAAGGCAGGATAGCGTGAAAAAGTCCCACAATGGGTACTTGGCGCTATTTATAGTGTTGGGAAATCCCCAAATTCGAGGTCATTTAATGCCATTTAATGTTGCAGAAGGTAGTGGGACACGTGGCGTCCCCCTGTTGACATAGTCGTTCTGCAGAAATGAAAGGGTGCAGCATGCGCCCTCATTTTTGGGAAATTGTCATGATGACAATTTGTGAAAAGACATTTGGCACGCTGCACGTCATACTGAGGTGACGTCTTAGGTACGGATGAAATGATGGCTTTTTCTTGGGATTTTCAGTGGTTGGTAGAAGACAAAAAGTGCACAGTTTAATTTGTGACTAAGAATGAAAAGACAGGTGTCGAATGGAGTTTCAAAGAATGCCTTTTTCTTTTCAGAGTCGAAATAAGGCATTCTTGGGGGGCAATTTGTTGGCTCCTAAATTCGACACCCTTGTTTTTATTAATATCAGCCATTAAAGCTGAAGGATGGTTTCAACCAGCTGGGTCTGTCGAAATGCCCATCAGAAGATGGAAATGCACTTAGAGAATTTCTTCCAAGGGAGAATTTGGTTGCCTTCGACGTCGAAGGTGTTGCTCGTCGAAGATGCTTCTCGACGAAGGTGTTCGATTGCTCAGAGTGGGACGGTTTGAGATTCAAACGTTTGGAGGGAAAACGGTTCCCAGAGGTTACCAAGTGCAACGTGCAAAGATCTGGAGCGTCGAACGCTGTAAACGTGCCAAGTGGAGTCATCTCGAAGCAGCGTAACTGCCCGACGGTTACTTGGGATGCGTTTAGTATAAATATTAGTAGTTCACGCAGTTTTTCGCGTGCGTTCACAAATATATACAAGTCACTCATATAGATTCGAGTACCCAGCGTGAGAGAAAGAATTGTTGAGAATGTATGTGTGAAACACCACTTTATTAATCAAAGTCATTTATTTTCCAGAAACTTTACTTGTTTTCTCCTTTACTTTTCCAGTCGAAAGCCTTTATTTCAAGCCTTTCTTTATTTTATCAAGTTCTCTTCTTCATGCAATTTACATTCTTCATGCAATTTACATAAAACTTCTTTATTTTCTCATCATTTAACCATTACCAAACTTAATCAAAACCCCAAAATCAACCATGTCTTAGGATCAATCTGATCGATCCTGCGAGTCACCAAATAAGTAACCTTTTGGAAGATCAGCGGTTGTTTACCAATTCCCACGGTAAGCAGTCCCGTAACATTTGTTGGTTCTTCAAACCCATCGTTGGTCACCTCCCACGCGTCTAGAGATCCAAGAAGAGCTTTCATTTGGGTACTCCAGTTTTCGTAATTTGACTTTGTTAGCCGTGGAAACGACATTTGATTCATCATATTTGCAATTAGTTGTGATACCAATTTGTTAGAAAGGAAGCAAATACTTTTTATATCTTGTTAAAATAGAATACAATCTTGGTTTTTATATAGACTCAAGGACTTCTACTATTCTAGGAAATTAAATGATATTAGTAAATACTATTATAACCCATTATCTCTTGGCCTTCCAATTACAATAGACTTTTAACCTTCCCACTAACTTATTAATAGAGACCCACTATTTATAACATTAAAGTTTATTCAACATGCAGAACTCAACATAAATGGTGATTATTAGAATTGGGAGGCGCTCAACTATTGATTGCCTCATAATATTTTGAAACGAATAGCTAGCATTCGTCCTCCCTCGATGGTATAGGTCTTGATATCAGACTTATTATTGGAGAATATGTCAGGAATTTATTTGTTGGCCACATGTATCGTATCCTTGATGATGATGGTTCTGGAATCGATATTGATGATTGGAGAAACATTTGGAAGATTCAAAATTCTGAGAGAGTCTACCATTTTATTTGGTTGTTGCATCATGATGGACTGCTTACAAAAAGGAAAAAGCATAGTATGGGTCTTGGGAGTGCTATTTGCAAATTTTGTGGAGATGTTGAAGAAGATTCATTGCATGTTCTTCGAGACTTTCCTCTTATAATGGCCTTATAGCTGTCTGCAGTTGACACTATCAAACGTGTTATCTTTTTTGCAGGTGATCTGAAACACTGGATTCATAGTAACATGCAGAATAATTTGGGGTGGGATAACAATAAAGATTGGACGATATTATGGTCCATTGCTTGCCATTAACTTTGGAAGTTGCACAACAATGAGATCCCAGATGAAAGTTTCCAAAGACCCTCTTGCATGTCAACACACATCAATAAGCCAGTCCAAGATTATGAGAGTGTGAGATCTGCTAATAGCATAAATGTTATGCATAATAGTAGATTAAGGTTAATCAAGTAGAAAACGCCTCCAACTGAGTGGGTGAAGCTGAATATTGATGGAGCCAGAGACAAAGCTGGTAATTTGGATTGCGGGAGAATTATTAGAGGCAACCAGAGGAAGTGTCTTGAAGGTTTCTCAAAATCTACCGGAATGTGTAGTGTGTATCGAGGAGAGTTATGGGGTTTATATGAAGGTCTTTAATTTGTAAATAGGATTGGTTTCAATTAGATTGAGATTGACTCTCAACGGGTGGTTCATGATATCAACTCCATTACCTCGAGTAACATGTTGGGGGGAAATTTGATATCCAAAATCAAATCCCTCAAGCAGTAGAATATTGAGATCATTTTTCGCCACATTTATCGAGAAGCAAACATGTGTACTGATGCTTTAGTGAATAATGAAATTTCACTTCCGAAAACCTTTTGTAGTTTTGAAAATTTCCCTTCATTCATTATTCACCTAGTTTAAAGTGATCTCTTTAGAAATTCAATTTCTCAATTTGTTCGGTTGTATTTCTCCTTTTATGGACTCCGACCCTTCCTACAATAAAAATAATCCTTTCAAATCTACAATTTAAGGAAAAAATAAAATATTATACTCATAATTTTATAACCTTGAAAATAAAGTTCAAATGAACCAAACAAAAATGATAGAATATGAAATTATATTTAAAATGATAATTTAAATATTAAGTTGAGTTAAAACTTTATAGTTGGACTTTTATTAACTTTAGGATTTTTTTTCCTTCTTTTTTCACTATTGGTATAATTTAAGTTGGAGGTCAATTCTGACATCAAGTAGTTACATCCCTCTATCAATCACAGTTATAAGAATTGAACTGTAATACTTCCTACTAAATCTAATATCAATTACTATTTAACCAACTAACGATAACTAGCTTCATAGTCTTTTTATATATGTAGTTCTATTTTAGACATCGAAGGATATGAAATAAATCAGAGTTTATTTTATTCCTTATTTAATCTTCTTGTTTATTAATTTAGTAATTTACTTTCTTTTTCCATAGTTCAATGCATTTAGCTTCTTTCACACTCCCTCTTAGATATTTGCCTCCTTAATATCATTATTTAATTGGAGAGTATTTCTTTACTATGTTACGGTGGTTTTGCCTTAAATTGAATTAAAATATATATACAACTAAATGCGTAGTAAAGTGTCTATATAATGAGATCCGTTTTAAAAAATTTAGTGAGTAATATAGATAATTTAAAAATAGAATTAAATTTATTAAATAATTAAAATTATGTAATAATATACTAAAATTAAGTGAGATCCATTTAAAGAAATTAAAGAAATAAATTTATAATTACTACTTGAAAAATTGAATTACCTATCGACAAAGATTCAATATATTTCCAAAGATTGAATGGTTTTATTGAAATTGAAACAACAAATAGAAGAGTTTGAATTTTTGTCATTAGGAGTAATGTGTTTTCTAAAGTCCTTGTAAAAATACAATAAAGAGAATTAATCTTGCCGATTGATTAGAATCTTAAGTGAGCTGATAGATAACGTCTGCAAGACTAGAATTAGTGAGGAGGAGGGGGTGTACCGGCAAGACACTTTGACGTTCAAGTAAGAAAGAGTGCAAAGAGATACAAAAAAGAGATTAACGTTTCTAGAATGAATAATTGCTATCTTTCCCTCACAAGTGTGAAGGCTTATATAGTCCCCCCAACACCTTGTCATTGGTTTTTATTTTTGGGCCTAGATATCAGGTTCCGTAAAAATAGATATATGCTAAGAACTAGTTGTTGTGACGGGCATAGGTGACTGTAACTAGCTGTTACAACAGGGAGAGAAGTGTCTCACGGGAAAGCATGATTTCTGGTCGTTCCTGAGTAGCTATCCTCGTGCGGCTGCGCGGGATGAGGAATAGCCTGTTTGAGCAGACAAAAGTAATCATGCAGACCCTAGTGGTCAATCGACCAGGGCTCCTCGGGCGAGATGTAGAAGGAATAAAGTTTCCTTTATCCTTCATATTTTACCGGGTCAAGGTTATTGGACCGTCCTCCATGCAGAAGTGGATTGGGCCTTACTTAGCCATTGGGCCAGACCATAACAAGAGCCCCCCAAGTCGTTGCTCCTATGCATAGAAGTGATGACTTAGAGTCAGCTCGTGTGTCGAGGAGGCAGTAATGTTGGTGGTGGTTGTCGTAGAAGACGAGGACACTTCAGGATGTATATGGGGACATGCATGGTCGAGGATCCTGAATGAGAGTTCGTGAGTTCGGTGCGCGGGGAGCCAAATAGTTGATTGGACTTTTGAGAGGTTGTGTGTCACGCCTGCATCGAGTTATGTGCTATCATTAATGCATGATGATGGCAATTTAGGGGTTAGGGTTAATGATAACTCATACACTGCCCTAGGCCGCACATGTGCAGGCACGTGTGCTTAGGCCGTCCTATAAGTAGGGTAGAATGAAGTCCATTCATATTTTTGCTTCTCTCTGTATTTGGCTCTCTGTTTATTTTTTCCTTGTCTTCACTGCCGTGCATTTCTGTCAGCCACCATCATAAAATTCGATCACAATTTCCAGCTCTCTGACCACATAAGTTTCTTATTTCTCCTTACTTTGTGTAGTCTTTAGCTTCGTTTTTGCTTGTAATGCATGCAGATAGGGTAGAGTGAGCTTGTGGTGAGTGTTTCTCTGATGATTTGTTGGTGTCTGATGGTGGTTGGGTTGTTTTCTAGCACTATTGTCGGCGAGGCGAGAGGGAGATTATGCGTGTTTTTGGCCGTTCGGGGGCCGTAGTCGTGGTGGCGAGCTTAACTCATCGCCGTCGTAGTCCATGAATTTAGGATAAACTTATGAGTTTTCTAGTGGATGTATGAAGTTTTCGATTGAAACAACCGGCTGAAAATCATCAAATAATAAATTCGCCATCAAACATCTTCTATCCCACGTGAAGGGAAAGGTGAAAATCGAGAAAACCTGAGAAGAGAGAAGTCACGGCCTTGCGATTGAGAGATCGGGTAAGAGAGTCTGTTATGTGAGGGGAAGGTGTTAGCACTCCACATGCCCATAGTACTATACATTATCTACCCTTGTTATCTATATTATGGGTGTGTCTAATCTATGTTTACTGCTTACTACTGAGGAAGAATGCATGTAAAATAAATGTGGAGAAAAGAAGGAAGTATTTACGAATTTTTCTCGTATAGGCCCCGCGACCTGTTGCCTACGTATCGCTTTCGAGTAATCAGAGTGCCGTAGTTCGGCTGATATATTTTTGTTTGTTTTGTGTTTCTTATGGGTGATGAACCCTTGTGAAAACGGTTTTGAGTTACGCCCTCAAGGAAAGATGCCACATTTGATTGGTTTGTATTTGGTTACCTTGAAAAAGGGGTTTAAGTCTGATTAGCATGTTTTATAATTTTCCAAGAAAAAGAAAGTTTTAGTTTTAAATGAAAATGTAAAATGGGGAAGAAAAGAGTCTACGGGAGACTAGCCTATTTATAATCCTAATGTTATCATACAATGGTGGTCCTAAGGTTTGGATTAACACAAGGGAAACATCTATCTAATGTTAGCATGCATGGTTTGAAACCTAAGGTCTAACTTGCATCCGAAAGGAACAAGCACATCCTAAGGGAACATTGTATAGAAAGAGAGTGATAAAACAAGCCCAAAAGAGAACACACATAAAATGGTAAAGAAAAGAAGTGAAATTCTTTAGTCAAGGAGAACAAATCACCCGAGACAAACAAGCGGGAGTGAAATAAAAGAAGAGAAATGCTTTAGCTAAGGGGAGCGGATCACCTGAAGCAAACAAGCAGGAATATAATGTAAAACAAAAATATGATGTCCAAAGCGACTGAACACCTAACCAAGATATAGAAGATCGAGGTAGGAGATAGAAGGAAATATGAACAATCACGGAGTGTCAGCATTGGTCAGTGCGAACTCTTGATAAAGCGTGGGGAATTGTTTGCAAAACCATTTTTTACCTGATGACTCGATACACAAGATCTTCATAATTCCGAAGCATCATGGTGTGTCACGAACTAAGGATGACACAGACGAAATTGTGGGGGTTGATTGCTAACATTTCTTCTCTCCTCCTTTTGATGACTTATATGGGGGATGAGGGAATAATGTGGGTATAAATGTAAACACACGTGCAGAATACCTACTTCAAATGTAGGGTTTTAAACTAACACGAATAGCATAGAAAAAGCGGTGTCTGCTATAGGACTTTAAAGAGTGACTTCGAGCACACACTCTTTATTTCCTACTTCCCCTGATATCTAGAAATCGGTAAAGAAATGCGGTAAAGTGCAGGAAAATATAAAAGCAGTAGCGACGGCTATCAAAAGCAAGCGAATCTTCAAAAGCGGACGAAAGTAGTGGAGAAGAAAGGAGTGCGCATTGGGAAAGCCTCCCCAAGAAACTAACGAAGTCAGAAACGATATCCAACTAAGATAAAAATACATGCGTGTTGCAAATGCGACGCGTAATCAGAAGTTCTTGCACAAAGTATCACAAAATTTCACATGCATCCGGACAACATATAATATAATATGAATTTCTCATGACGATGAGAAATGAGGCATGCCGCATTGGAAGCGAGCATAAGCCTTATGTTTTGATCAAATAACAACTTGTTATGTTACATTATCAAAAGCACTAAAATGTACCTTGCACAATGAACAAACGAGTAAAAAATAACAAGGTAAAACGGTATGAAAACCGTATGAAAATCAATTTGATAATAAATAAATGAAAAGAAATAGGTAAGCATGTATCAAATGGTAATTATGACATTAAAATTATGCACTAAAAGTGTAAAAAAAGCTTCACTAAAAACTGCATTAGAAAATTATACATTACAGTGTAAAAACGTGTTTTGGAAAATATGCATCCGAAAAAATATGCCCAGAATGAAATGAGATTTTCCCGATAATTTATAAACGTACTCCCTCCGGTCTCATTTATAAGAAAAAATTAACTTTTTATATACATTGAGACCGGAGGGAGTACTCAGGAACTCGAATCCGCAATCGATTCAGTCAATAAAGAAGTGGAAGCAAGACTTCCACGAATGATCGATTCGAAACGCGATGAAAAAAGTTGCTCGGAATCGAACAAAACTCATGTGGAAGCATGTAAACGGGCCACAAGATTCAAAAATTAACCCGGTTCATCCAAATTCCGAGTCTAAGCATGGCTTTCTAAATTGGACAGAACCGAATCGAAAAAAATAGTTGCCCGAAACTGAAAAATAAAGTTTACAAACAGTTCCAGAATCGTCAAGAAAGTCAAGTTACATTATTAACAAGTGTTAAAACTCGTCACAGTTAAAGAGTTAGAATAAAATTGCATTTATGTCATGAATTGGCAAATTTCCAAGAATTATGACATTTTCTATTAAACTCATGTTTTGAAGTGTCAAATGTGGTTTTTAAATCATCTTGAGTCTAATAGAAAATATTATAACTCATGAAAATGACAAAAATTAGTAAATGGATTCACACATCAATACTAACTAAAGAACCACATGTTATGTCAAAGTGTGGAAAAGGTGAGTAAAACATGAAAATCGACATCAAGTTAGTAAACCAATACAAGAGAAAATTACTCTATATTAGTAAGCAATGTCATGTTAGTAGAGACCTATGTACATAAATACAAACTAACACAACTACATGCTATGGTTAATGTTTGTGTTAGTGCATAACCTTGAATGTCTACATGTAAGGAAATTACTCTAAAACTTGTAAATGAAAATGTAACTCCTAAATGGTTTAGAAACCAACAAACTAGTTAAAGAATCAATTGAATTCAATGTATTAGAATTTAATCAATAACTTGAAAGTTAATTCCAACTCATGAGTTTACATGTTTATGTCAAAAGAATGAGAGGTCGGAATCATTTCACAACTTATAGAAATTCACAGTTTATGAACCAAAATGCATTCCAATGCATTAATTTCAATGAATCGTCAATCTACTTGTTGAAACCAATTGACATCAAAAGTTAAAGAAACTCTAAATATTAATTTTCAACTCATGAAACTAATTGAACAACAACACTTTTTCAATCAAGTTGTAAATTCAAGAATTCAACATCATCTCATGAATCAATTATCCAATGTCAATTTTCTTCATTACTTTGATATTAACTAACACCTAAATTAAGAACTGTGACTAAACTACTCTATGTATTAATCTATGTTACCAATCTAATTGCATTCTACATTCTTGAATCAACCTAAAACTTAACTAAATTCTAAATCAATTTCTAATTCCTAATTAATCCTTGAAATGAGGGATGGTGTCTCCGAAATTGAGGGAGTAGCCGAAACTGTGTTGGCTGAAAGGAAGACGGTGTGTGTTGCGCGCGGAGGCGGAGGGAGTAAGACGCGGTGGGTGAGAGAAAGAGAGAGAGGAGTTGATTTGAACTTATTTACATTTTTTTTTTGTGAGTAGAGAGAAAGTAATGAGAGAATAGAGTACAAAGAGAGTGAAAAATGAGAAAATGATTGTGTTGTTATATTTTTGTGAAGGAAAAATGAATATATAGTGTAAACATAGTGGATTGAGCCTTGCAATTTAGGTGCGCCAATCTCAAAAAAAAAATAGGAGAAAATACCAATTCAAGTTCGGAGCGCAATCTTGGAACGTGACTGGCACTAAAACGAAGATGACAATTTATATGGCGTGTGGCCGAAAGAATGGGGTCAATCGAATAAAAATTAACTGAGTTATGAATTTTTGAAGTTTCTCCGATATTGTATCAGGTGAAATTAAATTCAACTTGTAGTTTTTTTCCAGCACGTCGTGGGCGAAACAGACGAAAAACGAAAGCCTTTTGGGTATTGTACGTGCATGGAATGTGAAATCGAAACGAAGCTTACAAAATTTCTAAACTGATGTTGCTAGAACCAACACGATACGACAAATTGATCGAGATATAAATTTTTGAACGTCGCTAAAAATAATATCTGTCACTATTTTTATGTTGAAAGATTCCTCAAAAATCCTAAATTTGTGACACCTTCCCTAAGGAATTAGCTCTCAGTCATAAAAGATGAATTATAGATGACATCAAGAAGGAATTTTAGCCAAAAAAATGAGTGTCAAACGATGAACAAATATTTAATTATGAATTTTTAGGCGTCCAAAAAATGCACCTTCAACACACTTTTTCCATTATATTTTCCACTGTGCATCTTTCGAAGATTTTCCCGTTCGGGGACCTTCCTTGAGGAATTGGCTTTCGATTCGAACAGAAGAGTTGGAGAGGAGATCAAGATGGAATTTTAGATATAAAACCAACTCCGAGACGACGAACCATACCGGACTTAGGAATTTTTGAATGCCTGCAAGACGGTGAATCGGTAATTAATTCAAGTTACTGCCTCAAACAATTAAAAATTCTTGAATGTCTTTTTCACAGAATTAGCCCTTGATATGAACATGAGAGCTGATAATAAAACCAAGAGGTTTCAATACTTGAGGAATCTGCTGAACTTGCTGAATCAAATCCAAGTTATAAATTTTCGAACGCCGGAGAAACAAATAACCACGCACCAAATCCAACACCGCTTCAGAGAAAACAAATTATTCAGAGATGTTCTGTGCACAATTAATTTATGGCTTGCACATGATATGAAGAGAATACCAAGACAATTCAGTTGCTTGAATTATTAGCTCGAGACAATACTCCAGTTGAAAATTGTGAATTTTTAAGTCCAAACACGTAAAAACGTTGTTTCTGATTCACATTGTTCAAATTTGCTGAAACACCTGATTTCCTTGCAATAAGTCTCAGAAACGAGTCCTTCAATTCCATGGTCACCTATACGTGCAATGTCAAATGACTTATTGGAGAATGTGCATATAAAAAATGTCATATGCGTAATCTAGGTAGTCCCTAAAAAGGGGTAGGACAAATTTGGGGTATTACACCGATGAATGTATAAAGTTTTCGATGAATGTTCAAATGGAAGTCTTGTTTAATATGTCGGGGGAAGATTTCTTTGTTAGGGTTCATAGGTTTTACCCGTCGAGGAAGTTTTAGGTCGACCGAGAAGGATTTTGTGATGTCCTCGTTTAATGCTTGAGCAAGGGCTTTTTGGCTGAGGACATCGTTCTCGTGTCTTCATACGCCATTTCTCCTAATTTAGCAATGGAAGGGTGGATTTGATTTGATCGTCGAATTCACTTTTGTCCTCTGTTTTTCAGGTGAAAAATGTCTACAGATTTTGAAGATGAAGTCATAGTCGAGGAGATGGAGACTTCCGAGGAAATGTCGCCGTCCTCAGACCCTAACAAGTGGATTGCTCTCGAGACACGGGGGGTTGCCTTGCTATTTTCCTCGTTCCTTGATGACGCTTTTACCGTGATCGGGGGGTAGAGTGAGTTCTTCAAACACCAGGGAGGATTAGAAGGTAGCTTTTCCTGGGGAAAACCAGCGGATCTACTACTCGTTCGAGCTTGACCAGATTCTTATGTATGTGTATGTTTTCAGAGAGATGGGGATTCATATACCCTTCTCGGGTCTTCATGTGGTAGTTCTTCCCCATATGGATCTAGCACCTTCATAGCTTAAGTCGAACGCGTTGGCCTTCATACGGGAGTTCGAGATTGTCTGCGATCACCTCAAGATTGAGGCTACAGTTACCCTGTTCTTTTCTTGTTTCCATATACAACGACAAACGACTTAGGGGGGGGGGGTATGTTCGGATGGGTTTCCTTGAAGAAGTAGAGGAAATTTTTTAAGGCATACTCAGAGTCTATACGGCCGTTTAAGAACATATATTATTTGGTCATGCCCGTGTCTCAAAAGGCCATTAAGTCCTTGCTCTGTTGGCAATTTAAGACGGGCGACAACGGGGAACCACTACTAAGAATGGATGCTAGAAAGAGGAGGCGTCAAGTCCAAAGGATCCCTTTTGGATGGAGTTGTGACCACTTTGACCGATAGACCGATGAGTATATCATTCATCCGGACGGTTTAGACTAGGATGATTGGGAAAGCTATAATAAACTGGTGGTTTTCGTTGATAGCTTTGTCATTGCTCAATGTATGACCAAGCATGGGGAAATCATTCTTGGAGAGGACCTGGAGCTTGTGCTCGCGGCTCGGCTTATTAACACGAATGGACTCCTAGATTATGATACCTACGAGGATGCCTTAGAACTTTTAGGTAGCTTTCATGTTGTTATTATCTCCTTGTTTGTTTTCTTTGTTTTACTAACTTGTCTTTGTTACTCATTGTAGATAAAATGCTCAATGCCAAGGAGCGCATGGTCAAGGAAGGAATATCTAACAATTTGAAGTATATGAAGAAAGTTGGGCTTCTGAAGAGAGTCATGGGTGGCACTGCGGTTCTTCCTCCGACGGGATCGGGGAACGCTTCCTCTGCTCCTACCGAGGAACATCCTTCTCCTTGGCATGTGACCTCGGCCAGGAAACATCATCGGGTTGGCGAGGACACCATAGACTTGACCCTGGAGAGGTCTCTAGATAAATATGAATTTCCTCCATGTTGGCTGCAAAGGAGATATTTTGAGGGGGTCCCTCTCTGAAGGTTCCACGGGAAGAATCTCTTCATCTGGAAAACTTGGATCAACCGAGCAAGGGAAAAACTATTTCCTAGGATGCGGCAGGTATGATGAGGATATTGGAGCTGGTGATTATCAATACCGAGGAGGGGACCCCCCACTGCCAAGAAGGTGAGGGTACTTCGTGCGACCAATGTAGCATTTTAGACGAAGGTGACCAAATTGAAGTCTGAGAATGAGGAGTGGGGCAAATAGAAAACAACGTTGACCGGGAAGAATGAAAAGTTGGTCAAGTCAAACAAAGAGTTTGAGGACAAGATCGCTGCATTGTAGGCTGACGCGACTTTGACTGATGAGGAACCCGAGGAGCTGAAGTAGTTAAGGACCCGTTCATAATTGGCTTTTCTTCTTCGTCAGGCTTGGGAGGATCTCGTGGCAATTGGTGAGGAGAACTTCAACAATACAATAGAGTAGTTCAAGTTTGCTAATCCTGGCGTTAAGTTTAACATGGACAGGACTATATTTCTTTATAGTATGGTAGATGAGGGGATTGTTGTCCCCGACTTCCTCAACTTTGGCAAAGAAGAGGGAGGGGTCATGCAACAATCTCAGGAAGAGTAACCAGATGTTGTTGATCAAGCTTACTTATTTGTCTTTGGTCAGCTTGCATGCTATGAATTGTGATGTTTGTTTTGGGGGATTTTTCCAGTTTGATGTAATACCCGAACAACCTCGGTCCTTGTGGCTATCATATTGGTTAATTTTTGGATGGGGCTTAGCCCTTTTTATGTAACACTTTGACAATTATGGTATTTGTTGACCGGTTTGATTTTAACATACGTATTTTCGTTTAAACTCGTGCATGATTTGCTTTTATTGATTTTGTTAAGTTTTGCATGTCTGTATTCTCGTCTGATTGAGATGTTTATTTTGCTTATGAGTTTAGGGGGTTTGCTCATTAGTGAGGGGAGACTGGTCGAACGAACAAGGTATGTTTCCGGGCATGGGCCGGACCAACGTATGTTTCCCATCACGAGTTGGGTGTTCAGCCATCGTGGTACGATGACGTTGGAGCTCATTATATTTTTCCCCGTCGGGCTGAGAATCTGCTCGTTGAAAGAGTGGGAACTCGTCTCTTTGTTTAATTCGAGGTGTTATGCTTATACTTGAGCATACACATGTGGTCAGAACTACTGTGTTTTTCGTCTTGATCGGACACACCGACTATTTGTCTGCCTTAACTGTAATATTGTTTCAGTTTTTTAGTGTTCCAAGGTCTAGCAAGTTGTTCTCCGTGTAAGTTTTCTAAGTAGTAGGCCCAAACTCCTGTCTTTTCTCGGACGCGATAGAGGCCTTCTCATTTTATGGTGATCTTTCCCTCACAAGGGTCTTTGTAATTTCTCTTTAGGACTAGGCTACCGACTTTGAATTCGTGTCGTATGACTTTAGCGTCATATCGTATGGCGATTTTTTGTTTGAGAGAAGCCTCTCGCAAGGCCACTCCTATTCAGACTTCTTCAACTAGATAAAGTTCTTATCTCAATGCTTCTTCGCTCATCTCCTCATCGAGATGGGATTTAGTTCTTCTAGAGATCTCTCTAATTTCAAGGGGGATAACATCCTTGGTTTCATATGCTAGTCGGAAAGGAGTTTCCCCGGTGGATGAGTGAGGTGTCGTTCGATAGGCCTAGAGCATATTGTGTAGCTCCTCGACCCATCTCTTTTTGGTTTCGTCTAGCCTTCTTTTGAGGCCCCGTAGGGTCACCCTATTCGCAGCCTCGGCTTTCCTGTTTGATTATGGGTGCTCGACAAAAGCGACATGTTGGACAATGCCCAATTTGGCGACAAATTCCTGGTAATTT
Source organism: Vicia faba (assembly GCA_948472305.1). Taxonomy (NCBI): domain Eukaryota; kingdom Viridiplantae; phylum Streptophyta; class Magnoliopsida; order Fabales; family Fabaceae; genus Vicia; species Vicia faba. The sequence continues at coordinate 183,416,613 of OX451741.1, read as the reverse complement.
TTGTCTATGCACTGTGTCCCATTGTCGGTGACAATTTCTTGGGGAATGTCGAACCGAGCAAGAATGTTTCTCTTGTAGAAATACAAAATGTTTTGCACTGTGATTCTGGCTAGCGCTTCTGCCTCTATCCATTTTGTGAAGTAATCCACGACTACTATCATGTACTTATTTTGGTTTGATCCCACTACGAATGGCCCGAGGATGTCCATGTCTCACCATGTGAAAGGCCATGGGGACAAGAGAGACTTGAGCTTGCTTGGAGGTGCCAAGTGCATATCCATGTGGTGTTGGAATTTGTCACATTTCTTTATGTGTTATTTGGCGTCGTGCTTCATGGTAGGCGAGTACTATCCTACCTGTAATACTTTTCTGGCAAGGGATCTTCCACCCAGGTGTTGGGAGTTTATTTCTTCATGGATTTCATGCAGGACATGGTCAACTTTGTTTTCCTTGACACATTTGAGTAGGGGTGGAGAATCCCCTTCTCTACAATCTTTGTTCAACCAGAGCGTAAGAGCGGGCTCTTCGCCTTACCATGTTTACTTCTTTTTGGCCGCATGGGAGCCCCCCTGTTGTAGGTAGTTGTATACTTGGGTCATCCAATAGTTATCGTTGCCGATGGTGCATACGTCTAGAGTCGAGGAGGGTTTTTCAATGCTTGGCCGAGGAAGTATTTCGTATATTACCGATTTGTTTCCTCCTTTCTTCTCGGTGCTTTCCTGTTTTGACAGGATATTTTCCCTGAGTATTGTGTTTGCATGGAACATGATGTACTTCTACAAAATGGAATTTCTTTATTCTTTCTAGGACCAGAGCCCAGTACTCGAGAGATGGTCATTTTTTATCTGGTATTCTCCCTGTACTTGAGAGGCGACGAGCTAAGAATCTATGAAGATTTTTACTTCTTCGGCCCCCAGATCTTCGACCAAGCGTAGACCTGCTATAAATGCTTTGTACTCGGATTGGTTGTTCGAGGTCAGGAATGATAGTGTGAGGGAGACTTCGATCAATATTCCTTCCTTGTTTTCTAATATATTGCCTTCTTCGCTACCCGTTGAGCTGAAAGCCCCGTCCACGAAGATGCTTCATCTGTGCGCTCCACTCGTGGGGGAGACAGGCGAGGTCATTTATGCCATGATGTCGGCCAAAATTTGGGCTTTAAGGGATTTTCTGATCTTGTATTTAATTTTGAACTCAGAGAGTTCTAATGATCATTTGAGCATTCTTCTCGCCATGTCAGGTCGACCGAGCAACTGTTTTACTGGTTGGTCTGTTTGGACCACAATCGTGTGTACTAGAAAGTAGTATCTTAGCCTCCTTGCTGCGTTGATGACCGCTAGAGGTACTTTCTCTATTTGATGGTATCTTACTTCAGGACCTTGCAAGGCCTTGCTCGTGAAGTAAATGGGTTTCTGTCTCTCGGGGTTTTCTCGAATGAGGGTTGGGCTCACGACCTCGGGTACAGCGAGATAGAGGTAGATAGTTTCTTCTTTATCTGGTTGTGAAAGGACTGGTGGCTATGATAGTTCCTGTTTTAGGTAGCGGAGGGCCGATTCACACTACTTAGTCCACTCAAAGGTTTCCTCCTTGCGAAGAAGTTTGAAAAGGGAAAGTGTGTGCTGGGCATTGTTTACCTTGGGTTTTGGTAAACAACCGCTGATCCTCCAAATGGTTACTTATTTGGTTACTCGCAGGATCGATCAGATTGATCCTATGGACATAGGTTGATTTTGAAGTTTGATTAAGGTGGATAAGGCTTTGAGTAAAATGTTTCAAGTAAATTGCATAAAGGAAAGGCTTGGTAAAATAAACAAGGCTTTAAAGTAAAGGTTCGACAGGAATTTAAAGGAGAAAAGCAAGTAAAATACTGGAAAAGTAAATGACTTTAATTGATAAAATTGGTGTTTCACACATACATTTCTCAACAATTCTTTCGCTCACACTGGGTACTTGAATCTAAATGAGTGACTATGTATCTATTTGTGAACACACGCGAGAAACTACATGTCTACTCCTATTTATACTAAAACATTTTCAAGTAACCGTCGGGCAGTTACACTGCTTCGAGATCAGTCCACTTGGCACGTTCTCCATGCTCGACGCTCCAGATCCTTGCACGTTTGCACGTAGTAACTGCTGGAAACCGTTTTCCCTCCAAAGCTTTGAATTTCAAACTGTTCCACTCTGGACCATCGAACACTTTCATCAAAAGACGTCTTCGACGCCAACTCCTTCGACGTCGAAGGCAACCAGCCTTCTTCCTTGGAAGAAATCTTCTAAGTGTTTTGCCATCTTTCGACGGGCACTTCGACAGGCTTAGCCAGTCGAAAGCATCTTTCAGCTTTTAATGGCTGCCATCAATCAAAACAAAGGTGTCGAATTTAGGAGCCAACAAATTGCCCCCCAAGAATGCCTTATTTCGACTCTGAAAGAAAAAGGCATTCTTTGAAAACGCCATTCGACACCTGTTTTTCCACGCTTAGTCACAAGTTCACTTGTGCACTTTTTGTTGCTTTTTACCAACTATTGGCAATCCCAAGAAACCATCATTGATTTGATCCTAGGACGTCACTTTCAGTACGGCGTGCAGTACCAAACGTCACTTCAGAATTTGTCATTATGACAAATCCCAAAAACGAGGACGCACGCTGCGTCTCTCTGTTTCTGCAGAAACGGCCAAAACAACAGGATGCTGCCACGCGTCCCACTAATTCCTGCAGCATTAAATGACATTTAATGTCCTCGTTATTGGGAATTTCTCCCACTACTATAAATAGTAGTGAATATCCCATTGTGGGATTTTTTACGCAAACTAGCCCTCAAACTCCCTTGCTTTCGTACGAACTTGCTCTTCTTTGCAGAAAAACTCTTCCTTTTTCACTTCATCTTCATCCTCAACAATGGCCTCTGCTTCTACTGCCCCCAAGACTAACGCACCAACTGAACAACTTGTTAAACCCAAGGTCTTTGTTACTGCTCCGGTAGTGAACTCTACAGGGAAACGAAGGGTCCCTGAACCTTCTGACATCTCAGTTCGCGATGCTTACTCGCGTCATTTGATGATCCCGGTTGGATACTCCAACCAGATCTTCGCAATGTCTGGCCCCATGAACCCAAGCATCTCTGAAGCTCTGAAGATCAAGAGCTATTTCCCCATCGTCGAGAAACTCAAACCAGTAGCATGCGCCAAGAAGGACGCAGAAGACAACGAAGACCCTACACGCGAGAAAATCGACCTCCGTTTCTTCAACAGAAGTGTTAGGGTCTTCAGGTCTTGCCCTAACCTGACCTCTGACTATGTTGCTTGGCTAACAAAGTTGGAGAAACATCAAACTCCAGTCTGGAAGGAAATGGGAATCTTTGACCTAGTAATGCTGTCGAAGACAGGCTTAAACTACTCCCCAGAGATGCTTATAGCTTCGCTGTTGTTCTGGGATTACTCTCACTTCACCTTTCACCTTCCATGTGGGATGTTAACCCCCACACTCTTCGACGTAGCGGCCATTACTGGCCTTCGACCAACCGGAGATTACTTCGACCCGGAGGAGATGTCGGAGGACCAAATTGGCTTCTCTGAGACCAAGCCAACATACACCACCTTTATCAACCATTATCACGACAGGTCGACGGATACAGTGTCGGATGTCGAACACATAGCGTTTCTAGCCTTATGGCTAACTCGCTTTGTGTTTTGCTCGAAGTCTCTACAAGTGACCAAAAAGATGGTCACGCTTGCCACCCAACTGCATCACCGCCAAAACATCTGTTTGGCAGAACTAATTCTGGCCAGTCTTTATGACTCAATCAACAATGGGGTTACTCTCTTGAAACATATCGAAGATAGGGCCAGTTTGCTACTCGCTGGGCCTTTCTGGCTACTTCAACTGTGGCTCAACGCCACTTTCGAATCTTTCTTACCCAAAAAGATTCAGATAAATGAACAAGCCCCAGCGATAGCTAATAGACGTATCGAAGGAATTAGGCTGGCTCTACTGACACCTGTGGAAGATGGGCTGGAGTTTCAAAAAACCTTCACTAACTTCGTTCTGATGTTCGCTCGAAGGAAGGAATTTGTTTCAACTATGGCTCCATTTTCTCAACGGAGGGTGGGGCCAGCATGGTTCACAAGGCCACACCCAAAGGAGTCGAGTGGTCCCAATGTCGATGAGCACACTGTACTTTGGGAGGCGTTCCTGACACCCAGGATCATGCCTCTTCGATTTAAGAGTTCTAAGACTCATTTGAGTCTGCTTGCCTATCAACCAAATCTGGTATCTCGCCAGTTTGGTATCATCCAAACCCTGCCTTCTCCTATTTTTCAAAGAGAGAAGTCAATGTTGTACTTCTGCAACGATTATACAGAAGAAGCTGCTATCAAGCATATCGGAAGATATGCTGGTCGAACAATCCTCTCGCTGTTTGACTACCAGCTTAATTTCCTTTGCTCACCATCCTTTGAGGAGTGGTGGAGAAGCTATTATGCTGAGTACTTCTTCGACGAGAAGGACTTCATGGCAGAGTTGCAGAAGTCTTTTGTCCTTGTGTTGGACAAAGTAAAGAAATGTAAGTTCATGCTCTCACATTACTTTTTTTCTTTCTCTTCGACTGTTAGCCTGTTAACTTTCCTTTTCGCTTTCAGTTGTTCGAAAACCCCTAGCCAAGAAGGCTACAGAAGGCCCACAAGGAGGAGTCCCTTCGACAAAACCTCCACCGCCGGCGAAGACTATAGCGCCGGCGAAGACCACAGGCAACCAACAGGGGGAAGGCTCTTCGAGGAGGCCTCCTGCATCGGTAACCAGATTTTCCTCATTTTTCTTCTGGCTTTCGATTTTTTTATTTTCAATGTAATTATTTAATCGAATTCCTATTGGTTTTCTAGGCCCCTTCGCCCAAGAAAAGGGCAGCATTGGTGGTCGAATCGGGGAGTGATGACGAAAGTGATTCCCCTCCTGCTCCCTTAAAGAGGCGAAAGTTAACGAAGGACGCTTCTGTTCCTACTCCTGCCCCTGAAGGTCGAACCGTCAGAATAAAGGTCGCTGTGAGAAAGCCTAGGCCACCTGCGGTGATCATCGAGGAGCCAACTGAGGAGGAACTGAACGCTCTTCTTACCAAGCCTGTCGAAAGTGACAATTACAGCCCTGAGGCTGAAGTTAATCCACAGGTAATCTATTTTAGGCATAGATACCAGTATTAGATTGTATTTCTTTCGACATCTGAAGATTTGTCTTCTTTCTCCTTTTCAGGACACTACTGAAAGTTCCCCACCAAGGACTTCAGAAACTCTAGAATCTGCTGACCTTAGCAGGCCTCAGGAAAAAGATTTGGGCAATGACGAAGCCCACACTGAAAATGAGGCCAATGCTGAAACAGTGGAGAAGACAACAGAAGAACCTATGGTGGAGGAAACACAGCCAGAAACGGTTCCTGTGGTGGACTTGTCGTCAGAAGAGAATCCTGAAGGAAGAAACCAAGGCAATGGCGAAGAGAATCAAGATGCTGTTGACGAAGAGCATCAAGGTGGTACTGGCGAAGAACACCAGGATGACGCTAGCGAAGAGCCACAAAATGACGCTGGCGAAAGACCCCAAGGTGATGTTAACGAAGAACCACAAGTCGACGCTAGTACCGCCTCAGTCCAAGTCGAAGAGCAACCAAACGAGGCACTCAGCATTCAACAGCCTCAAGCCCAAGATAATACTGTGGCAAGGGTCACCTCCTCAAAGCACAGGTCAAAAGAGGACTTGGAAATCTTGAAACAAACTGACCCTGTCAGCTACCTCAATGCAATCATCGAGAGTAAGAGTTCTTCTGACACTAGTCAGGAAATTCCTACCCTGTCGGGGAAATCTACTGAAACTTCTCCTCTTGATGATGCGTTGGCGAAGGTTAAGGCCCAGTTCTTCAAGAGAGATTTAATGAAGACTTTAGAGGGGGACCCCACTGCTCCATCATGCTTAAAAGAGGTTTTGAATGCTGTTGACTTCGAAGCTGTAGCCCCAGAAATCTCAGACTTAATCATGGAATTACATTCTATGATTGATCAAGTCTCAGCGGATTACAGGCGCCAACGAGGTTTTAACAGTCAGCTCGAAGTGCTGCATGGCAAAAGCTCATCTGCATGGACTGCTGTCTCAGATTCGACTTCTCGAATTGCCGAGTTGTCGAAACAGAAAGCGTCTGCACAGGAAAGGGTCGATGCTATTGAGCGAGAGAATGTCTCCTTCCGAGCACAAATTGCAGAGATAGAGGCGAAGATAAACGCCAACACTGTACTCCAGGAGGAAATTCTTTCGACCATCCCAGCCACTGAGAGCCAGACTGAGATCAAGCAAGGCCTGGAATTCGCTGAGAGGGCCCAAAGCCTCGACGCTCAAATTGCCAAACTAGTGCAAGAAAACTCTTGGTGCAAAAAGAGGTTGGAGCTGCAGTATGCCAAGTATCTTCGACTCAAGAATTCTCTTACCTTTTGATTGATTCTCTTTTGTAACCATCTTCTGTAATCGTTTTCGACAACAATTGCCATCTTGGCTGAAAATAATAAAAATGTCCATTTTGGCATTTTTTATGGTTAATTTAGTTTGTTCTTTTATTATTTTATTTTTATCTCTTGAAGTATAGGCTTATATTTTTTCAAATATTTACCATTTACTCTCAAGAGCCTTTTATCACCACTTATCTCTTCGACCTCATAGGCTCCACCGGAAAAAGTTTGGATAACTCTGAAGGGTCCTTCCCATTTGGGTGACCATTTCCCCATGCTTCGATCCCGTCGATCCATGGGAAGAATTACCTTCCAAACTAAATCTTCAGGCAAAAATACCTTAGGTTTTACCTTTCTATTATAAGAGTCTTCTACTCTTTTCTTCTGAAGCCTGAGTAAGTCGAGAGCGTGTAATCTCTCTTCGTCTAAATCCACCAATTCATCTAACATCATATTCCAATAAACCTCAGAAGGAATATCATAATGCCTCTGAACTCTTGCAGATTGAAGACAAATTTCTGCTGGCAACACTGCATCATGGCCAAAAGTTAGCCTATATGGCGTTGTACCAGTGGCTTCTTTTGGGGACGTTCGACAAGCCCATAAAATCTGGTCTAACGTCTTATGCCAATTCTTTGGTTTCTTCCCAACATGTTTCTTTATCAAGCCAATCACTACTTTGTTAGCTGCTTCGACTTGACCATTCGCCTGTGCATAGTAAGGCGTGGATGTTAGGAGTTTGAAACCTGTTTCCTGAGCAAATTCTTGCATCTTTCGACCGGTGAAAACTGACCCTTGATCAGTTGTTATTGTCTCAGGAATTCCATATCGAAAGATAATGTTCTTTTGAATAAATTCAATGACATTTTCTTGGTCCACGTTGACTAAAGGGATCGCTTCGATCCACTTAGTAAAATAATCAATGCCTACCAATATGTATTTCTGACTCTTTGATGATGCTGGTCGAATCTCTCCAATAAGATCCAACGCCCATCCTCGAAAGGGCCAAGGCTTCACTATCGAGTGAAGTTCGCTTGCTGGTACATGTTGGATGCCTGTATGAACTTGACACTCTTGGCACCCTTTGGCGAACTCAACACAATCTTTCAGCATAGTGGGCCAATATAGTCCTTGTCGAAACAACAACCATTTCATCTTATGGCCTGCTTGGTGAGCCCCACATGCCCCAGCATGCGTAGTCGAAAGGGCTATGTATGCTTCAGTTTCACTTAAACATTTCAGAAACACCCCTTCAGGCGTCTTCTTGAATAACTCATTACCCATGAGTACAAAACTCAACGCCCTGTATTTTGTTTTTCGTTCTGTCGGAGCTCCTGGATTTTGAAGATAGTCCACAATAGGTTTCCTCCAATCTTGCTCTGACAAATTATCAATGAACGAAATCTCGAAGTTTGAGTGATCAGCATATCCTAGCCTCGTCGATTCCAAGTCTGATGCTGATAGACAAGTTGCTTTTATCTTTTCTCGAACTTCGATTGCTCTTTGTAACTTCGTTTTTGAAATCTTATACCCAGATGCAATTTGTGCCAAGTCATTGGCTATTTGATTTTCGACTCTGGGTATGTGTCGAATATTGACACTTTCAAATTGTTTCAATAAACGATTCGCTATCACAAAGTACATAATGAGATTCTCTCTTATGCATTTATATTCTTTTGTGACTTGCTTGATGACTAACTCTGAGTCTCCCATTATTTCGACTCGAGTTGCCCCCAATTCCAACAATATCTCAAGGCCAGTAATTAGAGCTTCATACTCAGCCTCATTGTTCGAACAAGAACCTTCTATTTGGTACTTGAATGTTGTTGGAATTTTATCTGGAGAAACAATCAAGACTCCTACTCCTGTTCCATTTTTATGGCTGGAACCATCGAAGTAGAATTTCCAAGGTTCTATCTCCACATAATTAATATCCTCGACTTGAATTGAGTGGTCGACTATGAAGTCTGCAACCACTTGTCCTTTTACTGCCTTAAGAGGCATAAAGGTCAAGGAGTATTCAGTCAATGCTAATGCCCACTTGCCGATTCGACTATGCAAGATCGGTTTCGACAGCATATATTTGAAAACATCAAAATGAGACGAAACATAAACATCAACTGGTTTTATATATTGCTTGAGTTTTGTACAAGAGAAATACAGACATAGACACAATTTTTCAACTTCGCTATATCTAGTTTCTGCATCATTCAAAACTCGACTGAGATAATAAATGGGTCTTTCGACTCCATTCTCATCCTCTTGGGCTAACATACTTCCCAGAGTTTTGTCAGATGCAGCTATGTACAATCTCATACTCCTATTGCTACAAGGAGGCACCAAAATAGGTGGCTTAGTGAGGTACCCTTTGATTTTGTCGAAGGCTTCTTGTTGCTCTTGCCCCCATTCGAACCCCTCTTTATTCAGTCGAAGTAAGGGTGAAAAGGCCTGAGCTTTCCCACTTAGGTTAGATATAAACCTTCTCAAGAAATTTATCTTGCCTAAGAGAGATTGCAATTCCTTCTTATTCGATGGCGCTTTCGCTTCCAAAATTGCCTTCGTCTTGTTCTGATTGATTTCGATTCCTTTCTTGTGGACAACGAAACCCAAGAAATCTCCAGCTTTCACACAGAACGCACACTTCAAAGGGTTCATCTTCAGACCATGTTCTCTCATTCTTTCGAATGATTGTCGAAGGTGGTCAATGTGACTCTTCCTGGAAACAGATTTTATAACAATATCATCAATATAAACTTGCATAAAAGTGTTAATAAAATCATGGAAGATAGTATTCATTGCTCGCTGGTACGTTGCCCCAGCGTTTTTTAGGCCAAAAGGCATCACTACCCATTCGTAAGTGCCTAAGGCCCCTGGGCATCGAAAAGCTGTTTTCGACACATCCTCTTCAGCAATGAATATTTGATTATATCCTGAATAACCATCGAGCATACTCAGGTATTCATAGCCAGCGGCAGAATCGACTAGCATTTCCGCCACAGGCATAGGATATTCATCTTTGGGGGTGGCCGCATTCAAATCTCTGAAATCTATGCACACCCTTAATGTGCCATTTTTCTTAATTACTGGCACAATATTTGCAATCCATTCGACATACCTTGTAACACGGATGAATTTGCATTTCAGAAGTCTTTCGACCTCCGTTTTGATCTTCGACAATATTTCTGGAGCGAAGCGTCTTGGATTTTTCTTGATTGGCTTCTTTCCAGGTTTGATTGGCAACTGAAGTTCTACCAATCCTCTGTCGAGACTAGGCATTTCGTCATAATCCCATGCAAAACAGTCTTTAAACTCTTTCAGCAATTGGATTACTTCCAACCTAAGTTCTGGATCAATTTTGGCGCTGATGTAAGTTGGCCTATTCTCTGATCCTTCGCCTAAGTTGATTTCTTCTAAAGGGTCTTGTGCTAACATCTTAATGTTGTTCGCCAAGGGATCCTTTTCGAAGCCCAAAGGCTCATCGTCATAGATGGCGTCGAGCCTCTGTTCCTGCATTTCATCTGGCATGATATCAGGAGGTCTTGGATCGAAGTCCTTTCCTGGGCCAACAGCAGATGATTGTTGACCATTGGCCTGTGTGGCCATGTACTTTACTTCGGCTTCAAGAGCCATGATCATCTTGGTTTCGGCCACATAAGCCGAAATTCGCTTCAGAGATTGTGAGTCAGTCATTATCACTGAATTCACTTCCCCAACCAGTTGGTTGGATATCAGTTAGCCCACTGAAGTCTATGTGGGACAAGTCTTCTCTGTCCCATTGGAAACCATGCTCAGGATGCAGGTATAGGGAACAAAAGGTGTTTGGCGCTGGCGCCATGTCGAAGTCAGGAGTTGGACATGGCCCTATGTGAGCCAAGTTTTTGTCGAAATCTGTTACACCCAAGTGATTCACTTCGCCAAGGTAGTAACTTTGATCCGCCTCTATGTTTTCGACCATCCCATCTGGACGCCATAGCAGCAGTCTTTGATGCATCGATGAAGGCACAGCGCCAACACCATGAATCCACTCACGGCCTAACAAAAGGTTGTAGTTAGGTTTGGCCGATATGACCATGAACATTGTTGGTCGAAGGATCGACCCAACTTTTATGTCTAGCTGGATCACTCCCATGGTGGTCCCAATGCCTCCCTCATAGTTGGACAGGACCATATTGTGAGGTTTGATTTCTTCATCCCTTTTGCCAATCTTCCTTAGCATAGAATGAGGGATAATATTGATAGTGGCCCCACAGTCGACCAATATTTTGTTCACAGTGGTCTCTTCGAGCTTAGCCCTTATGAACAAAGGTTTGAGGTGATTCTTCATCGCCTCTGTAGGTGGCTCGAAGAAGCCATTTTGTTCCTCTGTAGTGCCATTGTCCATGACAAAATAGCACACTGGCCTATGTTTGGCCATTTCTTGTTCCACCTCCCAGTCACTGGCTTCGACTTCTACCTGTCGATTGAATTCCCTAGGCAGTACTGAAACAATATTCACCATTATATCTAGAGTATCGTCGGACTCAACATCATCTTCGTCTTCGACTTCACTTTGGTTAGGCCAAACTAGCCTGTTGGTAACTGGTTCTCTCTCAAGAGGCTTTCTTTGTTTCCTTTGAGGCACATTCGAACTAGTTTCTGCCTTAGGTTCGTTGGCAGCCTCCCTTTCAGCTTTTCGCCTTCTTTGATATCTCCTCCATTGGGATCGCGACATAGGATTTTTTCCCTTGTAGTTGCTGGACACTTGAGCAACCTTGAGTGCAGCAACTTGGGGCTCTTTCTTCTGAATTAAAGAGGAACCTCTTGGCACATCGAAAGAATGCCATTTCTCTTCACTTGGCCTTTTCCGGCCAGATGTTTTGTACCAAGTGTCTACTGGTACATTTGTTGGAGGCCTAAAAGTCAATGGCCTCTTGTCTTGATTAGAACCCCTCCTGGGATCATGTCGAAGGTCAGCATTCTCCCTTCTCTTGTTCGCTGCTCTTACGCCTTGTATGTGCTCAGCAGCTTTTTTATCAAAGATAGAACTGCATCTTGGACATAGCATCACCTCTGATTTCTTCTTCTGGCATCTTTGTAAAAAATCTGCCAAGTTTTCGTTTTTCCTAGGGAAAGCCGTTTTATTTGCCTGCTCTTGCCTTATGGCTTCTTCTGAAGCTTTAGGGTCAGAAAGTTCAACCATGTTGATATTCATTGTATCCTTATTAGCAAGAGTTAGTTGCTTCATTTGTGTCTCCAGATTCTCCGTCTGGCCTTGAACAGTGGCCAAGTGGGAACTGGGCTTTGGTCTAGTTTTTTGTGCTTCAGCAGTCTTCGACTTCGGGTCTTCGACCGCTTTCTGGACAGCCTCAATTGTCTTCCTGGATAAATTTCCAGAAAAACTGCCAAAGATTGGCATGTTGATGTGGTCCTTTGAGACTTCGACCATGGTAATTCCTGGCTTCTTCGACGGGATGCTGGTCGCCTCTATCATGTTCACTTCAGAGGGTTCTGCGTAGTGGGCTTCAGCCTTTAGTGGATTGGAGTCGACAGCCATGGGGGATTTGTCAGCAAACTTTAATCTCCCTTCCTCAATAGCGTCTTGCACAAGATTCCTGAAAAGAAAACATTGAGAAGTTTTATGGCCCAAAAAATTATGATATTTGCAAAAACCTCTCTTCTTTCTTTGATCAAGAGGAGGCACTTTTACCCCAGGGGGTACTATCATTTGGCCATCTTTAACTAGCAAGTCGAATATTTCATCACATTTTGTGATGTCAAAACTATAAGTCTTTTTTGGGAACCTATCGTTGGTCCTGTCTGGACCAATGGGATTTTTCCCATTTGAGGGGACTAACTGTTTACAAGAGTATGGTGGCCCTTGTTTTAGTTCTGCTAAATCGACTTCTCCTTCTTCGACAGTTAAAGTATCGTCGAAGGATTCTAGATCCTCGTCGTCCATCTCAACGTACGCTATTCTCTCTCTTTTGTGAGTTTTCGTTGCCTTAGCTTTTTCAGCTTTGAGGCGTTCGACCTGTCGAACTCTATCGGCCAATTGGGCCATGTCTCTTAGGTACTGGGTATCTAGCTTCTTCCTAATGGAATAATCTAAACCGCCTGCGGCTATTTCGACCAACTCATGTTCTGGCACTTGTGTAAAACATCTCGCCTTAAGCAACCTAAACCTATTCAGATATTCGTCTATAGGTTCAGTGAAACGTCTCTTCACACTCGCCAGTTCTTTCAGGCTTATCTTGGTTTGCCCCATATAGAATTGTTCATGGAACAATCTTTCCAACTGGGTCCAATGGTGGATCGAATTGGGGGGTAGAGTTGTGAACCAAGTAAAAGCGTTCTTGGTTAAGGAACTTGGGAAGTACTTGATCCTTAGGTTTTCATTATTTGAAATGTCTCCTGCTTCGATCAAATACCTCGCCACATGTTCGACAGTAGATTCTGTCGTGTCCCCAGAGAACTTAGTAAATTTGGGGACTTTGCTCCTAGGAGGTAAATCCGTTTGTAATACGTATTCTGACAATGGAGATGTAAAGTTGGGCCTTCGAAAGCCCATGTTCATCCCATTCTGATTCATGATCCTTTTGATCATGGTTGCCAGATTATTTTCCAAACCCATGTTTTGGTGTTGGATATGCTGAACCACTTCGTCAGCATTTTGGTTTCTGTTAACTAACCTTACCTCTGGGGCTATTACCCTAGGTTCTTCGACAGGTTGTTCTACAGGCTGTTGAGCCTGATTAATGGTGGTTTCTTCCTCTACAAATATCCCCTGATTTCCTCTTGTTTGCGCCCTTTGGGGCTGTCGAATAGGTGGGGGTACTCCAAAGAAGTCAGCCAAACGCGTCATTTGCGCTGTAACTTGCTGATTCGATTGAGTAGTATTTTGTATTAGAGGATTTAGCATTGTACTCAAAGTTTGTGCCAACATTTGCACCATATCATGGTTGCTTTCGTCCATCTGTTGCCTCAAGACTGCTGTCGAGGCATTTGTAAGGCCATGGGCTACTTGGGACGTTCCTCCTAAGAATTGGGTCCTATTTCTATTCGCCATGCCTACTCCAGAGCCTTGGAGTGGCGAAGAGGCACTCACGAAAGGGTCTGAATAAGTGGACGCAGCATTCGTCAGGCTTGCCACTTCAGAAGTTGGCATACCATAGAATGGAATAAATCCTGGGGGAACTACAGGCCTTGTGCCTATATTTCCCCTTGGAGGGGGAGTTCCCAAAGGTATTCTGGGGCCTGAAAACGAAGTTATTGGCCCCGTGGTTGTGACTGACACTGCTGGTGTCGAACCAACATTCGTCGCTTCACTTACGGTCATATTAACCGTTGCTCCCACACTCGTTTGTGGGATTTCATTATTGTTTGGCGGATTCGCCATCTCTTCCCTTCTTCTGGCAGTATTGTTATCGTTAGTGTATATTCTACCACTCCTCAATAACATACAACTCGAAAAGATGAGATTATTTTTCAACAATCAACACACAGTCCCACCAGGTGTGCCAATTTGTTTACCTTGGGTTTTGGTAAACAACCGCTGATCCTCCAAATGGTTACTTATTTGGTTACTCGCAGGATCGATCAGATTGATCCTATGGACATAGGTTGATTTTGAAGTTTGATTAAGGTGGATAAGGCTTTGAGTAAAATGTTTCAAGTAAATTGCATAAAGGAAAGGCTTGGTAAAATAAACAAGGCTTTAAAGTAAAGGTTCGACAGGAATTTAAAGGAGAAAAGCAAGTAAAATACTGGAAAAGTAAATGACTTTAATTGATAAAATTGGTGTTTCACACATACATTTCTCAACAATTCTTTCGCTCACACTGGGTACTTGAATCTAAATGAGTGACTATGTATCTATTTGTGAACACACGCGAGAAACTACATGTCTACTCCTATTTATACTAAAACATTTTCAAGTAACCGTCGGGCAGTTACACTGCTTCGAGATCAGTCCACTTGGCACGTTCTCCATGCTCGACGCTCCAGATCCTTGCACGTTTGCACGTAGTAACTGCTGGAAACCGTTTTCCCTCCAAAGCTTTGAATTTCAAACTGTTCCACTCTGGACCATCGAACACTTTCATCAAAAGACGTCTTCGACGCCAACTCCTTCGACGTCGAAGGCAACCAGCCTTCTTCCTTGGAAGAAATCTTCTAAGTGTTTTGCCATCTTTCGACGGGCACTTCGACAGGCTTAGCCAGTCGAAAGCATCTTTCAGCTTTTAATGGCTGCCATCAATCAAAACAAAGGTGTCGAATTTAGGAGCCAACAGGCATATTTTACCATGAAGCGGGATAATGAACTGAGCATTTCGTTCATGGTTTGAATCGATTTATTTAAGTTTGGCATTGTAAACTCATAAAATGCTCGACATTTGTCGAGGTTGGTTTCAACTCCTCGTTCTATTAGGTAGAAACCGAGGAGATTGCCCGCCCATACGCCGAAGGTGCATTTTTTCAGGTTGAATCGCATTCTGCATTTCCTTGCTTGGTCAAAGATGTCAAACTTTTCCATTTGTGCTCGTACAAGCAAAGGAATGCTGGAATTCGGAGCCTTTCTGGGTAGCTCTTCGTGGTAGAATGCAAGGGGGGATATAGCCTCCCTTAAATTTGTCGAGGGTGGCATTCTTATCGAAGCTTGCGTTTATTAGCTGCTCAAATATTCTCTTCATTGAGCCCATAATACGTTTATTGAACACACTGCCAGATATAACCATTGCGGATGGAAATACTTCCCATGGACTTTGTATTGTAAGGTATAAGGGATTTCGTCCAGGTTGGGGATGTAGAAATCTTCCAGCCTGATGATGCTCATAGCGACATGCATGAGAGTTTTGTCGGGGGAGGGATTCTCTTCCTCGACCTTCTTTGATTTGGGAGCGTCTTCCCATGGACCTTTGTTGTAATCCAAAATTTTCCCTCTCATTTATCAATATATTTCCTACAAAGATCTTCAATGCCTCAATTTTGCGCAAGTATCGACTAGGTCAAATAATCTCCTCAGCACTAATGCCTCAAATTAGGGTTTGAATTTGTACAAAGGCAGTTGGATTCATAATGTTTCAAATGAATTTCGTGGATCATTATGGACCCTCAAGATTATTTTTTTCAAGTTTCAAGTCTTGGATCACAATTTTCCAAGAAAGTCATTCAAATTATCAAAAGGGTAAAATGGGCAAAATTATGGTTTTGATTGAAAATGACCGAACTTTGATTTTTGACCTAATACCTAGATTATTGGTTGGAAGCATGATCTCAAGGATCCAAGCACATCATTCTGACCTAATTGCATATTTCAATTCATCTCCTGAGATCAGTGGATTGATAGACAAAATTCGGTCAACTGGTAGGAAAAGTCAACTGTACACTAAAAAGTCAAACTTTGACTTTTTGACCAAAGTTGAGTCCCAAAAATCATATTTCATCAAGACATCCAAAATATGAAATTTGATCATCAAAAATCAAGAAAGTCAAAAATCCAACTTTTACAAGACTTGAAAATTTTTCTAAGTTAAGTTCATTGCTTCATGACATCTTGTCACTACAATTCAAAATAGTTCAAGATGTTACAAATAATTCAAGTTAATACAAAGTGGCATTTTTGCAAGTTTACAAATCCTAAACTTTGTATTGCTTGGATTTTTTCCTTTGACTCAAAACCTTGCCATAATGCTTTGTCTTTGATACAATGTGCATAAATTGCTCCACAAACCAAACTTATTTCATGCTGCAAACTATGCTGTCCAAGTTATTGCTGAACAAGAAATGATATGCTACTTCTATACATTTCCACAACACTCTAAAACCCTGCTCAATTGCTGTCCTACAAAACCTTGTGTTATGCTGCACCACAAATCTGTCACAAAACCTGCATATGTTGTCCTATGCAGTCCAAAATTTGTCTGCAAAACCAGTCCAAAACTGCTTTAGGCAGTCTGCTCCAACCTGCATCATAACAGCCACAAAATTGCACCAAAATGGAAAAAGAAAATTGTGTGGAAAAAGTATCAAAGCAGTAGGCAAAAACAATTCAAAATAACTTATTTTGTTTCCCTCCTAAACATCGGTGAAGGAGCTACAAAAGGGATTGTTTCATAAGACATAGGGGATTTTTTTTGGAGAGAAAAGGAGAGAAGAGAAAAACAGAACTTTTGTTAAATCTTGCTCATTCATAAAACCCATCTCATTCATAAAACTCGGTTCATCCATAAAACTCTGCTCATCTTCAACTCTGTTTTCACTCACAAAATAGAAAAATCCTCAATCCATTGTTGTACAACTTTGCAAACTTTCCCCTAAACTAACTACCCAAACACCTCATATACATCACATAGAGATTGTTCTAACATAAGAACAGTTTCTGTAACACCTTTATCATCACCTTCCAAGCATAAACAAACAAAAAAACCAGTACTTTGCACCTTTGACTGGGTTGGAGCGATTCTAGAACTTTGTCACATAGAGCAAGGATTGAAGTAGCTCCAAAGAGGAGCTAGGTCATTCATCACTTTACATCCGGAGATATCCATACGTATTCTAAAGTTTCGCTTCAAGAGGTATACTTTTTTCCAAACTATAATATCTTTTTCCATACATCATTTTTTGTTTGTGTTCAAAAGATATGTAAAAGATAAATCAAAAAAGGAAAACTCAGTAAAAAAGAGCAAAGACAGGGGCTGACACGGGTGCCCGTGTAACACGACACAGTCGTGTAAGCTCATTTGTTTGAAAAAATATAACAAAAATGCAGGTCAGGGGCTGACACGGGTGCCCGTGTCATACATACTGGAACTATACGCTAACAAAAATGCATGTCAGGCGCTGACACGGGTGCCCGTGTCATAGGACACGGCCCGTGTCAGCTTAACTAGTACAGAAAAGGAAAAACGCACATGGACCATTACAGGAATCTGACACTGCTGCCCGTGTCATAGGACACGGCCCGTGTCAGACCAGACAACATAAATTTTGATTTTCTTTTGACCTTTTGCTTTTATTTTCATTTAATTTGGTTGTAATAATTATGACTTTTATTTTTTGCAACCCCCACTTGTACACTTGTATACCCCCATTCCTCAAAAAGCATGTAATAGCGTAGGACCTTTATTTTCCGCATTTTTATTGCTTTCATAAATGTTAGTAATTAGGGTGTATGGAAAGATAAAAACAACAAGTAGACCACCCTAATCAAAGACTAAATGCATGCAATTAAACACACCATTCACACATGAACCTCTAGGGTAATCTCGCTTTGTTGCCTCGGGAAATAGTCATGTCCCTTGAATATGGGCGTTTTAGCAAAGACCCTCAGTAAAAGATCATGCTCCCTTGATGTCCCTCGATGTTTCCTTCTGTAAACGATCTAGTCCTTAAATGTAAATTGCTAAAACGTCTCATAGGTTGCCTTCTATGACTATACAATTGACCCATGCATGTCCCTTCACATCCAACAATGAGGCTTCTTAGCAAAACAATGGTAAGATAGAAACATATAAAGGAGGAGGAAAATAATATTTAAAGACCTTTTGAGTAGGTAGGATGCTCCTAGTTGCTCGCTTGCTCACAACAAAAACATTTTATACACCAACACTTTCATTTAAAACATTTTCAAAAGTTAAAACACTTTGTACGCGTTCTTATAGAGACGAGAACCATTACAAAGACATTTTCAAAATACTTTTAAAACCCACACCACAAGCACACTTTCAAACAAATGCAAGTGATCTAGTAAGAAATTAAGAGCTCGTATATAACTACGGATGAAAAGGATGCTAACACCTTCCCTTTTCATAACCTACCCCCCGAACTCAAGAAATAATCTTGAAAGGTCTTTCCTGTTCTTTTCAACCTTTCCTTTTGGATAAAAGGAGTCGATGGTGACTCTTGCTATCCCCAATAATTGTGATCAAACGCAAAACAACCAAGTTAGTTCTCCTACCGTGTTACAGAACTGGAGACTCTGTTGGGGAAAATCTTAAAAATGGGGTTACCTTAGGGATATATCACCTTTAATTGCTTTTCATTGTTTGATTTGTTTGATTTATATTATGGTTCCTTGTTTGAGTTTGTTTTAATCCTCTACCTAGATCTAGGGCACCTTTTTAGGTAAGTAGCAATAAGTTGTGGAAACTATGTGGGGTATACCGACATGGTCTAAGCAATAGCTATGTTAGTGTGACACACTTGTTGGTACCAGTAGCCCTTGAGTAGTCAAGGAGAATACGGGGTCGTTGTGTGGTGTCATGAAGCACTAAATGACTTTAGAACCTTTACTTGAACAACTTGGCCATTAGGAAGTAGTGAGGTAGTCGACTTTGGTGCAGTCCGAAGTTAGTTGATAATCGATGATACGCTCATTGAGATCAGACTTTCGGGATATTCCGGTCGCCATTAAAGAGGCTTGCGCTGAAACAATGCCCGATGAAGAAAGATCAATGATATTGAGATCCCCTAGAACCCGATTACTATTACTAGGACAAGTTGAGCCAACTAAACTTCAAGAGGGTACTTACCTACAAACCCCATGCAAGCCTAAACCTAAGGACTTGTCTGCTTTGTGTGTATATGACTATTTGTACATAACAACTTGCTTACTTTGCATACTTGTACATAACATCATGACGTCATATCATAGAATTTTAAATAACCATTTCAAGGATCTCAAGGGCCTATGATGAAGGGTCCTGTTGAACCAGACGCGTATCAAGGGGCAAAAGGATTCATTCTCTAATCAAATGCCGTCAAAGACCAAAACACGGTAACTTGAGTCAAGGGCTATGCCCAACTTGAAATGGTGATCTTGATTCTCGTGGAAGGACATCCACCGATATGAAGTTCTCCAATCAAAGTTGTTGATCAAAATTTAACTTGTAACATCTTCTTGTGTTTACTCTGCGAGATCCTTGAAAACATGCATCCACATACCATGCATCATATCATGATAGGTTTCTCCCATACAGGTCACCTTATCTTCCTACTGTTTATTTCAGTAAGATGAATATGGAACAAACCGCGAAGGATCTTCAAGCACAAAACACTCAATTCCAACAAATGTTCTTGACTTTGGCTAAAGGGAAAGAGGACCTAAAGACTCTTCTTCTCAAAGACAAGAAGAAAAAGACAAAGAAATCAGTGGGCATCCTGAATTTAGGAAGAAGACTTAGAGGACCAGTCAAGAGAGCTCTAGATCTCTCAACTCCGTCAAACGAAGGGGAAAATCAGACAAAAGAAGGAGATAACAACTCGGGGACTGATGAAGATGAAGTTGATTACTCTGAGGAACAATATCCCCCCGTCGATGACAAATACAAACAACTGGAGGATCGCCTCAATGCTATGGAGATTCAGCAGATACCCGACTTAGACTTTGAAGAGTTAGGATTGGTTTCCGGAGTGGTCATCCCACCAATGTTCAAAATCCCTACCTTTGCCAAGTATGATGGGGTCTCTTGTCCTAAGATGCATCTGAGATCTTATGTCCGCAAGATTCAACCTCGCACTGCTGACCGAAAGCTATGGGTGCATTTCTTCCAAGAAAGTTTAGTTGGCACTCAACTAGAGTGGTTCTATCAGTTAGAAGGAACGAACATTCATACCTGGGAGGACTTGGCTGCTGCTTTCTACAAGTAGTATCAATACAACTCTGATTTTGCACCAACTCTTGTGCAATTGCAGAGTATGACCATGCGTTTCAACAAGGGCTTCAAAGAATACGCTCAAAAGTGGAGAGACCTGGCTGGAAGGGTGCATCCACCCTTAATTGATAGGGAGCTTATTGACATCTTTATGGGAACTTTGACAGGACCTTTCTTCAATCACCTAATTGGAAGCTCCTCAGTCGGGTTCACCGAGCTAATACTGACTGGCGAAAGAGTCGAAGCTAGCATCAAAAGCGGTAAAATCCAAGGGGGTGCATCTTCAAGTGCAGAGAAACATCCTTTCAATGGGAAGAAAGAGTTCATTGTTGCATATTGTGATAAGGTGGCAGAACCGACTGTTAATACTGGTTTGTGTTTTGTATTCGCAAATGTCGCGGTAAGCAAGAGTCGCCACCGACTTTTATTTCATCCAACAAAGGAAAAGAAAAAAGAAAAGAAAAAATCTTTTTCGAGATGTTTCTGAGTACAGGGGGGGGGGGTAAATTATAGAAAGGGAAGGTGTTAGCACCCTTTCTATCCATGGTTTTCCATGGGCTCTTAGGTACTTGCTCATTTATTTAAATTTCTTGTGTGTGTTTGTTTTGAAAAGAGTTTTACTTCGTGATAACCCTTGTATCAGTCCTCAAGAGTGTGACGGAGTTGTTTTTGAAAATTGTTTTGAAAAGTGTTTGTGTGAAAAATTTTGTTTTGAGCAAGTACTTAAGATTTCTACCTACTCGAAAAAGACTGTTCGTTTTCCTTTAGACAGCACTATCCCATTAAAGGAATAGGTAGCACCGTCGTTGGAGTTTTTAAGGGACGTTCGAAAGGACAGATACGGTCACAAAAGTAATGTTAGGGAATCTTAGTAATCCTCCTAAAGCCTTAAAGATCTTTTCCGAGGCAACATCTGAATGGGTCATTTTTAGATCTTTCGGGGCTAGAGGATGACCACTAATAAACCCCATGCTTGATGACTGATTAACCGAAGGCAACCGGATTGAGGCAAACTCTATGAGTGAACATGTGCATGTGTTTATATTTCAGTTAATTTAGTCTTTGCACAATTAGGGTTATCTACCGTATTAATTTTCAAGTATTCTTTCCATACAATCCTATTAGCCATGCATCTAGACAGTTAAAAATTGCAGGAATTTAAAATGCAGAAATTTTAAAGTTCTAACTATTACATGGCTTTCGCAGATACATAATTATTTTTTACTGTAAAATAAAAATCGGGATTAAAACCTAATTAAGTCTATTACAACCTCAGAGCAATTACAATGATAATAAAAGGTAATTAAAATGCGTGCGACGAATTAAATGCGAGGACGATTAGAAAACCTAAAAAATCTAATTTGAGAAAATATTTAAGTTATTTTTTGAAGAAAAATTAATTATATACAAAATTAAACCCTAATTTCTAATTGATTTTAATTAGAAAAATAAGATTTAATTGCCCTAATTTAATTAAATTAATTAATTCAAGGAAATAAAATATTTTTTATGAAAAAAAATATTTTTGGTGATTTTTGATTTAATAATAAAAAGAAATAATTTTGATGTTATTTTAAAAAAGAAAATAGTTAGAAAAATAATTAAAAAGAATTAAAATCAAAAGAGAGAAGAATGGGCCTGCTTGCTGAATTGAGGGGTGTATTGTGAAATTTGCTAGGCCCAAGAAGTTAAGGCCCAATCAACGCTTGATCCAGTGGTGCTCCCTCCTGATGGTGTATCATAGTCTCTGGCAGATGGGGCGTTGGATTGGATTGATTGTGAATTCCATGGATGGATGATGATGGCACATGGTGAGCGTTTGAGAGGATGATGCACCTGATCTGTAAAGGAGAAATAAAATGAAGAAAATTGTTGGGACCTGGGATCGAACCCAGGTCCTCACGTTCAACACCAACGCGCTTAGTCGTATGAGCTATCTCTTTTATTTGTTAAGACAATAAGAAAAGAATGTAATATATGAAACAAAGTATTTGCATCAAAACACGCGCGAAAATTCAAATCTGCCAGTGGTGGCTAGACATGTTATCGTCTTCCTCCTCATCCGTCGTATTAGATCCCTGCACTTTTACCTACAGACAAATGTTTGTAGCCATAGCCCTGCAAACTTCAAAAATCATCAAAACGCATGATAAATACATTCTAATTACATGGTTCAATTTGTCTTGAACCCACAAACATCATAATATACTTTTCGTTGGCCAATTTAACTTGTATGGAGAAGCCCTAAAACGAACTCAGAAACCCTAGTAATAGCAAATGCGTATGTAAGCATCAAAAATTCAATTAAACCATTCAGTCAGGTTGCAAACACATCAATAATCATAATTATAACATTCAAATGTGTTAATGATACAAGAATTATTGTAATCGATTTTGAAAAAGATGGCAAACCGTATGAGGTCTAGGGAGTGATTCTAGGCGCGAGAGTGCTTGCTACTGATTGTGCTAGATTCTGGGAAGGTCCAGGAATCTATTTGTGGTCTCAGAATAGCCTGAATCAACCTCTAAGTCCAAGAATGATCTCTCACTTTCTTGCAAATTTTTGAGTTTTTCTTTGTGCCTTCCACGACTGCTAGCCCTTGTTTTCGTGCTTGTTCATGCTCAATATATATCCTTGAACGAATTAGGGTTGTGAAAACCACTTGAATCCTTTGGAATTATGGAGATTGAATGTGATTTTCTTGCCATATGATATCTTTCCATAACCATCCAAAATATGCCATTTTCCCTCAAATTACCTTGATTCGTTTTGATCTGATTTGGCCAACATAATTAGCTTGTAATTCTGTCCAAAAATCATATCAAAACAAATCTTTGTTATTATTTGTCATTTATTTGATTTAAATTTGTCATTTCATTTTAATTTGCCATTTCATTTTTATTTGTCATTTCATTTTTATATTTGTCATTTCATTTTTATTTGCTATTTCATTTATATTTGTCATTTAATTTTAATTTGCCATTTCATTTTTATTTGTCATTTCTTTTTTATATTTGTCATTTCATTTTAATTTGCCATTTCATTTTTATTTGTCATTTCATTTTTATATTTGTCATTTCATTTTTATTTGACATTTCATGTTTATTTTTTTTTCATTATTACAGGTCAAATGGCTAGTAATCAAGATAATGCAAATGCTCCTGAAAATGCTCCTAAAAATACTCAAGAAAATACTTCAGAAAAAGATATTACACGAGGTATTACTATTATGAGGGGAATCATACGTGATAGAGATAGAGGAGTAACCTATAATGTAGAATGGAATGATAATGACCAATTAATTGGGTCTAATGCTGCAAAGTTGACAAGCTACATTGGTACGCTTGTTCGTATACACATTCCGATCACCACTCCTAGATGGAAAAGAGGAGAGTTGGATGAGGCTAAGGAGAAAGTTTGGACTGAGATAAAGGTACATATATGGTTTTTGTTATTTGCTTTATCTTGACGATAATATGTGTTTAAATTTCTTTTACTAACACACTTTATGCGTATGTTTTTTTGTAGAGGTCTTTTAACATTGAAGATACCCGTAAAAAGTATATAATGGGTTTGGCTGGAAAAAGACACAGAGGGTGGAGAACATTTTTAACCAACAAGTATCTTAAAGATGACGAAGGAAATTTTCTTGAAGAGGATCCGGAACGTCCAAAGAAGTATGAGAACTTCATTACACCTGAAGAATGGGTTGGTTTTGTAGGCCAAAGAAGAGATGAGAATTTCAAGAAAGTGAGTGCTATAAATCACGAGAGAGCGTCAAAACCCGTATATCCATACAAAAAAGGGCGTTTGGGATATGCTCGCTTAGAGGAAAAAATTGTAAGTAAATATAAACTCTACGATCTTATTAATTCTCTCAATGTGTTATATAGTTGATGATATTAAGACCTCCGTCATTGTGTAGTTAGAAGAGACGAAAAGTGACGCAACATCACTACCGGCACATTTGTTGTGGAAGGAAGCCCGTGTGGGCAAGGATCAAGCTGTTAATCCCGATATTCAATATGTGTATGATGAACGTGTAAGTATAAGATTGTGTCTTTAGTTAAATCAATTAATGTTTATTAATATTTAAGTAATTTTTTATCTCCACTAATAATTTTTTATATGTAATTGAATTACAGGAGACCTTGTCCCAATCGGTATCCCCAAGTGAGGATCCTCACGATACCAGGAGCGTACTTAGTCGAGCACTAAATATTGCTGAGTATCCGGGTCGGGTGAGGGGTAAAGGTCATGGTGTGACTCCAACCTCTTTGTATAAGCATCCAAGGAGAAGAAATTCTAGCAATGCAGAAGTGATGCAAACATTGCAGGATTTACAAGCTCAAGTTCGTGAATTGCAGAAGGATAAAGAGAGATATATGGCGGAAAAGAGCAGTTCACACTTGAAAGAAACTAGTGACAAAGCTAGTATCAACTTTCAGCATAAATTTCCCGAGGTAATTTTCAATATATATCCGTTATTACTATAGAATATTTTTAGTCACTTCTAACGGTTATTATTGGTTTAGGGCATTTCATCTTGCCAGCTCTACCTATCGTCACCGACTTATCGACTAGTTGGCAAGGGAAAAGTCCATAACAGTTCGGGAGATTTACTTCATAATAGACCGCTTTCGGATGGTCACATGAAAGTATCGGTTGACATTGCTTTAGATATGGATGCATTGCTGCCGGTACCTGACATTGTTGCTGAGACCACATTGCTGCGAGATGCAATTGGATCTTTTGTTGCATGGCCATCCGACCTCATTTTCATAGATGATCAGGTATGTTGAAAACAATTATGAATCTTTAAGTCTTCAACTATCAGTTCTGACCTCAGTTATTTCCACGGTAATTATAGACTCCTACAACACCCGCATCTAAGGGTAAAGGGATTTTGCGGCACGACGAGTCTGACGTATCACCAAAAGAGGTACGTTTAAAGTGTTAATTATATGATCCGAATAAAAAACTGCATAATTTTATAATTTAACTGAGTTTATATGATTTTTAGGTACCTTTTCATGGGTCACAACAAGTGAGCCAGAAAATCGTTGGCGTACCACCCAAGAAAAGGGTGCCTACTAGATTTTTCCCTCGATACCGGCAGTGTCTTGAAACAATAGTGGGAACAACAAATTTGATGGATGGTGGTATTCGTCAAATTGATATGGATCAAGGTATTTTTGGTTTTCCTTGCACATAAATAATTGGACATGAGGACGTGGAACAGATTTTCCGTCATAAAGAATTGGGCGTCAGTATTATGCACGCATACATCCGGTAACCCCATCTTTATATTATGTAATTAGCTGAAATCTTTTTTAAACATTTTCAATGAATATACAGATAACAATGGTTTATATATAATTTGAGATACAAACATAATTTATGATTGATTTTGAGCAATGATAGTTTCTTGTTTATGGTTTCTTGTGTTATACTTGTGTACTAAAGTAGTTGATAGAATAAAATGAATTTAGTGAAAAGTATTGAGTATTGGTTTTGACTCAGAAACCGTAAACCATGGATAAGACACGGTTGTATTCCAATCGATTGTCGAAAGAGTACGAGAACGGGGTATCGGAATTACAATGCATTACCGCTATTTATGAATTACAGGTTATGGCAAACAATGCAGGTATATGAATGATATAAATAATACCTCTAAAAAAAACACCATATGAAAGCGCTTTTTGGAGAAAAGCGCTTTCATAGGTAGACCTATGACAGCGCTTTTCCAAGAAAAAGCGCTTCTAAAAGACAACCTATGGAAGCTTTTTTCCAAAAAAAACGCCACCAATGAAAGCGCTTTTTCATAAAAAAGCGCTGCCAAAAGCCTACTTAAGAGAGCGCTTTTTAGAAAAAGCGCTGCCAAAAGCCTACTTAAGAGAGCGCTTTTTGGAAAAATCGCTGCCATAAGGGTACTTAAGAGAGCGCTTTTTAGAAAAAGTGATGTCATAAGTAGACCTATGAGAGCATTTTTCATTAAACAAAAAGCGCTGCTAAAACCTTTAGCAGCGCCACCTTAGAAAGCGCTTTTAAGCGCTTTTAAAGGCCAAAAAAAGCGCTTTCGCAGGTCTTTTTTGGCGTAGTGATAGTTGTCTCTCTTCTCGGGGCTATCCTTACAGAGAGGTATTTTTCCGCTTTCGTTAGCCTTGCAGACAAGAGAGAGCATGATTTTTCCAGAAAGATGGTTGTCATCCTGATCAGCCATAATAGGAATTTTTGAATTTCGCTTTGATCTTTAGTTTCGAGGAAAGAAAGATAGAGAGAACGAGGTTCCCACATACGGCGCCAGTGATCTTGCCGGTTGATCAGAACCTGAAGTGAGCGGATATATGACGTCTGTAAGGCTATCCGTGAGAAGGAAGGGGTGTACCTGCAAGGCACTCCGGCGCTCATGTAAGAAAGAGTGCAAAGAGATATAAAAAAAGAGATTAGGGTTTCTAAAATGATTAATGGATACCTGGCCCTCATAAGTGGGATGATTTATATGGTGCCCCCTGCGTTTGACCATTGGTTCCTATTGTTGGGCCTATATATCAGGTTCCTAAAAAAATAGGTAACTGCCAGGAACTAGTCATTGACGGACATAGGTGCTCGTAACTAGCCGTTACAACAGGCAGAGGAGTGTCTCAAGGCAAGCGTGATTTTTGATCGTTCCTGAGTGGCTATCCTCGTGCGGTTGGACAGGATGCGGAATAGCCTGTTATAACGGGAAGAAGTAATCGTGCAGACCCTGGTGGTCAGTCGACCAGGACTCTTCGGGCAAAATGTAGAAGAGATAAAGTGTTCTTTATCTTTCATATTTTATCGGGACAAGATTATTGGACCGTCTTATATGTAGAAATGAATTGAACTCTACTTAACCATTGGAATAGTGCAGAACAAGAATAAAGTAAATTCCTAAAGTATTGACAAAAATATATGAAAGTCTTTGAAAACTACTAAATAACACTTCATGTTATTTCCCTTCAACTTTCATATTTAAGAATGCAAGATTTTATAATTTCAACATATTAAAAAACATAAAATAAATCATAATTTATCAAATTATTTTTATTAAATATTGATATATTTATTAATATCATAAACTTAACGTAAATATATCAATTTTAGAATGATACACGTACATACTATTATACGAAAAATAACAAAACTATTAAAGAAAAATATTAAATAACATTACAATAAAGAGGTGCAAAAACTTTTCACGTTCTTGAATTGTCTTTGTCCTAAATATTTTAGCACACCCTAATCTAGTGGGAGAAAAAAGTACAAAACATTGCTATAAATGTCTAATACGGTTGACTGATAATGAAATGTTTTTTCTTTGGTTGGTTTTTACCACCGTATAGTTCATAATGAAATACTTAGTTCAAGCCTCCAACACCTAAAACATGGTAATATAAAATCGTACTTATTGTATGCAATTAGAAACAGTAAAGATCTCACTTTCAATATTTAATACTGATTATGAGAGTACATTGCGCATCAATCAATAAACAGCTTATCATGAATACAATTTTATGATATGGTTGGCATTAGGATATTGAGGATTTAAAAGATACTAAAAGTTGAATATTTATCATGAATACAATTTTATAACATCGTTGGCATTAAGATATTGAGAATTTTAATGATACTAAAAATAGAAAAAGTATTGGAGACTTGTCCCTCCATGACGTCGACAAAGAAGAAGGAGTTTGTTTTGATATGAAGGAAGAAGAACGTGAGATAGCAGATTTACAATTGTATTTTATCGGTCGATTCGTTTATGATAAACCTATTTATGTTAAGGTGAAAGTAAATACGTTACAAATTATTTGATTATAAATTTAACGGAAAAACAAATAAATTTTTAGAGAAGTTATAGACTAATTTTTTACAAGTTTAAAAAAATCATTTTAATTATATATATTTTTTATTGATTTGTATAAATTCTTTTTTTTTATAAAAAGTAGAAGATATTATGAACTCAATTGGTATAAATTCAAAAGTAATTTTGATTCATTAATTTAGATATTTATTATTAGAGATTAATCATTGTGGAACTAATGTAAAACAATTTATATTGTCAATTCATCACATCCATTTGTATTGCTTCATAATGATTAAAATAAAAGTCAAATTTCTCTAAACATCCAACATTTATGAGACTATGTAAAATCTTTTTATAATTCATTTCGATTAAATATTTATTGTTAAAAATTTAACATAATAAAATTTATATTTTAAAAATGATTTTTTATTAAATCATTACCAAACAAGTTTGTAAAATTAATCAAAATTATTTTCTTCTTAAATCTTATTTAAATCAATTTTTATTTAAAATCTCTGATGATTTTTTTTTATCACAAATAGGTATTGGCCCTACACCACCTACAAAGACAAAGACAATTGTGGCATCATCTAAATTCAATTTTAAAATGCTTTTTTATAAAATTTATTTATTATCTGTGACAAAAACAACAAATCATCTATTAATAATTTGTTCAAAATGTAATTATGATAAGAGGTTGCGAAGTGAAATACACCTAGCAATGTTAAATCACTTTTTGATTGAATTTAAAAATTGAGTTCATGACTTTTACGAGTTTCAATAGACTTTTGCGCGCATTTTACGTACATTTGTTTTTACATGTGTTCTGGACTGGGCCCGACAGGCCCAAAAGCATTACTAAGGCCCAGTCCAAAGGGACTCACTAAGGACCACACTGGGCAAAGGGGGTCACGTTCATGCCCGACACCCTGACGTCCACCTCGACATCTCGGTGTCTAGTCCCATGCGACGAAGTCATGCTCGACAGACTGCCGTCCAGCTCTGTATCCTGGCTTCCAGCTCGACATTCGCCGTCCAGCTCGAGGTCTTGGCGTCGAGCTCGGCACCGTGCTGCGCAGCCCGACATGGACTCGAGCTACCTTGCTAGGGCAGACTCAGTCACCATTGCCCCAACGATACTCCGTAAAGACCGCGTCTCTGTCCGCCCGCACTTCACGCAGCACCTCCAGGAAGGGGACCACGTGCTGGTCCCCACTACCCACGTAGAACCTGGCAGTTCCTCCATTGGGCCAAATCCGCCCAGCCCAATGAAGGAACCTTGGCCCAGCGCTGGGGGCTATAAATACCCTCTGTTTCCAGAGGGTCAGGTATTGATCATTCTAACCTCAACTCTATTATCTGCTAGTACTCCCACTGACTTTAGCATCGGAGTGCCTTGCAGGTACCCCCCCCCCCCCCTCCTCGTTCAAAAAGCCTTCAGCTCGGAGTAAGCCGTGACGGTCCAAACCTTCTGATCAGGTCAGATCAGTGGCGCCGTCTGTGGGAAGCAGCTTCCCCGTCTAACGAACAGTTTCAAAGACCAAAGCTCAATCCATTCACTGTCATGGCCTCTCCAACTCGTGAAGAACAACACACCCGCGTCCTCGACACCAACAACGGTCTCGCGGACAAGAATGGGCACCTGGACAATCCCAGTGGTGCCGGCCACAATACTGCTCCCGTAACAACCGCCCCTGGACCTTCCACCCGCAGGGACGGGAACACTGCGTCCTCCTCGACAACTCCTCCAAGACTCGAAGACGACCCGGAGGCTCTCGCCTATCGCCAAGCTGCCCGGTTCTATGAAGTCCAAGTCCCTGCCGGGGCAGATGCCACGACTCAGGCACTGTTCGCGGCCATCAACCAGACGAACTATCTTCTGTTCGCCCAAGGAGAAAGACTAAGGGCACTTGAAAATGATCGACGCCCCCCGAGGAGACATCAAAGGCCACCATCTCCACCTCCTCGGGTCGAAGAAGGTCGACACCCTACTCCCCCGCGGAGACATTACAGGGAAAACTCTAGGAGCCCCTCTCCCGCACCAAGGCAGAGGCGGCCCCAGTATGAAAGACAGCCCGTCATCCCTGCCGAAGAGCCCGTTCGCGACCCATCAAGGCACGACCGGAGGCACAACAGAGACGGGCGTGTGACCTTCAATCACCGAGCATCACGCTCAAGGGAATCCCAGCACGACCAACGTGCCCGACACAACTACAGGACCCCTTCTCTTTCTCCGGAAAGGAGCGACGAGGACGACCCCCGCGGTCCCCTGTCGCAGGCCATCATGGACGCACCTATTCCCCCGGGCATGGAGAAGCCCCCACACCTAAAAGAGTATGATGGAGTGGCAGACCCAGTCGACCACATTGACGGGTTCGAGGCCATGCTCCACTATCACAATGTCGGGGGCCCCATCAAGTGCCGTCTCTTCCCAACAACTCTCAGGAAGGCGGCCATGGACTGGTACAAGGGACTTGCCCCGGGCTCCATCACCTCGTGGCGGAACTTGAAGAACCAGTTCATCAGTTCCTTCACAGCGTCTCGTCGCCACCCAAAGACCGAGGCAGCCCTCGAGGCCATCATCCAAAGACATGATGAGACCTTGAGGGAATTCATCAACCGCTTCAACCGGGAAGCAACCCAGGTCCCCTGCGCGGACCATATGAAGAGGTACTTGCTGGAGAGGGGCCTCCTCCCCGGCACAGAATTCAGGAAAGCTGTGGGCATTGAGCCACCTGCAACTTTTGATGCTCTCCTCGACAAAGCCCGAGCATATATGGACTACGAGGAGAGAGAAGCTGCCAACAGGGCACGAGACTCCAGGGCTCGCAATCATGGCAGCAGCTCGAGACAAGACCCTCCTCCCCGACGCACCGGAGAGAAGAGGAAGGAAGACAGACCCCGGGAGGTCCGGGAACAAAGGGGCCCCTCGGGCCGGTTTACTGAGTACACTCCGCTCACGGCTTCCCGCGAGCGTATTCTGGCGGAGTGTGCAAGCACAGATTTTAAAGACGGTGGCGTCAAGCGTCCCCGACCAGCTCCTGCCAAGCCAGGAGTAGACAAAAACAAATACTGTCAGTACCATAGGAGTCATGGTCACTTGACAGAGGACTGCGTCCACCTGAAGGACGCCATTGAAACCCTTATCAAAGGGGGAAGACTGGCACAGTACAGGAGAAACGACGCTCCCCGTCGTGAAGCCCGCGAGGCAAAGGAGCCCGAAGAAGATGCCCGACCATCTGACGAGTCGGTGCCAATCCAGACCGCCTTCTCGGTAACCAGGCCCGAGGATTTCGAACTTCCCGAGCTCCTGCAGGAGCCCCTGACGACACACAGCAGGTGGGAATACTTCCCCTCCGCCATGGTCATCAACGGGGGCGGGTTCAACGACCTCACCATCAACTCAGCCAAGAGGAAGTTAGACGAACTGGTCGACAAAGCTCCTCCCCAAACTGTGACTTTTGAAATGGTGAGGGGCAGATCAGAGCCTATCACATTCTACTTGGAAGAGCTCCCCGGCGGAGCACCGAACGCAGTCATCCCCTTGCTGATAAGGGCAAAGATGGCCAATTTTGACGTGCATCGCATCCTGGTCGACGAAGGGAGTTCCGTCGACGTGATGTACACCCAGCTGTTCCGGACCTTACAACTGGACGACTCCCATCTGTCTCCATATATAGGTTCGGACCTTCAAGGCTTCAACGGTTCGACGTCCAAACCTTGGGGATATGTCGAGCTC
Source organism: Vicia faba (assembly GCA_948472305.1). Taxonomy (NCBI): domain Eukaryota; kingdom Viridiplantae; phylum Streptophyta; class Magnoliopsida; order Fabales; family Fabaceae; genus Vicia; species Vicia faba. Next base: position 183,384,927 of record OX451741.1, on the reverse strand, counting down.
CTCGTGACATTCGGGGAAGGAACTGCTACAAGACAAGTGAAGGTCCGCTTCCTCGTCATTGACTGCCCGTCCCTGTACAATTGCATCTTGGGGAGGCCGACATTGGCGGAACTGACAGCGGTCCCCTCAACTGTCCACCTAAAGATGAAGTTCTATACCAAGAGGGCGAGGGTAGCCACCATCCAGGGCGACCTCGCTGCTGCCCGCCGGTGCTTCAACGCCGCTTCAAGGGGTCGGGATACTGTCGACGTGGGTCCCAGCACTAGGCCCATCAAGAAGACAAAGCAAGAGCCCGACAGAGCATCTCCTGAGGTAGAAGTTCAGAAGGCTCCACCAAAGGTCGACTCCATTGCGCTCGACGCCCGTTTTGACCAAGATGAGCCGGCCAGCAGCGAGCAAATCCCCCTCCGACCTATTCCGGACGGCGATTTCGAACTCGTTCCCCTCGGAGCAGACCCGACCAAGGGAGTGAAGATTGGCAAAGACCTCCCCGACTTGGCCAGGAAGCAAATCAAGGCCTGTCTGCGCGAGAATGCTGATCTCTTCGCCTGGAGCGCTGCAGAGATGCCCAGACTCGACCCTGAGGTCGCCTGTCATCACCTCGCCATTGATCCAGCCGCCAAGGCAGTAGTACAACGTAGGCGTAGGCAGTCTCCAGAAAAAACGGAGGCTGCTGAAAAAGCTGTAAAAGACCTCTTAGAGGCAAATTTTATTTCTGAAGCCCGGTATTCCACCTGGCTGTCAAATGTTGTACTTGTCAAAAAGAATAATGGAAAATGGCGAATGTGTGTTGATTATACCGATCTCAATCGGGCTTGCCCGAAGGATGCTTTTCCTCTACCAAACATTGATATGCTGGTCGACAACTCGGCCGGCTACAAAACTTTGTCGTTCATGGACGCTTACTCGGGATACAATCAAATCCCAATGGCTCCGGGCGACAAACGCTGCACGGCGTTCATGACCAGCTCGGGCAACTATTACTACAACGTAATGCCCTTCGGACTAAAGAACGCCGACGCGACATACCAACGCATGATGAACAAAGTGTTCAACAAACAGATCGGCGACATGCTCGAGGTATACATGGACGACATGATCGTCAAATCTCGAGCAGACACCGATCACGCAGCTCATCTCAAGACTGTCTTCGCCCAAGCAAGACAATGCAAAATGAGGTTCAACCCGGAGAAGTGCACGTTCGGGGTCAAGGCAGGAAAATTCCTCGGATTCTATCTAACAGAACGAGGGATTGAAGCCAACCCCGACAAGTGCCGAGCATTCGCCGACCTCCCGACTCCAACGTCGAAGAAGTCGATACAGATAATGAACGGCATGTTGACATCACTTTCACGCTTCGTCGCGAAGTCCGCTCAGCACGCCCTTCCCTTTTTCAAACTCCTTCGAAAGGAAGCAGCCTTCGAATGGACCGAGGAATGCGAACACGCACTTCGCCATCTGAAGCAGAGCCTGTCTCAACCACCCGTGATGTCTCGACCAGATGACAACGAGCCACTTTACCTATACTTGGCAGTTTCAAACGAAGCCATCAGTGCAGCTCTTGTCCGCGAGACTCCCGACGGACAGAAACCTGTCTACTTCACGAGCAAAGCCTTACAAGGCCCCGAGAGCAGGTATCAACAGATAGAAAAGGTTGCACTGGCCCTCGTCAATGCTGCGAGGAGGCTCAGACACTACTTTCTAGCACACACCATTGTCGTGCGAACCGATCAACCGGTGAGACAACTCCTGGGTCGGCCAGATATGGCGGGCAGAATGCTTAAGTGGTCCCTGGAACTCTCTGAATTCGACATTCAGTACGAGAGCAGGAAAGCCCTGAAAGCACAAGCCTTGGCCGACTTCGTCGCCGAGATGACCTCTAACGACATTCCCCCGGGAAAGGAACACAAGTGGACCATCTTCGTCGACGGAGCCTCCAGCTCGTCCGGAAGCGGCGCAGGGATCCTCCTGGAAAACGAAGAAGGGGTGGTAATCGAGCACTCCTTGGTTCTCTCCTTCCCGACATCAAATAACCAGGCAGAATACGAAGCCCTGCTCGCGGGACTGAGATTGGCCGAGGACCTAGGAGCCCGCGAAGTTCAAATTTACACCGACTCCCAGCTCGTCGCTTCCCAAGTACAAGGAAGCTACCAGGCCAAGAATGACAACCTCATTGAGTACTTGAACTTAGTCAAAAAACACATGGCAAAGTTCGTACGAGCGGAAATCTCTCATGTTCCCCGCGAGCAGAACACGAGGGCGGACATATTGTCCAAACTCGCGAGCACACGAAAGAAAGGCGGGAATAAATCCGTCATCCAGGAATCTCTGGCACGGCCGAGCATCGAACCACCCTCGACTACGGTCGAGGTTCATGCTATCGGGGACGCCACGTCTTGGATGACCCCGGTCTATAATTTCCTTACAAAGGGAGAACTCCCGACGAACCAGGCCGACGCAGCCACAATAAAGCGGCGAGCATGTTCTTACGTTGTTCTCGAACAGAAACTGTACAGAAGGGGATTCTCCATTCCCCTCTTGAAATGCATTGACGAGTCCTCCATCCCCGACGTATTGCGGGAGATACACGAAGGTATCAACGCCCAGCACATGGGCGGTAAATCCTTGGCAAGGAAAGCCCTTCGAGCAGGATACTACTGGCCGACGATGCAACAGGACGCCAAGGAACACGTGAAAAAATGTGACAAGTGCCAGAAGCACGGGGATATGCACCTCGCTCCCCCACACGAGCTGAGCACATTGTCATCCCCATGGCCGTTCGCTTGGTGGGGCATGGACATCCTCGGGCCCTTCGTGCAAGGGACCTATCAGAACAAGTTCTTAATCGTCGCCGTGGATTACTTCACAAAATGGATCGAGGCCGAGGCCCTCGCGAAAATCACCTCACATAACATCCTCCGTTTCTACAAAAGAAACGTGCTCGCCAGGTTCGGAATTCCGCAGGCACTGGTGACCGACAACGGCACCCAGTTCACCGACCACGGATTCCGAGACTTCGTCACCAAACTGGGGACCAAACATCACTTCACATCGGTCGAGCACCCTCAGACCAACGGGCAAGCCGAAGCCGCGAACAGAGTCATCCTCCGAGGGCTCAAACGTCGACTCGGCGAAGCCAAAAGAGGATGGGTCGAGGAGCTCCACAGCGTCCTGTGGGCATACCGCACCACACCCCACTCAACGACGGGTGAAACACCATTCCGACTAACGTACGGCACCGAAGCTGTCATCCCAGTCGAAATCATGGAACCATCCCGACGAACAGAGGAACCCCTCGACGAAGAAATGAATGACGAAGCACTAAGGGATGAACTCGACCTAGTCGAGGAAATCCGATCGGGGGCTGCCCTGCGCGAAGCAACCCTAAAACAACGAGTGGCTCTACGCCACAACGACAAGGTCATCAAGCGCGAGTTCGAAATAGGCAGCCTGGTACTACGCAGAAACCAGAAAGACTCCCGCGAAGGGAAGTTGACCGCGAACTGGGAAGGACCTTACCGCGTCCACGGCACCACGGGTACCGGGGCGTACTACCTCGAGCAGTTAGACGGAGAGCCATTACCAAGACCCTGGAATGCTGCTAAGTTGAAGCAGTACTACAGTTAGAAACTGTCAACACCTAGGACCCTCGACAAAAAGCAACCATGCTCGGGCAACGAGGAAAAACGTCCAACTTCGTTTAAGGCTAAGGTACAGGCCGACACACGACCAAAATGGCACGGCATCGCGCGGTAGACGTTGACGATCTATAGTGCCCGACGTGGACAGCTGTACCGAGCACCACCGTCGTCGTACCCATAAGGCAGAACACCCAGCTCGCGATGGGCAGTTCACGCCAAGGGCGAATCGTCCCTACGGGCTCCACGCCCGACTGAGCAACCTCGCTCCGAAATGCCCGACATTCCATCAAGAATAACGGGACATCTACAAGGGTCAAAAGAAAATCTCTCCCCTCGAGCGCAACGCTTAAGCCACCCCGGCCAACCAAAATAGGGCCGGGTCGCACACCAATGGAGACGAGCATAGTCGCTCGCCAAATCAGAGCCACCCACGGGCACGCCTCGGGCCCGGGACTTGAGCCAAATTCATACAAGCATGTGAGTTCATACAAGGGCAGAAAATCCAAAATAAATAACAAGGTATAAACGCCCGAAGGCAACAAAGCAATATTAAACCGACCAAGAAGGCCGGCGATGTTCAAAACATACAATGAACGGGCACGCAGGCCCAAAGAATACAAATTCAAATATCAAGGGCACGCAGGCCCGCTATCCAAAGAATACAAATCAAACTTCCACATTATCATCGTTGTCGACGCCGGGAGAGTCGGGCGGGGGAATGATCGCGCCACCTACAACCCGATGGGTGTGCCCGATGCCCTCGGTGACCAGGCCGGGATTTAGCAATGAGAGCTGGTCGACTGCAGAATTGAACCCGTCTTCCAGAGCACCGACTGCGTCCGCCTCGAGGAGCCGGATATGGGCAATAAGCTCAGCCCGACTCTTCAAAACCACTAGGTCTTCGGGCTCATCTTCGGCGGGTTGCTGAACAGCATTCAGTTCCTCAACCTGTTTACCCAGGCGTTCGACTTCAGCAGCCAAACGATCCCTGTCGGCCCGGAGCAACTCCCCTTCCTCAGTCAACCTCCCCGACTTCTCCTTTTCCAAGGTCAGCATCTCCCTCTCGGCATCAAGTATCGCGGTCTGCTCTTGGAACATCCCCTCGGAGCGTTCCAGAGCGACCTTCAACTTCCGCGAGCTTGCAGTCAAGGCCGCCTTCTCCTGCTCGAGCTCTTCAACGCGAGCAGCATCCCCTGCATCCTCTGATAACACCAGAGCCATTTCGGCCATTTTAACCAGCCCGTCCACGCTGGCGACCAGCCGCGACTTCCTCTCCTCTTTAGTCATCCTCTTTATGGCCTCGGCTTCATGATCGACCACGGTCGGAGGGAACCGCTCGAAAAAGCCCTCCTCCTCGAAGCAAGGGGGGAAGGCAAAGGATTGAACAGCATCGGTATCTCCCCCGACAGTCGAACCGCCTTCCATGCGGGTCCTCTTCCTCTGCGTCAAAACGGCGCTGGCGTCAATCTCCTCGACCTCTGGATCTGACGCTGCTCCCGAGCTCGACGTCGAATCCACCCTCACCGGCGGAGGAACGTTCATGCTGGGCGGTGGTCCCATTCTCGTCGTTTGCGGAGGCTGCACGACCCTCCTGCCTCGCCTATGGCCGGTTGACAATTTCAGGAGCCTTTCATGTCGGCTGGCCATCGTACCTGCACGAAGTAAAAGAAAAGTCAATATCGAGCAAAACGCGTAAATAAATGACGAGTAAAGAATTTCAAACAAACAACCTAACAGGCGGGCTGCCTGCCTATATGTCGAACATTCCACCAGCGCCTTGGTGTCGATCGGGCGAGCCTCGAATGTCGGGTAACCGTCCTTGTCGAGGATATCATTCCCTTCCCGCGTAACCCATTGGGCGGGATGAAAACTGTCGACAAAGTTGCAGAGAGCCTCATACGCCCGCTGATCCTCCGTGCACATGTCCCCGACTGCGGTATGGAAATAACCGGTTCCATGCTCGAAGTGTCGGGACATCCAGTACACCGGGAACTTAGCCCGACGTCCTAACACGGGGCTCCCGTCATCGGCCAACATTGCTTCCCCGTCATCATCGCTGACCGGCCCTTCCTCCTCGAAGAGGGAATCTACAGCAGAGTCGGTGGTAGGGCGTACCACATACCATTTATCCTTGAAACCCCTCACAGAGTCCATGTACATCCTAAACAGTCTCCTCGACTGCTTCAGGGACACCCAACTGTGCTTCCCTCCTCGGGACTGACGCTGTAGGTGGAATACCCGAAAGAAGAGAGGGATGGTCGCCCCTATCCTTAAGTAGCGACACGTCAGCTCAAACGCCCGGATGAAGGCGAGAGAGTTTGGGTGTAGCTGGGACGGGGCCAGCTCCAAATGCGTAAAGACCCCGGTCTCAAAGTCTGTGAACGGCAGCCGCAGCCCCAAGTCTTTAAACGCGATCTCGTACATCGCAAAGCTGTAGTCCGGGTACATTGAACAAATTCTGGCGTTGGTCGACGGCAGCATGACCACGAAATTCTGCTGGAAGTCGGGCTGGTCCTGCCCCTCTTCGATAGCGGTGAATGGATGTCGGTCATCCCGACTGTATATCGACGCCGTCCCCCGAGGCTCGGCGCCCACCCATTCCAGCGATGGGTCGGTCACGGTATCTATAAGGTTGGCCGACTCGTCAGCACTCTGTTCTTCGCTATCACGACGACCGGAGGTGCTCGGCTCATCCGCCATGGTTACCTGCAGAGCACGGGAAACCAATCAGATTGAGCATGAAGTCCTATGCTCGACATAATCATGTCGTCCGTACACTACTACGCAAGTCCATTTTCACAAGTGGATGCCTCCCCGACTCTCCTGAACCCAGTGTTCTTCCTCAAACCAACTGCGCGACCATTCTTCAAGTATGTCGACCCGAGGTATGAACATGGCGAGCCGCACTATGAAGCCCACGGCCACGACCATGAACATACCGGGCACGGTCATGAATTAGGCGCCCGGATCATGAAGACCCCGGGCAGCTCTGAAGTTTTTCACCTAAAACTTTGAATGTGTCGACCATGAATATGCGTTTTCCGGTCCTAGACATGAATATGTCGGGCAAGACACGAGTCTACCGGGCTAATCCCACACAAATGGTCCTAAAACATCTACAATTTCCAAGAATCATGCATTCTAAAACGGAAAAATAAAGAAAGTAGGTCACTTACTTGGATCAAAGTTGAGATTTGGCTAAGAAATGAAGAATCTGAGACGGGAAGTCACAACCGGAGAAAGTGTTGAGAGCGGAAACGGAGAGAGCAAGGAGAACGGAAAACGTATTATGGGGCCCAAGGACCCTATTTATAGTGATGACGTGGAATACCAAACGTCACCTCGTTCAACCACGAACTCCATCTCCTCGACGCGCTGCTCCCAACGCAATGATGGCCCTACCTCCCTAGGGTGGCGGCACAGCTCCCAAAAGATGCCTCGCGTGCTCGACCAACGCGCCCGGTACGGATCCTCCACGCATCCACCACCGAGGACGTTCCCGAGCACGACACGAGGAGGCCCCTCGAGGGCCCACGCCTCCATTCCGGGCACGAGACCTCAGCAACGGAACTACTTGGTTTCAAGTCATGGCTCCTCGCAAAGGAACCACGACTTGGGGGGCTCCTGTTCTGGACTGGGCCCGACAGGCCCAAAAGCATTACTAAGGCCCAGTCCAAAGGGACTCACTAAGGACCACACTGGGCAAAGGGGGTCACGTTCATGCCCGACACCCTGACGTCCACCTCGACATCTCGGTGTCTAGTCCCATGCGACGAAGTCATGCTCGACAGACTGCCGTCCAGCTCTGTATCCTGGCTTCCAGCTCGACATTCGCCGTCCAGCTCGAGGTCTTGGCGTCGAGCTCGGCACCGTGCTGCGCAGCCCGACATGGACTCGAGCTACCTTGCTAGGGCAGACTCAGTCACCATTGCCCCAACGATACTCCGTAAAGACCGCGTCTCTGTCCGCCCGCACTTCACGCAGCACCTCCAGGAAGGGGACCACGTGCTGGTCCCCACTACCCACGTAGAACCTGGCAGTTCCTCCATTGGGCCAAATCCGCCCAGCCCAATGAAGGAACCTTGGCCCAGCGCTGGGGGCTATAAATACCCTCTGTTTCCAGAGGGTCAGGTATTGATCATTCTAACCTCAACTCTATTATCTGCTAGTACTCCCACTGACTTTAGCATCGGAGTGCCTTGCAGGTGCCCCCCCCTCCTCGTTCAAAAAGCCTTCAGCTCGGAGTAAGCCGTGACGGTCCAAACCTTCTGATCAGGTCAGATCAACATGGTTATGTTAATTAGACTCCAACAAAATCTAAAGCAAAAGACAAGGGGATTCCGCGGCAAACCGAGTCAGTTGCATAAATAAAAGAGGTACATCACAATTATATGGTATTTATGCATGAAAAATTTTAATTCGTGATCTTATACTTCACATAACTAATTGTATGATCTTTAGATTCACGCTAAAGAGAATGAAGATGTCGGTAGGGATAAGAATCCTGAAATTAGCAACATTTCCACACAAAAAAGGTTGTTGCTAAGAAGACCGCGGCTAAGAAAAACCTACTTCCAAGTTTAGGTCGTGCTTTGGGACATTTTTAGAAATGTCTGATATTCCAGAAGGAAATACTCGTCTTCTACCTATGGAGTTTGATATTTTTGGTTTCGAATGTTCCAAAATAATTGGTATGGAGGATTTTGATCAAGTTTTACAACATACACAATTAGGCCTTGGTGTTGTTAATATATACATAAGGTATATCCGATCTACTTTGTCTAATTAATTGATCAATTCATTTACTCATTTCAAATGTTAATGAGATCTTTTATTTAATATTTTTGTATGAAAAATTGATGCGCCCAAGTGGATTGGAGCAAAGATTTGCTTTCGTATCTCCTTTCAATACTAACTAAGGGTTAATCATGCATAAATCAAATGAAGTCATAGCGTATGTACTCGAGCGTTTTATGGACGACAAAGATACCGAAAAGTTGTTCTTTTTACCGCTTAATACCGGCAACGGGTTAGATTTTCATTCTAAATTCATCTATTATAATTTTTCATATTTTGACATTGTGTAGAAAGTTTTCATCTCACATTTGTTTAATCTTACAGTGGACATTGGTTGTTGGTCATGATTAATCCTATTAGAGAAGTTGTATGTTATCTGGATTCTTTATGCAATGATCCAAGTACATACCAAGATATGAATAATATGGTTGATATATAAGTGAAATTGTTCTAAATATTCGTGTGTATATTTATTTATTTATGTGAATTAATTTAAATATGCGTTTATGTTTTATTAGCATTATACAAGTTTTTCGAGCACAAAGAGGTGTTCAAGTACCAAAGAGTAAAGTCAACAACATTACATGGATTATAGTGGAGGTATATTAATTAATTATCACAATTTTGATTATATTAATATTGATGATACTTGATAAAACTTAGGCCTTATGCATATTTTCTTTTCATGTGTAGTATCCTCGGCAACTTAATGAAGTAGATTGTAGTTTTTACATGTTGAGGTTTATGAGAGAAATTCTTCTTTCGATCGAATAGAGATTCCATCTAAGGTATGGGTTTCTAACTTATGAGTTATTTTAATATTTAACACATATTTCTCATATAGTTAAATAGTTTTAACTTAAACATACTATGTTATATTATTATGTAGTACTTTGATGAATTTAAGTGTGCTTATTACTCAAGTTCTCAGTTGGATGAACTTAAGGAGGATTGGTGTCAATACATTATTGAGACGAAAGTTATATAAGGTATATTATAATTTTACTTTAATTGATGAAAATTTTGAGTATATTCAAGTGTTGCAATTTTGTTGTTGTTTGTCATGTGGTAAATTATATATTTTGTTTGTATCATGGTGTTGTTTTTTTGTAAAAGTATATATGTACAAGAGTAATAGTATATATTTTGTTTGTATCATTGGTGCAAATGTATAATATCTTTTGGTATTATTTTTTATTGGATTGAAGCTCCAATATTAGTGAAAATCTAGTGAAATTTGTAATGGTATATACAGGTGCAAAATATGGTGAAAACCTGGTGCAAATATGGTTAAAATCTGTTCATATAGAATTGTATATATCAAACAACGTTTTTTTCAAAAAGGTTATATAAAAAATTTCGTGGACATTAGACGGCGCTTTAAAAAATGTTGGCTAAACCTCCTTTAGACAGCGCTTTTACTGTAAAAGCACTGCCTAAAGGGTTTTTTTTTTAAATTATTTTTTGTTTCAGAAAAAGCGCTGGCTAAAGGAGGCCTTTAGCAGCGCTTTAAAAAAAGTGCTGCCTAAAGGGGCCTTTAGACAGCGCTTTAACATTAAAAGCGCAGCCTAAATGGGCTTTTTATTTTTAATTTTTTTTTGTTTCAGAAAAAGCGCTGGCTAAAGGGGGCCTTTAGCAGCACTTTAAAAGTAAAAGCGCTGGTTAAAAGGGGCCTTTAACAGCGCTTTAAAAGTAAAAGCGCTGGCTAAAGGGGGCCTTTAGCAATGCTTTCAAAGTAAAATGACTGTCTAAAGAGGAGATTTAACAGCGCTTTTACTTTTAACAAAGCGTTGTCTTTACCTACAACAGTGTTGAAATAAACAACACTTTAAAGCGTTGTCTAAAACAAAACAAAAATTCTCTAAAGTCTTGTTTGACGTAGTGATTATACACACATAAAAGTTATATAATAAAAATAAAATTCATTTTTATAAATATGAAATAACATTATTTTTTATATAAATATATGTTTTATTCGTTAAAAAATACTTCAAAAAGATGAAACTTTTATTGAAAATTCTAAATCAAAAGAGAATTAAAATCTAAAAAAAATTTGGAGATAGTAATATAATAAAGAGTATTAAAAACCAAAAAAAATGGTAGCCGAAATTTTGATCTCTGATTTAATATATAAATTAAATTTTATATAAATCAATTTTTTCATCATCGAATAAACGATCACAAAATTTTAATCATAAATTGATGGAAGATTTATTTTCATACAGCTCATGTTATTATATAATTGTTACATTTTTCTCATTCATATATCATGCAATAGATGTTTCCGACTATAATAGTACAATTCACATTAATGCTTCCTTCTCATACATTGGCTAGAGGAGAGTGTTAAATTTTAAGTCAAATTCTAACTCTTAATTATGGGTGTTTAAAATCATACTGATCTAATAGAAAATCACAAAATTGAACTGAATTAAACTGAAATCGTAAAAAATCACATTTGATTCGGATGTGTTTGAGTTATTTTTTCACGGAACCGCGCGGTTCAATCACATTTGATTCGGATGTGTTTGAGTTATTTTTTCACGGAACCGCGCAGTTTAATTTAGTTTGTGTTTTGTATTTTACAAACCGAATCAAACCAAACAAAACTGCATTATGTTATAAAATTTTACTAATCAATATATATTTCTTTAATTCTTTAAAGAAATCAACATGTGTTATGTGTATATTTTGTCATACTTTGTATTATATTTGTTTTAATTTACAAATCATAAAAAAATAAAATATTATTCATTTATAAATATTATTTTCACATAATATATTTTATCGTATTCTTTGTATAATATTTATTTAAGAATGCAATCCTGTCTATATCATTTTTTAGATTTAGATAAAATAATAATACACAACTTTATGTATTAAATTATAAATTTATTTTGACAATTATAAATTTTTTTTATGATAATGTATCAACAATTAAACACAAAATTATATTTTTCTCTATATTTGTATGTATGGCTTAATAATTTTTGTTTTGTAAAAAATCAAATCAACCAAACCAATCCAAACCACATTAGTTTGGTTTAGTTTGAATTTATTTTTAAAAATCAACCGAACCAATTCGAACCGCATATTTTTTTTCTTGCGATTCAGATAATTTTTTACTTCAAAATCACTCAAACCACACCACAAAAACCTCTTACTCCTAATCACTTACGTAATCACCAACAAACTAATGTGCTGTACTCAATAGTCTATAAAAAAACATACTTGGCATGCAATAAGCATTATCAAATCATAAATTGACTATTGCTGTCCTTCTTTTCTCTAATGAACTCTGGAAAGATGCAAGACTTCTTGAAGGGAAAGACTATTTTAGTGACCGGCGCTACTGGTTTCTTGGCAAAAGGTACTATATAATATTTTGTAATATAATAAATCATTTAATATTTATTTCACTATATATTATAATAATTTTTAATTTATCTTTATGTGCAGTGTTTATTGAAAAGATATTAAGGATCCAACCAGAGATACAAAAACTGTATCTACTCCTAAGAGCTTCAAACACTGATTTGGCTGCACATCGCTTGCAAAATGAGGTTCATCATTCATAGTATAATATAAAATTATAAATAATTCCATTAAAAATAAAACTAAATAAGCCTTTTAAAAAATGAACGAAAACAATATACTATACCTTCGATTAAAATATCATCCATTAATAATATAAATATTTAAAGTAATTAATGTAAAGATCAATTTGAAATAAAAACATTAAATACTCAAAATATATTTAATATTTGCTTATACTTGAGGGAATTTTTATTAAATAATTTTGTTTATAAATAAAACTGGAAGGAGTAGATATTTTCTTACTGAAATTTACGTAATTATCATATATTAGGTTTTTGAAATTGATTTATTTCGGATACTACGAGGCGAGTTGGGTGAAGATTTTAATTCTTTTATATCAAAGAAGGTTGTAGCAATTGCAGGAAATGTTGCTATTGAAAACTTTGGAATAGAAGATGAAAAGATATTTGAAGAGATAGACGTACTTATTCATTCTGCTGCATCTACCAAATTTGATGAAAGGTGAAATCTAATTTTCATTAAAAAAAAAAAAGAAGCTAAATACTATAATTACTAAAATAATTTAATCATTTCAATATAATATTCTCTATTTCTCTATAGATTTGATATATCGATGGGTGTTAATACAAAAGGAGCTTTACATGCATTGGACTTTGCAAAGAATTGTAAAAAACTAAAGGCTTTTGTGCACATATCCACTGGTAAAATTCTGTATTGACAAAATTATAGATTAGTCTCATTTATTGTCTTTAATTTATCTTAACTTCTTTTATACTAATATATAGTATTTATTAATCCTAGCATATGTGTGCGGAGACGGTAATTATGAAGATGGATTTGTAAGAGAAAAAGCATTTGAGATGGGTGAATCTCTAAAAGGGATCTCAAAATTAGACATACACAATGAAATGAATTTGTTGGACAAAAAAATAGCTGAACTCCAAGCGATGAATGCAGATTCAAATACAATGAAATTTGCATTGAAAGATTATGGAATGGAAAGGTTGGTCAAATTATTATTGTCTTACTTTTTTTAATTAATAAATGATAGAGGAATGTTATTTCTATATCACAATTTTACATTAATATTTATATTCAAAAACTGTTTATCGTATTTATACGATAAATAATATTTTTTTTTAAATAAAAAGTATATATTTATGAACAGTATAGTAAACAATAGCGTGAACAGTGCATGCATATTGATCGTATATATATTGTCGTAAACAGTACATCAATAATGACTTTTAATAATAAAATAAAGTTGATTAATGAAATATAAAAATTTGGTTAATTAAATCATGAAGTTGGTTAATAAATACTTAGATATTAAAATCAATTTAATAATAAAATATAGTTGATTAATAAAATATAAAAAGTAGGTTAATGAAATGATGAAATTGGTTAATAAAGACCCATATATTAAAAATGATTTTTAACACTAAAATAAAATTGATTAATAATATGTAAAATGTTAGTTAATATAGTTATGAAATTGATTAATAAACGCCTCAATTTTATAATTTTAGTTGTTATGAAATTGGTTAAAAAAATTTAAAATGTTGGTTAATAAAATTTAAAATGTTGATTAATGAATTTATGAAGTTCGTTGATCACATAATTTTGTATTTATATTCCATTCATTAAAAAAGTATAAAAAATATATTTTTCTAAAATTCTTTTTTAAATATAATTTATTATTATTATATTTCATTGTTAACCGAATTAGTGAACATTAAAATATATTGTAGGTGTAGAATATTGGTGTAAGAATAACATTTTTCATAATGACATTCTTACACTAAAATAATAACTATACTGTATTTACTGTTAGCCAATACAACGAATCATATTTTATTATAAAAATAGAATAATTTTTTATTTTAAAAATATGAAAATGATTATTTATTTATTTTTATATTTTTATATATTTTTTAGATTAAAGACAACTGATTTAAAGTTATATAATTAACTAACTTCATCACTTTATTAACCAATATTTTATATTTTATAACGAATTTTATTTTACTGTTAAAAATTATTTTTAATATCTTAAAGTTTATTAATCAAATAATAAATAATATTAAATATTTTACATATCATTATTCAACTTTGTTTATGATTTTGGTCATATTATTATTCACGTTTATTCACTTTGAAGTAATTGTTCATGTTACTGTTAACATTATTTTTCATGTCATTGTTTACAAGTAAGAAATAGTGTAAGAATATTATTGGTGTTTTTTAATTCTTTCATCATGAGTGGTTCTCATGTTATATATCTAATAAATATAATTTTGGGATCTGATTTAAATTATATATAATGAAAAATTAGAGCAAATTTGCACGGATGGCCAAATACATATGTATTCACAAAAGCAATGGGAGAAATGCTTTTAATGCATCATAAAGAAAATGTATCATTGATCATTATTCGTCCTACCGTTGTAACTGGTACAATCAAGGATCCCTTTCCTGGTTGGATTGAAGGTTTAAGGTATATCATTCATCACTCACTAATGTTATGATATTAAATTATATGCGATGATTAGTTTAAACCAGTTTTATTAGATTCTACTAGTATGTATCATAGTTTGATACTAACAAATAGTTTTGATTTGTGTTTTCAGAACTATTGACAGTGTGATATATAAAATTGGTCAAGGGAAACTGAAATATTTTCCTGGTGATCCCAAGACGATTATAGATGCAGTAAGTGTATGTTTAATATTTCGATGCATTGTTAGATGGACTTTCATATAAAAAAAATTTTGATTTTTGAAATTCATTCAATTTAAAAGAAAATTAAATGATTAATTAAGATAAGATTCTTTCAACACAAAAAATTTGATAGTTATTTTAGAATAAATTGCTTTGAAAACTATCAAAAAATATCTTATTTAATAAATAATTAAGGATAATGGTAACATGGATTCTTAAATCACATGTTAAGAGTTAAATAAGGAAATTATTTGTTGAGAATTGTGCATTGTTTTTAATAATTGATAATTAATATTTTTATTATTTTTTTCAACGCAAAATTTTTAATTTTAAGTTTTTTAACATGTGTCTTTAAGATACATTATAAGAGTTAAATGTGGAAATTATTTGTTGGAATTTATAGATTATTTTAATTAAAAGTTGATAATTAATGTTTTCATTATTTTTCCCAATACAATTTTTTATTTGAGAATATCTTTATGCACCCTTACATTTTCTTAAAGGCTCCTGACAAAATTCTTTAAATGTCCATATGTTTCGGATATACATATCCGAACGAATCATTTTTTATATTTTGAGGGTCTAATTCAGATATGCATATCTGAAATAACTCAATAATTCAATATTAAAATATTTCATATATATATATATATATATATATAT